>OX419608.1:2817991-3500491 GCA_948473455.1 Teleiodes luculella
AAATGAATAAACAATCCTTTCTCGAACTTTTTGTTTTCTATCTGAGACGTGTTTAATACCTAGTGGGTGGCTAACATTATCTTTGACAGCTAGGGCATTAAGATAAAAGCTGAATTAGATCCAGTATCTATTAAGATGTGGTTTAAAGCTTTATCGTGATAAAACATCCAAATAAGAATCAACTTGTTATCATAATGTGGTGCTTATTGAATTTAATATAATACGAGTAATATTTAAAGTAACATCAACATCGAAAAATGGATCATTTAAAATTGCTAGTCACCAGACGTAACTGAACATCCTCACTTATTAAAGCGAAAAGTGACCCGTACGATAAATGTGGTTGAGAGGTCCCCCCATATTATTATTATTAAGAAAAGGGAGTCGTCGTCATGTCAATAATCTTGTAATAAATAATAATTTGTCAGCTCAAACTTGAACAAATTGATAAGTATTAGTTAATTTATAGATGCATTATAAATAATAAAACGGATTTTACTACAAAAAAACAATAACAGGCGTTGAGCGCATGTCTATAAGATTTTCATACAAGACTATTTAGAAAAACGTGTAACAAACATTTTAACTTTTTTATTGTACTTAACAGTAATATTTTTTAAATAGTAGGAACCAACATAACCTAAAAAAACTCCAGTAAGTTAGTTGGGCATTTATTATTCCTTAATAAAATAGTTTTCGTTTATTTAAAATGCATACCGGAAAATGGTCGTCGACAACGAGGCAGACCTCCTGCAATTTGGCGTGACGACTTCTTCTTGCTTATCGAGTGGGTTTCGACGTTAACCTACCTCACAAACCATGGTGTCGGAATTATAGAACCGTCTTAGGCTTCCGACATGGCTCCAATAACGACTACATCCGTAGATAGTAGCCGGGACCAACGGCTTTATTTGCCTTCCAAAGCACGGAATCATCTTTCTTTTCGGACAATCAGGTGATTCAGCATGCAATGTCCTAACTAAACTGGGGAAAATCTCACAAAGTGATATTTGTTCGACAGATTTCGGATTCGAACCCGGAACCTCCGTAACGTCAGACGAGATTGAGAACACGGAAGCTGTTTTTTTTTTTTGTTTTTGTTGGCGTGACAACTTGGACGCTTATAACAAGATTGGTGGTCAGTGCTCTTGACAGCGACTCATGGTGTAACAAAGGATAGGACTTTGCCCAGCAATGGGACACGAAAAAGGCTAATTAAAAAACATATATTATTTGCAAATTAAACTACAAATTGGTATGGTATTGGGACCACTGTCGAACTAACCTAAACTTAAAATGTCTAAATTTTAGCTATTTTAAGAAGGATGGTTAAATTCACTAGTGCTAATATCCTATGGTGCCAGCCAGGCTGACAAAATTTTGCGGCTTTCTACAATGTCTAAGTTAAATTTGAGTTGTTGTTTTTTCATGTTCTTCCTATGACAAATCGTTGCCATACATCCTAATCAGAACTACAGTAGCCAGCACATGCGGATAGACACTTTAACTTTAAGAGCGCTATTATTACGTAACATTAAAAGCGAATTTCATTGTTCAAATTCCCATGCACATGTGCTGACTACTGTACATCTTCACATACAATAAATTTGCAGGAATAGTACCGTAAAGAGCAGGTCAAACTGAACACATGCATCGCGATTCACTCCCTTATTGGACGGTTGAAAGTCCAAAGTATTTATCTTAACATGTACTTGACCGTACCAGTATGTTTTTTTTTTTTAATTGACCTATGCTTGTTTCGAAAAGGTACGACCAATCAAGCTTCACCGGACTTGACCAGTATGTTTCTTCCTATTTTTACTTATTTTTACATGAAGATTTAAGCATCTCTTAAGTGACCCGATTAAAAAATTTCATAAGAAGGGACTAATTTGCATAAGAAGGTACTGTAAACACAAATTTGCTATCAATTTCGTCAGAATTTCCAAGATTCTAAAGCTTATAAGCCATCTTCGCAATTTTCACAAAAATAGCCGTATTTTAACAAGGTTTAAATTTTAACCGGGACCATAATTTAATCGCCGCTAAGTTTAGTCCGTTACGGATTTTTACGCGTATAATGGCATGCATAGAATTTTGTTTGGTAAGCTAAAGCTAAGTTGAATTATTATTGATCGTATAAAATAAGGAACGTCAAAAGTAAAAATAATAATAATTTGGGATCGTTTCATTTATTCAAGCTTAGATGTATTTTTAGAGCATCCTCGAATCATTATTTAAGGTATGTTGTGTTAAAATCAGTAGCGGCATCCACAAGAAGGACGGCTCGGGCGCAGATACTTGGCCTCAGCAAGTCCCGTGTTGAAGCCAGAGATCTCAGCGCCGGCGATGGCAGCGCCGAGACCGTAACCTGCAGCGCGGCCGGTACCGACACCAGCGGCAGCGAGGCTCTCGCTCGAGATGCCCACAGCGCCGCTGCCGCAGCTGTAGGAGGTGCCAGCAGCACCAGACGACGGCACGGCACCTTCGAGAGCTACTGTAGCTAGGACAGGCAGGGAACCGACCACTTCGAGAGCGCCGTCAATGGAGTTCTCAGACACGACGCTGATGCCGCTGGGTGTGTAGGGGGAGGCGACAGAGACGCCGAAAGCTCCACCGCTGGCCGAGGCGATGGCTGGGCCCGTGTAAATAGAGGCGGGGGCGTAGGCTGGCGCTGCGTAGCCCCAACGGCCGAAGTTGTTAGCGGCGGCGATCTCGGCGCCGATTTCAGCGCCGGCGAGGGCCCCGGCGGTCTCGGCTCCGGCGAGGGACTGCCAGTACCCGCCCTCGTACCCGCAGCTCGTAGGGCAAGCAGCGATCGACTGTAATTAATGTTCGTTTTTACAATTAAAAGTTAACTACCACAGGTGGGTATGTATATTTTCCTAATGGCAACAGGTAAGTACAAATTTGTTCCTTATTTCTGTATAACCTTAGTTAGGGTGGTGATCTATCTATCTATCTATTTAGCCCACATCAGTCCACTGCTGGACATAGGCCTCTTCTTTATTGCGCCATCCACACCGGTCCTGAGCCTCCCTGAGCCACTACTGTTTGCCTGCAATAGCAACGATGGGTGGTGATACCAAAGAAATATTTATTTTCTAAAAACGTACCTGCACGAGGAGCGCGAAAGCGCAAACGACGAAGTATTTGGCTGCCATTGTGGTGAATGCAACAGTGATATTGACTCCACTGTAATGTGCTGTATGTTTTATACTAAAATGAGTCTTTATCATAACCACTTTGTCTCGTTTCGTGCCCTAAGTTTGTCAATTTTCTTAAAGATTATAACATTTATTCGTTTGAACCACAATACGTGACTTTTGCCTAGAAACAGTAATTAGTAAACACACCCTTTTGATTGCTTTTAACAATAAGCAATCTTTAAAAAAGTTATCGCATGGCGAAATGTATTTATGTAAACAGCCACGTACGTTACAATTTGTTATCAATTAAAAAATGGTATAAATTACCAGTTTGACTTAGAATTTACATTATACATTCAGCTTTTTGTTGAATACCATTAATTACAATGTCTTCCTTCGCCATTTTGATGCTGTGCCTTCAGGCGTGCCTTATTCAGGTAAACCATCAATTTCTTTTAAAGGAAGATCGGAACTTACAACTTTATATTGTTAGAGATCTAAAGAAATTTGTGTTTAACTATGAATCCTTGTATTTTACAGGCAGTGTTTGGCTCTTGCGGTTGCGGCAAAGCTCCGGCAATGAGCTGGAACAAACCCGCTAAATACGGGTGTGGATACAGCGGTGCAGGGGGCTACAACGCCCAGGGCTGCGGAGACGTGTCGGTGATGGGCGAGCTGGACGTGACCGGCGCCACCACTGTCGCGGGCTCAGTCCCAGTGCTCGGCGGACTCTCCTTCGGCGGCCTGGTGCCCGCTAGCGGCCTTGTGACCATCTCCGGCGGCTGCGCATACCCGCAGCCCGCATACCCCGCATACCCCGCCCCCGCCCCTGCCGCTCTCGGCGCTGCCCTCGCCGGCGCTGAGTTCGCTGGCGCCATAGCTGGAGCCGAGCTCGCTGGCTTCAACGCCGGTTGTTCTGGACCCATATACTCCCCACCTGCTCCTCCCTGTGGCGTCTACTACTGAAATAACTGAAACTATAGTTGTATACACGGACTCTTGTAATGTCTGACTTGCAATTCATAGGTACAAATAAACGTCTTCCAATCTATGTCATATCTTTTTGTTTTTAAAGTACAATTTACCTTTCTTGTAAACTAGATTGTAAGAGAATGATATTTTATTTTTTTCTTCATGAATGTTATAATCTAGAAAAAGACCGCTGACTGTTTTGGTGAACTACCAAAATTTGAAAATATTGTCTAAAGAATAGATATATTTTTCATAGGACATGAGCTCAATCAAATATTTTTTGAATAGCTTAGAGTTATTGGTACAGACTACAGTAAAGTTTACGATTGTTACAAAATTCATAATAAACAAATTAATAGTTCGAAAAACACTAGAAAAACACGCTTTAATAAATGCACGTGAAAACAAAAAAAATAATTAAGGATCGTTCAAGTTGTCTCTATTTCTGGGCTGAAGTGTAAATAAACTGTGTGCTTTTTTATTATAATACTAGCTTTCCGCCCCGCGGCTCCGCCCGCGTTAAACATTTTTCCCGTGGGAATGAGGTATTTTTTTTTTATTTCTCTCCGTAAGAACCATCCTTGGACTTCAATGAACATTTCAAAAAAAAATCAGCCAAATCGGTCAAGCCGTTTTCATGTTATGTCGTGACAACGGAAAACGGGTTTCATTTTTAGGGTTCCGTAGCCAAATGGCAAAAAACGGAACCCTTATAGATTCGTCATGTCTGTCTGTCCGTCCGTCCGTCCGTATGTCACAGCCACTTTATTCCGAAACTATAATACCTATACTGTTGAAACTTGGTATGTAGATGTATTCTGTGAACCGCATTAAGATTTTAACAAAAAATTGGAAAGAAAGCAATAAATTTTGGTGGGTCCCCATACTTAGAACTGAAACTCAAAATAACTTTTTTCGTCAAACCCATACGTGTAGGGTATCCATGGATAGGTCTTCAAAAATGATATTTAGGTTCCTAATATAATTTTTTTCTAAACTGAATAGTTTGCGCGAGGGACGCTTCCAAAGTGGAAAAACGTGTGTCCCCCCCCCTCTAACTTCTAAAATAAGAGAATGATAAAACTAAAAAAAATATATGATGTGCATTACCATGAAAACTTCCAACGAAAATTGGTTTGAACGAGATCTAGTAAGCAGTTTTTTTTTAATACGTCATAAATCGTAAACCGCAATTTACCTTTCACTATTATTAAAACATCGATCAAAGTCACAACGAACTACAAAAACTTTTATATTATGTTACTGGCTGCTACGGAACCCTTCATGGGCGATTCCGACTCGCACTTGGCCGCTTTTTATATATATATAGATTTCATTGTAAAAGCGTGGGGTGCTGGAACAGGAAAGACTCTCTTATTAACAATACTAGGTAATACTAACTTCCTGGCGAAAGCTGCATGAGGTCGCACAAAAGCATAACGTTTATGCCGCCAAAGGGTTACCAAAGGGAACCAAAGATATCTCATCCACGATTATGATTTGGATGGAGAGGGAAGGGCACTAAATACCCAAGACCACTGCGACCCATGGTGGATCTATTGTAGTTAACCCTCGTAGGCTACATAGCCTCTTCCAAACCGACAGCTTTGAAGAAGCTGACGGTTTCGGTGGGATTTAGGGTTCGGGCTTCTTGGGGGGCAAGCTTGTGTGCTCCCAGCACTCGACTCCTTTTATTGATGAGAGCATCGCACTCACAGAGAATGTGAAGTGGAGTTTCCTCTTCGTCCGCACAGAATCTACAGTAAGGGTTTTCTGATAAGCCCATCCTGTTCATGTGCTCTCAACCACAAACAAGAACTCTACATTCTGCCACTGTTCACGCATTACTCTTATGAACTTAATTTCCTGAAAGAAGAGGTGTTCAAAATGTTGGTGAACGTCGTATCTCCGCTGCTGGCGAATGTTTTGTCTGAGTTCGACAAACTGGTACTTTGAACAGGCTGTTTAATGTAGAGCCACCTATTAGTCGTGCTGCAACTCCAGTTATATAAATAAAATAATAATAATAATACAATATTCTTTATTTCATTTTCACAAAGGGACTAGTGGCAGTTGTCTCCTATAAGGCTCATCGCCTGACTTACAGACACCCTCCTTAGTTAGATTTACAGAAGAAAAACAGACAGAAAACAAAATAAGAAGACTACATAATGAAAATATAGGATAATATTGTATAACTAGCGACCCGCCCCGGCTTCGCACAGGAAAATGGTTATTGTGGGTTATCCCTAAGTATATTATGCATGTATTATACATATAAACCTTCCTCTTGAATCACTCTATCTATTAAAAGAAACCGCATCAAAATCCGTTTCGTAGTTTTAAAGATTTACGCATGCATGGGGACAAAGGGGCAGAGAAAGCGACTTTGTTTTATACTATGTAGTGATAATAGGATAAGTGTGTGCGTGTGTGTGTACAAATCTATATCTATCTTCTTCTTCTTTTCTTTTTAGGGTGCCGTAGCCAAATGGCAAAACGGAAACCTTATACTCGTAGATTCGTCATGTCTGTCTGTCCGTCCGTATGTCACAGCCACTTTTTTCAGGAACTATAATAGCTATAGGTACTGTTGAAACTTGGTAAGTAAATGTATTCTGTGAACCGCATTAAGATATTCACACAAAAATAGACAAAATGTGTTGGGTGTTCCTCATACTTAGAACTGGAAGTCAAAATCTTTTTTCACCGAACCCATATGAATGGGTTATTTATGATGAATAGGTCTTAAAAAATGATATTGAGGTTTCTAATATCATTTTTTTCTAAACTGAATAGTTTTCGCGAGAGACACTTCCAAAGTGTTAAGATGTGAGTCCCCCTGTAACTTGTACAATAGGAGAATGATAAAACTATAAAAAAATATTATGATGTACATTACCATGCAAAATTCCACAGTAAATTGGTTTGGACGAGTAATTAGTAGTTTTTTTAGTACGTTATAAATCGTAAATCGCAATTATTTACCTTTCACTAATATTAAAACTGCTGCTTGGAATATCATGGACAGAGTTCCGCACCAATGATTCCATTCTCAAGGAACTTTGCATCAAACAGCGCCTCTCCTCCATCGTACAAGCCCGCATCCTTACTTTCTTTGGGCACGTCTCTCGACGCGGGGACGTATCGATCGAACGACTCGTAGTTCAGGGAAAAGTCGAGGGTACGCGACCTCGAGGAAGATCACCGATGAGATGGACGGACCAGATCAAAGCTGCTGCACAGGAGGGCTCCGTGACTGAGTGTACCAGGAAAGCAGCCGTCCGTGAGGAATGGCGACGGATTGTGAAGCGCGCCACCAACCCGGATTGACGACCACGACCGCTCTGTCAAGAGTGCACCGACGACGATAATATTAAAACATCGAAATTCAAAGTTACAACGAACTACAAGAACTTTTATATTATGTTACTTGCTGCTACGGAACCCCTCATGGGCGAGTCCGACTCGCACTTGGCCGCTTTTTTCTTTTCAAGTCTGTAGAATATATCCGTCTAACACGTCTTGTTCCGTTTATGATGACTTGACAGTCAAGTAGAGTCAAGTTACTTGATTACGCGCACTGTTTTCAACTGTTATATTATTTTGATTATCTCGCTATAACCTGTGCTTTAACTTAGTTATTTGAAAATATACATGAAGAATGAATAAAGCTATTGAATTGTACAATTGACGGCCTCGTAGCCTAGTTGATAGTACGTCTGCCTACGGAGCACAAGGTCGCGGGTTCGAATCCCGCCCAGGGCAAACATGCGTGTGATGAGCACTTGTGTTTGCCTTGTGTCTGGATGTTGTATTATTAGGGTCAGATGGCCGTGTGTGAGATGTCCCCATATTTTTATTTTTATTTTATTTCATTTATAAAAATCGTCAGTTAAAAATGTGCTCTTGCTCTAGCGTTTTAGGGTACAGAACAGAATAAAATAAATTAATAAAATAAAAAGACGTTTATTTGCAAATTCCACAATTTACATCATATTCATACAATTTTAAGCATAAGTAAAGTAATTGACATGCAAATAAGTCTGAAGCTCAGCTTTGTAGCTGCTGCCGAAACAAACAGCCGCTGACATTCTGCTCCAGCCGTTCTTCTAGATCAGCAATTTTTAAAAGCTTTTATTCAACTTGCAATGTATGTATGTATGTATGTTTGTTTGTTCGGGTATCCAAGATGGCGGAGTAGTTATTTTTAATGCACTTTTACAATATGGGTATGAAATGAAAGGGCTCGTTAAGAGTAACTCGAAAAAAAATAAAATGGGCGAGAACTAAAAAGTAAAAAATAAATTAAATGCAAAAAAACTTTTTTAGAAAAAGCTTTTATTTCAACGCTCTAAAAAGAAGAAAATAATTTTATCCTTAAAAATTTTAACTATCAACTTATAACCTCATTATATACAATTCATATGATCATAAAAGCTTGTGGCGAGGTTTAATTCCCTACCAATATTTTGTTAAATTGTAATTGAAAATAAAATAAACTTAGGTACTTTTATTTATAAATCGCGCGACAAGCTTTATGATTTTTTTATTCAGATTCAGTTTCACAATTACCTACATCAGAGACATTCCTAGAAAGTAAATTTGTCTTTAATAAAAATTATATCATACAATTTTGTCACGCACTGCTCGATAATGTTTATCTATTGCATTATTTGTAACAATAAACTATATTTTTCGCTATATTACCTGATTAGCAATTGCTAAATTACATACATTTTCATAATATGTTTGTAATGCTAACGTATAAAACATGGATTGTTTTTTTGGAATAACCATTCTATGTTTCCAAGCTCTAACGTGAAGAAAGACAGCCGAACAACATGTCTGCAAAAACCATTATTTTTCTTTGCATCCAAGGCCTGATGGCTCATGTAAGTATTATTTTACACTACATTCTTAAAAGAATTCTATTTTATACACAGAGAAAAATACAATAGATGCGATCCTGTGAAGTTTCTTCAGCGGGTTCTTCTCCACAGCAGTGAACATTGTGAGCATTGCGTGAACCTGCCAGTTCTGTTCAATAATATCGCATCGCCTCCTTAATTATTTATTGAGTTTTTACTTGTTCATTAGTGTGAAATGAGAGCCAGCCTTGGTTTCAACAAAGCTTATTATATAAGTTAATATTATTAGCTTCTGATCATTAAAAAGAGAAAAATCTTACTTGCTAATTCATTTGATTTTATTCTTCTATGGTTCTTAGACACCGAATAAATATTTGTTAATTTCTGTTGCAGGCTGTTTTCGCACAATGCTACGGCAATACTTACAACCCTGCTTATGGCTTGGCCCCTAATGGTTACAACTTAGCCAGTAGCGGATACAACATGGCCAACAGCGGTATCGGCTTGGCTCCTGGCGGCATTGGCTTGGCCCCTAGCGCTGCCAGCTTGGCCCCTAGCAACATTGTTGCAGTCCCAGCTTTGAACTCAGCTACAATCAACGGTGGAGGCTTTACTGTCACTAGCTCATCACCAATTGCCCCAGCTGGTGTGTCAGTGGTCTCCGAATACGTCATTGAAGGTCCTCTTACCGTGGGTGGTCAACTGCCGGTCTTAAGTTCTGTTGCTGTTGATGCTCAGTTGCCATCTAGCGGTACAGCTGCCACGAACTATGGCTGCGGGAATGGCAACGTTGCCATTACTAGCGAAGCTGTTTCTGTTGCTGCAAACGCGGCTGCCGCTGCCAGTAACATCGCAGCTGCCAATTCCGCTGCTTTTGCTGCTGAACGCACCCTCCTTAGACCAAGCGGATGTGGCTACTAAGTCGAATGTTGTTTATAATGTTAATGTTTTTGTTTGAATAAAAAAAACTTTGATTAAACTCAGTATTTTATTGGTAAAATGTTTGAACCCATATCTTTGTCGATAATATTGAAAGGCGCAACTAGAGTTGGTTAATTAAATAAAATAATAAATAAAAATAAAATAATAATTTTAACTATAGGTATAAAAAATCTGCCAGAAAAGTATTATTTTTGTTTCTATACTTTTTCAATTAAAGTTGATGAGGATTATGACTGGGCGGGCTGACCTTTCAATTTTCGCTTAGACGTTGAAATGTAAAATTTAAATCGGTCCATCAATTTCGGAGATTAGCACGTACCTACAAACGGACAGAGAAACCACAAAATTGTTCTATTTTACTTCTTACATCCCTCAGTATTTAGATATTTTTATCTATGTACAGACATTTGACCTGTACAGTTTTCTATATAATAAAACTGTAGGTAGCAAATCAATCGTTTCCGCAAATCTGTACATAGAAAAAAAAAGTATAAACCCGGGTCAGGGGATGTAAGTAGTGATACTACAGAACAATATAATACTATCCAGACTTTTTAAATTTTTTTGGTTCTCTGTTTGTCTCTCCGAAACTACTGGACCGATTTGAATAAAATTTGGTATGGTGGTACCTTATATCCCCAGTCAACATATTAGACACTTTTTACCACGGGAAAATATGTCATTACTACGGGAAACTGTGCACGGAAAAGTAAAAAAGCAACGCGGGCGTAGCCACGGGCAGACACCTAGTATTATAATATTATAGATTAGAATATATTTTATTGGACACATGTAATAACAAGAAATACAGTCCACACCACAACAATAAATGGTGTACAGATGGGCCGCCTTATTGCTAAGGTAAGTAACTACTATCTTTTGCTAAATCAAAATACATACTAATTTAGAATTTGTCTTTTAATTTTATTATTTACTTGTACATGTCTTTTTTGTGTGTCTATAATTACGACAACGTTGCCGTTACCCTTCAGGTTACAATAACCATTCAGGTAACAGTGCCCGTACCCGCCGGCGGGGGCGCGGCCAGAACCAAAAAAGTGAAAATGCCGGCCAAGAAAATAATGTAATTTTCGGATAGAACACGTCTTA
The DNA here is from genome assembly GCA_948473455.1 of Teleiodes luculella. Lineage (NCBI taxonomy): Eukaryota > Metazoa > Arthropoda > Insecta > Lepidoptera > Gelechiidae > Teleiodes > Teleiodes luculella. The sequence goes on from OX419608.1 coordinate 2,829,036, forward strand.
GTTTCCATATTTCTTTACTTTTTTTTTTTAATTTTCTTTATTTTTTTATGATCATATTATGCATCATAATAATACTTTCATAATATATTTTTTAATTATATTAAACAAATACATACCTACTTAATCCAAGTGGGCCCCTATTATAATAATAAAAAAAAGTTAAACTGCATAAAACAAATAAATGTAATATATTTAATACAATAGGAATACATGCGCTGTGAGATGCATCAATATAATACATTTATAATAACATTTTTATTATTTAATTTAATCTTCTAACAATACAACCATGGGGTGCACAGGATTGGTGTCATAGTAAAAGAATACAGGAATCGTGTGTTCTACCCGATAGTTATACTTTTTTTTGCTGGCCGGCACTTTTACTTTTTTGGCCAAAAATGAATAATATCCTTTGATAAACAGAGACGGAGCCGGTTAAAATTTTGAAAACAGCTAAAGACCCCAATTAAATTTAGATCCAAATAAAATCTTCAAAATTTAAAAACAATTATGTAACTTAATCACAAGGTATATCACAGTATTCTCAGGCGTCGTCTCCTTCACGATGTTTTTCAGTATCAACGGGTAAGAAGAAAGAAGAAATTATAAGAAGTCGTGTCGTGTCGTGTGGTTCTTAAATAAAAACTAGACCTTAGAATTTCATAATACGTTTCCAAAACCTTCAAGATGATGTTGTGTTCTTGAACTGTATGAAATATTGGAAAAAGGCAAGCAAATTGAGACAAAGATTCGAAAAATTATATTTTGTTTATTTGGTCGTCGATGGATATATGGCACTAAAATTTAGTAGCAGCCGCATTTAGGGCGAGCGATCCTGGCTGCTTTGTTGATGGCAGCGAGCTCAGCGCCGGCGATCTTGCTGGCAGACACGCGGCTGGTGCCGACGCCAGCGGCAGCGAGGCTCTCGCTCGAGATGCCAACATCGCCGCTGCCGCAGCTGTAGTATGTGCCGGCAGCACCAGATGACGGCACGGCACCTTCGAGAGCTACTGTAGCTAGGACAGGCAGGGAACCGGCCACTTCGAGAGCGCCGTCAATGGAGTTCTCAGACACGACGCTGATGCCGCTGGGTGTGTAGGGGGAGGCGACAGAGACGCCGAAAGCTCCACCGCTGGCCGAGGCGATGGCTGGGCCCGTGTAAATAGAGGCGGGGGCGTAGGCTGGCGCTGCGTAGCCCCAACGGCCGAAGTTGTTAGCGGCGGCGATCTCGGCGCCGATCTCAGCGCCGGCGAGGGCCCCGGCGATGTCGGCTCCGGCGAAGGCTCCGGCCGCGGCGCGGCTCGCGTCCCACTGCCAGCCTTGTCGCGCTTCGCAACCGCAACTGGGGCATGCGGAGATTGACTGCAATAAAAAAACAATCTATGTTAAACAAGCTCTTTTTGACTTCTTTTTATTTCCTGAATTATGATTTCATAATTAGTAAATCACACATACCTGTACTAAGAGCGCAGAAGCGCAGAGAAAGAAGAATCTAGCTGCCATTGTAGTGGATTGTTCAGGAACTAACTCCAGAATGATGTTTGTCAATCTTGCAACTCATTTTATACAGAAAATAAAATGGTCTTTATCAAAGAATATTTAAATGTACAGACTATACTACATTGTTCCGTGATTTCATAACAAAAGCTTTTTACAACAAAAACGTTTCTAAATAATATAGTGTTATCATTTTAAATGCTTGTAGTATAGCATAGCAAGTGCACTGTCACGTGTTATAAAGAAGTATATTATCGAGTAAAAATATAAAAGGGTGATTTAGGTCGTCAACTAACCATTCTTTATTCAGCTTTCAGTTGAAAACATTGAAACAAACATGTCTACCTTCGCCATTTTGTTGCTCTGCTTCCAGGCCTGCCTTATCCAGGTAAGAAGAGATACTTGTTCTTTTAAAAGATCTTCTTTTTCCTATAATAATATTATAATGATTAAATTATATGGCTGATGAGAGGCCAAAAGTGTAATAAACCTTCTGAAGTCAATTTTAATTAGATTTCAGTGTTTTTTCGGTACCGACATGGCTTTATTTTTATGCTAAGATTCCTAACAGATTCAGTCTTCATCATCGGTGAAAATTTTAACGTTTTTCACTTATTTATTTAATTTTACAGGCAGTATTTGGCTCTTGTGGCTGCGGCAAAGCTCCGGCAATGAGCTGGAGCAAGCCCGCTAAATACGGGTGTGGATACAGCGGTGCAGGGGGCTACAACGCCGAGGGCTGCGGAGACGTGTCGGTGATGGGCGAGCTGGACGTGACCGGCGCCACCACTGTCGCGGGCTCAGTCCCAGTGCTCGGCGGACTCTCCTTCGGCGGCCTGGTGCCCGCTAGCGGCCTTGTGACCATCTCCGGCGGCTGCGCATACCCGCAGCCCGCATACCCCGCATACCCCGCATACCCCGCCCCTGCCGCTCTCGGCGCTGCCCTCGCCGGCGCTGAGATCGCTGGCGCCTACGCCGGAGCCGAGCTCGCTGGCCTCAACGCCGCTTACGCTGCACCCAGATACATCGCCCCCGCCCCTCCCTGTGGCTGTGGCTACTGAAGCAATGTTATAATATAAATATTTGAAATAAATGAATTCTGAGCAATAATTAAATTTCATGCTTTATTTACTTTAAATAATAATAATAATAATTTATTTCAAAAAACATAGTATACAAAATGATACTTAAGGACTAAACATAACAATTGGACTAAAATAAATTACGTGCCCAAGCTAGGGTAAATCCCTGTGTTATGGGCAAAATAAAGGACATAATAAAGCAAAACTAAATAATAATTAATGATTAACAAGGAAGATTTTAAAAATCAATAAAATTAATAAAAACAAAGTTTATCTTATAAAGTAATATTACTGAAACCAATGTGTCTCTGTGGGATACCTTCGTAAGGATTTCCATTACTCGCACGTGGAGACACTGCACTGCAGGAGAGAATGCACTAGCTACACTTAAAAACGCTGTTGAGACCTATATTTTTGTCTTTATTTATTTAGTTTTAACCTAATTTGAAGAAAGTTCATACTTATGAGTTAATGTTTTAAGGGCCGGTTTTTCAATCCTCAGATAAATGGTCTGATAACTATCTAACGGATAAAGTTATACGTCTGTTTAACAGTCGAATAACAGCGCGCCGATTTTTCAATCGATATTTATTCCATTGATAACTATCTGGCCTAGTATTTCAACTATGGCAACTCAAGCTTCAGAAAAATGAAACAAATATATTGCTTATGCAGGCATTAGAGCGAGACAAACTATTCGACTCATACTTCTGTCGTCACTTGACTTGACGGCGTCGTCAGTGACACGTTTATTTGAAAGTTATTTTTTTGTATTCATTCCAAGGGCATTCTAAAGTCCTTGGTTCATTCATTGTTTGTTTGTATTAGTACCCATCCCATTTTGTTCCCGCCGTACCGTATACACCATTGACCTGCACCATAGTCACTGGATTCGACGGATTTCGACGTTGTTGTTGTGAAATTAAAATTAAAGTATTCTCAATATTTACTTTATAATGGAATCTCATTTATAATGACCTCTTCTTCTATAGCCAGGTCGTCAATGGTATCAAAAATATCCATAGTAAATTGTAGATTTTAATTAAATGCGACGTATTACGGTACAAACAGCCGAAAACACTTATTATCCTCAAACCAAAACGTGCCAAAACCAAATCACGCGTCTCGTCTCTCGTCAGTTTTGAAACTATCAATGGAATAGTACGGTTAACTGGCGGATGAAGCGGCAGATAGATTTATTCCTTAGTTAACCGAGTTATTCGTCAAATAAGTCTTATCCGACTGTTGAAAAATTCAAAATCTTGCTATCTATGGAATAAACGCTATCTGTTTGTTTATCTGGAGATTGAAAAACCGGCCCTAAAAGATGTTAATTTTTTTTTCATTTTTGAAAAAAAAAACATAATGAAACATACTTTGCTACAATAGCTTTCTTGGGTTTTTTCAGAATCGTATAAAAAATCCATATGGACACAAATTTGAGGTCCCTAATTTTTCCGTAAAAGCTAGGCTCTTTCGGTTTAGGTATACATTATTTTCGTGTCCATAAAAAACATTTGTCTGCTTTCAAGTTGTATCATAGTTATATTACTGCATTCTTAAAAGATTTCGCTAAGAAAATAATCAAACCATAAGTGAAATACCCGAGGTTACCCGGAGGTTCACGATTTTGTTTATAGAAACAATTTAGAAAATCGTGAACCTCCTGGACGGTAACCTCGGGATTGGTGTCCTCGGCGAGTAACCCAATTTGACTAAATAAGTTTAGATGTATCTTTCTGGTACCTATATAAAAAGAGTGTAACTTATTGCTTTGATATGGTTTGTATTATTATTTTTGTTCGAACTGATCAACATGGTTGGATATTAAATGATTTAGGTACTGTTGTCTAGATTTGTTCATTAATTTAAGTCGATAGTCGGCCTTGGTTTGAACAAACCTTTATTACGGTACTGTTTTAGAGTTTTTTCGAACTTTTTGAAAAAAAAGCCTAATTCCCATCATTGTTGAGTACCTATGTTCTTTTATTGTTTGTTTGATATTGTATATTGGATTCTGTAAAGTGCTATTCTAAAAGGGCGCAATTAAAACCTTTAGGCGATGTTGGTCAATTTCTCAGATAGTCAATTTAGAGGCACGTCATATTCTTTGTACGTCATTTTCTAGGTTAGTCATAAAGTCATAAAATATCTCCCCCGTCCATTAGATCGTTACGTGAGATTATAAAAAAATGTTTTTTTTTTTTTTTAATTACACACGTTAGTTTTGTTTTATAGGTATGTACTTAAAAACACATAATTTTTGTTTAATGACATTTCAAATTGCACAGTATTTTGTAATCTGTCAAAGAAATGAAAATCAAAATTATTTTATTCGAAATGATTACACAAATTGCATTTCAAAATCTTAATGAAGTTAAAGCCTGACCAAAGAAATAAGAAACCTGCTCTGGGGGCGCCACGTGTATATTTTTACGACTATGGCAACAATTTTCCTTATAAAATTAGTTCCATTGAAATTCCGCAATATGGCGAGGTTTCTTATTTCTTTGGTCGGGCTTTACTAAGATTTGATCAAACCAAGGCTGGCTCTCATTTCACCCTAATGAAGAATAAACTCTTAAAATTTAAAAATGCGATGCGATATAGTATGAACAGAACTGGCAGGTTCACGCAATGTGTGCGCTGCTGTGGAGAAGAACCCACCGAAAAAACCCCGCAGCATAGCTTGTTTCGTCCTTTTCTTTTTTTTTTAATATTATAATTGATCAATACCAACAATACTACTTAATATTATTTATTGATGAATATAACAAAGAGTGCTAAAGAAATATACCTACCTATAAGTAATAAAAAACCCATGTAGTCTCTTCGCTGACGATATATCAATAGTAATGCCCTGCCAAAACGACAATAACTTAAATAACTCTTTAGACACGGCTATAACTGACGTTAAAAATTGGCTAGACGATCACAACCTACAAATTAATTTTACCAAAACGAAAATAATGCAATTTAAACCCTACCAAAAGCGTCCTCTACAAATAAACTACTCTTTTCAAAACTCGAAGCTGGACTGTGTTAATTCTTATCCACTGCTTGGAATCCACATTGACTCAAATATTGACTGGAAAAACCATATAGCAAAAGTATCCACAAAGCTATCAAGATTTGCCTACGCCTTATACGAGCTAAAGAGAGCCACTAGCATTGAAACAGCTCTCACAGCGTATCACGCATATGCCCATTCCTGGCTCTCGTACGGTATCGTTGTGTGGGGCAACAGCACAAACATTATAACTTTATTTAGATTACAGAAGAGATGCTTACGAATAATTGCTAACGTTGACTCCAGGACTACCTGCAGAGCTTACTTTAAAAAATATCAAATTTTAACCTTGACATCTATCTATATTTCTGAAGTTTGTATTTTTGTGAAAAAGAACCTCAATTTATTTCCTAAACACCTACGTCCCGCAAATTTAAGACCATCTAAAAAACTATTGGCTCTGCCCAAAACTGAAATGGCAATGATAAGTTCGGGCCCGCCTGCTATGTCAGCAAAAATATATAATAAGATCCCAAAGGAATTACAAATAGAAGAAAATATAAACAAGTTTAAAACTGACTTAAAAAAATATCTTGTTGAAAAGTGTTTCTATTCACTGCAGGAGTTTTTTGATGACAATTAGCATTACTATTAACTGACATTATTTTTTAACTTATTCTTTTTTTTAAATTTTGACATATGTATTTTATAATTGATTAATTCTTTTAATAATTTAAAAATGACTAATAATGTATGAAGAATTTGTAATATTTGTAAGAATTTGTATGTTTTTAATTTTTTTGTTGTAAATTGCTGTGCCCGCCCGGGTCCATATGTGGCTTAATTTTTTCTGTAACATCTTTTATTACCATGTGGATTGCAATAAATATCTTATCTTATCTAGAGGACAGAAAAAAAAAGCTATTAAAACCCAAGTGCGCGAAAGATATCATTTAACTTATAAGTCGATTGCCATACCTATTACTTAATTTTACGTTATTTTGATTATAAATTATTTTTATAACTCTCCTTTTGCAGTCACGCACGTACGAAACAACAGTGATAAAAATAAATACTACTTTGATTTTCCTTTATTTTCTAGCAATTGCTTAGGTACAGGTTTTTTATGGAAATAAAATATGTGTGACCTTTACCTCAATCGTCCTTTTTTAAACGTGAAATTGAATGATATTCGGCTCAATCCCCTCACACCGTTGGTTAATTAATGGGCCACCCTTTTAAATAATTAAGAATAAAAAAGGAAGATGCCACTGCCTATGTGTAGGTAAATAAAAGTATAAAATTTAATTATTGCTCGGAGGTCATTTATTTCAAATGTCAGTATTTAGTCACAAAAATATCTGTCCATCAGATATTGTTTTAGTAGTAGCAGCCAGGGGCGGGGGCGATGTATCTGGGTGCAGCGTAAGCGGCGTTGAGGCCAGCGAGCTCGGCTCCGGCGTAGGCGCCAGCGATCTCAGCGCTGGCGAGGGCAGCGCCGAGAGCGGCAGGGGCGGGGGCGGGGTATGCGGGGTATGCGGGCTGCGGGTATGCGCAGCCGCCGAAGATGGTCACAAGGCCGCTAGCGGGCACCAGGCCGCCGAAGGAGAGTCCGCCGAGCACTGGGACTGAGCCCGCGACAGTGGTGGCGCCGGTCACGTCCAGCTCGCCCATCACCGACACGTCTCCGCAGCCCTCGGCGTTGTAGCCCCCTGCACCGCTGTATCCACACCCGTATTTAGCGGGCTTGCTCCAGCTCATTGCCGGAGCTTTGCCGCAACCGCAAGAGCCAAATACTGCCTGAAATATGAATAAAGGTAAATACGAATGTAAATTAAGCATTTAAAATTTATCAGTGTCATAATAAGTGACGAAAGTAACCCAAAGAACGGAGAGCAGCATATATGTATACCTACAGAAGTGGCCCACAACTCCCTTTGGGTTTACGGTAACAAACCCTCCTTCCTAGCTGTAGACAATGGACATTCCAATGCCAACTGCTGTTATAAGTTCTTGTAGTGAACAAAACATACCTGGAAAAGGCAAGCCTGCAGGCACAGCAACAAGATGGTGGAGTAAGACATTATTAATCGATTGTGTTCAACGAAGAGCTGAATCAAGAATGTCCTTACTGAATCCGGGAAGCATTTATATAGGTACACATTTTTATCGATAACTATGTAGTCTTCATTTCATGACATGCATGTTACATAAATTTACAAAATGCAGCTATCAATATAATAATGTGTCAATGACTTTTTTGTGTACGTTATCGCATTCTGGTTGTTTGTTACTACCTACATGAAATAGTCACGTTTTTTAGTTCAATTCGACAATTTATTGCTAAATCAATGTACAACATATTTATTTACAAAATGAAGTACCTACCCAATAACCTACTTACATTGCTTTAGTACTTTAGTGATAAAAGATATAAGTTTTGTATAAAAACCTGAACGAACCTGTAAAGAATCATTCTCAAGACAGCATTCGTCGTATTTTATTACAATGGCAGCCAGATTTATTCTTGCTCTGTGCGCTTCAGCGCTTTTGATGCAGGTAAGTACTTTTATTTCTATTGTAAACAATGTGATAAACTAGTATTTTAATACTTTTAATATTAAGTAACAAATACATTGTTATTACCAGTCGATCGCTGCATGCCCTACGAGCTGCGGGTACGAGGGCGGGTACTGGCAGTCCCTCGCCGGAGCCGACATCGCCGGGGCCCTCGCCGGCGCTGAGATCGGCGCCGAGATCGCCGCCGCTAACAACTTCGGCCGTTGGGGCTACGCAGCGCCAGCCTACGCCCCCGCCTCTATTTACACGGGCCCAGCCATCGCCTCGGCCAGCGGTGGAGCTTTCGGCGTCTCTGTCGCCTCCCCCTACACACCCAGCGGCATCAGCGTCATGTCTGAGAACTCCATTGACGGCGCTCTCGAAGTGGTCGGTTCCCTGCCTGTCCTAGCTACAGTAGCTCTCGAAGGTGCCGTGCCGTCGTCTGGTGCTGCTGGCACCTCCTACAGCTGCGGCAGCGGCGCTGTGGGCATCTCGAGCGAGAGCCTCGCTGCCGCTGGTGTCGGTACCGGCCGCGCTGCAGGTTACGGTCTCGGCGCTGCCATCGCCGGCGCTGAGATCTCTGGCTTCAACGCTGGACTTGCTGAGGCCAAGTACCTGCGCTCGAGCCGTCCCTCATGTGGATGCCGTTACTAAATGCAACCTAACCTACTAATCAAATCATTGATTAGTGCTCCGCTAATTTGACCTGAACTCGATAAAGAATAATAAATAATATTCTACCAGAAATTTTTGTTCGTTTTCTTTTTAATACTTCTAACGAGGCTCTTCGTTGTTATACCCCTAGTCTTTGTTACTAGGGGTACTGCTTGAGATGCAAATTTAACAAACCAAGTTTCACCAGAATCGCTGGTTAGCGGACAGCTCATAACTAGTGTTGGGTATTGTCATGGTCTAAAAAAACAAGGTTTAACACTCCAACCACGTGACGTACGCTTCCATTATCAGTGTTATCAGTTCATAAACGCCCCCATGTTCCCCGAAAGTCTCCTTTTTCGTTAAAACCATTTTGACATAACTGCTTGAGGCTCATAATACCCCTAGTTCGAATGCGTATTATTCGACAAGGATGAACAGCATAATGACGTAGGCTTGTGTCAAGTTTGACAGTCCGTGTGTTAGACCTTGTTTTTTAGACCATGGGTATTGTATTCGCCCTCACACTCTCTCGCTCTCTCGCTCGTTGATCGTCCAAGCACATGCTTGTGTTTCGTTTAAATAGATCTATATTAATTTAATTACAGTGTTTGATTTAAGATCTGGAAGAAGAAAAACCATTTGGTGACGAGGAACTAGGGGTATTATGAGCATCAAGCAGTTATGTCAAAATGGTTTTAACGAAAAAGGAGCCTTTCGGGGAACATTTAAAGAAGGTCCAATAAAAAAATTACCAGAATACTAAGAGAGTGGCTTATAAATCTCTGTTTGTACAATGTGCATGAATTTATTGACACTAACACTCATACCTAGACTATATATTATGAGTATGTTAAACTACATTTTGCATGCTAATGTATGTTAGCAGAATAGAGAACTGCAATTACTGTATTTAACACCATGTACACCTATTCTATGCAAATAAATAATTTTGAATTTTTGAATTTGATTTTTTGGGGGCGTTTGTGAGCTGATAACACTGATAATGGAAGAAGCACAAAGACATCTTGTTGGATCACATCCTTAAACTGAGACGAAAAAACTTTCAGTAATATTTAGATTTCCTCCTATGTCGATTGTCACTGGTAAAGGGAGCAAGACCAATGGCTCTCTAAAGAAGTTACATTCAGGCATGAAGAGATTTATATACAAACCGAAGTCACCGACGACCGCAACGACACAGCAGCTTCTTTCGACCCTCATCAATTTATCATCAGTCGATCAACTCTTATTAACAATTTTTTATGATCTGTGGATCTGTGACTCTACATTGTAACACCCGCTGCTCGCGAGATCCTTGGCGGGCCTGCGAGTGTTACAACTTGATTAAATAGTAAAGCGACGAGGAGCTTGGAAGTTGATGGCCGAGGAAGTCAGCTTGAGCGGTACTAAGAATAAAACTACATTTTTCACTAGCACAGTCTTACACTGCTTTATTCACATAAGTAGAGAGTTTATAAAATTTATAAATTAAACTTGAGAAATTGGCCTAACTGGTTAAGGCCTGGAGAAAAAATGAAGTATTAATGAACGAAAATGACATATGAATGACGAATGAATTCCAAAATGAAATATTCAAATTTGAACGAAAAAGAAATGGTGAATGCGATGAAAACATGCCACCTCGTTGCAACCTTATCGGAATTTGTATTCAGCATGAAAAATCTCCGTAATACATTTTAGACTTCGGTTGCATTATAATAAAGTTGATGCTCCTAATGACGTGTGGCGTATAAGTTATTGTTTACAATTTATGTAAGTCAGGTGGTTGACCTTGCAATGTAGGTAAGCAAGCGTTCTTGCAGCGCGTGGTATGTGCTGACTACGCAGAAAATTACATAATTTTGTTTTGTTGCTTTGTGTTCCTCATATGAGTATGTTCTACAGTTTGAAAGAATTCTTCGATAAAAATTACTAACGAATAGTTTTTATGAACTATTTAAGAAAAAAAGGAATGTAGGAACGTACGAGTAAAAGATAAGTTGCGACAATGTCGATGCAATAATAAGTGCGGTGAAGCTTGGTTCATCGTACTTTTTCGACTTAAGCATAAGTAAATTTAATTTAAAAAAAAAGTGTTGTTTAGTTATTATAATACAACGTACATGTACCCTGCTTTTTGCAAATAAAGATTATTATTACTTAATGCAGATATTGATCTTCTCCGTTCAGTTTACTGTACCTTGATCCAATCGATAATTCTATATTGTATCCGTGTTTGGGGAGGAGCATGTAAATCTTACAACTTGCTTCTGGAGAGAGCTCAAAGGTCGCTTCAGCGGAGCCCCTATCTATAGATTTGCGACAAAGTCTCTCACACACTCGCATGCACACACACTCACACTTATATAAATATACTGATCCATATTTATTACCGGTTTTTGTATTCGTACGAGCTCTTTTTTTCTCTACTTAAGATTTATATCGTTATTCAAAATTTTGTAAACTACGTAGGTAATCTTTAAGGGTGAGCCACTGATTCCCGTAACTACCTAGTACTATTATTTATTCTGTGCCGTAACACAGGTTTTTACCTAGCTCGAGAGTGTTTTAAGCTTATTGTGGCTGTAAATTTTGTGAATAATATCTTTTATTTAAATTATTGTTACTCACCATGTTTAATGATGGTTTATCCACAAGATCGCGGTAGTAGTAAGGAGTGAAAGTAAACTATTTTGCCCAAGGAACAAGGGTTGAAATCAACTTTTTCAATACGATATTTTTTCTGTCAATTTTAATGGGTCACTCATAATTCAAAGACAAAAATATAGTCAAAAAATTGTTAAGTTTTATTTCAAGTTGAAGATTATTGCAAGCTAATGCTTGCTCCTTTACACTGGATTCCAGTTCTTAAATCAGTAGCCACAGCCACAGGAAGGGGCGGGGGCGATGTATCTGGGCGCAGCGTAAGCGGCGTTGAGGCCAGCGAGCTCGGCTCCGGCGTAGGCGCCAGCGATCTCAGCGCTGGCGAGGGCAGCGCCGAGAGCGGCAGGGGCGGGGGCGGGGTATGCGGGGTATGCGGGCTGCGGGTATGCGCAGCCGCCGGAGATGGTCACAAGGCCGCTAGCGGGCACCAGGCCGCCGAAGGAGAGTCCGCCGAGCACTGGGACTGAGCCCGCGACAGTGGTGGCGCCGGTCACGTCCAGCTCGCCCATCACCGACACGTCTCCGCAGCCCTCGGCGTTGTAGCCCCCTGCGCTGTATCCACACCCGTAGTTCTTGCCGTAGTTGTACACAGGGGCCCTGGGGATACCGCAGCCGCACGAGCTCATCACGGTCTGAAAAAGTAGTAACATTATGATCAGAATTTCAAGATCTTAAACCAAATTTATTTTGCAAAGGCTTTTGATTTCTCAAATATTCTCAATGCAAAAACATACACACACACTGTCAAATATGGGAGGTCAAACATTTACTATCGAGATCAACCGATCTTAAGAGAGAGAAAATTACTTCTGCTTACAATTTTGCCAAATCTTTATACTTACTGAAAAATTGGGAATAGGAAAAATAAAAATTAACTATTGCTATTCATTATTCAACTAACCTGGATGAGGCAGGCCTGGAAGCAGAGCAGTAAGATGGCGAAGGTAGACATGTCTTTAGTAGTATTCGATGGAAAGTTGAATCCAGAATATTAGTTCCTCAAAAATGCAAGCTTTTTATAATAACTGGTCATTTTAGTTGATAAGCATTTCGTAAAAATGGCACGTGATATTTTTACTTACTAACCTACTTACAAACATTGATTTGAATGAAATAGATAGCCGTTTGAATTAATTGTTGTTTGAATATTGTCACGTTTTCCAACAAAGTGTAATGACTTGTGCTTGATAACAGTGCATCTGCGTTCTTAGTATATAAGAGAGTCATGAAACTACCAAATTATTCGTGAAGCATCCTTCGCTACATTCACTACAATGGCCGCTAGATTCCTCGTCGTCCTCTGCGCTTCTGCGCTCCTGGTGCAGGTATGTAATGAATCAGTAATCATCATAGTAAAATTTACAAATTCTAAATAAATACAGAAGACTTAGGTAGGTACAGAAGTTACTTAACAGATACTTCAAGACCATTTACAACCCCGGTTTTTTTGCGTCAAACTGCATTATTTCTTCTTCTGTTGCAGTCGATCGCTGCATGCCCTACGAGCTGCGGGTGCGAGGGCGGGTACTGGCAGTCCCTCGCCGGAGCCGATATCGCCGGGGCCCTCGCCGGCGCTGAGATCGGCGCCGAGATCGCCGCCGCTAACAACTTCGGCCGTTGGGGCTACGCAGCGCCAGCCTACGCCCCCGCCTCTATTTACACGGGCCCAGCCATCGCCTCGGCCAGCGGTGGAGCTTTCGGCGTCTCTGTCGCCTCCCCCTACACACCCAGCGGCATCAGCGTCGTGTCTGAGAACTCCATTGACGGCGCTCTCGAAGTGGCCGGTTCCCTGCCTGTCCTAGCTACAGTAGCTCTCGAAGGTGCCGTGCCGTCGTCTGGTGCTGCCGGCACATACTACAGCTGCGGCAGCGGCGATGTTGGCATCTCGAGCGAGAGCCTCGCTGCCGCTGGCGTCGGCACCAGCCGCGTGTCTGCCAGCAAGATCGCCGGCGCTGAGCTCGCTGCCATCAACAAAGCAGCCAGGATCGCTCGCCCCAAATGCGGCTGCTACTAAACCCTTGTGCAATAACGAACGACCATCTCTGAAATAAACATAAATAGAATCTGCCTATACTGAAAATTTTGTTTCAATTTGTATGTCTTTTTCCAATATTTCTCAACAATTACTACTGAAAGTTTTATTAGGATTTTATTTTGATGTACAAAAAAAATGTAGGTTCCTAAAGAGTTCAAATTAGCTTATAAGGCAAGGAAATCCTAACAAGGTCTAATGTCTTGCCTAAGTTGAAAATACTTAAAACTTGGCCTTATGAACAAGTCTTAAAGCTCTGCTCTTCTTACTTTTCGTAATAATATTTTTTTTGGACTTAAAAGACGATGTAAAAAAATATGTTTGTAACCTCACCCAAACAACTTTATAAAACTAAAACCACTCAATTTACCTATATTATTCGGTACAGCGCATGGTCTAAGAAAACCAGGTCTTCTGTTAGACCATAATCTTATACATAAAATTCTCGTGTCACAGTGTTCGTTCCCATACTCCTCCGAAACGGCTAGACCGATTCTCATGAAATTTTGTGAGCGTATTCAGTAGGTCTGAGAATCGGCCAACATCTACTTTTCATACCCTTGAGAGCGGGCGGAGCCGCGGGGCGAACAGCTAGTAATATATATATTCTTTATTGCACAATTTAACACAATTTGACCATGGTACAGCGGTAATGGGAAGAAGGTCTCGGAATAATAAGGTATGTAGCTACTTATAGATTCAAAAGTTCTTTTCAGTTTTTAATCTAGTACAATGGGAATTACGTAGGTATAGATTCTCTTGGCCTGAATAGTAGAGAAGAGCAAAGAAGCCACTAGTCAGCAATCTGAGTCTCTTTATGGCATATGACGGCCCCGTAGCTTAATTTGTATTAGGTACGTTTTCCTTCAAAGCACAGGGTCGACTCCTGCCCAGTCGTTTGACGAGCACTTGTGTTTGATTTGTGTCTGGATGTTGATTAGTATTTAAATAAAATTTTGCATGGTGTTCAAAGCTTTAGGACATTTACATCACCTCGTTAACCTAACATATTGGTGGAAACTTAGATCCCCGTTTAACATCTTGGATACTTTTTTCCACGGGAAAATATCTCATTGCTACGGGAAACTGTGCACGGAAATGTAAAAAAACAACAGCTAGTAATGAATAGATAGACAGATTTTCAGCCTTTTTTTTCTATATAGTAGATAGACATTTGACCTCTACAATTTTATTATATTAATAGATAGATAAATAGATAGAGGTGAAAATTAAAGCAAGTACGCATTTTTTTTTAAATGTAGATCCTAGCTAGTTAGTACTCACAAGTTACGTCTGATGTCTTGGAAATCGATGTATAAGTTTTGGGCAACACGATTTGAGAGCGGCAAAGTCAAGAAGAGCATTCAAGTTAGAATTTTGAAAATTGGTTCAACATCTATCTTCTTCTATCTTACTATCTTCTTCTATCTTATCATAATATTATAGGTGATAAAAGGAATGTAGCTGAACACAAAAATACAAATTTTGAAAAAAATGTCCGTCTGTCTGTCCGTCTGTTTGTAATCTAATCTCGCTAATCTCTGGTGGAATCGTTGGACCGATTCAAATGAAATTTTGCATGGTGGTACCTTATATCCTCGGTCAACATCTTAGACGCCGAAAAGTGATTTGTAAAATCCTACTTCGAATAAAAACATTTTGAACTTTGAACTTTGAACTACTTTTTACCACGGGAAATAATTAAAAAAATACAACGTGGCCGGACGGCTAGTTTTTGAATTATTTTGAAGAAGTGTTTTTATTTTCGCAACTTTTTAATAATTTATAATGCTCCGATTGTTGCGAGAAATCTGTTTTTTTATAAGTATACACAAATTGAGGCCTCAAGGCCTATAGTCTACCATATTCAAACTTGCATAATTTCTAAATAAATAAAAAACACTAGAAACTAAATAATTTCACAGCGAATTGTAGTCAATAGATAGTTTTAATTAAAGAACACATATTTTTTGTTCATTTCTCTAAAAATATGATGGTTATGAATATAATATGACTTATGAGTTGACGTATGAGTTGTTGTTGTTGTGTCGGTATTTGTTTGTTTGTTTGTTTGTTTGTAAATCGGGCAAACAGACTTCCGGAATAGGAAGTTCGCCTCTCTTAGATTGTTTGATCTCTTTTTCATTGCTTAGACTTGTACATTCGTTTGAGACAAGAGCCGGTCTTGGGCAGAGCAAAGCTTCTTAACTTCTGATATGACGTCATTAAGTGTTCTGAGCCTATGAATAAAATAGTGTGCATGGATTGAGAGCCCAAGTTATTTATTCACCACAGTTCCAATTTATGTTTAAGAAATTCGTGACCCAGTGCTTCATGTTTTTACTATTCTTTATTAAATTCCCTATAAATCTCAAAACGCTTTGTAAACTTTTAAAAAATTGGGCCCTCAATCTAGATGCACACAATAAAACAGTCAGAGTTTGAGTTTGAGGGCTGCATAATATTGAACTCATCACACACAGGAATAAATTATTGCATGAACTAAATTAAATCACCATAATCTCAAAATTATTTAGGCCACCCTCTTGCAAATCGTACAATAATATTTTGTCTACCTTAATCAAAGTTTGTAAAAATTAACATATTTTTATAATTATTACCAGGGCAGGGCAAGGACTCCGATCGATTATTATTAAGTTAGCCCGCGATAACGTCCTTGTTTTTTTACTTTTTCGGGCACAGTTTTCCGCAAGATTGAGATATTTTCCCACGGTAAAAACTATCCAAGATGTTGACCGGGGATATAAAGTACCACCATGCAAAATTTCAAATAGATCCAACAGTTTCGAAACAAACAGACAAAAACCGAAACAAAAAATTTGAAAAGAAACTGAATATGCTCTATATCATTTGTTACATACCCCTGACTCGATCATTAGTAAATTTTTTTCTATCCTACAGATTTTCGACCTCTACAGTTGTATTATATTGGTAGATATAGGTACCTGGATATCTTTATTACTTCGCTCAAGATTCAAAATATGTAGCAAAATGTTGTGTAGATTGATGTTTACTTTGTATTTTATGTGTATGATTTTGCTTCCTTGTCATAAAGTTTACGGCTCATCAAAAATTATGACGCGGTATGATTAATTTCACAGCCCAAAAAGAAACAAATCTATTTTTATGTTATGTATCAATAATCAATTTTATTAAGATTCAACAATAATAGTGTACATTTTAGTACATAGGCGCAAATCCATAGGCTGGGTTCCACGCACCAGCAAGTTCAGCGTTTAAGGCCGCGATATCAGCCCCGGCGATGGCACCATTGTATGACGGCATAGCCCAGGGTGCAAGACCAGCGTTGAAGCCAGCTATCTCACCTCCAGTGAAGGCTCCAACTACTTCAGCACCAGCGATGGCAGCGTTAGAGGGCATGGCACAAGAAGCAGGCCAAGAGTTTGCGAGTTCAGCATTGAATCCAGCTATCTCGGCTCCAGTGTAGGCGCCAGCAATTTCAGCAGCGTTGTAAGATGGCATGACCCAAGGACCGGCAAGGCCAGCGTTGATTGCAGCTAATTCAGCACCGGCAATGGCAGCACCATTGTATGCTGGCATAGGCCAAGGACCAGCAAGACCGGCGTTGTAGCCAGCCATCTCAGCTCCAGCGTAGGCTCCAGCAATCTCAGCACCAGTGTAAGCGTTAGTGAGACCAGCGTTGCCGTAAGTTGGCACGGGCCAGGCGCCTGGGTATCCAGCGTTCATAGCGGCGATTTCAGCACCAGCAAAAGCACCAGCGATTTCGGCTCCAGCGATGGCAGCGCCGATGTTGGTAGGGGCGTATGTCGGCTGCGGGTATGGGCAGCTTCCGGAGATTATCACTTGGCCGCTAGCGGGCACCATGCCGCCGTAAGACACGCTGCCGAGCACTGGTACTGAACCAGCGACATTGGTAGGACCTGATACAGCAAGTTCTCCTTCAACAAAGACGTCTCCGCTGCCCGCAGCGTTGAAGCCTGGTGCGCTGTAACCACCGCATCCGTAGGGTCCTTTGGCCCAAGCCGCAGATGGTGCTTTCAGACCGCAACCACATGATCCGAATACAGCCTATAAACATAAAAAATATCGTTAATGTATAGCGTAGCAGTTTCTTATATAATTTAGTCGAAGCTTTCTGCTTAATATTTATTATTCTATCTTTCTTTTATTCTTCTTTAATATTATTTTGTATTGAAATATAATTATTTACCTGGATCAGGCTAGCTTGGAAGCAAAGCAACAGGATGGCAAAGGCAGACATGTTTGTATTGTATTGTATTCAACACAAAGCTGAAATGTGAATGTCTTCAGTCAGTAAACTATCCTATTATATACTACATTTTCATTGCTATTAGTCAATATTACTAAAATGATACTATTTTTCAAGAGAACATGAATAAGCCTAGTGTTTTGTCGTAGCTGCAGCGATAATATTGTACTACCGTATTACAGAAATTGTCGCAAGAATTGATAAGGCTGTTTCTATGCAGTCATGTCACGTATTTTAGTTCACTTGACTAATATTCCGAAACATACTTTCAGTGCGTACAGAACATCACTCATAATAAATTAGTGACACCAGAAAACCCAGTCATATTTCCTGGGCAATAAAGACTTAGTTCCAGTAGTGTTACGTATAATGAGCTGTAGCTATCCTAATCAATCGATGATTTATGAAATAATAATATAAAAACTCGGTTAATTTATTACTTTATTCATTCTCAAGTCAACATTTGTTGCATACAGAATTAAAATGGCGGCTAGATTCCTTCTTCTGTGCATTTCTGCACTCCTGGTGCAAGTATGTTATTTTTTTTTCATTTTTAGTGTTATTATTGGACCTCCCTCTGGTACCCCTCAGTCAGACCCTACATCAAATAACCCTTGACCTTATCAATATGTAGCGAGCGGTAGTTTTCACAATGTTTTTTCGGCATATAGCATCAAATAATGGTATCTGTGTAAATCAAGGCGAGCGAGGCTCGAATCGGCACCTTTTCAATGCCGATGAGTGACTAAGCCATTACGTCATAGATAGCTGCTGTATGAATAAACCTAAAGTTCATATTTCATACTTACTATAACAAAGTATTAAAAACTTTGCTGTCATTTGTTTAATCAGAATTTCTATTGCTTTCAATTTCCGCTGGTTTAGCTTTTTGTGGATTTTGTACTTGCTACTGTTTTTCAATATCTATACCGTATCATTCTTATGTATTTAGTTCGTAAGGGGGTTTTTTTATATTAAACACGTTTATTATTATAGTCGATCGCGGCCAACTGTGGCTGTGACGGACGGCAAGGCTGGCAGTGGGACGCGAGCCGCGCCGCGGCCGGGGCCTTCGCCGGAGCCGACATCGCCGGGGCCCTCGCCGGCGCTGAGATCGGCGCCGAGATCGCCGCCGCTAACAACTTCGGCCGTTGGGGCTACGCAGCGCCAGCCTACGCCCCCGCCTCTATTTACACGGGCCCAGCCATCGCCTCGGCCAGCGGTGGAGCTTTCGGCGTCTCTGTCGCCTCCCCCTACACACCCAGCGGCATCAGCGTCGTGTCTGAGAACTCCATTGACGGCGCTCTCGAAGTGGTCGGTTCCCTGCCTGTCCTAGCTACAGTAGCTCTCGAAGGTGCCGTGCCGTCGTCTGGTGCTGCTGGCACCTCCTACAGCTGCGGCAGCGGCGCTGTGGGCATCTCGAGCGAGAGCCTCGCTGCCGCTGGTGTCGGTACCGGCCGCGCTGCAGGTTACGGTCTCGGCGCTGCCATCGCCGGCGCTGAGATCTCTGGCTTCAACGCGGGACTTGCTGAGGCCCAGTATTTGCGCCCGAGCCGCCCCTCATGTGGATGCCGTTACTAAATATGTACGAGCAAAGTTAAATCACCAAACTTTTTTAAAAATAATAAATAACACTATAATACTCCAAGATTTTTTTTGTTTACTCTAAATTATACCTACCTACTATTCATGGATATTGCAAACCAAAAAGTGCAAACGATAATTTAAAACACTATGTAATGAAATTAAATTATGATGCACGCAAGCAATTCCCATTAATAGTTTCTTGCTCATCGAATAGATATCGAATCGAGGTGTCGGACTGTTGCCGTACCTAATGATAAACAAGTAAATCCTTAAAATAAGTCCACCAGTTGAGACTTGAAAATCCAAATTACCTAGGTTTCGCAACCGACTTTGACCTATTGCTCAGTTTTAATTGCTACCACAAAAAAATGTTTGCCTTGGTTGCTACCAGAAGATCCTTAAGATTTTTTTTTGGCAAATAACTTAGACACACAAAAGTAGAAGATAGACTGGATTGACCATAGCTATTATCTCAAACCAACTTGGACGATACGTGGCGACAATTTGAAGTGAAACACAACGAGCAACATTTCAGTTAAATATTATATTACTCTTTTGGGATCAATTTATATCAAACTTATTATTGTATGATTTGAGAGATAACTATACATGTCTATTTGGCAAATCTATTCTATTACGTTAAATAAAACTGAAGAATGTAGGTGATAAAGGGAGTGTAGCTGAACACAAAAATACAAGTTTTGAAAAAAGATTTCGTCTGTCTGTCTGTTTGTACACGCTAATCTCTGAAACCGTTGGACCGATTTGAAAGAAATTTTGCATGGTGGTACTATAAATCCCCGGTCAACTTCTTAGATACTTTTTAAACGCGGGAATAACCAATAAAATCAAACCTTTCCTTTTCCTTTCAAAGGTTTGATTGTTTGTTTTTTTGTTTGTTTTTTTGTTTGTTTGCATCGAATAGGCTCCGAAACTACTGAACCGATTTTAAAAATTCTTTCACTGTTGGGAAGCTACATTCACCCTGAGTAACATAGGCTTATTTTCAAAAAATTAGGGTTCCATACTAAAACTTCAATAATGTAACCCAAGGTGTGAAAAAAATACGTAAAATATTCCTAATAATTTAAAATACTCCAAAGTACTGAACCGATTTTAGTGAAACCTGGCACAAAGTTTGAATAGACCTTAGGAAAGAACATAGGCTACAATTTACCGCGGGAAATTTTCTCATTCCCACGGGAAAAATTGTTAAAGCGGGCGGAGTTGGCACAAAGATAGAATAGACCTTGCGGAAGAACATAGGCTAACTTTTACCGCGGGAAAATTCCTCATTCCCACGGAAAAACTATTAACGCGTGCGGAGCCGCGGCGGGAAGCTAGTAATTTAATAAAATTATTCGACTTGAATTTGACTTAAATTATACTTGAGAGCGTCGCTCGGTGGCCAAGTGGCTAGGGCCGTTGACTTTCATTCGGAAGTTCGCGGCTTCAAGCCACGGCATATTGTTATAATTATTATCAGTATTGAAGTGTTATTTAAACAAACATTTAGTTATTGATACGATTTCAATAATTTGATGCAAGTTTACTAGCTAAATGTATCTCTAAAATGTAATAGTTATGACCAACGGTTATGATTACCCTAATTTAAAAAGTTATCGGGGGTATAAATACGGAAACTGCTGGTCATGGCTCTCAGTTCCTGTCTGATCGAGTTGTAGGGCGTTACTATGCCCGAGAGGCTACCGAAATCTGTTACAAAAGATAAGTGTTAAGATTTATTAAAATATTACTGTTAAAACTGTTCTAAAAGTAATTTTACCAAATTGTCTTTTTTTTAAGATAAGTTCACGTGTTAAAGCTATAAAGTACTTTCACGTTAGCTTGGCAATAGCGAACATTGACAAGACCGGTACCAAAAAGTAATATTTTTAAACGATAATTATCGCTTTCCGTACTAACTGTCGCTAAACGTCACATCGCTAGCGTATCATAATATCACGCGTAAAGTCAACACACATATCTCAAACATTTACGAAAATAAGGTTGTTTCTTCCAATATCAATAAGTTGTGATTTTGACTATTACTTTTACAAAATGGTTTTTTATTGGGAACTATTGAAACGTTTCCAATGATATATCTTACGTTTTAAAATATTTTACAAATAATCTTATTAAATAAAGACTTACAGCGGGAAAAAAAAATTCTGGGTAGCAATAATAATTACAATAAACGAGAATCTAAACAGCACTTTACAAATTAATTTTTCACCATATTCAAACATTATGTAAAATATTTGGTAGCAAAATTAAAAATTTTAACTTACACTACTTCATTGTAAGTCGCTAGCAAGACAGGAGTACGCACACCGTGGCTCCTCCCGCCATTTTGTTTTTTGAGCGTCATTCCGTCCGGAGTGCGCTTGCGTTCATTCATGTTTGGAAGTCTTTCTCGGTGTTATAATTATTGTTTGTTAAGTTTTCGTTTGTTTCTTGTTACCTGTTACGTTTTGTTTTTTTTTTTTATTACGTACACGTTGTTTGTGTGGAGTTTAAACAAACAATCAAATCTTTCCTCTTTATAATTTTAGTCTAGGAGTCTACATCCAGATTAAAACATAATTATTTCATATAATCAAAAAAAACATCAACCAGAATTACGGTCAAAAATAGGGTTACAATTAAAAATGTTTGTTACCTCTGCAGTGAACTTGAGTGAACTTGGCTTGTATTCCTATACTCTAGCGATATTCATATCGTATACATTTACTGAGGAAAACGATATATCGCTATCTAAAATACGAGTACAGTGGTAGTAAATGTCAACGCTCGCTATTGCCAAGCTACCGTGAAAGTACATAGATTATCTTTAAAGCTTAAATATAAAATGCAATACGACAATAAATGAGAAGTTTGCCATGTTTTTATGATTTTTATTTAATTATAAATAAGTATTCCTAATAGTACAAGATTCCAAGTAATTAATATTTTTTTAGGATTGTTAATTGAAACAGTTTTAGATGGCTCCTGACCACTCTTTATTAATATACCGATTTGTGTTGGCTACTGTACATTTATTCGAAAGGAAAACATCGTGAGGAGTTGCTCCTGTAAAGTAATTTAAGTTGTGTGTGAAGTTGACTAACCCGCACTGGGCCAGCGTGGTCAACTAAGGCCTTTTCGCCCTGATTTCAGGGTAGGCTCCTAGTTCCTCACTTATAGAAAGTCGGCATAGTGCGATGCGATATCACTATCACTATCACTACATAGTATAAAATAAAGTCGCTTTCTCTGTCCCTATGTCCCTATGTCCCTCCCTTTGTACGCTTAAATCTTTAAAACTACGCAACGGATTTTGATGCGGTTTTTTTTAATAGATAGAGTAATTCAAGAGGAAGGTTTATATGTATAATACATGCATAATATACTGAAGGATAACCCACAATAACCATTTTCCCGTGCGGAGCCGGGGCGGGTCGCTAGTAATATGATAATTTGCAATAGTAGCCATTTTGCAGAAAGTCGGCATTGAGCTACTAAATCCCTTGGTGGTGACATTAAATCAGCTGTTAACAATAACATATTCTACTAATAAATGGAAATCGTTTACTTTAAAAAAAAAACGTTTGACAAGTAACATTGCTTATGTCCCGCCAAAATGACTTCACAATAGTTAGGCAAGCATATAGACAGAATAACCTGGATCACCGCAAGTATTTCTTAACATCGCCACTTATTTACAACAGTAGCTTTCCACCGCGGCTCCGTCTGCGTTTACAGTTTTTCCCGTGGGAATGAGGAATGTTCCCGCGGTTAAAAGTAGCTTATGTTCTTTCCCAAGGTATATTCTATCGTTGAGCCAAGTTTCATCAAGATAGGTTCAGTAATTTGGGAGCCTATTCAATAATTAGGAATATTGTAGGTACCTATTTTTCTTACAACTAGGAGCAGGTAGGTCTAGGTATATAATAAAAAAATTAAATTTGTCTCCTGCTCTAACATTGAATTGAATCAGAAGTAAAATATTTTGAACTCAATGGAAATTGCTGACGAATGCAAAAAGATAAATAATGATTCACAATATTATTTTATCTAAATATTTATTTCCGAAACAAGTGCCTACCCCTACCGTGGTCAAATGACCGTGGTGAAGAAACACGGATTTAAATTTTTCCCGTTTAGGAGATAATAATGCATATTTTGGATGAGCAAAGATTGTCATTTATTTTCATTCGTTCATGTAACATGATTTCACATTATTAGTAGATGGACATGCATCCACAGGAGGGTTTGGCCCACGCGCCAGCTCCAGCTATGGCGCCAGCGATCTCAGCGCCGGCGAGGGCAGCGCCGAGAGCGGCAGGGGCGGGGGCGGGGTATGCGGGGTATGCGGGCTGCGGGTATGCGCAGCCGCCGGAGATGGTCACAAGGCCGCTAGCGGGCACCAGGCCGCCGAAGGAGAGTCCGCCGAGCACTGGGACTGAGCCCGCGACAGTGGTGGCGCCGGTCACGTCCAGCTCGCCCATCACCGACACGTCTCCGCAGCCCTCGGCGTTGTAGCCCCCTGCGCTGTATCCACACCCGTAGTTCTTGCCGTAGTTGTAGACAGGGGCCTTGGGTTTACCACAGCCGCACGAGCTCATCACGGTCTGAAAAAGTAACATTATGATCAGAATTTCAAGATCTTAAACCAAATTTATTTTGCAAAGGCTTTTGATTTCTCAAATATTCTCAATGCAAAAACATACACACACACTGTCAAATATGGGAGGTCAAACATTTACTATCAAGATCAACCGATCTTAAGAGAGAGAAAATTACTTCTGCTTACAATTTTGCCAAATCTTTATACTTACTGATAAATTGGGAATAGGAAAAATAAAAATTAACTATTGCTATTTATTATTCAACTAACCTGGATGAGGCAGGCCTGGAAGCAGAGCAGTAAGATGGCGAAGGTAGACATGTCTTTAGTAGTATTCGATGGAAAGTTGAATCCAGAATATTAGTTCCTCAAAAATGCAAGCTTTTTATAATAACTGGTCATTTTAGTTGATAAGCATTTCGTAAAAATGGCACGTGATATTTTTACTTACTAACCTACTTACAAACATTGATTTGAATGAAATAGATAGCCGTTTGAATTAATTGTTGTTTGAATATTGTCACGTTTTCCAACAAAGTGTAATGACTTGTGCTTGATAACAGTGCATCTGCGTTCTTAGTATATAAGAGAGTCATGAAACTACCAAATTATTCGTGAAGCATCCTTCGCTACATTCACTACAATGGCCGCTAGATTCCTCGTCGTCCTCTGCGCTTCTGCGCTCCTGGTGCAGGTATGTAATGAATCAGTAATCATCATAGTAAAATTTACAAATTCTAAATAAATACAGAAGACTTAGGTAGGTACAGAAGTTACTTAACAGATACTTCAAGACCATTTACAACCCCGGTTTTTTTGCGTCAAACTGCATTATTTCTTCTTCTGTTGCAGTCGATCGCTGCATGCCCTACGAGCTGCGGGTGCGAGGGCGGGTACTGGCAGTCCCTCGCCGGAGCCGATATCGCCGGGGCCCTCGCCGGCGCTGAGATCGGCGCCGAGATCGCCGCCGCTAACAACTTCGGCCGTTGGGGCTACGCAGCGCCAGCCTACGCCCCCGCCTCTATTTACACGGGTCCAGCCATCGCCTCGGCCAGCGGTGGAGCTTTCGGCGTCTCTGTCGCCTCCCCCTACACACCCAGCGGCATCAGCGTCGTGTCTGAGAACTCCATTGACGGCGCTCTCGAAGTGGCCGGTTCCCTGCCTGTCCTAGCTACAGTAGCTCTCGAAGGTGCCGTGCCGTCGTCTGGTGCTGCCGGCACATACTACAGCTGCGGCAGCGGCGATGTTGGCATCTCGAGCGAGAGCCTCGCTGCCGCTGGCGTCGGCACCAGCCGCGTGTCTGCCAGCAAGATCGCCGGCGCTGAGCTCGCTGCCATCAACAAAGCAGCCAGGATCGCTCGCCCCAAATGCGGCTGCTACTAAACCCTTGTGCAATAACGAACGACTATCTCTGAAATAAACATAAATAGAATCTGCCTATACTGAAAATTTTGTTTCAATTTGTATGTCTTTTTACCCGACTGCAAAGGAAGGGTTATGTTTTTCACGCGTATCTGTGTATGTATGTATGTATGTATGTATGTATGTATGTATGTATGTGGGATTCTTTATACCCTCAAATCATCCAAACGGCTGGACGGATTTTAAAGAATGAGGTGTCTATCGATTCGTCTGAACCGAGCGATGGTTATAGGCTAGGTTTTGTTTTATTATTTAACTATTATATTTACTATATTTTTTCAATAGGGTGCGAAAACAGCTCGCTCGCAGTGTCATGGCGTCGGGAGTGTTTAGATAAACATTTGGTAAAGGGGAATTATAAAACGAGCGAATAAAAAAACAACTTTGCGACTGATGATGACATACTGTTTTAATAACTTGAGCGGCATGAATTTGAGTAGGCGAAAAATTAACTAAATTAACGACGAATATTGATTAAGTGAGCGACTACATTACCAAGTAAGCGACTGGAAATACAGAGAGGGCAACTGGCAACATGAAGGTCACTGGCTTTGATAATAGTAGTCAGGGCGTTAAACGAAGCGGGGGGACGGGGGAGCACAGCCCCCCACCACAGGGTGGGGGGGGCTCGGGGGGCACGGCCCCCCGCTAAAATAAGACAAATTTACCCAGAATCAAATCGGTTGGTTAGGTTAGGTTAGACTGATGTCAATAACAGAGCGGAGGGATTAATTTTTTCAAAGTTGTTTTTGTATTCGAAACACTTCATTTAAGATAAAATGACGCTCAGTATAAAAAATACATTTGCCAAATATTGAAAAAAATGCAGGACGTAACGTTGACACCCAAACAAATATTAGGTCGCTCAAATATTATGAAGCTGCTCATTTTGTATTTTAAGTAACTCAAATTAATGTTTATAAGTTGCTGTTCTGTTGATTTCTCGTCGCTCGCAGTCAGTCGCTCACTTAGTAATTCTATAACCCAAATTAATTAATTTTGACACTCAAAACTATAATTTACAGTCACTCGTTTAATTACTACCCTTTTGTAAACATCAAATGCAGTGTTACCATATATACGGATTTGTCCGTATTTATACGGATTTTAAAAGTTCAGTACGGATAATTGATGTATACGGATATTTATACGGATTTACAGCACAATGCATATTCCGATTTATTATTCGTAATAATCATTATTAATCATGGATTAAGTATATCTGTCGAATCGGATCGGAACTATAATTTTTAATACCATTACCACGTATGGCTTGCTACATACAAATAACTTTTAGGGAAATCGCCCTGTTTTGACTTAAATATTAATTAATAAATTATGAATATACATCTATATAAATAGGTACCTAATCAGAGTTTAATTTTTATACGGATTTCATACGGAATTTCGTTCATATTGGTAAATACGGATTTTATACGGATTTTTTCAATAAAAATACGGATTTCAAGTCCTCACCATATATGGCAACACAGCAAATGTGTCTGTCTGTTAGACATGCGCAAAACAGTACGTTTTAATGGCTTCACATCGATGAGACGTATTTTGCCAGTGTCAGTGTAGAGACTCGACATACACACGAACGAGAAGTGAAATTTTGTAGGATGTAATTTTGGAGGTTGTGATTTTAGAATTTTGTAGGTTGAAATTTTGGAGGTAGATATAAAAAAAAAAAAAAAAAAAAAAAAAAAAAGTACGTTTTAATGACATATCACATTACTCATTACTTTCGAAAAGGTGATATCACCCCGTACTACTATTACACATCACCCTAAACATTACCCGAAATGTTGAATGAAAGGACACGTCAAAATTTGTATGGGAGGTGGTTTTAAATTATTTCAAAAAATGAACGGGTATTCTACGCATATAGAATAAAAGGGTATATTATTACGATTATCAGGATCACTTGAAAAAATAAATGGATACTCCGTTTTTTTATAAATTGATTCGAATATTGTATGGTAGAAAAATAAACGAAAGATCTGGCAATACAATTATGCCTCTGGCAGTCCTTTCAAACCAAATTTTTCGTTGCGTGGTTGCTTTGAATGCTTTTTAAGAAAGAGATAGGCATAACATAACAATGATCTGTTGTCTCTTTCTAACTTTTTATTAGGATTTGATCGATTAAAAAAAAACTTGATAGACTTTGAATACCTGTCAGTTTAATATCTGTCGTCCATCACGTTGACATTTTTTTTTATTAGTTTACCTACTTTTTCTAAAAATGAAACGATAGAGCCTCAAGTTATTCATTAATTATTTTAATTATTTACTGCAAAAAAAGTACTAAAAATAAAAATAATGTTGGTTAAAACAATCTTGACTGGAAGATTTTAATACAAAAAAGACGGAGGATCGATAAAATAATTTGATTAGTTATCCTGAAACCCACTTATATACATAAGCTTTCTAAGTAGGATCCATTCAATTTTTGGCCGAATAAAAAACCACTTTTATACGTCTCCTTTGTCTTTTAGTACGAAGAAATACTCTGTAGTATTCCGTACCGTCAGCACATATTACTTTATCATAACATTACCTGCGCGCGACCGCATTACTCGAGATAGATAGCACCCAAAAAAATGGTTTTTGTTTTTATTTTTTACTAACTGACCCGACAGACACAAGTTAATTTTCCTTTCTTTAAAAAAAAAAGATAATGTGTGATGTGTACTGGTGTACTGGTTACAATAACCGCGTAATGTGTGATATTACTTTTGTGATAATATATATGCATTACCTACACATCTCTACTGTCTGTCTATGCGTAGCCAGAAAAAAGTAAACAAACATTGCATAAATTTCGTGTGACAAAAATGAATTCCAAAGTGTTTAAGTGGTGTGCAGTACCAAAGTGTAATAAAAACGCATCAATAACAACACCCAACAAGGTGTTTGTATTGTACATGTCCCAAACAAGAAAATAATAAGAGATAAATGGTTCAAGTTCGCACGGCGAAACCCGAACAACGTAGTCACGAACTCACCACTTTATTTCTGTGAAGACCACTTTGATGTGAGTATCTTATCATGTAATGATGGGTTTTAAATAGAGATGGGCCGACTGTGGTATTTGCTGACTAGCCGACTAATCGGTTTTGAAACCGCCGACTAATCGGCCGACTAGTCGGCACTGCCGATCATTCTAATACTCGTTTTTTGGAGGTCTTCGGGTTACTTCGTCGCCACTCGGTTAGCTCATGCATGCACACTAGGGCATCGAGAACCGGAACCGTACAAGGAAACTGGGATTTTTGGTACCGGTCTATGCTGCACCCGGGTCATTCTATACAGTTTAAGAATTTATGTTCGTGTGATATATTTTTTTTAATATAAAACATAGGTAATATATTTTTTAGATACAGATATAAGCGCTACTTATTCTACCGATTAACATAAAAATAAATCCATTATTAAAATGATTAAACCTATTTTTCTTGTCGACAGCATGTGATGTATCACGTTCTGTCGACTGTTCGTATACTCTTGAGTTAAGTTCGGATGCAATTATAAAATAAATTAAAGCGGTTTATATCACACTAGCTGATGTATGGTATACATTAAAACTTTGGCTTACGTCTCCTAGAAAACCACAAATATATTGCGAATAATTTTAAATTTACAGCTAATTCTACAAGCGTTATAAAAATAAAATCACTTCTGTCGACAGCTAAAGTTTGATAATATTTGGATTAAAAACATTTTTTTTCGTACGCTTTATTGATATTGAAATGGTAACACTGTAGTCAGTTGTCATCTCGCACAATAAAAACTCCATTAGGGAAACCTTATTTAGAGAAAAACTAAATTCAATAGTGGTTCTACACGGTTGTCGAAGATAAAACATCACTTCGGAAATTGGATTTGAAAAGGTTAGTACGATTGTAAAAATAATTGAATGGTATGGCTTTGTTGAAGTGAATGTTTACTGTGATATCACCTAGTTGAACAACCTAACCGAAAAAACATATGGCGGTAAACGATGTTTTAAAATAAATCGTCACTTCTGTCTATGTCACGCCTGTCGACAGGATTGTCGACAGAAGTGATGTTGATCGACAGAAGTGACGTTTTAAGTGATAACGCGATTCCACATCGAGTAAACAGTCCCGCGTGAGGTTCCGCGTGAGCACTTGGTTGGCTTGGAAGGCAAAGGCGATGACCAACTTGCTAAGACCAAGCTTCAAAGTTTGGAGCATCGACGCAAAGTCGCCAGCCTCTCGGTTTTTTATAAGGTGTATCATGGTGAGTGTTCTCAGGCACTCCACGAACTTATCCCTCCAACCACATTCGGTTACCGGAAAACGCGGCGCCGTGGGAAATACCACCCACATGTCGAATTCCTCTTGGTTCGCACCAAACGTTTTGCGTCTTCCTTTTAGGTGCGCACGGCCAGAGAATGGAATTCTCTCCCTGCATCTGTTTTTCCGGAATCGAATAACCTAGGTTTCTTCAAGTCGAGAGTGAATAGGCATTTTCTGGGTGAGCGTGTTCCATCATCGGCCACGTAGTTGCTTTCCACCAGGTGAGACTGTGGTCAAACGCAATCCCATAGTAAATAAAAAAAAAAGAGAAAGAGAACAAAAAAACAAATTCCGCTGTATCCATTGGCTAGCGTAGAGCCTCCAGATATTCGAAGAATCGTGGCAAGCTCACCGGAGAGGGCTAAGTTGGAAGACAACATACGGCACCCCCTACATGGGCATGAGCTACCGCCGCAAAGACTAAAAAGTCGAAAAAGCTTTCTGAAATGCGTAAACTCTCAAGCGAGACGCAATTTGTGGCTTGCTCGAACACCACTCCCAGATCCATATGTTCCGATTTCTGAGAGCCTCCCGGCTGGACATGGACTGCCATGGCCAATCTGGAAGTCTTTAAATAGGCTTCGGACTCAGTTTGGCAGCAGTAAGGAAAATAATGTTCAGGTGGGGAGTCTCGGAGAACCCAAATTTTGAGTGTGTGTGTGGGACGGTGCAGTCTATGGCCCACCTGGTGTCCTGCCCTGCTTGCCCTGCCACCTGCTCGCAGCAGATAATGCAGTCGGAGTGGCTAGGTTCTGGGCCAAAATTATCGAAATAATTGTCATCGACACGATAAGAAGAAGAAGAAGATTGTCGACAAAAGTGAAGTCACTTCTGTCCACTTTTTATTGTGATTTTTTTAGTATGCTATTAGTACTGATTATGTTTTAAAAACGGAATAGATGAGGGTTATTAAGCTTAATTATATTTCTAGAGGTACGTTTTGTTTTAGTTCTATAATGGTTACACTTAATTGTGAAAATACGGTCACTTCTGTCGACCCCGGCGTCTTTTCTGTCTATGCATAAAAAACATTAAGTGTATTTTTTTTTATTAATAATTAATATTGATCTCAGACACCAATTTTCTAATATTTCTAAGTTAACAACGCATGCTTTGATGTAAGAATACGTGTTAAAATATAAAAATTAAAAACTTTTTTTTTATTTTGCTCTCTGGTAGAAAGACCCACCCGTAACATGCAGTGCTATGACAAAAGTTTGTCGCGGCGAGAAACCCGCCATATTGAAATATCCTCCAATAGGATAAGAGAATACGCACGACAAAATTATGTCTGTCACGCGTGGACCGGGCATGTTAGAGGGGCTGGAACCGGGATTTCCCGCGATTTTCGGTACTTTTGGTATTTTTTTTTTGTTCATACACATTTTATTGTATTTTCTTTCTACTTCTCTATTACTAGACTTTCAGAAAAATAAAACAGTTCTTTTAATAAGTCTTAAAAAATAAAATCATCGAATAAGACGAAACAACAATTCTGGTTCCCAAGATAAAAGGATGCCACTTCCAAGAAATTTATTTCACCTTTTTTTCTTGAAATGTCTATTTAGCGCGATTAGATCGAGGAGCAGTACCCACCCACAGATATTGTACTAAATCCTCGCGCCTGCAAGTATTAGGGTACTTTACCCTAGGGTAAACATCTGGCACAGCAACACTAGCTAGGGGGTACAGCTGTTTTGAGTAGGTTTTTCGGCCTGTAATTACTCGACCAGTGTCATCTAGAGTATCCACCAACTTTGCGTGTACTAATCGGCTGCTAATGGGGTAGGCATATTCATAACAAATTTTTGTGTAGGTACCATTTAAGTGGCACATAGGTCCTTCAAAATGAAGATGATGTTCCTTAAAACATTTTTCATAAAACTAAAAAGTCTTCAATAAAAAATTAAATTAAAAAATCTAAAAACCCGACTGTTTCAAAAGCGAACTAAAAAGATGAAAACAAGATGATGTAGGAACATAGTAGCATGTATAATTGAAATCCTCTTTTTCTATAAATTGAAATAGTCATTATTGCAGTCGGAGGCATAAATGTAGCAGGAGTCTCAGCAAGTAAAATATGAATAATATGCCTCCGACTGCAATAAATGACTATTTCAATTTATAGAAAAAGAGGATTTCAATTATACATGCTACTATGTTCCTACATCATCTTGTTTTCATCTTTTTAGTTCGCTTTTGAAACAGTCGGGTTTTTAGATTTTTTAATTTAATTTTTTATTCCAATATTTCTCAACAACTTCTACTGAAGGTTTTGATAGGATGTATACGTTTATATATCTACAAAAGTAAAATGTAAGTAATTAAAGAGTTCAAAATTATCTTGATCAGACAAGGGCATTCCTAGGAAGGTCTGATGTCTTGTCTTGCCTTAAAGTTGAAAATACTTAAAACTTAGCCTTATGAACTTTTCGTAATACTTTTTTTTTTACTTAAAAGGCGATGTAAAAAAAGCACAAGAAAAGGTTTGTGACTTCATTCAAATTAAAACTACTTTATAAAACTAAATCCATCCATATCTA
Organism: Teleiodes luculella; assembly: GCA_948473455.1. Taxonomy (NCBI): domain Eukaryota; kingdom Metazoa; phylum Arthropoda; class Insecta; order Lepidoptera; family Gelechiidae; genus Teleiodes; species Teleiodes luculella. Next base: position 2,861,299 of record OX419608.1, read on the forward strand.
TTATATCCATAGATAGATAGAAAACACTTTATTGATACACAAAACGGGAAGAAGGTCTCGGAATAATCGGGTATGTAGCTACTTATAGATTCAAAAGTGATCCAAAAGATTTTGAGTTTTTGGTCTAGTTGAAGGGGCGTTACGTATCTAAGCTTCTCTTGGCCTGAATAGTAGAGAAGAGCAAAGAAGCCACTAGTCAGCAATCTGAGTCTCTTTATGGCATATGACGGCCCCGTAGCTTAATTTGTATTAGGTACGTTTTCCTTCAAAGCACAGGGTCGACTCCTGCCCAGTCGTTTGACGAGCACTTGTGTTTGATTTGTGTCTGGATGTTGATTAGTATTTAAATAAAATTTTGCATGGTGTTCAAAGCTTTAGGACATTTACATCACCTCGTTAACCTAACATATTGGTGGAAACTTAGATCCCCGTTTAACATCTTGGATACTTTTTTCCACGGGAAAATATCTCATTGCTACGGGAAACTGTGCACGGAAATGTAAAAAAACAACAGCTAGTAATGAATAGATAGACAGATTTTCAGCCTTTTTTTTCTATATAGTAGATAGACATTTGACCTCTACAATTTTATTATATTAATAGATAGATAAATAGATAGAGGTGAAAATTAAAGCAAGTACGCATTTTTTTTTTAATGTAGATCCTAGCTAGTTAGTCTAGTACTCACAAGTTACGTCTGATGTCTTGGAAATCGATGTATAAGTTTTGGGCAACACGATTTGAGAGCGGCAAAGTCAAGAAGAGCATTCAAGTTAGAATTTTGAAAATTGGTTCAACATCTATCTTCTTCTATCTTACTATCTTCTTCTATCTTATCATAATATTATAGGTGATAAAAGGAATGTAGCTGAACACAAAAATACAAATTTTGAAAAAAATGTCCGTCTGTCTGTCCGTCTGTTTGTAATCTAATCTCGCTAATCTCTGGTGGAATCGTTGGACCGATTCAAATGAAATTTTGCATGGTGGTACCTTATATCCTCGGTCAACATCTTAGACGCCGAAAAGCATGAAGGAAGAAAAAATTTTACGCGTGGAATTTTTTTTTCCTTCATGCCGAAAAGTGATTTGTAAAATCCTACTTCGAATAAACACATTTTGAACTTTGAACTTTGAACTACTTTTTACCACGGGAAATAATTAAAAAAATACAACGTGGCCGGACGGCTAGTTTTTGAATAATTTTGAAGAAGTGTTTTTATTTTCGCAACTTTTTAATAATTTATAATGCTCCGATTGTTGCGAGAAATCTGTTTTTTTATAAGTATACACAAATTGAGGCCTCAAGGCCTATAGTCTACCATATTCAAACTTGCATAATTTCTAAATAAATAAAAAACACTAGAAACTAAATAATTTCACAGCGAATTGTAGTCAATAGATAGTTTTAATTAAAGAACACATATTTTTTGTTCATTTCTCTAAAAATATGATGGTTATGAATATAATATGACTTATGAGTTGTAGTAAATCGGGCAAACAGACTTCCGGAATAGGAAGTTCGCCTCTCTTAGATTGTTTGATCTCTTTTTCATTGCTTAGACTTGTACATTCGTTTGAGACAAGAGCCGGTCTTGGGCAGAGCAAAGCTTCTTAACTTCTGATATGACGTCATTAAGTGTTCTGAGCCTATGAATAAAATAGTGTGCATGGATTGAGAGCCCAAGTTATTTATTCACCACAGTTCCAATTTATGTTTAAGAAATTCGTGACCCTGTGCTTCATGTTTTTACTATTCTTTATTAAATTCCCTATAAATCTCAAAACGTATTGTAAACTTTTTAAAAATTGGGCCCTCAATCTAGATGCACACAATAAAACAGTCTGAGTTTGAGTTTGAGGGCTGCATAATATTGAACTCATCACACACAGGAATAAATTATTGCATGAACTAAATTAAATCACCATAATCTCAAAATTATTTAGGCCACCCTCTTGCAAATCGTACAATAATATTTTGTCTACCTTAATCAAAGTTTGTAAAAATTAACATATTTTTATAATTATTACCAGGGCAGGGCAAGGACTCCGATCGATTATTATTAAGTTAGCCCGCGATAACGTCCTTGTTTTTTTACTTTTTCGGGCACAGTTTTCCGCAAGATTGAGATATTTTCCCACGGTAAAAACTATCCAAGATGTTGACCGGGGATATAAAGTACCACCATGCAAAATTTCATTCAAATAGATCCAACAGTTTCGAAACAAACAGACAAAAACCGAAACAAAAAATTTGAAAAGAAACTGAATATGCTCTATATCATTTCTTACATACCCCTGACTCGATCATTAGTTAAATTTTTTCTATCCTACAGATTTTCGACCTCTACAGTTGTATTATATTGGTAGATATAGGTACCTGGATATCTTTATTACTTCGCTCAAGATTCAAAATATGTAGCAAAATGTTGTGTAGATTGATGTTTACTTTGTATTTTATGTGTATGATTTTGCTTCCTTGTCATAAAGTTTACAGCTCATCAAAAATTATGACGTGGTATGATTAATTTCACAGCCCAAAAAAGAAACAAATCTATTTTTATGTTATGTATCAATAATCAATTTTATTAAGATTCAACAATAATAGTGTACATTTTAGTACAGAGGCGCAAATCCATAGGCTGGGTTCCACGCACCAGCAAGTTCAGCGTTTAAGGCCGCGACATCAGCCCCGGCGATGGCACCATTGTATGACGGCATAGCCCAGGGTGCAAGACCAGCGTTGAAGCCAGCCATCTCACCTCCAGTGAAGGCTCCAACTACTTCAGCACCAGCGATGGCAGCGTTAGAGGGCATGGCACAAGAAGCAGGCCAAGAGTTTGCGAGTTCAGCATTGAATCCAGCTATCTCGGCTCCAGTGTAGGCGCCAGCAATTTCAGCAGCGTTGTAAGATGGCATGGCCCAGGGACCGGCAAGGCCAGCGTTGATTGCAGCTAATTCGGCACCGGCGATGGCAGCACCATTGTATGCTGGCATAGGCCAAGGACCAGCAAGACCGGCGTTGTAGCCAGCCATCTCAGCTCCAGCGTAGGCTCCAGCGATCTCAGCACCAGTGTAAGCGTTAGTGAGACCAGCGTTGCTGTAAGTTGGCACGGGCCAGGCGCCTGGGTATCCAGCGTTCATAGCGGCGATCTCAGCACCAGCAAAAGCACCAGCGATTTCGGCTCCAGCGATGGCAGCGCCGATGTTGGTAGGGGCGTATGTCGGCTGCGGGTATGGGCAGCTTCCGGAGATTATCACTTGGCCGCTAGCGGGCACCATGCCGCCGTAAGAAACGCTGCCGAGCACTGGTACTGAACCAGCGACATTGGTAGGACCTGATACGGCAAGTTCTCCTTCAACAAAGACGTCTCCGCTGCCCGCAGCGTTGAAGCCTGGTGCGCTGTAACCACCGCATCCGTAGGGTCCTTTGGCCCAAGCCGCAGATGGTGCTTTCAGACCGCAACCACATGATCCGAATACAGCCTATAAACATAAAAAATATCGTTAATGTATAGCGTAATAGTTTCTTATATAATTTAGTCGAAGCTTTCTGCTTAATATTTATTATTCTATCTTTCTTTTATTCTTCTTTAATATTATTCTGTATTGAAATATAATTATTTACCTGGATCAGGCTAGCTTGGAAGCAAAGCAACAGAATGGCAAAGGCAGACATGTTTGTATTGTACTGTATTCAACACAAAGCTGAAATGTGAATGTCTTCAGTCGGTAAACTATCCTATTATATACTACATTTTCATTGCTATTAGTCAATATTACTTAAATGATACTATTTTTCAAGAGAATATGAATAAGCCTAGTGTTTTGTCGTAGCTGCAGCAATAATATTGTACTACCGTATTACAGAAATTGTCGCAAGAATTGATAAGGCTGTTTCTATGCAGTCATGTCACGTATTTTAGTTCACTTGACTAATATTCCGAAACATACTTTCAGTGCGTACAGAACATCACTCATAATAAATTAGTGACACCAGAAAACCCAGTCATATTTCCTGGGCAATAAAGACTTAGTTCCAGTAGTGTTACGTATAATGAGCTGTAGCTATCCTAATCAATCGATGATTTATGAAATATTAATATAAAAACTCGGTTAATTTATTACTTTATTCATTCTCAAGTCAACATTCGTTGCACACAGAATTAAAATGGCGGCTAAATTCCTTCTCCTGTGCGTTTCTGCACTCCTAGTCCAAGTATGTTAACTTTTTCTTTTCATTTTTAGTGATATAAAGATTATTATTGGACCGCAGGTACCCCACAGTCAGACCTTACATCAAATACCCCTTGACTCTATATCAATATGTAGCGAGCGGTATTTTTTTACAATGTTTTCTCGGCATATATAAGCATAAAATAAACGTACCTGTTTAAAAACCAAGCAAAGGATCGAATCGGCACCTATTCTATGCCTCGATGAGTGCAACCGACTAAGCCATTACGTTATAGATAGCTGCTGTATGAATATACCTAAAGTTCATATTTCAAACTTACTATAACAAAGTATTAAAAACTTTGCTGTCATTTGTTTAATCAGCATTTCTATTTCTTCTGTTTTAGCTGTTTAGGCTTTTTTTGTGGATTTTGTTGCTGTTTTTCGACACCTATCACAAAGAGCTCAAAGAGTTCAAAGAATTTATTTTTTAACTTTTGGACATTATTACATCACTTAAGTTAAGTCATTTAAATCATCTTTTCTGACGAGTTCAAAAATTTGTCTGTCTTCTGTGGACCACTGTATCATCATTATGTATTTAGTTCGTAGTGGGATTATTTATATTAAAAACGTTTATTATATAGTCGATCGCGGCCAACTGTGGCTGTGACGGACAGCAAGGCGGGCGCTGGGAGTGGGACGCGAGCCGCGCCGCGGCCGGAGCCATCGCCCAAGCCGAGATCACCGGGGCCTTCGCCGGAGCCGAGATCGCCGCCGCTAACAACTTCGGCCGTTGGGGCTACGCAGCGCCAGCCTACGCCCCCGCCTCTATTTACACGGGCCCAGCCATCGCCTCGGCCAGCGGTGGAGCTTTCGGCGTCTCTGTCGCCTCCCCCTACACACCCAGCGGCATCAGCGTCGTGTCTGAGAACTCCATTGACGGCGCTCTCGAAGTGGTCGGTTCCCTGCCTGTCCTAGCTACAGTAGCTCTCGAAGGTGCCGTGCCGTCGTCTGGTGCTGCTGGCACCTCCTACAGCTGCGGCAGCGGCGCTGTGGGCATCTCGAGCGAGAGCCTCGCTGCCGCTGGTGTCGGTACCGGCCGCGCTGCAGGTTACGGTCTCGGCGCTGCCATCGCCGGCGCTGAGATCTCTGGCTTCAACGCGGGACTTGCTGAGGCCCAGTATTTGCGCCCGAGCCGCCCCTCATGTGGATGCCGTTACTAAATATGTACGAGCAAATTAAATTACCAAAAATTTTTAAGAATAATAAATAACACTATACTCCAAGATTTTTTTTGTTTACTCTAAATTATACTTACCTGCTATTTATGGATATTGCAAACCAAAAAGTGCAAACGATAATTTAAAACACTATGTAATGAAATTATGATGCACGCAAGCAATTCCCATTAATAGTTTCTTGCTTATCGAGTAGATATCGAATCGAGGTGTCGGACTCTTGCCGTAATGATAAACAAGTAAATCCTTAAAATAAGTCTTGAGACTTGAAAATCCAAATTACCTAGGTTTCGCAACCGACTTTGACCTATTGCCACAGAATACCAAATAGTAGCACAGAATACCAAATAGTAGTCCCTACAGAAGCTCCACTAGGCGACATAATTCAAATAAATTGCAACCCTATCTCCGTTACAATATAGTGCAACTCAGATCGCACGGCGCTAGGCGAAAAAACGAAGTTGCTGCATCTCTTTCTCTCGCGTTGCGCTATCTCTTTTGCCACTCTACTAACACCTTTAGGGCTGTCGTCTTTGAGAAAATAAAACATCTGATTTATTAACCTATAAGGTACCTACCTTTTACTCAAACAAATGATGGTTCAAATAAACCAATGCTACTACTATTTACTAAGTAATAGTATTACTCGTATTATAATGTTTGCAAACTATATTTACTCGTCAGTAGGTAGGTAAGTACTTTAGTTTATGAAAATACGTCATAATGTTACTGTAGGTTTGTCAGAGAAAATTATGAGGACAAGAAAAGAGATCTAAAAAAGACACATCCGATCCAGTCCTTTTCCTTTTATTTTTGCATCCATAAACACATCAGCATTTGTCGTATTGTTGTGAAGTCATTTTCGTAATTTGAGCGAGCGGAGCGGCGCGTAATAACGACGCGTCACGCGCGCCCGGCGACTGCTCGCGTACTGATGTAGCAGGTAGCTAGCCCTGCCTTTCATCGGCCGGGGCGATATTTCGCCTGTCATACCTATTCTCACGAGTGGAACCCCCCTGATAGTAGTCCCTCTATTGCTCAGTTTTAATTGCTACCCCAAAAAAATGTTTGCCTTGGTTGCTACCAGAAGATCCTTAAGATTTTTTTTTGGCAAATAACTTAGACACACAAAAGTAGAAGATAGACTGGATTGACCATAGCTATTATCTCAAACCAACTTGGACGGTACCTGGCGATACTTTGAAGTGAAACAAAACGAACAACATTTCAGTAAATATTATAATACTCTTTTTGGGATCAATTTATTTATATCAAACTTATTATTGTATGATTTGAGAGATAACTATACATGTCTATTTGGCAAATCTATTCTATTAAGTTAAATAAAACTGAAGAATGTAGGTGATAAAGGGAGTGTAGCTGAACACAAAAATACAAGTTTTGAAAAAAGATTTCGTCTGTCTGTCTGTTTGTACACGCTAATCTCTGAAACCGTTGGACCGATTTGAAAGAAATTTTGCATGGTGGTACTATAAATCCCCGGTCAACTTCTTAGATACTTTTTATACGCGGGAATAACCAATAAAATCATGTTTGATTGTTTGTTTTTTTGTTTGTTTGTTTGTTTTGCATCGAATAGGCTCCGAAACTACTGAACCGATTTCAAAAATTCTTTCACTGTTGGGAAGCTACATTCACCCTGAGTAACATAGGCTATATTTTATTTTCAAAAAATTAGGGATCCATACTAAAACTTCAATAATGTAACCCAAGGTGTGAAAAAAATACGTAAAATATTTCTAATAATTTAAAATACTCCAAAGTACTGAACCGATTTTAGTGAAACTTGGCACAAAATTTGAATAGACCTTAGGAAAGAACATAGGCTACAATTTACCGCGGGAAATTTTCTCATTCCCACGGGAAAAATTGTTAAAGCTGGCGGAGTTGGCACAAAGATAGAATAGACCTTGCGGAAGAACATAGGCTAACTTTTACCGCGGGAAAATTCCTCATTCCCACGGGAAAAACTATTAACGCGTGCGGAGCCGCGGCGGGAAGCTAGTAATTTAATAAAATTATTCGACTTGAATTTGACTTAAATCAAATTATACCTACTTGAGAGCGTCGCTCGGTGGCCAAGTGGCTAGGGCCGTTGACTTTCATTCGGAAGTTTGCGGCTTCAAACCTCGGCATATACCAATTTGTGTTGGCTACTGTACATTTATTCGAAAGGAAAACATCGTGAGGAGACCTGCTCACACCTGTAAAGTAATTTAAGTTGTGTGTGAAGTTGACTAACCCGCACTGGGCCAGCGTGGTCAACTAAGACCTATTCGCCCAGATTTCACGGTAGGCTCCTAGTTCCTCACTTATAGAAAGTCGGCATAGTGCGATGCGATATCACTATCACTACATAGTATAAAATAAAGTCGCTTTCTCTGTCCCTATGTCCCTATGTCCCTCCCTTTGTACGCTTAAATCTTTAAAACTACGCAACGGATTTTGATGCGGTTTTTTTTAATAGATAGAGTGATTCAAGAGGAAGGTTTATATGTATAATACATGCATAATATACTGAAGGATAACCCACAATAACCATTTTCCCGTGCGGAGCCGGGGCGGGTCGCTAGTATAAAATAAAGTCGCTTTCTCTGTCCCTATGTCCCTCCCTTTGTACGCTTAAATATTTAAAACTACGCAACGGATTTTGATGCGGTTTTTTTTAATAGATAGAGTGATTCAAGAGGAAGGTTTATATGTATACATGCATAATATACTGAAGGATAACCCACAATAACCATTTTCCCGTGCGGAGCCGGGGCGGGTCGCTAGTAATATGATAATTTGCAATAGTAGCCATTTTGCAGAAAGTCGGCATTGAGCTACTAAATCCCTTGGTGGTGACATTAAATGAGCTGCTAACAATAACATATTCTACTTTCAAATGGAAATCGTTTACCTTAAAAAAAAAACTTTTGAAAAGTAACATTGCTTATGTCCCGCCAAACTGACTTCACAATAGTTAGGCAAGCATATAGACAGAATAACCTGGATCACCGCAAGTATTTCTTAACATCGCCACTTATTTACAACAGTAGCTTTCCACCCCGGCTCCGTCTGCGTTTACAGTTTTTCCCGTGGGAATGAGGAATGTTCCCGTAGTAAAAGGTAGCCTATGTTCTTTCCCAAGGTCTATTCTATCGTTGTGCCAAGTTTCATCAAGATAGGTTCAGTAATTTGGGAGCCTATTCAATAATTGGGAATATTGTAGGTACCTATTTTTCTTACACCTAGGAGCAGGTAGGTCTAGGTATATAATTAAAATTTTAAAGTCTCCTGCTCTAACATTGAATTGAATCAGAAGTAAAATATTTTGAACACAATGGAAATTGCTGACGAATGCAAAAAGATAACTTAATGATTCACAATATTATTTTATCTAATATTTATTTCCGAAACAAGTGCCCACATTTACCGTGGTCAAGTGAGGTGAAGAAAGGACTGATTGAGAATTTCTTCCTTTTTGGAGTCGGAAAAACAAATGCATATTTTGGATGAGCAAAGATTGTCATTTATTTTCATTCGTTCATGTAACATGATTTCGCATTATTAGTAGATGGACATGCATCCGCAGGAGGGTTTGGCCCACGCGCCAGCTCCAGCTATGGCGCCAGCGATCTCAGCGCCGGCAAGGGCAGCGCCGAGAGCGGCAGGGGCGGGGGCGGGGTATGCGGGGTATGCGGGCTGCGGGTATGCGCAGCCGCCGGAGATGGTCACAAGGCCGCTAGCGGGCACCAGGCCGCCGAAGGAGAGTCCGCCGAGCACTGGGACTGAGCCCGCGACAGTGGTGGCGCCGGTCACGTCCAGCTCGCCCATCACCGACACGTCTCCGCAGCCCTCGGCGTTGTAGCCCCCTGCGCTGTATCCACACCCGTAGTTCTTGCCGTAGTTGTACACAGGGGCCCTGGGGATACCGCAACCGCAGCTCATCGCGCTCTGGAAATTGTTTTAAAAAAATATTTATAAATCTCTAAATAGGACAGGACAAACGCGGGTCTTGGTTGTAGATATTTTTAGACTGGCCTGATATCTAGAACCGTTATACCAGGGTTATTCAGGATGCCACTGATTGGCCACAATAGAATCTATAATATAAAAATGAATCGCAAAATGTGTTGGTAAGCGCATAACTCAACAACGCCTGGACCAATTTTACCAATTCTTTTTTTGAAATGTTCGTTGAAGTCCAAGGATGGTTCTTACGGAGAGAATTAAAAAAAAAATACCTCATTCCCACAGGAATAATTTTAAACGCGGGCGGAGCCGCAGGGCCGAAAGCTAGTTTATAATAAAAGAGAGGATTTACTCAATAAAAAGCTCAATAACTCTTCTTACCTGGATGAGGCAGGCCTGGAAGCAGAGGAACAAAATGGCGAGAGGAGACATGGCTGTTTATTATTCAACGAAACGCTGAAATTAGAATGATTATTTACAATAATTGTTACCCTTTTATACAAAAATACTAATCAAAACAATAGCTGCCTACTTTTGAACAACACGTGAGGATGCAGTTAATAGCTTTCTTGCATCATCTTGCAAAATACAGTTTGTGTTTATTGAAATTGATAAGAGTTAACTAAAACTGAAAAAGTCATGTTCATGATGCTTGGCACAAAGAGTAGTTAATTATATTATTGTTTGGCTTTAAACGTGATAACGGCTCTATATTTTCATATAAATTGGGTTGAATTATTGACAAACATCATTCTGGAGTTATTTCCTGAACAGTTCACTACAATGGCAGCTAGATTCTTCCTCGTGCTCAGCGCTTCTGCGCTCCTGGTGCAGGTATGTAAATATTTAATGTAAATTCAAAATATTGACAAACAAAATAAAGTTACTTTACTTACTGCTAGGACGCAGACGTTTTTTATTTTAAGTTTACTATTTCGTGTTCTAATTGCAGTCGATCGCTGCTTGCCCCACGAGCTGCGGGTACGAGGGCGGGTACTGGCAGTCCCTCGCCGGAGCCGACATCGCCGGGGCCCTCGCCGGCGCTGAGATCGGCGCCGAGATCGCCGCCGCTAACAACTTCGGCCGTTGGGGCTACGCAGCGCCAGCCTACGCCCCCGCCTCTATTTACACGGGCCCAGCCATCGCCTCGGCCAGCGGTGGAGCTTTCGGCGTCTCTGTCGCCTCCCCCTACACACCCAGCGGCATCAGCGTCGTGTCTGAGAACTCCATTGACGGCGCTCTCGAAGTGGCCGGTTCCCTGCCTGTCCTAGCTACAGTAGCTCTCGAAGGTGCCGTGCCGTCATCTGGTGCTGCCGGCACATACTACAGCTGCGGCAGCGGCGATGTTGGCATCTCGAGCGAGAGCCTCGCTGCCGCTGGTGTCGGTACCGGCCGCGCTGCAGGTTACGGTCTCGGCGCTGCCATCGCCGGTGCTGAGATCTCTGGCTTCAACACAGGACTTGCTGAGGCCAAGTATCTGCGCCCGAGCCGCCGCCCCTCATGTGGATGCCGCTATTGATTTCAACACAACATAACTAATTGATTCGAGAATCCTCTACAAATACATCTGACCCTGAATAAAGGAAACTATCTAAATTATTGTTGTTTACTTTATTTTATAGCTTAATACTTTAATTCAAAAGTACAAAGGCATTGCCTATTTAATGAAAGGTTTTAAGTTGCTTAAATTCTGGGCACTAAGGGTCTAGACAGACGGACAGCATTGATTATGAGGTGCTTACATCACAATCTTACATTCGCCTATACATGCTATGGCTGGGTGCGAGCAGCCAACTGGCTGAATTGGATGCGATTGTAGTTACCTACTGAGAGTGGGGTTATTTGGAGTTAGAGAGACCGAAATCCCCGGGGCCAGCTGCTGGTGGATTTCATGGAGAAGGAAGGACTCTACATGATGAATTCCTTATTCAAGAAGTCGGAACACCGCAAATGGACCTGGGTTAGTCCCGACGGCAAGACCAAAAATGAGATAGACTTCATCTTTTCGACGAGAAGACAAATATTCAATGATGTCTCTGTGATCAACTCAGTGAAAACAGTGCACGGGCTTGCATACAACGTCACATGTTTAACTAGTTGCCCAACCTGGATGTCGCTTAGTGACTTGCAGGACTTCAAAACACTCGTCTAGGCGAACCATTATTTCCAGGTATTGCTATAGGTATTGAACGATCAACCTGTTAGTCAGCGATCAATTGTTCCTCAAGATACAGGTTTTTACCTAGTTTGAGAAACAGGGAATCATTTTAAAACCCATAATCTATTCAACCTGTTTGTAATTGGTTAGGAACTGTTTTAAGTTTTGGTCAAATAAAGTTATTTTAATAACAAATACTGTATAACCTCAATATTTTTTTAAATCTTTATTTAAAAGAAAGGGTTTTGCAAGGAATATCCTTGGGGTTATGTCCTACAATGATCACGTCAACCTAGTTTAATATCTTGTGCGTAAAAATGTTAACGTAATGTTAAATGTTATGTTGTCGTTGTTTTTTTGATGTCTGAAAATATTACAAGAGTTAAAAAAAATTTTAAACCCAAACGGAATAGTATCGAACTACGGTCACAAACGGAAGTGGTCTAGGTATAGTAGCAACTCGTCTATCGCAATATTCATTTAAGATTTAGCAGCGACGACGCTTATTTTGTGCAGTTTATATTTTCTTTCATTTGCTTTTCAATATTTCTGTACAGCTTGATTTTTTCGTGAGGAGGCCCACCTATCAGCCCCCAGCTGTATTTTTTTATTCCATTCTTGCCTGTGCACAGTTTGTTTGTCACGTGACACCCCCCACAGCTTCTTTTCCTAATCAATAATTTCTTACCAGCACAACTAAATTTTCTTCTTGAGGGGCAAATCCACCCTCAACCATTATCTTCCATTTTCTACTCAATAGTCTTGTTCTTGTACTTTTTTGTGAAGGGCTTGGATGTTTCCTAAAACTCAGCTACCGTCTTTCCTCAAACTAGTATCTACAATGCAAAATAGCACAGATGCTGCCAATGCCCTTTTGAATAGATTCATTCTCACTACCTATACGATGGATCATACAGACTCTCAAATATGCACTAGACAGTTAATGAACCAGCCAATTAATTCTGCTGATGAAAGACCCTTTTCCTCTGTGGAAATGTTCGACTGTCTGAAGAAGAAAAATCCCAAAAAGCCCCTGGGCCTGTCCACTTAACTTCTGACATCCGTCTTAAATTCGCTAGAAGTTTCCTTGAAATAAGTACCCAAATAATGAACAGATGTTTGGAATTAAATTATTTCCCTGAATGCTGGAAATAGCCGTAGTCATGGCCCAAACTAACAGGACTGACTACAATGAAACTTCTGTCTATAGACAACTCCCTCAACACTCTGATTTCCATTTTTCAGTTAATATCCCGCTTTTTAAGTGTGTGTGGGCAAAACATCACGGGGATGGCTTCCATTTTCTCCTCAATAGTTTTGCCCCGCCGGCACAGATGGTCTTTTTTTCTTCGGGGATCAACCTTTATCTTCTCTATATTCTTTCGCTTGGACAAAGGTGGCGTACAGGATAGGATTGGATACAAATAGCACAGGATTAGAAATATTAGAACCAAATTAAACAAAATCTCCTAAATTACTTAAAGTTCTTTTAATCAGTTTTCACACAAGGCTTCTTAATAGTAGGTGGCTTGCTATTCTGCTGTAGTTGCGCAGGAAAGTTGCAAGCTGCATTGGCCATAGCCGAGCCAGAAGTGGGGACTACCCCATCCACGCCGACCATGCCGTACACGGGGAAACACCCGCTCACTTTGATCGTGCCGCCTATAGGTAAATCCCCCGATATAGTGACGTCACCGAACTGTAAGTTAGGGACAACTTCTGAGACAGTTGCTGGGGGTAATCCCGCTTGGCTGGCTAGAACGTTGTTGATTGGGGTGAATGTTGCGCTGGTGATTTTCATGGGCGTTTCTGCGGCGAGGAGTTGGCCTATGTTTGGGCCAATGGAGTTGAATGGCCCGTTGCAAGGACCACTGGGCTTTGGTAGTGGCGGTATGTTGACGTTTAGATTATTTCCATTGCACGGCAAAGACTGGGTGTAGGCTTTCTGAAAATTAAGATGAATGGTTTAGGATGATTGTACTTTTTCATTGTAGAAACAAGTAACAATTAAAACAAACTTAAGCAATATTAATGCACTGGCTTATTAAAGAGTTGTCTATCTATCTATAGCAAGGATGGTTTAAGTACTACATGTAAAGATCTCTTGTTGTTGTGGCGTCATTAATAATAAATGTTTCTTTCTTTCTTTCTTCCGATGGCGATCATAGAGTTGTAGAGACAACAACGATCAGTCCAGTTTTCTAATCATCATAATTAACGCAAAATAATTCTGTTAATTTTCACGCCTGAATTTTAGGGCTAAATGAATTGCGATGAAAATTGGTAGAATAAATTTAATGAAAAGGTTAGTTAAAGCTACTGTTTGATGTGAAAAAGAACTGATAGAGTCAAGTGCGAGTATTAAGCTAAACACGCTCACCACGAATCTCTTTCTTATCCTACGGACATAAGAACGGTATAAAACCGGAAGTATTTAGCTTAGCGTACTCTTGACTGTACCAATTTAATAATAATGTTATATAATAAGTACAGATCGTAATGATAAATCAACACAACACAACGCGAATATTTTTGCCAATGCACAAAAATGATGATGAAGTACTTACGGCAAAAAATATAGCGTATAGGCAAAATAATAATAATTCCCAAGCCGCCATTACGTGTTTTAATTAATTAAATGTCACAGTGAACTCTTAACATTACATTTTATACTCCTTTTATAACATTCTTATCGGATTGCTATACAACGAAACTGATATTTCATAAACGTTTAAAAACATTGCAATTGTTACTGAAATGTATTGATGCAATGATGAAATTGTTTGTGTTGATTTTTTACTTTTATCGTGGGATATTTTTTCCTGCGGTAAAAACAAGCCAAGCAAGCAAGATTTACTCTCCACTAACTTTTCTACTTCCAAAAACGTAATTAAAATATGTTTAAACATGTACCTATTTCAAAAGATTTTTTTAATAGAATGGGTCATATAAGGGCTTTTATTTTAAAAATAAATAAAACTAAAAAGAATAAGAAGTTACATAGGTACAAGTTATGGTTTGAAACTACTGCTGAAAATTAATAAATTCACAAGCGTTTCGCCTTTTTTCTTCAAACTACCCTAAAGGGTGAAATACAAATACTAACAGTCCGCCCGAATATGTATAGGTTTTATTTAATAAAATAAGTACCTATAAGTAACGGGTTTAGAAGTTCAAGTAAACGTGCGGGAGCGAAGCTGCGGGTTAGAGCTAGTAAATAATATATCTAAATCGATATAATTTGTAAAATTTTATCATTTGAAAAAATTGAAAATGAAACACTGAACAAAACCATCGCTTCAAATTGTTGCACCGAATGGAATACCTAAATATTTTTTCATTGTGTTTGTTGACGCCAGAACATGGTTTGTATTGATACTTTTTACGGCAGGAAAACATATTTTTCCCATGAGAAAAAATAAAATGTTTAAAATAGGTATGTCTATCTAGGTAGGTTGCTTCTGCTTTTTTCAGATTTTTTCACATATTCACTCAAATTTTTGTAGTGTAGCAAGGAATAGGCAAAGGTGAAAGTAAAGCGATGGTGACCACAGGGTAGCCACAGGGCTAAGGCAGTATTCTACCATTTGGGAGGCAGGGATTTAAGCTTCGGCGCATACTAATGTGCTTTAGATTTTCATATTCGTGTGTACGTTTATTAGTCGCTATTAAGGTGAAGAAAAACATCGTGAGGAAACCTGCACACACCTGCGAATTCTAAGGTTGAGTGTTTAGTTGACCAATCCGCACTGGACCAGCGTGGTCGACTAAGATCTTTGGCCTCACGGGCTCAAGCCTCTCGGTGGAGACATTCAGTGGCATTACAAAATTCCACCCTATTTATAAGTATGGGCTTCAATGAAAGATGTAGGTAAATATAGGATGGATGAGCCAAATTCATGAGCTGCAAAGAATTTTTGCAATATCCTTGTTACAAACGTTTCATTAAAAAGAATGTTATACTTAATTTATTAAGTTGAAGTTTATCTTATCATACATATTTTCTGTCGCTAGCGTTGTTACTAGGTCCTAATATCTAATGTAATTTATTAATAACAATATTGATGTAATACCAGAAACCTACATTTTATGAAATTATGTAGGCAATTGACTTTATCAAATGTTGACAGTGACCTAACTAAAAATATAGTGACAATTGCAAATAACTCGATAATAATTTAAGTAACACTTTGTATAAAAACGAAAATATGTTAGTCAAGTTCATATTCAGCTTTGTGTTTTCATACAAACATCTACTACCAACAAAAAACAAAATATTTTGAAGAAATGGCCTTCAAACTAGTTCTGTGCATCTCTGCTCTCCTGGTTCAGGTAAGAATAAATACTAAACTAAATTATATAAAATACTATTTTCTCGTTCCAAAGCGAAGCGCTTACATACATTTCAGCGATTGATGTCAATGTCTTTATATTCCACTGCTAGACATAAGCTTCTCCATTTCCTTCGTTCCTCTCGATTCTGGACTTGTTCCCACTTGGCTCTACCACTGTCTTGAAATTGAAACCATGATAAACATAAAACTCCAGCCAGGCCACGGCAGAATAACAGCTCCTGCCTTTTTTGAGATTGGCATTATGCCGAGCCGAGCCTTTTTTTCACTGCTATGACCTACACCTTAATATATTATTATTGACTTGATTTTCTTAGTTAAGACTTTTAATTTTGTTACAGCTTAAGTGAATAAAAGTTTTTTCTTTCTTTTAATATTTTTTAAAATGGTATTAATCACTTTTCAGAGCCTATCAGCCCAATGCATTGGAGGCAATGTAGGCCCCTTACCCGGCCCTGGTTTCCCCATGCCAGGCCCTGGTTTCCCCATGCCAGGCCCTGACTTCGTTCTTCCTGGTCCCGGCTTCGGTATCCCAGGCCCTGACTTCGGTTACCCAGGCCCCGACTTCGGCATGGCAGGCCCTGGCTTCGGCATGCCAGGCCCCGACTTCGGCTTGGCAGGCCCTGGCTACCCCCTCGCAGGACCAGACTTCGGTATCGCCGGCCCTGGATTTGTGCCTGGTTTCGGCGGTCCCCAAGGCCTGCCCACTAGTGGTGGAAGCTTCATAGTCACCAGCTCTTCTCCGATGCCCCCGACTGGCATCCAAGTTGTAGCTGAGAACTTACTCATCGAAGGACCTTTGGAAGTGTTCGGAAAACTGCCCATACTAGGAGCTGTGGCTTTGGACGGAGTTCTGCCATCAACAGGACAAGCTAGCACCGTGTACGGCTGTGGTGATGGAAACGTTGGTATTACCAGCTCTGACTACGCTCCTAACTATGGAACCGCTCAAATCAGCGCTGCCCAAATCAATGCCGCTCAAATTGGCGCCGCGGAGCGTGAAGCAGCGATGTATAATGCCGCTCAACGCGAAGCTATGTATAACGCCGCTCAACGGGAAGCCGCGCAACGTGAAGCAGCTTTATTCAACGCTCAGCGAGAAGCCACTCAATATAACGCTCAAATGAACGCCGCTCAGTTCAATGCCGCCGCTGAAATGGCTCAGCGTGACGCTCAATTCAATGCAATTCAACGCGAGGCCGCTTTATACAACGCTCAGCGTGAAGCTGCTCAATACAATGCCGCTTTTGGCGCTGCTGAGTTTGGCGCCGCTGGCTTTGGCCCCAAATGTAATGGGCTTTAATAAATTAAATAAGCCATTGTTTTGTTTGTGAACAAAGTTTCAACTGTTATAATTTAATTTTTGTGTAATAATAAGAATGTTACAAAAATAAAGTAAATTTTAATTGTTAGTTATTTCTTTAATTTAACACCCATTCCGGTTTTCTTGTAAGTAGAAAAATAATATATATCACATTTTTACGAAAAAAAAGTGTGTGCTATGCAGGTGCTAAATTACTTCATCAGCTAGTCACAAAAATATTTTAGTACCTATTTACGAGTTTGTACCTAATAAGGTGGCTGGGGCATGTACATCGTATGGAGGAATCTCGGTTACCCAGAAGAGCTCTAATAGGCCAGGTGGCATTTGCGAAGCGTAGTATTGGCAGACCAATGCTGCGCTTCAAAGATTGCGCAAAACGCGACATAGTGGCCTTTGGTATCAACCCCAAAACCTGGGAAAGCCTGGCTAGCAATCGACCAGAGTGGCGAAAAGCCATTAGTGAAGGGCGTACTACCCATGACGCTGCATGGTTTCAGCACCTCGCACGTCTCAAAAATCAGCGGGTTCCTGCACCAACTAACTCGCAACATAAGTGCCCAAAATGCGGTCGTCTCTGCCGCTCTCGTATTGGCTTGTTTAACCACGAACGCCGGTGTCATCAAAGCATAAATTGACGCTGCTTAAACGTCTGACAAGACGAAAAAGGCCAATGATGACCTAATGGTAGTCATGGCCTTGGTTAAGATGGCATAGTCAGCTATATAAAATTTCTATAACCACAGCCACAAAATTTTTTACGTAAAGCGTTATTGATAAAATATAACTATTGAATAAAAAAGACATTAAATATTAGTGTATATAATTTGATAACTGGAAGAAATCAATTATATTGCGCTAATATTTTGAAATTGGTCTGAAATATGTAGACATGATTTGACATAATAAAATCAACGTAATTTTTTTACTTTCGCGGACCGCACTGTCTACGAAATCGTAGCATGCTTGCTACGGCGTAGCAGGGTCGTAGCCACATACTGCGTGGTTATAGCACTTTGACGTTTGAATACAAGGCATTTTGTTTTTTGGCCTTCTAAATATAGGTAAGTAAATGATAAATTATCAATTATTACAACTTTACAATTTTCACCTAAATTACCTACTGTGAATGGATTTCAATGACATTTTAAGCTTAAGTTGAATCCGAGATAAGGTGTGTAGGTATATACGAGTATTTCTTGCTTTTAAAAAAGCTTTTATTTAACTCGCAATGTATGTAGGTAATCGTATGGATGTTCGGGTGGAATCTTTGAACTCAATTTGAAGTAGATATCGTCAACTTATGAAAATGAGGTTATAAGTATCAAGTATATAAGTATCAAGTATCAAGTTAAAATTTTTAAGGAAAAAATATTGTCTACTTTTTCCTATTTAAAAAGCTTTTTTTAAAAGTTTTTTTCATTTAATTTATTTGTAAGTATTCTAATGACATTTAAGTAAGATGACAATATTGTTTATTCAATTCAATTCAATTCAAAAAGTGTTTATTCGAAGTAAGATTTTACAAATCACTTTTCGATGCCGAGGCGAGTTCACGATTTGGCTGTCTTCTGTGAAGAAGAACTCGCCGGAAGAAACTCCACAGGCGTTGCAACTTTTCAACATATTTTGACAAAATTATTATTTTATACAAGAGTGCAAAGGAAATATGTAATTAGAGGAAGGTCAAAGTAGAAAAACAAAATTATGTAACAACCAATAAAACAACCGGCAATCGACTAGAGCAGACCAGTCTCCCCAAGCAGCACCACGTTCACGGGTTTGACGTATGGGTTAGCCATCGCCGCTCAACCATATTAGAGGGAACCCAAACCCAATAGTGTTTAAAGTCGTGATAAGACATTTAAAGTAGGCGTCCGTTTAGATACATTTTCATTTTAATGTATTGGAGCTTAAATTGCTTTTCATTTAAATTATTTTTCGGGTTAAATTGAATACTAAACAGAAGAATAACATAACACACAAAAGGAGAAATTATACAAAAAAAAAGCTCAGCATGTGTTACACTACGGTAGGTTTACCTAGTGTATGTACCTATGTATGAGAGTGAAGGAAAACGGTATTTCCTAAATTAAAGCAATATTTTTTAAAATTTTCAACCAATTTATTCTCAACATCATTCACTAACAGATTATAGCCTATGTCTTTCTCTAAGTTTTATTCTATGTGTAAACCAAGTTTAATCAAAATCGGTTTAGTTATTTGGGCGTGAAAGCGACAGACAGAGTTACTTTCGCATATACTATATATATATATATATATTAGGATAAAGTAGGGATAATTATTAAGTAGGGTATAAATTTTGTTGCAGCGAACATCTTTCATCTAAAATTATGGTGGTAGTATTGTTGGCAATAAGAACAGAGAAATATCGAAATATTCAACTTTATTCTCAAAATTCAACACAAAGAACAAGTGATTTAGATGAGGATGGTGGAGCCATAACCGCAGCCGCAGCCACAGCCAATAGGCAGAGCTGACACTGGCATCACAGGCGTGGGCAGCGGCAGAGTGTCAGCTAGGAGACTGCTGACTGTCAGCAGAGACAGCGTGTCAGCCAGACTGTTGGCGACGGAGTTGGGCTGGACGACGGAGGAGGTGAAGACGGGGCTAGGGGGGCGAATAACAAGGAGGAAAGCGAAAGCGAGGATCTATCTTGCTTATAGATACATGAAATATAGTTGGATGTGTTTATTCGAAGTAAAGGTTTAGGTAACCATTTTTGAAGTCAAAGCTAATTAATATCGAGCACCAGAGTTGTCCACGGTTGCTTGTTTCTATGACATACTTTAGTAATTATTTGGGTTTCATGATCAAGGTAATTTAGGCGATAAACACCGGTATATAATTTTTATTGCAGCTAAAATTATGGTGGTAGTATTGTTGGCAATAAGAACAGAGAAATATCGAAATATTCAACTTTATTCTCAAAATTCAACACAAAGAACAAGTGATTTAGATGAGGATGGTGGAGCCATAACCGCAGCCGCAGCCGCAGCCAAGAGGCAGCGCTGACACTGGCATCACAGGCGTCGGCAGCGGCAGAGTGTCAGCTAGCAGACTGCTGACTGTCAGCAGAGACAGCGTGTCAGCCAGACTGTTGGCGACGGAGTTGGGCTGGACGACGGAGGAGGTGAAGACGGGGCCGGGGGCGCGGATCACGGAGGGGGAGAGGACGGAGGGAGAAAGGACAGAGGGGGCGAAGACGGATGAACCAACCAGAGGGGAGCCGATGAGCGAGGGCGCTGCTGATATGACGAAGGAGTAGGCAGTCTGGAACGAATTAATGTTTATTACAAATTAACACTCAGTTGCAGAAAGGTTCATTAAGTATTTAAAGTGGAATTAAATAAGTATAAGAAACAAACAATAAAAATAAAAATAAAATGATTAAAAAAAAACAGTATAAAATCTATTTAGAAATGAAACGTACAGTAGGTAGCACATGCGGTTGGACTTTTTGACCTTGAGAGTGCCCGTATTCCGTAGAAGTAGGGGTGAATTTTGTAGTACGAATGTCCGGCGTGGTCCAGCTGCGTGTGCTGTAGCTTCTGTGTCTACCTAACTTAGCTTTATTTTTTCTGATGTTTAAATAATTTAGAGTGTTTGAGTTTTAAAAGATTTGATAGTTGATTGAAGATTACAATATAATTAATAATGATAAAAAGGATTTAATAATTCATTAAACACAAATTACATATGCCTATTTAAAATAGTTTAAATTGTACGTAAGATTATCTTATAACTAAGGTAACAAGTTTATGATTAAAGACTATGAAATAGGCACGACATCTACAATCGAAGTCCATCTCTCTAAATAGTATTTGCCCGATGACTGAATAAATGAAAGGACTAAACCTATTTTGATTAACCTAGTAATATAACTTATCTAGTTAGTTATAACAGTTTTTTTTTATTCTTACCTGCAAAAGCACAGCTTGTGCGATGAGTACGACGAAGAATTTCATTATTATTTTTTTTATTACTCACAAGAAGTATTAAATTTGAATAATACCATTTATCTAACCATTTACTTTATATACGAGGACTGTTAGATAATTTTATATAGATGAAGCAACTAAATACCAACGCGATATCTTACTATTGCAATGAATATTGTAAGTTATTTATAAAAGAAATCACGTTTTTAAAAACGAGGCTTATTTCGAAAATATTTCATAAATAAAAATATATTTATTGAATTATTTTTGACTTGCGTCATTCATAAGTTAAAAAACTCGGAAAAAAGCAGTCTCGCGTTTGGGATTTTTTTGATAACATTACCATTTATTTTAATGCATTTAAATATATTTAGAAATATAATCCACAATAATATAAGTTTGCCAAATTGGAGGCCTAATTGTTAATATATAAATTCTCCCTGGCAACTCATAATAAACGATAAATAATAATAATGTTATAGGGTACTGTTACACCCGCGGCTCGTCTAGCTCCTGAACGAGCCTGCGGGGCAACTACGTTTTAAGTAGAAGAGTAAGAAAGAAGTATGGCCGACACACACACCGAATTTAGTTTACTAGGATGGCAAATAAGAAGTAAAAGACTTTTAAACTTTCTCTAGTATAATATTGAGATAGTGATAACAAAAACACAAACACATTTGGACAGTTCTATAAAAGGGTCTATATTTTCACAATTCGGTGGGTAAATTAATATTTGGGTTTCATCAATAGTTTGATAACAAAGATTGAAGTTTATTCCATCTTGAGTCTAATGACGACATTTAGCACCAGATATTGTGAGTGGTTTATGTTAAAAGTCAGTCACCGAATTGAGACACCACCGAATTCAGAAAACTAGTCACCGAATTCAGAAACGGCTTAGGAAATATAAAAATGAACGACTAAATTTGTAAATGTTATCTTATCTTACTTAGCCTACACTGTCCCAGTGCTGGGCAAAGGTCTTCCTCTTTTATTCCACTGTTTCCTATCCTAAGTGAATTCTGGCCAGTCCCCCAAGAAGCTGTCCAGTTCATCCCGCCATCTCCTGCGCGGCCGTTCGCCTCTACGTCTGTTGATCGGTGAGTGCCAAAACGTAATTTATTTTGCTCATTGGTCTTGTGGCACGCAGCAGACGTATCCGGCCCAGTTCCACTCAAGTTTGGCAGCGTTTGACCTTTGTGGCATCAGCTATATGAGTCCTGGATCGCAGCATGCTATTTCTGACTCGATCACGCATCCCCGCGTCCCCGGTCCCGCGCTGCACGCATCCAGCGGCTTCCCGCAACCCTCACCAGATTGTCGGTCCACCTTGTAGGGGGCCTGCCCACGCTACGTCTTCCGGCGCGTGGCCGCCATTCAAGAACATTTTTTCCCCAACCGCCATCGGTTCTACGTGCAATGTGCCTCGCCCAATGCCACTTAAGCTTCGCGATTCTTCGGGCTATGTAGGTGACTCTGGTTCGCCTGCGGATCTCATCTCATCCTTCCTGATTCGATCACGCAAGGAAACTCCAAGCATAGCCCTCTTTATCGCTCTTTGGGTGACCCTGAGCCTTCTTATGAGGCCCATCGTAAGCGACCACGTCTCTGATCCGTAAGTCATCACTGGCAACACACATTGGTCAAAGATTTTAGACTTAAGATAATGCCGTTTTTGGGACAAAAAGATATTGCATAGCTTTCAGAACGCTGCCCAGCCGATTTGGATTCGATGATTGACCTCGTTCTCGAAGTTAGATCTACCTAACTGGACTGTTTGTCCCAGGTAGATGTAATGGTTTACAACTTCGAGAACAGAGTCCCCAACTTTTATTGGAGTGGGTACTACATGGGCGTTCGAAATTACTTTTGCTTTCTCCATGTTCATCATCAGACCCACTTGTTGGGAAACTCTATTGAAGACATTGAGCATTGTACCGAGGTTCTCCAAGGTCTCAGCCATGACTACGATATCGTCAATAAACCGAAGGTGAGTGATGTACTCGCCATTGATATTGATGCCATGTCCTTTCCAGTCCAGAAGCTTAAAGATATCCTCCAGTACAGTGGTGAACAGTTTCGAAAAAAAAAGCGTCTCCCTGTCTCACACCTCGCTGCAGCTGGATTGGTCTGGAGTTCTGATCCTGGAGTCGGACTGACATAGTGGCTTTCTCGTACAAACACTTCATCACCTCGATATACCGGTAGTCAATTTGGCACTTCTGAAGAGACTGCAGCACTGCCCAAGTCTCAATCAAATCGAAGACTTTCTCATAGTGCACGAACGCTAAGCATAGTGGCTAGTTATACTCTTCGGTCTTCTGTATAACCTGCCGCAGCAAATGGATGTGGTCTTTGGTACTATAGCCCTTTCGGAAACCGGCTTGTTCGGGAAGCTGGAAGTTGTCGAAGTTGTGATGACTCTCGAAAACAATTTTTGGATATGGCTCAGAAGCGAGATGGGTGGGTCTGTAGTTCTTCAAAAGGGTTTGAT
This sequence comes from Teleiodes luculella, assembly GCA_948473455.1. Lineage (NCBI taxonomy): Eukaryota > Metazoa > Arthropoda > Insecta > Lepidoptera > Gelechiidae > Teleiodes > Teleiodes luculella. Next base: position 2,884,984 of record OX419608.1, read on the forward strand.
CACCCTTTTTAAAAGAGGACCACCACGCTTCTAAGCCATGCCTGTGGCGTTGTTCCTTCGAGGAAGACGGAATAAAACAGTTTCTGAAGAGCTTTTAAGACTGCCTCCAGAAGCTCAGCAGTTAATCCGTCATCACCCGGCACCTTGTTTCTCAACTGTTAGAGAGCCATCCTAATTCGTACAGGCTGACGTTCTGAGTGTCTTCTGTATAGTGTTGAGTGCTTCCTACATTTCGTATAAATATGAACAGATAAGTCAAAGTCAAAGTCAAAGTCAAAGTCAAAGTCAAATAGTGTTTATTCAAAGTAAGATTTCACAAATCATTTTTTGACGTCAGGGCAGGTTCACAATTTGGCTGTCTTCTGTGGAGAAGAACCCGCCGGAAGAAACTCCACAGGCGTTGCATCTTTTCAAACTATTTTACAAAAATTATTATTTTACACAATTTGATTCATATAACAAAGAGTGCAAACGAAGTATGCAATTAGAGGAAGGCAACCAGTCAAAGTAGAAAAACTAAATTATGTAACCAAAAAACAACCGGCAATCGACTAGAGTAGACCAGTCCCCCCAAGCAGCACCACGTTCACGGGTTTGACGCATGGGTCAGCCACCGCCGGGCTCAACCATATTAGAGGGAACCCAACGACCCGGCCCATACGCCACCGCAAGTCAGGACACTTTAGTGAGCATGAATACTCAGTCAGCCAGATGTTGTCACGACAATCTAATTAATGGCTTCCCAATTGCATAGTCGATTCGCACTCAATGTTGCACAATTACGTAGTTTTTACAAACGAATTTTGTTAAGCACTGTGTTTCCCGTGTCGAGCTGGAGTCTCCACACACCAAGCTTTCTTATCGTTCAAATATTCATCCAATCCATAGTACGCTTTCTTACATAGATATTGCTTCACGTGGCATTTAAACCTTTTTTCTGGAAGATTCACAATATCATCAGGTATTTTATTATAGTAGCGTACACAGAGCCCCACAAAAGAAGTACTGACTTTAGCCAATCTATAGTTATCACGAGCTAGTTTATTTCTATTTCTAGTATTACGATTGTGAATATCAAAATTATTTTTAAATTCGTGGATATTTTTTCTAACGTACATAATATTTGCATAAATATATTGACATGGAACTGTCAAGATGTCTATTTCTTTAAACAGTTCTCTAAGTGATTCCCGACACCGAAGTTGGTAAATTGCTCTAATGGCTCTTTTCTGCAAAATAAAAACTGTGTTAATATCGGATGCCCTACCCCACAATAATATACCGTAAGACATTATACTATGAAAGTAACTGAAATAAACTAACCTAGCTGTTGCTATGTCTGATAACTGTCTGATTTTCCTCACTGCATACGCAGCCGAGCTAAGCCTCCCCGACAGAGAAGATATATGAGGACTCCATTGTAGTTTAGCGTCAATAGTTATACCTAAGAAGACTGTACTGTCTACCAGATCAAGCCGTTCATTATTTAACACAATGTCACCCCTACAGCTGTTTACATTTGGTAAAGTAAATTTGATGCACTTAGTCTTCTTTGCGTTTAATACCAGGTTGTTAGCCGTAAACCAGTTATGAACCTGTTGAAGAGTGCTATTTATTTCATTATACTGAGGTGATCTTCGGTTTAGTTTAAAAATAAGAGAAGTGTCATCCGCAAATAATACAATGTTCGACAGATTTCGAACTACGCATGGCAAATCATTAATATATACTAAGAATAAAAAAGGTCCTAATATGGAACCTTGCGGCACACCCATTTTTACTAAAGATCCCTTGGATTTCATTTCATTTATTTGTACCTTTTGAATCCTGCCCTCTAAGTAGGACTGAACTAGTTTAAGTGCACTATTTCTGACCCCATAATGTTTTAATTTGAGCAATAGGGTTTCATGTTGAACACAATCAAATGCTTTTGAAAGGTCACAGAAGACACCTATGCAATCGTTAGAATCTTCCCATGCGTCAAAGATATGCTTTATGAGTGCAACACTTGCGTCCGTGGTAGAACGTCCCTTTGTAAATCCGAATTGCTGTTTGTGCAGCAAGCAATGTTTATTAAAATGAGACAGCAATTGGTTAAGTATGATTTTTTCAAATACTTTACTTAGGACTGGTAGAATAGATACCGGTCTAAAATTACTAGGATCGCTCTTATCACCTGTTTTGAACAAGGGTATTACTTTACTATATTTCATTAAATCTGGGAAGACCCCTTCATCTACACATGTGTTAAAGATGGAGGCAAGATAAGGCGCCAGCGTGTCAATTACTTTACTACAAGCCTTAACAGACATTCCCCATATATCTTCCGTACCTTTTACTTTAATTTCCTTAAATGCTTTAATAATAGTGTTTGCATTTACATGTTTGAATTTAAATTCATCTGTACAGGTTTTTACATGGTTTTCAAGTATTGAAGCAGAGACAAGAGGTGAAGAATTTAGAAGTTCTGTTGTTTTTATTGGAATATTAATAAAGAAATTCTCAAATTCTTGTGCTACCTCAATGTTAGAATTAACAGGCCCTTTATCTGAATTTAAAACAAAGTCATTATCGCGTTGTTTAGTTTTTCCTGTTTCGCTGTTAATAATATTCCAAACTGTCTTTATTTTATTGTCAGAACTTTTAATCTTATTACTTATATAATTCGCTTTAGCGGTTAAACAGACTCTCTTAAAAGTTTTTGAATACATCCTAACATAATTATTTAATCTGTCACAATTTGTGTAGCTTTTCATTTCATATAGCTCAAACAATTTATCTCTACTTTTCCTAATACCAGGAGTTGCCCAATCACTAAATTTAAATGACTTGCCAACGCTTTTATTTTGAATTTGGAATATTTTGTTATATTCATCAGACACCACGGAGAAAAAATTTGCATATATCTCATTAGGATTACTAAAATCGCAATCGATATTAGGCAATTTTTCAGTCAAAACTGAATTGAATTTTTCGACACGACCAGTAGTAATCGGTCTAGTTTTAATTTCAATTTTTACATTAGATTTAATGGCGGGAAAGTCTACTTCTTGACCTGTGTGGTCAGATGGTAATGAATTTATAATTGACTTACTAGAATATTTACAGCTACAGAAAAAATTATCGACACAGGTGGATGAAGTTGATGTCACTCTGGTCGGTTCTAGAAATACATAATCTAAATTAAAAGACCGAAATAAACTCAATATTCTATTTGTGTAATTATCCGAGATCAAAATATCTACATTAAAATCCCCACACACAATTACTTGTTTTGTACTACGGGAAATGATTTTTAAAATGTCCTCTACTACGGATTCAAAAATATTAAAGTTTTGACTACATGGCGGCCTGTACACGCACACTACAATATGATCATCCAGCTCGACACAAGATACCTCTACCTTTCGCTCAACCGTAAGACCCACAATATCTTTACGATCTTTAAATCTGATATTTTTACGTAATAATATTAAGGAGCCACCTCCCACAATATGATTTTTATTTGCCTTTCGGCTGAACGAACTGGCAACATAATAATTATCAAAATTAATAAACATGTTACATTCTGAGAACCAGTGCTCGGTTATACATACTACATCATATTTATGTTTTTCTAAAAATAGTTCAAAAACTAAAGACTTGCTGGAGAAGCTTTGAATGTTTTGATGAAAAACCTTTAAACGACTACGCTTCCCCTTTGTCTGTTTTATTTCTAGCTCCCTGCAAGAAAATCTCTGCTCAGCTCTATTGCTAGTTATATTTACAATTAGATTTTCCTTTGTCGAATTTAACAGTTTAAAGAATCGTTATTAGTACTTGTACTAATTGTGATCAAAGATGACTGCGTCATATTTCCTACGACGGAGTTCTGTATATGAAAGGCTAACAAATTAGCTATATGTCGTTTAAATTTCCTAGACAGGTACATAGTATCCCTAGTCAAAGTAAAGTTATGTATAAATTTATTTATGTCAAACAATACAATAACATCGCTATGATGATGTGTCAGCTGATAAAGATATGAATTTATATTGTAAATGCAACTATTATGTTCACTTGACAAGTTTGAACAGTATGGGAAAGTGCTGACTATAAATTTACATTTTAAGGTTTTATTTAGATTAACCATTTGTTTTATACTAGAGTTTAACATATTTCTAGATACTCCTATATGACTTCCTACCATAATAATGACAGTTGTATGTTCATCAAAGTTTTGCTGACTTACTTTTTCTATGATGTCACTGTAACTTGCATTTGGATAGCAGATATTAACTACTTGTTCTGTTAGACAGTTATATAACAAGGGTCCTAAGCCTACTCCTACTTTATCTGAGAAAATAATAGTTTTCTTGGGAGGAGAGATGGCCACTGCACTACGACGAAGTGGAGAGGGGGAGACCTGATATTCCTGACCAGTAGTAGTAAAGGCCGGCTGGGGCAGCGGCGAGTGCGGCGGGTGCCGCGTGGGAGATGGCAGCACGGTCGCAGAGTGGGCAGGTGTTGGTGCCAGCTCCGCCGTCACAGCCGGACGAGTCATCGGAGTTCCCCTCCCACCTCTCCCCCGCCTTCCACGGCGCCCTCGCCGCGCTTTAGGGACCGGCGGCGCGCTTGCATCAGACTGGCTGGATGTGGTGGCTGGATCTGGGCGCGCGGAAGACTCAGGCGCTCCAGCTGCACTGACGTCATCTGCTAGGGTAGGAGGTGCGGGCGGCGGCGCGGGCGCGGTCGCGGTCGCCGTCGCCGTTGCGGTCGCTGGCGAGCTGTCATCTGTGTCGTCGGCCAATGAACCTTCGGGTGGCGTGCAGCTGTAGAGAGGCTGCGCGTCTTCCGAGATCAAGCTATCGTCGTTGGCCGAGCCCAAGACTGTTTTAAGCTCATTGTTGTCCAGCAGAGAACCTAACAGCCCAGTATTCTCCTGTTGTAGGTGTAGTAACTCTGACGTCACAGTAGTGAGATCGTTAAGGCTCGACTCACTTTCCTTATATCTAGATATTGCTTCTGCTAGTTGAATCCGCAGCTCTTCCACCTCAGCTTGAGCATTGGTGAATACAGAATAAATTGCATTAAAGTTATGCTTGAGCTTCTTGTTTTCTTGATGTAAAGAGATTAGTTTACCTCTCTTAGGTTTCTGCTTTTGTGATAATTTTAATAGTTTTAAGTTTTTCCTGGATTTTTTGAAAAATAAATTTAATTTACAATATTTCTTTATTCTTTTAATCCTTGTCATTTTCCCATACTTAGTGCTAGTATTTTGTGCCTCTAACTCATCATGTAAGGAAATCACATGTAATAACTGAGTGTTTTCTTTCTCCATATACAGTTCATCAAGTTGATTCCGTGTTTCCCTGAGCTGACCTTCAAGGAATTTCTCACGTTCTTGAGTAGAGGCAAGGTCATTGTGCAGGTCACTGATTGATTCAGCCTGTCTTTCAAGTTGACATATTTCAGCTTGTGCCTCATCATTAGAAACCCGCAGTGTTGACACGCTCTTTGTAAGCTGAGCATTCTTTGCCTCTAAGCGCTTGATCTCAGCTTCCTTACTATTAAGCTCTGACAGCAGCTTGGTGTTAACGTCTTCTGCCTCGGTTAAGCTTTTCTGAAGTTTTGTAAGTTTCTGTTCGGCATGCTTACTGCGGGTCATCATGGTGATCAACTGAAATATAAATTAAAAGTCAGTAGGTCAACTGTATAATATAATATTGTTATTACTTTATTATAATTAATATTACTCTTTTTTTAATTTATTTATTTTAAGTGGGTAAGTGCTAGTAGTTTAAATAAAGGGGAAGAGATAAAATAAGTACCTAACTAAACTGTACTCCTATTCGATACCTAGTTTTTTATAATGTTAATCAAATAAAAAAAAATACTGTAAGCTAAATGGAGTAACAGATACAGTCAATCATCAAGTTGCGCTCTTATGTGTATGTGTGTAGCTACCTACCTATATTGTGTAGGTAGGTCCTAGGTTGGCACTTGATTAGTTCAAAAGGTATTTGCAATGTTGAGAGTGTAAATCAAGCTAAATGTGCATGTAAAACTCTGTGATGCCTTCTAAATTAATTGAATAAATTGTATCTATTGAAATGAGACTACCTACTCAGAGCTATTATTAGTACAAACAACCAAGTGATTATTTTTACAGTTTTTACTGATGTTTAATGTTTGATTTATGGTGATGTGTTTCGAGTCTAGTACTTTATGTATCTAAAGTATCTAAATGTATAAAAACCTTTGATTTAGTCTATAATTTCAATTGTACATTACGTTAATCAAAAGTAATAAATAAACAAAAGATAAGCGTTGTGTGGTAAATTCCTTATCACGAATTTAGTGTAAAATACTAGAACAGTTGCAAAAGAAAACAATACTCCCCAGGTTTATCCGATGATTATTCAAACAGAATCCGTCCGTTGACAGGTAGGTTGTTCGTTGTCGCACCGATGATGCCTTCCTTCACTTGTTATGATGATAATAACACTTTATTTCCATTTAGTGGTCGTTGAAGATGATAATAGTGAATATTAATAATAATTTATTTGGTTATAGACAATTAAAATTGATTAAAAACTAGCACAGCTGTTTTTTCAGAAGAAGAAGCCGATAGGAGGATTATTGAATCCGGAAAGCTGCCTTCCGGAGGTTGCGTCACGTATTCTCGGTGCCCATACCGCAGAGCCTAAAGACAAAAGTCTTTGACCAGGTGCGTCCTACCTGTGGTGGTGCTAAAACGTGGACACTGACTGTGGGAGTAGTCCACAAATTTAAAGTTGCTCAGCGAGCTATGAAGAAGAATAAGCTCGGAGTCTCTCTAATGGATAAAATCCGGAACAAAGAAATCCGTCGGAGAATCAATGTAACCGGCGTAGCCACTTGAATAAGCAAACTGAAGTGGCAGTGGGCTGGTCAGGTTTATCGCAGAAACGATAATCGCTGGAGTAACCGGCTTCTGCAGTGAAGATCACGTCTAGGAAAACGAAATGTAGGACGCACCTCAGCTAAATGGAGTGACGATCTGCAGAAAGTGGCTGGCAGCAGGTGGATTGACAGCCGAAGATTGGGCCAAATGGCGCGCCTAATTATGATGATGATGAAATATATACAAACTTCCAGATACAAGGCAAACACAAGTGCTGACCACACATATGTTTACCCTGGGCTGGGTTCGAACCCGCGACCCTTAGGTTGGAAGGCAGGTGCACTACTGACTAGGCTACGGGACCACAATAATACACACGTATAGCACAATTCATAACATTATTGAAAAATTCTGAATTCAGTGGAAGATTTCTGAATTCCGTGCACCATTTTACAGGTAATTGAGATCCACGAAATTGAGAAAAAACCACATTTCATCAAATAACTTGTAAATGTTACAAATTAAAGTATTTTTTTCAAAACGTACTGGTAGATATCACTTAAATATTCAATAGATTTAGCTCAAATTTAATATAAGACTTCACAAACAAAATGAATTCCGTCCACAGTTTTCAGAAATTACCCGAACCCAAATTCTCGGAAGAGTTTTGAACCCTCGAAAAATGCTCCTCAATGCAGCTATCCTCAAGTTCATACTGCTTAGCCGCTCGGGCTCATCTAGTAGATTGCGGGAACCAGCTAGTGGCATTCGTACTTCGCGAAGTTAGTGATATAAGTAAATAAAACTATTTGGCACGGGATTGAGGCAGAAGCTTCGGACAAAATTTAAATGTGTTATTGTGTCAAACTCCAATGATTTACAATATATATTATTAATTATACGGCTTTGTTGTTTATCTCATGGTATGTGAACATTGGAATCATAATGAACTAGTTATTATTTAAAAAGTTATGAAGCAATAAAGAGTCAATTCTGGAAATCGGACACGCCATTTTAAGCCAAATTCTGCCCGTTTTTGAACTTCGAAATTTTTTTTGGCGCCGTTTAAAACGTCCCGGTTTTTCATATATGCTCTCCATCAGGCCAATAGTCCTGTAAATATATGTGTTTTTTTTCGATAACTTAATGAGCTGTTAGAGGTCCTTTTTTCGATACAGTAGCTGATTCGCATCTTCCCGTAGAAATGCCCATTTGATAAGGGTGAAAACACTGATGTTACGAAAGCAAAAATTGGAGATGGAATGAATAATGAAAAATGCTTTGGAAAAATGGATGTTTGACGGATGATTTTGAATGAATTCCAAAATTATATATACATAACACCCCTAGTGAAAACCTAGGGGAAAAGATTCGACTTCGCTGCCTTATATGTCGAATAGTTCTAAATCACCTGTGTAACCAACAACAACTGCGATCCCCAACCCGCCTTTCAAGCGTGGGAATACCAGGATATGTGTCTGAGGATGTCCAGCTGTGAAAAAATACCAAAATTCAACTTTGACTAAGCGATGCTCTTTAAATTAATTTTTGTATTCAAGGTTTTACCCTTCGATCATCACTACATAGTATAAAACAAAGTCGCTTTCTCTGTCCCTATGTCCCTCCCTTTGTACGCTTAAATCTTCAAAACTACGCAACGGATTTTGATGCGGTTTTTTTTAATAGATAGAGGGATTCAAGAGGAAGGTTTATATGTATATAATACATGCAAAATATACTTAAGAATAATCCACAATAACCATTTTCCCGTGCGGAGCCGGGGCGGGTCGCTAGTATATTATATATCAATGGTTTTACCCTACTTTTGAAAGCACTCAGAATCAGGCAGAATTCTATTCAGTATTACAGTCGATTACTTAAACATAAAACCCTGACCAAACTCGCAGTAACTTCGTCAGCAATGTGTCAGCAGTCAGCAGTTTTCTGCACGAGTTAGCAGATAACAGCAGTTCTCGTGAATTAACGCACCTACAAGTAAGGTGTTATGATTCTATCGAATAATGTTTACATTGCTATGTGGTTACTCAAATTATTTACATAGAGAAAACTGTGTGCGTTATTTATAGCTGGTATAGGGACTACTATTTGGTATTCTGTGCTGGTAGGGAAATGATATATAGACTAGCTTTTCGCCCCGCGGCCCCGCCCGCGTTAACAGTTTTCCCGTGGGAATGAGATGATGATGATGGTGATGATGGTAAAAAGTGGCCTAAGGGTGTCAGCTAACTCCATACCAAATTTTATTAAAATCGCCCCAGCCGTTTAGATGTGAAGAAGTAACAAACACACACACACACACACACTTACACTCTCAAAACTTTCGCTTTTATTATATTAGTATGATTCTTTATTGTACAAAAATACAATACGTATACGAACTTGTCTCTAAATAGAGATCTCTTCCATCCAACTCGTAGAAAATGTGAGAAAACTATACAAACATTGCAGGAACAGGCTGTGTACTTATTTGAAAATATAATACTTATTATTATTACACGCACCATACTTACAATACAAATAAAATAGTCATATAAACATACATACTACTACACATATACATAAACATACCGTTTGCGTTTCGAATTCCATGCAATTTTATTTCCGTCCGAGACAGATTGACAAAAAAAATAAAAAAATAAAAACTTATTTAAGTACCAGCGTCAACTTAGATAACAAAGATACACTGTTAAAAGGAAAAAGTAAAATACATCATCTAAGTCCATTGATAACATAAAACAGAGGTCCCCAAACTAGGCGAATGCCTGTACCTTGGGAAATCATAAATTATTTAGTTTCAGATTTTGTCTGTGTAGTTTGTGGAGTAATGTTTATGGAATAAATAAATAAAAATAAATATCTTTACAGTGGTAATAATGACAAAGCTCAACTAGACTGTACTCCTTAAACCTAAGTACTTATAGCACACGCTTACGTAGGTATAGCTTTTCAAGCCACAAAAGTAAATAACAAACACGACTTCACAGACTAATGGTGACGAAAGACACCTCACGAATGTAACATCTGCATTTTATCTACATCTAATATCACTTGAACATCACACACAATCATGGCTTATCTTAAAACAAAATGCTTAAAACAGCTGATTATGTGCATGTTCAACGAAATACTAGTTATGTAATTAAAGCTTTGTATATAAACGATGAAGTGTTGAGTAATGATTCCAGTGATAAATTTCTTATTGTGTTGGTTGCCGCTACTTCGCCGAATTCATGGAAATAACATGTCGAAAATTTGGATTTTTGTGTTGTGTGTTGTCTTAAAGGTGAGTTGAAACAGAGAATGTGTAGGTATTTTCTGTCTTTTTTTTATTGTTAAAATAATAAAAAGGCACCATGTTAAAACAATAATTTTAGACGGAAGCGATCGCGGCCCCTATCTGATGAGTATTATTATTTAACAGTTTATTGTACACAGTAAATATCTTACAGCAGACCCAGAGGATTGTTAGAAACTGCCGAATGCGGGTTTTGCAGCAAATTCGGTTTTAGAAATCTTTGGAAGATGCTTTTATAACCCAATGGACATCTTTCAGTCTAAATTATGATGATGATTTTCGACAAAAGAAAAAAATCGTTTAGTGAAAGCACCTTGACTTAGGAAGCAATGCTTATTTACTTAAAATGAGACTCCCACCACCACACACTCTATAAAAAGGAAATTATTAAGAAACAAAGGGTTTATTGATGATGATGATGATGATGATGATGATGATTAATCATTCATAAGACACACCGTACACACAACCAATCATAGCGACAGATTCGAAAATTCGTTTTAGGCCACAAATTACCTTGGTGAACAAATTAATGGGCCCCATTTTAATAATAATTTGATTTTGCTCTCATCTTAGTATACAATGTTACAGACAGATATTTTTATTATTTTCCCTCTAGAGTTAGGTACGAATCATTATTATCTTTTTTTTCCAGAGTATACCTGTTACACCAACACCAGTGGCTAAATGGCCATTTCCGGTTCAAAGACAAACACCACCGCGATTTAAAGACTTGAAGTCAGCCATTAAAGATCTGAGTGTAAAAACTAGAACACTACCTGAGCTAGCCGATTTATTCCCAGCAAATACAGATGAAACAAATGACGTGATTGATTGCGAAAAAACTGTAGTGGAATTAGTTGCAGAAGAAATCCAAAGTTCAAACAATAACACGGATTACAATATTAAAACAATTAATGAACTAAAAGAAAATGTCAATGACATTAAAACAGAAAAACATGACATGAATGTCAGCAAAAAACAGACTGAAAATCATACTGCAACTAAGAATATAAAGCCTGTGCCAACATTTATACCCATATTTAGAAAGAGAAAACCCAAGAAAGCCAGAACTTCAATACCTATTGAACAAAAGGAAGAGAACTCCACTGCAGTGTTTCAAAATAAAAAACATGATAATGATTATGTAAAAATTTTAAACGATAAAACAATTTCGAATGCAGAAGACGCTCGACTAAAAAACTTTCGTTCAATACCTCTCAACCCATTATTTACTAACAGCTTCCCACCGAAGGTGATGACTCCAGGTTTTCAATCTTTAAATATAAAAACAGTAGAAGATAACTTAACGAATACAGCACCGCCAAAAGATGTGTCTTTAAATACAATCCAAGAAAATAATATTATACCTATAAAAATAACACCAACAAATGATGTCCCAAATAATATAGCACCAGCAAATGATAATCCAAAGAATGTCGTTCTTTTAAATACGATTCCAAAGAATCCAACGTCTCTTAATACTGAAACTGATAATGGCTTCAGAAATATATTAATTATTCCAAATGTTCTTCCTACTAACACAAAATCAGGTGACATTGATAAAAAGTATGTACATTCGGTGAATGATCTTTCTGTACAATCATTACCACAAAATAATATAAATACTAATGTACCTAAGAATATTGTTCCAGAAAGTATCGTTCCCTTAAATTTACTACCTGCTAATTTTATTACTGACAACAAAGTTCCAATTAGTAAAGAAAATGCCGTTTATGTAAAAATTATTCCACCCAACATTGTTCCCGCGAATACTATTCCAAAAGACGCAGTTCCTGCAAATATAAGCCCAAAAGAAAATATCCCAGTTAACACTGCACCTCTAAATGTAATCCATATACTTACAATGCCAGAAAATTCAGTCAATAAAAATACAGTTGCTTTAAATACTGCCATTCCTGCAACAGCAATCGCAGCTAATTCCATCCTTGCAAGGACTGGGTCATCAGCAAATGATGTACCGTCTACTTTACTGAAACATATTACGGTTTCAAACACCGTGCCTTCAAACACTATTCCTAATACAAAACATTCGACTATTACCTCTCCAGATACATTAATTTTAAATAAATTACCTACAACATCAACTGTGAATAGTGTTTCTCGAAATGTAGAGCCATCCAATACATTTTCGTTAACAGCAAATCCTACACCGTCTTCTATACCATCAAATATTATACTTTCGAATACAAACACAAACACAATACCTTTTACTATAGCCTCTCAAGATATGATAACTTTAGATAAATTACCTGCATTATTATCTAATGGAATAACTTTGAATGCTGTTTCTAGAAATTCAGAGGCTTCTAACACACTTCCATCAACCATATCACAGTTAAATACCATACCAACAGGTAACACTAATTCTATAAATGTACTTCCATCAAATTCAGCGTGTAACGAATGGAAAAAGTGTTCAGATACTATACAGAAAGGTGATTTAATATTGTTCAAACCCGAAGATGTGTCGGTGTATGAAGTTTGCGGAGATATTTTGAAGAAGGTTACCATGACCGTCCTAGTCCCAATGCATGTGTCAAAATTAGATTTGTAAGATTATAATGTTAAGAATTTTTGTACCTTTTATTTATTTTAATATAGATATTGTTATGTTTTGATTTGCTTTTGTTTGTTTCTTTTGAAATACCCTCATTCAGGTTTCATTGACTAATTGAATTTGTTCCATTTTTAACCGACTTCAAAAAAGGAGGAGGTTCTCAATTCGACGCGTATGTTTTTTTTTTTTTTTGTGTGTTTGTTATAAGATATGTCCGCCAATTGTGAACCGATTTTCAAAATTCTTTTTTTAATCGACTAGGTTTACTTGCAGGGTGGTCCCATAAAAATTTCGCTAAGATCAGATGATTAGATTTGAAGATATGAGGAAATAACTCCTCAATTGACGATGCCGTTATACCCGATCGGTAAATTATTTTGGCAATATCTCGGCTTCTTATCAATCGATTTCAATATTTTTTGTTTTATAGATAGAAGTTGTACTCAAAATGGTTTCATATAAATTTGGATATATCTCATGGCGGAGTAGAAGACTAAAACCATGAAGGAAGAAAAAATTTTACGCGCCCAGATGTAGTATCATGCCTATTTTGTATCGAAACCAATGCGGCCGCTCAGAGGGGTGGGAGGGTAGGGGGAAGCGGGAGACGTTGTTTGTCTTTTAACTCTATCAGTCTCTATCACACATCTTTGAATACGGTACGTTAGAAAAAGATAGAGACATTCATGTTATGACATGCCCAACTAAAAACAAAATATCAATAAAGTATGACATTTATTTGTCTTTATTTGGAATGTAAAAAACAAGAAACTTAATGGTTAATGAATTTGAAAATAGTGATGTGATGTGGTATGAAGCGTAACGTATATTTATCGATTATTTTCGTACATATTATCACATGGCTACTGGACTTATTAATCAAACTTCTCATATACAATGGTAATCAACTTGCAACTTGCAATAATATTGGGAATTGCTTACTTTTTTGGGCATTTAGTATTTTGTCTTTTTGCTTTTCCATACATATATTAGGTATATCTTTTATTTCCTAGAGAGCAGCAAACTACCTAGAGAGGCATGGGGACAGACAAATAAAATACAGTCAAAACCGTGCCAATAATGTAGAGTTCTTTTTTTTTTCATAATTTGGTGGAAAACCTGAAAGCTTCTACTATTCGATACAAAAGTTAGAGTGTAACATAATAAAATCAAGTGTGTTATTTAGCATTTTTAACTTTAGAATTATTTATTGTGTATATTTGTATTGAATTGTTTATTTAATTAGTTATTATTTATAGCCGCTTAAATAAGCATCAACCAAACTCGTCTAGTGGGTGTCTTACTGTGAGAATGGAGGAAGAAGTCTTTTGGTCGAAGTGATGGTGATTATATTAGCTGGCACCGACTTCAAGGTGAAGTGTATAACAATGTCTACACATGTTTATATGATGTTACAATTTAGGTAAATAAGGAATATTAATAGCCATATTAAATTTCTATGCTTTCAGCTAGATTTATGTATTATTTTTAACTTTTTAGTGTAGGTTCTAACCTTGAAGGCGGTTTTATATATTTTTTAAATTATCTTTTTTAAATTGATCAGATGTGGGATATTATAAAAAAATAACTATCTTCTTCTTCTTTGCGAGTCGATGACAAACCCTAAATATTTGCGGCCCAGAACTCAGCCACTTCAACAGCGTTGTGTGAGGCGTCCATTAGGTCTTTCTGAGAGCAGGTGGCAGGGCAGGCAGGACAGGTCACTAAGTGGGCCATGGTCTGTACTGCTCCGCACATGCAGTCCAGGTTAGGGTCACTGGAGAGCCCCCACCGGAACATGTTTTCCTTGCTCCGGCCAACCTGTGTCCGGAGTCTGTTTAAAGACTTCCAGATTGGCCACGGAAGCCTGTTTCCGGCCGGGAGACTCTCAGAGAGTGGAACGAAAGGCTGTGGAAGCGGTGTACGAGCACGCCACATACTGCATCTCGCTTGGAGAGTTCGGCTGTGAGAGGGACGACGCACTTAAGAAAGCTCTTTCGGCTCTTAAGCCTCTGTGGCGGTGGCTCATGACCATGTAAAGGGTGCCGCATTTCGTCGTTCATTTTAGCCCTCTCCCGCGAGCTTGCTATTGTTCTGCGGACGTCTGGAGGCGCAATACCAGCAAGTGGGTACATCAGCTTAACCGAAGTCGGCTTCAAACATCCAGTAATGATCCGGCAAGTTTCATTTAAAGCTGTATCCACAAGTTTGGCATGAGTAGAGCGGCCCCACACGGGGCACGCAAATTCGCCGGCAGAAAATGCTAGCGCCAGTCCTGACGTCCGCATCACTTGCGGCGTGGCTCCCCACTTAGTCCTCACAAGACGCTGCAGCAGATTGTTGCGACTATATACCTACCTAACTATGTATACCTAGCAATCAAACGGCCTATATTTTTGTTACTATGTTAACCATTTTTAATTATTGAGTTGTCTCATAATTCTATTTGTGTTTGTTATTTTGCCCCGACTAAGAAAGTAAATACATAGCTGCAAATAGGTACATTCCATCTCCTTACTGGAACATTCTAGTCATAATTTCTAATTGACCTATCGCAGAGCAACGAAAATCGACGACGACGTATTAAGCTCAATCGGACTGGGAACATCTTATTCCTCAATGGAATGTATTTTTATTGACCTTTGAAATTCCTAAAATAGACTTGTTTTTTCGACTTTGCCAAGGGCCTCCAAGGTCTATGTACCGAGAGGGCGCAAACAATCGACTGGCGCCAGGGTAAACAACGTGACGTCATCAAGATGGCTGCCACATTGACGCGCATGCGTGAAGATCGGCCGGTTCACACAGGGGGTGGTTTTGTAATCATTACCATTATTATGTTTTTGTCGATTCCGAACTCCCTACCGTTAGAGGCTTCATGAAGGAAGCACACCCCACTACGCGGTTCCGCCGCCGTCCTAAACATAATCCTGTCCAAACCTGACGACGAAATCACTGATGCAGTTAAAGCAGCCAAAGAATTTAGATTACACCTAACAGAATGCCCTTCTGGTAGCGAATACCCTTCAGGTAATTACGGTAATAAGGTAATTACCCTTTAGGTAACAACGCCCGTACCCGCCGTCGGGGGCGCGGCCGTAAACGAAATCAAAATTGATAATCAAAAACGGAGCCCCTCAGGCGTCTTCTCCTTCACGATGTTTTTCAGTATCGACGCGCTACGCCGTGGTCCGAGGCTCCCTCGAGCCGCCCCTAGACGCGTTGGTATATGACTTTTTTTGGGGTAGAGTCTTCCTCTCCCCCGCAAGTCCGGTGAAGCTTGATTGGTCGTACTTTTTCGAAACAAGCATGTCAATTAAAAATAAAATATTACGTTTTTGTCTTATTTATTTCCAAATAATGATCATCGTATCTTATAGCACAATTGAATAGGTATATTAGGCAAATGCCCGCCAGCATGATAGGTATATCATGCTGGCGGGCCTTAAAAGAGGTAAGTGCTTCATCCAGCTCAGGCTGGTGATAATGATGACGAATTACAATATAGGTAATCATAATCACTAATCTGGTTAGTTAGATAGTTTACTAGTTGATGTCGGCTCATTTTCGTTTAGACGGACTGGGGCCTATTCTAAGTTAGGGTGAGCAGGACTCAGATGACAAAAGGCCTGTAGGATTGGGATCACCTTGTACTTTTTTTTAATTGACCTAAGCTTGTGTCGCAAAAGTACGTCGAATCAAGCTTCACCGGACTTAAACCTTGTTCGTATCGGGTTTCACTGGATAATAAAGGATGAAAGCCTACCTTGTGACAATTGCCTAGATACAATTAAACAATGACACAATTTCCACCCGTGTGTCCCAACTCCAAAACAACCCTAAAAATACCCCTCGCTACGCTACACCTATAATAGAACACCACTGCAGTCGACATTGAACTAAAGAGCCTGAATGACGCATCTACGCAACAGACTTAAAAAGAACGAACAAAAAACCGTGTTCCAAATTCAAGTATCCATGTTCGAATTTCAAAAACCTGAGTGCATTCCGTTTTAAGTGCCAGTGCTAAGTGTGTGCAATGACGTTATACTCTATAATACCGGAGTCAATGATTAAAGATAAAGAACACTGGTATACTAGTATTGATCCTACAACGAGTGTTATGCCTTCTTTAATTTTTCGTAATCGGTAAGTTTAATCGATAATATTTATCGATTCCGTTTTCGGATGTGACGTAACGTAAGTGCTTTTAGTAAAGATCTTACAAACTTATATTTTAAATAACGAACAGAACTTGAAAAGGTACAAAAAAAGAAAACTAAGTTACAAACAGTAACAATTTTGTATTTCGAATTTTAAATGCAAGTTTAATGTGTTGGCTGATAAATCGACCGCAAATTGAGCATCTTCAAAATGTGTATTTTTTGGTTAAACTGAAACCGACCTTATTCACAAACAGTAAGAGCTATGTTCGTATTCTATAGGTATGTAGTTGTAGGTACACTTGGCGTTCATCATCTGTTTGTAGGCGTAGCTTTTATCTAACAAGAGTTTACCTGCAGTAATTTTTCTTCAAGTGCGTACTATATACTTATTCAATGATTTTTACTTTTATGAGGTAGGTACCTACTAGCTTTCCGCCCTACGACTTCGCTCGCGTTTTCAGTTTTGCCCGTGGGAATGAGGAATGTTCCCGAAATAAACGGTAGCATGTCTTTCCCCAAGGTTTATTCTATCTTTGTACCAAGTTTTATGTAAATCGGTTCTGTAGTTTCGAAGCCTATTTAATGCAACAAAACAGTCGATTGCCAAGTGGCTAGGGCCGTTGACTTCCATTCGGAAGTTCGCGGGTTCAAACCTCGGCACGTACCAATGTGTTTTCGATTTTCGAATTCATTATGTAAGTACGTTTATTCAACGCTCTTACGGTGAAGTAACACATCACACAGGAAAACATCGTGAGGAAACCTGCACACACCTGCAAAGAAATTCAAAGGTTGTGTGTGAAGTTGACCAACTCGCACTGGGCCCCAGTGTGTTCGACTAAGGCCTATTCAGCCTAATTAGGTACAGGGTAGGTTCGAGCCCCTCGGTGGGGGGGGACGTATATTATTATGAGCTGTTAATGATTAAATTAAATAATTAAATCTTTCTTGGTAGGTACCTATAAGTACGGAACAGTTTTATTAACCAGTCAAGTTAAATCGCAATCCGTTCAACTGGCTGTTGTTAGTGAAGCCAAACAAATGTTTTGTTAGTCAGACCGTTACTTTCGCATTTATCAGATCGTCTTTGGATATTACCATATTTTTTATGAAACATAGGTAGTATGTGTTGATATGGCACTTTCTGTGCACCTCATACAATCTGTAAATTAATGCCACCGGTGCCTACAGAACATTAATTGAATTATATTGCATTAGAACGTTGCATTTAAAATCTTACAGGCGCTCTGTATGGGAGTACCAAAACGTTTCATTTTACGCATACAGTCAAGTTCAATAATACATTTTTAAATAAATCTGAAACGAAACGTTAGCTTCGAATGAAATGAATGAATTCTTTCTCGCACATTCAAGTCAGTTCAGTCCATTGGTTCAGTCAGTTCGCGTTCGTCCGTTTTGATTCATGAAAAGTTCAAATGATTCATTTCAAAGATTGAAATGTAAAAATATAAATATTTTAATTTCTTTCCAGAACATAATAAGTGTTATAAATAAATATTTTAATTTTTTCATTTAGCCACAAACTAAAGCAAACAGCTACTTGTTAAAAAACTTGTATTCATTTGTTTTCAAAGATCAAGTGATTTTACACGTATCTCCTAAATAGTGTTGTATGTATGTACAAGATGTATACAAAATATATAGTTTACTAGCTTACCGCCCGCGTTAACAGCTTTTCCCGTGGAATGAGACATTTTCCCGCGGTAAAAGATAGCTTATGTTACTCAGGGTGAATGTAGCTTTCTAATGGTGAAATAATTTTTGAAATTGGTTTAGTAGTTTTTGAGTTTATTCATTACAAACATACACACACACACATTGGA
The DNA here is from genome assembly GCA_948473455.1 of Teleiodes luculella. NCBI lineage: Eukaryota > Metazoa > Arthropoda > Insecta > Lepidoptera > Gelechiidae > Teleiodes > Teleiodes luculella. The sequence goes on from OX419608.1 coordinate 2,903,756, forward strand.
CATTTGCACTACAAAATTCACCCCTATTGCAATGGAATATGGACGCTCTCAAGGTCAAGATGTCCAACCGCATGTGATGGCTACTGTACCTACCTAAAAACCCACCATGGCTGGACAAACGTGATGAATGCAGCGAACGCAGGAGAATGGAGGCGATTGGGTGAGGCCATGGTCCAAGAAAACCAGGTCTTACAAATAGACCACGTGACTGACACAAGTCTACGTCATTTCTAAGTCATTTTGCCTATTCATCCTTGTCGAACGCGTGTAATAGACAAGGATGAACAGCGCAAAATGACGTAGGCTTGTGGCAGTCACGTGGTCTATTTGCAAGACCTTGTTTTCTTGGACCATGGGTGAGGCTATTGCCGATAGGGATCTACAGATAATCCTTGTTAGGATATTAGTAACTTAGAACAAGTTTAGAACTGTATTTTTTTATTATTGAAACCTGTAAATAAAAGCCCTAATAAATAAGCAAAAATAGGGATCTAAGTATTATCATCTGGTAGGTACTTACTTACATGAGGCAATTCTTTCCAAGAGTCAACTCATATTAGTGAGTCACACACATCAACATAAAAAAAGTGCACAGCACTATGCCACTTCATTATTATAATGCCATTCGTTCACTCAAAAACTTCACTTTTGTTGTGAAATCCCTCCCTCGCGGGTGCGTGAGCGCTGCGCAATTTAACTGCGATTTTTCGGTACTTACTGCCGTTGTTTCCTTCCCAAGTTCTTTCAAGGCTCAATTACGATTTGCCAAGATGACGAAGTTAATACAACAGTTAAATTTTAGTAGTAGTAATTACCACTACGACGCTATCATCGAACCTAACCCTGTCAAGGAAAAGTATTACTCGTGAGTATTTTTTTTATTTCTAGCAATTTCCGATGTCCTATTTATTATTCTGACACGCCAGGACTCCATTTTCGAATTGGAAACAAAAGAAAACGTCCTATCGGTAGGATTGGTTTCGAAATTCGAATTTAGAATGCCCTTATTGACGGCCTTACGTTGCCACTACGTCATCAACATACCTACTCTTTTGTATGACTGGACGAATGTCGGCCGATTACATACGCTTGCATGGCTTCGTATTCTTGCACCTTTTACTTTTTAATTTAAATATAGCTTAGGTAGGTACCTACACACAGTTCCATCAGTACTTTTCCTAGAATAAATACCTAAGTGTTTGCCTACTTTTGTTACCAGCCAAGCTAGAAGCAATCTTTATCAATTTACCTACATACTCTGACATAGTTAAATGATTAAATGTTATTCGTTGATAGTTCTGTTAGCATTGGTAATGTGCGCATTGAGTAATTAGTATAAAATGCAGTCAGATTCAGATGTTTTCCTTACATCTGTATTTACTTGGATTATACCTGCATTATTTGCGTTTTATTGTTCTGTGTCATACCTACTAGGTACTTAATGTCTGTAGAAAGACTTTACAATTATTTAAATAATAAAACTGTAGAGGTCAAATGTCTGTAGGTACATAAAAAAAAAAGATTTACCTACCTAATCCGAGTCAGGAGGATGTAAGAAGTAAAATAGAAGATATCCAGACAATTTTCTTTTTCTTTGTTTCTCTGTCTGTTTGTATGGAGTAATCTCCGAAACTGTTGACCGATTTGAATGAAATTTTGAATGGTGGTTCTTTACATCCCTGGTCAACATCTTGAATACTTTTAATCCCAGAAAATTAGAGAGTTCCCGTGGGACAGTTAAAAAGGGGCAAACAGCTAGTGTTTAAATCTGTACCTATTTTAAACAATTAACTACCTATCACTCTAGCTTTAGAATTGACACCAAAATGTATGGCTACATTCTTAAGAGTAGACATACTTACCACAAGTGCAAATAATTATGTAGGTACCTACCTATTCAAAACCAAAGAACCTCGAAGAACCATACATTGGGTTCAATGCTAGTGGCTTGCTAGTGGGGCTACTAAAATCTCTTTGGTCTCTTTCATTCTTATGGGAATCAAACGAAAAGGATGGAAGATGAATTAATCTAAAATTTTTAGTTCTAATCGAATATACAATTTATTAGTGGTACTTAGAGAATAATTTTCTTAAGTAAATACTAGAGACCTGCCCCGGCTCCGCACGGGACTATAGTTATTGTGGGTTATCCTTAAGTATTATGGGTTATTTTTTTTTCTTGGTTTGGCTTTTATAATCGAAATCCAATATTCAAAAAGTCTTTTTGTGGACACACAAGAGTTGTTGTCCTTTTCCTGTTATTGCATTATAAAACCCCAGTGCAAAATTGCTATTTGCTTAATTAGTCTTGTTAAAGGTTGATTTCATCTTTGTGTCTAGTATTAACTACTACTAGCTTCCGCGTTAGCAGTGTTTCCCGTAGGAATGAGATATTTTCCCGCGGTAAAAGTAGCCTAAGTCCTTCCCCAAGCTCTATATCTCTGTACAAATTTTCATCAAAATCGGTTTAGTGGTTTTGGGGTAAAAGCGTAACAAACAGACAGACAGTTACTTTCGCATTTATAATATTTAGGAATAACTCAGATTTAGTTAAAAAAAAAACGAAATTAATAAAAATAAGAAATTAAATAAAAACAATTCATAATTTTAGAGTAGGTAGGTAGGTACCTATGAGGTTGACAGGTATTCATCTTTTTTTAAAAATACATAATATTTTGAATGTCTGCGTTTCTATTAATATCAGTGTTCACTGGTTGTAGCTCTAACGGACTTGATTGGTCTTGTCTCGTGTATCAATTTGATCTGAATCAATGCATGACCTTGTCTGCTGTTCCGAGGTTTTTTCCTATCATTATTCTTACTTATTATAACTGGTTGATCATTTTTTAAACAGTTGTCTATATTTTGTTTGCAAACTTTTTTTCAAATATCGGGACTGCTTTTTTTAGCTACCCAGGGTATTCATATGTAAACACTACGCCCGCGTTGTTTCTTTACTTTTCTGTGCGGTTTCCTGTAGGAATAAGATATTTTCCCGTGGTAATAAGTATCTAAGATGTTGACCGGGGATATAGGATACCACCATCCAAAAATCAATTTGAATCGGTCCAGTAGTTTCGTTTAATAAGATCAAATCTTCTAAATACTTACAAGACTGATTTAATTTTGAAAACCGACTTTATAAATATTTACACTCTTAAAAAGTAAGTTCAGTAGAGGCTGGCGAGTTGCACTTTTCTTTTCAATTGTACCTGCTATTGTTTGACGTAGAACCGAAAGATGGGTACTATACCGATACTTTTTGGTAGGTATTTTGAGAGGGTGCCATAGCGATACTATACCAATTCTACTACTAGCCACATACCAATAAATAAAATACATTATCATAATAAAAAATTTAAACCACTATAAGAATAACAGTTTTGTTAATAAGATTTTCTAATCTCATTGAAAGAGCAATAAATACCGTCATGTTAACTACCTAGCAAACATCTGTGAGTGAACCTGTTAACTTTTTATTGCGGTTTTGAGATTACAAGTAAGTTCTGATAAGATGTTAGTTAACTAAAGAAATCTAAAGTCTTGTTGTAAAATTGAATAAGCATTTAATATTCCTTGGATTATAAGAGCTAATTCTTTTTCTACTTTCATACTATTCAAACCTCGGCATGTACCAATGTGTTTACGATTTTCTAATCTATACGTACTACTAATATTATAAAGATTAAAAAAATCGAAACTCGACACTGGCACACGGTATACTAGTGCCATAAGAAAAAAAAATTAAAGAGGAAAGATTCCAGAGAGATGGGAGCCGCTTTCGCTAAGCGGCTCTTCAAATCTCTTTGAAAGATTCTATTTTTTTGGATAAGCTCAACCATGGCTCAACCAATTTTGAAGAAACTTAGTGTAATGATAAAATAAACCTACTTTTTACCGCGCGAAAATTCCTCATTTCACTAGTGCCATAAGCAAAAAAAAAATAAAGAGGAAAGTTTCGAATGTCATACGGTCCCCCAAAACATGTTGTTTCGAAACTATTCTGTACGGAAAAAATGCCCGCCAGAATAACTGCATCACTAACGAACGATGTTAGGAATAACGATACTCCGAAACTACTGTATGCCGAAATTACACTAGAAATCATCAATAGATTGGGACTAAAATAATACTCATAGGTACTATGGTAAGCTCATTTCAAAATTAAGTCGCGGAGATAATCCGTAAAAAATATTTGACAAAACCGCGAAAATCTAAGAATATTCATAAAATAATACTTATCTATGAGTACTATGTATGTAACTTCACTTAAATGTTTAAACAAGTAAAAAAATCTTTTATAGAAAAAATATACAATAGATCCCTACTAATTATCGTTCCGTCTGTCTGTGTTTTACGCTTTCACGCCAAAACCACTGAACCGATTTTGATGAAACTTGGTAAGGACATAGAATAGACATTGAGGACGGACATTGGCCACTTTTTACCGCGGGAAAATACCTCATTCCCACGGAAAAAACAGTGAGTATGTGCGGAGTTTAAGTTAAATGCAAAAGTAAATCAGTTTGTGTTTGTTACGCTTATTGAAGGCCAGAGGTAGAGAGTGACATAGGCTACTTTTTCAGGCTGGATCATCTCATTTTCATGGGAAAAGTTGAAAACCAACGCGGACGTAGCTGCGGGCGGGCAGCATTATACATATAAACCTTCCTCTTGAATCACTCTATCTATTAAAAAAATCCGCATCAAAATCCGTTGCGTAGTTTTAAAGATTTAAGTATACAAACAAAGGGATATAGGGACATAGGGACAGAGAAAGCGACTTTGTTTCATATACTATGTAGTGATGAAATATTAAAACAACGGATTTTTTTATTTAAATTATTACCTATGCCTAATTGTGACGTTGGCTGTATGTTGACACGAATTTGCACCAGGTGCGTGTAAAAAAAAAAAGTTTGCGCTCTATTTCCCGGCAATTTTTATTTTCAAAGTTTGTTCGCAAATACGTTGAAATAATATTTATATTATTATTTCATTGTGTACGCTGTGTTTGCGATTTGAAGATGTCTAATAATTAAATTCTTTGTTATTTTATTTAAATTATTACCTATGCCTAATTGTGAAGTTGGCTGTATGTTCACACGCATTTGCACCAGGTGCGTGTAAAAAAAAAGTTTGCGCTCTATTTCCCGGCAATTTTTCTCGAAGTTTGTTCGCAAATACGTTAAAATAAAATTTTTGTATTTAGTCAAAAACTACTCCTATATTTCATTGTGTACGCTGTGTTGGCGATTTAAAGATGTCTAATATATTCTTTGTTAATTCTAAATATAATAAGAAACAGTTGGTTTGCCGTGGATATTTGTTCGGGTTAGATGCAAAGAAGGGAAATATGTCTTACTGGCAGTGTGTGAAAAGATCCTCTTTAAAATGCTATACAAGAGCCATAACACAAGAAAATGAAAATGGTGTTCAAAAACTTATCAAGGTTAATGGTGAACATTCTCACGAACCTGAACCAGAAAAAATTATGGATTTAAATTTAAAAGAAAAATTAAAACAAAATGCCGTCTCCAGTATGGACACACCGTCACAATTAATACAAAACGTAATTCAATTTGTGCCTTCAAGCAGCGCAATTTACTTGCCTTCTACCAGTTCAATGAAAATGGTCATACATCGGGCGAGAAATAAAGAGTCCAATATGCCTAAAAATCTAGCGGACTTTAATGTACCCGAAAAATTCGAAGATTTTTTGTTGGCACACTATCGCAATGAAACAGGTGAGGACGAGACTATTGTACTATTTGGAACTAAAGAAAATTTACAGCTTCTCCAACGGTCTCCATTCTGGATAATGGACGGAACCTTTCAGACTTGTCCAGATCTTTTTTATCAAATTTACACGATTCATGGCTTAGTGTCTATGCACGAAAACGCACAAAAAGTTTGCCCTCTCGTTTTCGGCTTGATGACTAACAAGTCTGAAAAAAGCTATATATTATTTCTGGAACTTCTACGATCCAGGGCTGCTCATTTTGAAATCTAAGTCTAGGTCTAAGTCTAAGTCTAATAGGTCTAAGGTAAAAGGAGAGGACGAGAGACCCTCATTTTAGAATTGGAAAAAATTGCCGCCATTTTGATTTTTTTTGTTTCTGAACGGATTGCTTTCAAAATTGATATCTAGGGTCCCCAGTGGTGTCCAATGACAAATCTAAGGTCAAAATTGGAAAAAATGGTCGCCTAATGATCGGTCGTCAAATGACACCACTGGGTACCCTAGATATCGATTTTGAAAGCTATCTGTTCAGAAACAAAAAAGTTCAAAATGGCGGCCATTATTTCCAATTATGACCACAGAGTCGTCATTGGACACCACTGGGGACCCTAGATATCGATTTTGAAAGCAATCCGTTCAGAAACAAAAAAGTTCAAAATGGCGGCCATTTTTTTCAACTTTGGCCTCAGATTCGTCATTGGACACCTCTGGGGACCCTAGATACCGATTTTGAAAGCAATCCGTTAAGAAACAAAAAAGTTCAACGTTGACTTTGACTTTGACTTTGACTTTGACTTTGACTTTGACTTCGACTTTGACTTTGACTTTGACTTCGACTTCGACTTCGACTTCGACTTCGACTTCGACTTCGACTTCGACTTCGACTTCGACTTCGACTTCGACTTCGACTTCGACTTCGACTTTGAAAAAAAATTAATAGATCAAAAAAATAATTACATAATTACAATTACTTTTTGCCCAACGCTGTTATATAGTTATCTAATAAATCAATTATTCGATAAAATTATCCGCGAATAATTTGAAGACGAATAATCATTCGAAAAATTTATTCGTCATTCGAATAAATTTTGTTTTATTTCATTCGTTATTCGTCATTCGAATAAATTTTGCCCATCTCTGTCGTCCTCCGTATACATTACATATAATATAAATACATACCTACTATTACCTACATAATTATTTACAATGTAAGTTAAATAAAAATTTTTAAAACCGTTATTTTGGTGCGTTGCATAATATCTCGAAACAACATTATTTGATATATAATTTTTTTGAAGTAAAGTTCCTTTGTTGGAAAGTGTTTTCGTTGTAACGTTATTTGTGATAAAAATTAATCGTTGTAACATTTTTTGATATTACATTATTTGGGGGACCGTATGACACTCGAAAGTTTCGCTTTTTTTTGCATTGGATAAACTCAACCTATTTTGAAGAAACTTAATGTAATGATAAAATAAACCTACCTTTTACGGCGCGAGAATTTCTCATTTCTACCTGTTTCTACGGGAAAGATTGTTCGCGGGCGCAGGGGCAGCGGCGTGAAGGAAAACATCGTGAGGAAATCTGTGGAAATATCGTTTTTTCCGATCCAGTCACACTCCTAATTGTCACGTGGATAGGCACGAGTCACGAAGCCCCTCGGCAAAGAGAGAGGGCATAATAGGCTATTTGACTGGTTTTTAAAATATTTTTTTTATTATTCAGTAGAGTTTGTGGATCCCAGTAATAGTTGTATTTTTTAATTCTGGTACATATTTCCTGAAAAATATCAAAATAAAAATTCTATATTTAAGTAGCGCGCCAAAACGCTACTTTGACAATATGGCGTCGCAATGGCATCGGTGACGTCACTAGCCAGTACTACTACAACAAGTTGCTTAAGTAGAAAACGATGTTTACTGGCTAGTGACATAATTATGTCCTATACCCGAACAATCAGGAGCGTTTTGAGTCACGTGACAAACGCCAAAAAAAATACATTTTTATTTACGGATTTTTACATAAATTAATTATTATTTTCAACTTCCCATAGTAAATATCCATTTTTAAACTTACATTACATACTGATTACAGTAAGTAACACTTTATTTTTCGCATTGTCAAATAGCCTATTAAAGCCTGATCAGAGAAATAAAAACTGTTCTATTGGCCGCCATGTTTTTTAAATATTTTTGGCAACAACCGGCATTTTTGTTTTCCTCCTGACTTACCTATATATATTGTTAAATGGCTGTAAACAAAAGACTATCTTTTACCGTCTAATCATAAAAAAACGCCCCTTTTTAACAGTAGTACTTAGATGTATTTATTTTTTATTCAACTTTTAATTTGTTCTTTTCAAGTAAAATAAAAAAATCTAAAACATTAGGTTTTTTATTCGAAGTAAGATTTTACAAAACATTTTTAGAAGTTAATAAGTTTTGCTCTGCCCAAAGCTGGCTCTCGTATCACACTAAATAATCACTATCACTACATAGTATAAAACAAAGTTGCTTTCTCTGTCCCTAAGTCCCTCTCTTTGTACGCTTAAATCTTTAAAACTACGCAACGGATTTTGATGCGGTTTTTTTACTAGATAGAGTGATTTAAGAGGAAGGTTTATATGTATAATACATGCATAAAATCTTTAAGGATAACCCACAATAACCATTTTCCCGTGCGGAGCAGGGGCGGGTCGCTAGTAAACAATAAACTCTTAGACTTTGAAGAGGCGATGCGATATTAGTTTGAACAGAACTGGCATTTTGTCCGCTGCTGTGGAAAAGAACGTAACTATTTCGCAAAAAGCTTTTTTCCTCGTTTTGTCTTACGCATCATCAGCACACGTGTCACCTGATTACGTAGGAGGTATTACAAACGTGTATTTCCTTCCTTGAGATTCATAGGTAATTCCGTGGCCTAAGAAAACGAAGTCTTCCATTCGGACCACGTGACTGACACAAGCCTACGTCATCTTGCGCTGTTCATCCTTGTCTACTAACACGCATTCGACAAGGATGAACAGCGCAAGATGACGTAGGCTTGTGTCAGTCACGTGGTCCGAATGGGAGACCTTGTTTTCTTAGACCATGGGTAATTTCATAAGAATGGGATTTTCCAGCGCACTTGAGGTGTCGATGTCTTTTGTATCAACATTTTTTATGGTTTTGCGTTTGAATTTTCTTGGTACAGAAGCCAGCACATGCGGTTGTACATTCGTACTACGAAATTCACCCCTACTTCTACGAGATACGGGTGTTCTCAAGGTCAACAAGTCCAGCCGCATGTGCTGCTTACTGTACATGCGTAATAGGTTAGGTCGTTTGGCACAAGATACCATAAGCTTGTCACGCCCGCGGCGCGCCCTGAACAAGGAGCGCGCCTGCAAGGCATCGACAAGAAGAAGATGAAATGATGAACACGATGAAAAGTAGAGATGAAAACACAGGTAGAAAAACAGACGATAAAATATGTATTTGGTAAATTTAATTAATAATAATTACACAGAAATTTGGAACTCGGCCGGCATGGCCGAGAGGTGAGACAAAAAGTGACTAGCAAAGAGAAAAAAAAATTAAAAGAAAAAAAAAAAAAAAAAAAAAAAAAAAAAATGGACGAAATGACGGATGACTGTTGACTGAATTCCAAAATTAAATATATTCGAATTTAGGCGAGAATGGTAAATGAGATGAGAATGAGGCAACGAGGTGGCATGGTAATGCACCACGTTACAAGCTAGATCTAGATTTATTTATATTGGAGTTTAGGTTGACTGATATAAAAATCACACTCAATTAAATGCACAACCTAATTTGCTTTCTAATTTGGGAAATCTCAGTAAAATATTGATTTTATCTGTTTCTGTTATAGCAAAAATGAATCCGCCTCGACGTCGAAAAGTGATTTGTAAAATCTTACTTCGAATAAAACATTTTACATTTTCATTTTCATTTTCGAATTGAATATTGAACTTTACTTTTCCACCCTGCTATAGTTTATTTCCGAAAGTGGGAATCTTTGTGGGAATTAATCGTAAAGTCAATCAATAGAATCTGGTAGAATAGTCTCGAAAGAAAAAAAAGTTATTTTGTTTAGTTTGTTTATCTATCACCGGCCAGGCTTTCGCTATTTTTGAAAATAGAACTGGGAAATGTTTGGAACGGCACGCCTTTCGGTCACATTCTTAAAAATAAACTATAAACATTCGTCGCCGGCCAGTCCGCACGTGACTGCGATTTACATCTTGTTTGGCCAATTTTTTTATTTATTTACTAGCGGTTTTCGCAGTCAGGGTCATTTAGCGGCTCAAAAAAGTGAAAGCTGTCAGTCGATTGATTTGGCTTATCAGCTGAGGGGATTTGAACTCTTCGAATAGTTCAAATATTATTGAATGAGTTATAACTAGGTATAAGTCATATATGAGGCAGATATTTTTTATAGGTACGTCAGTCACGTTGCGTCTTTCTACGTCATCAAATGCAGGCTTTCCTGTTTTATGCTGCGATTATATATATCTTTTGGTCCAGAGTTGCACTGGATGGATATCAAGAAAATAGGTAATAGGGGTTTAAATTATAATACTAGCCACTTTGAATTAAAATTGAACCTGCATAGTGTTTTTTTTTTAATTAGAGTAAAACCTTTTTCACTCGTAAACCATAACATTCTAAATTTAAATTTAAAAAGGACATAACATTTGATGTTCGAGGTTCAATTGTTTTTACATTATGCTTTTGCGGATGTTTCTCATAGTAGGAAACTACGCAACAATATTAATAATTAATAACATTTTTGTGTAGGTTGGTACTTTACTTTACCTATATTATTATAAGGCCAAAAGAATTTTTTGGAGGAAATCTGGCGTTGTTCACGTAGACATTTTCTTAAACGTTTACAGCAAATAGGTAGATAATAAAAACTCCAGTCGTGAACAAAGATAAACATTACCTATTATGTTTATTGTAATCAGATAACAGGAAAATGGCTTACCATGAGGTGACGAGTTTCTTTATTTTATGCAAAAAGTATCTCTATTGCAATGATATACGACATATTTCGCCATACAGCCTTGCAATGGACAGTATTTTTCAAAGAGATGCAGTCATGTTAAAAGTACTTCAATAAAAATCGTATGTTACGAGTTTAGAGTTATACTATTATATTTTGTCGTGCGTTGAGTCATTTTAATAATTTGGTGACGAACACCTTATTTAAATTAAATGTAAAACGATACGTTGTGTAACTTACAAATGATATAAAAGCGAAAGTACTCTAGTGTTTGCCATACAGTATATCTTACGCTTTCACATTGAAAAAGTTGAACGGATTGCGATATAAATTGGCTAGGGGTTTAGATGACATCGTATTTGTAGTCTACTTTACTTATGAATTCTAACATACTCATATAAAAAATGAAACATTAACACTAAATTAAAAAAATTAATAACCCCCGCCACAAAACCGTTACTTGATCCTTTCAACAACTAGAAAAGAGCTGATAATCTTCAAATGGCTGAAGATATTTTCTTGGATCTTAAGGGACACTCTCGATTGTGACACCTTGCAAACAAAAAAAACTAGATTAGGAGCTACGATGCCACGTCAGACAGACAGATGACACGTCAAACTTATAATAACACCCTTTTAATAAAATTACAATTTGAGGGCATTATTTCTTTTTTTATATGGCTGGGTGGAGTTGATATCAATATATTATGTGGTTGACGATTTGATTCACATTCTAGATAGCTAGAGCGTCAGTAATTGAAAAGCAGCTGGCTGGTTCGAACAAGAAATAATAAAAATTCAACACAAACATAACAAAATTCGAATCTCGAACACCTACAAGATGGCCGGTGCGTCAATAAACGCGCCAGTTTTAGCTGGTGTTGTTATTTTCGCGCGCATCGCCATAATAACAAGACATGCCTTACGCGAATAACGCGTGGCACTGTTTCAATTTTGTGACGTCACGCATTGTTTGCGATTGCCATGCGTCCGCTTGCTAAATGATTACTGATATAATAATGCATAAAGTATTTTATTACTTACAACTTACCATGGTCAAAGAAAACAAGATCTTGCAAATAGACCACGTGACTGACACAAGCCTACGTCATTTTGCGCTATTTATCCTTGTCTATTACACGCATTCGACAAGGATGAATAGGCAATGATGTAGGCTTGTGTCAGGCACGTGGTCTTCTTGTTAGACCTTTTGTAACTTACCAAGTTTATTATTAGTCTCCTTGACAAGATGGCGCTTTGCCTTGGGATATTATTTTTTAACCGACTTCAGAAAAGGAGTGTATGTTAAAAGATCCAAATACCTACTTAACCATTTTTAAAATGCTGTTTTTGTTTGATGAGCATTTTCTACTAAATCTTCCTCAATCAGCGATAAATATATAAATTACCACGTGCCAGCATTTATCCATTTATCTTATTCCCGCGGAAAAAGTAAAAGATCACACACAAACACACAAGCTACTCGTCGAGTACTAATACGAGTATTATAAAGAGGAAAGTTTTTTCGTTCATTTGTTTGTAACGTTGCTTGTAGCGAATATAGGCTCAAAACAAAAACTAGTGTAACCTAAATTTGGTTGTTGCTGGTTACACAGGTGAAATGAAAAAAAAAAAAAAGTTTAATAATATTATTGTACTGCGCAAAAAGATTACGTTGACAGTCTTTGGCAAAGCTTTTAGAAAATATTTAATTTTGTAGGGTGAACAAAACAGTTTTGGGACAAGTATTTTTAGAAATCTTTATTAATTTAAGCTTAGTTTACTAATTAATAAGGTATGTCTTACTAATAATAATTTATTTGTAGATACCTACCTATTTATTTCATAATGCAAAAATGTGGATGTTTGTCTAATTATTTGATTTGGAGTTCGCAGAATGTCTTAGATGCACAACACAACACTTAATATTCAATATGGCATTGTAAATAGATAGTTAATAACATTTTGTCTATTGAGGCCTTTTTGACCTCATATATATTTTGTGATTTCTCTTCTTACTTCTCTTTTTACTTAAACCGCATATTAAATTAATGGTATGTTCACATTTGAAATGGCTAACAACTGTTGCTCACTCCCTACCAGAAAAAAAACTGTAGCGATTATGGTTCTATTTTAGTATTTGGCAAACAAATTCAAATCGAATCCAGCCGCGTGTTTTCATCCCAGTAGCCGCTAGGACTCCATACAATTTGGTCGTGCCATACAAACACAAACAAACCTATTTATAACAAAACTGGGAAATTTTCCGTTGAACAATAATATGCTGTGTAGTTGCAGCATAAAAATATTCTTTAAAAAAATACCTTTGAAAAGTCGGATAAGAAAATTTTAAGTAGTTCCCGAAAATTTTGTTGAAACATTCCATGTGTTGTGATATTGTTGTTAGCTATTGCTGTTTTTGAGTTGTATTTTGTTGTTGTGTACAGAAGAATAATTTTTATATGAAAAATGGTGGTCATCTTCCGTCGGTGAGGTTCTTTTAATTTTTTACTAGCTTTCTGTAGCTTCGATATATACGTATTATTATATAACTTTTTCCAGTAAAAAACACTAATTTTCCCACAATTTTCCCACCGGAAAAGCGATCCTATTTTTCCCTGCGCATGATGAGATCGCATCGCAATCCGTTTAGGCTAGTGTCCACAATGATTATGACATTACAATACAGATTTTATAGTATTGATTTTGCAAGAATTGGGTTAGAAATAAGGTTCGTTCATATTATTATTTATATACATACAGTCACGCCTCTTTCCAGGAGGCTATGATCCAGACACACTTCTTTCGCTTCATCCACATTCATTAATCTCCTCATGCATGCTCGTCGGTTTAAAGTACTCCTGACCTGACCTTTTGTCAGAACTTCCCCGATACGATCTTGGAACGTGCGTCTTGGTCTTCCCCTTCCAACACTTCCTTCCACTTTCGCCTTATAAATCTGTTTAGTCAATCTCTCTTCACTCATATAATATTTATAATATATGAATGTGGTTCTGATAATAACAAACAACACACAACAAGAAACGAATTATTCAATTTAATGCAACCGTTCTAAATGACACGCAGTCAAACATTTCGGAGATTCATTTTTATTATTATAGTAGACGATAGATAACTGTTCAGGGAGGTATTTTTATCTCAATCTAACAACATGAAGAAAAACTATGTCAAAGACGTTCCGCCCGCGCTGAATTAGTTGTTTTTCGAGACTTTTTAGTGAATCCAGTGTGATGTGAATCTAGTGATGTGTCCTTCCCTAAAATATTCCCACACTAAGGCTACTTTCCGTTTGAGGCCAACTAGGACGAGTCTGTGGGATCTGACCCTACAGTCGATCGGGTCCTTAGGTACCTAACCGGAAAACACCAACCCGGTCTATCACATCAAGCCACCTTGAATAGCAAAATTCGTTGGGAATTCCTGGGAAAGGGAATTTCCCGGGAATAGTGGAAATATTCCCGGGAACGGCACATCTATAATCTTAGCCCACTCGTTTAGCGTAGTAGTAATAGACAAATTGAAAAAACAAGCAGCTATTATTTCTTGCGTATTTTTAATATCAGTTTGTTTTTGTACTTTTACTCATAAAAAAATAATGGAATGGTGAGAGGCTGCTTTTTATCCTACTACGGCAAAGTCGAATGGACGGGCTGTCCGCTTGATAATCGTTTCCTTGAGAAGAAAAGAAAGCGGGCGAAATGCTAGTTTATATTTATATTAATGAGATAGGATGTACGTTCATTTCATAGGTATGCATACATCATACTTATATTATAAAGAGCAAAGATTTGTATTTTTGTGTGTGTGTTTGTTGTATGTGTATGTTTATAATGAATAAACTCAAAAACTACTGAACCAATTTCAAAAATTCTTTCACCATTAGAAAGCTACATTCACTCTGAGTAACATAGAAAAAGAAGGAAGATGCCTCATTCGCACTGTTAACGCGGGCGGAGCCGCGGCGGAAAGCTAGTATATTATATAGATGTTGTAGAAAGATTTTCTTATCAATGAGACTACGTGGTATCAGTCTAGACTTGGTTGTAGATTAGACTGCATGTTGACTTTTGTCTTAATTTGAAACAGTTAAGTACAGACAGTACGAAGCTGAAAACCCTAGCATCAAAATGTAAATGTACTCATGGTATTCCAATACTAAAACCACAAAACCGCTTAAACGCTTCGATGTTAGGATTTACTCAGACTTTTTTTTTCTGCCAGTTTGTAGTTGCTTGCTTGCTCATCGTGTGGGTTTCGAGTAGTGATGTGCCGCGGGAATATTTCCGTTCCCAGTAACTTCCCAATGGAAATATTCCCGGGAATATTCCCACGTTCCCGGGAACGTTCCCGCTTGGTGGGAACATTCAAACACATACATATATTTCTTTGCTTATTATTTTTAGTTAAATTAAATTAGTTTTTATATGTTTCGTAACAAAATATAAAATTCATTTATTTAAAAATGTATGTTTGGACTTTTTTAGGCAATAATGTGTTGCTAAGAATTCTTAGTAAATTCCTGTAACCGATGAAATTTTTGTTTCTAAACTAAATGCTTTCAAAATTGATATCTGGGGTCCCCAGAGATGTTCGATGATGAATCTGAGGTCAGAATTGGAAAAAATGGCCGCTGTTTTGAACTTTTTTGTTATTAAACCTATTCATTTCAAAATCGAAATTTAGGATCCCGAGAGGTTTCAAATGGCGAATCTGAGGTCAGAATTATGCTTTAAAAATGGGTGCCATTTTTAACCCCCGACAAGAAAGAGGGGTGTCAAGTTTGACGTGTGCCTGTCTGTTTGTCTGTCTGTCTGTCTGTGGCATCTTAGCTCCTAAACGGATGCGCCAATTATAATCTAGTTTTGTTTTGTTTGCAAGGTGTTACAACCAAGTGTTCCTAGCTATGTTTCAAGGAAATATCTTCAGCCATTTGAAAAAACAACTGACTTTGCATCGTTCTTAATTGTGACACAGAATGTCATTATGACCTTAATATGTTATGTCCATTGAATAAAGAATCGTGGTTTCAAAAAAACATAACTAAACTGAACAAAATGTAATTATTTTGTGATTGAATTTGCTAAGTTGAATTACCAAATCAAAGTATTATATAGGTATACGATAGATTTATTGTTGGAAACCACTATTTTATGGATTTTCAAATCGATATTGGTTCAAAAACATAAAGTTGAGGGTATCGCCCTTTGTTCATATCTGACGATGGAATTATTATCGGAGACTACTTGGACCTCTAGATTTCGAATTTGGAAGTTATCGATCCAGAAACGAAAAAGTTGCTTTTTTGTTATTCTTTTACTTCATTTTAACTGAAATCAGTTATAAGTTCAGCATTCTGCACTAGTGCTATTGTTTTCTAATCATAACATAGCCTTAGACCGAATTTCATAGATATCGGACTATAGACATAAGATCTGAAAATTCACTGGTTTGTTCCCAGCAATTGGGAATATTCCCGGGCACGGGAATGTTGCTTTTAGCAATATTCCCAATTTTGGGAATATTCCCGGGAACGGCACATCTCTAGTTTCGAGGTTAACCTACCTCACAAACCCTGGTGTCGGAATTATAGAACCGCCTTAGGCTTCCGACATGGCTCCTATAACGACTACATCCGCAGATAGTAGCCGGGACCAACGGCTTTACGTGCCTTTCGAAGCACGGAATCATCTTTCTTTTCGGACAATCAGATGATTCAGCCTGCAATGTCCTAACCAACTGAGGAAATCCCACAAAGTGATATTTGTTCGACGAGTCCCCACCGGAATTCGAACCCGGAACCTCTCGGAACGTCGGACGAGCTTTTAAACACTCGACCACGGAGTCCGTCAGTATATTTGTTCGCTAACAGCTCATATACGTCCCCTCCGAGGAGCTCGAGCCTACCCTGATATTAGGGTGAATAGGCCTTAGTCGACCACACTGGCCCAGTGCGTGTTGGTTAACTTCACACACAACCATTTCATTTCTTCGCAAGTGTGTGCAGGTTTCCTCACGAGGTTTTCCCTACACCTTAAGAGCGTCAAATAAACGTACATATGAATTCGAAAATCTAAAACACATTGGTACATGCCGAGGTTTGAACCCGCGAACTTCTGAATGAAAGTCAACAGGCTTAGCCACTTGGCCATCGACGCTCTTCTAATATATTCGATGTATATTAAAATTTTAAGTATAATAAATGTTTTTTTTTTTTTTTGCCAACAGCGGCGATGGCGCTTCCCTGAGCGCCGCCGGCAACAAGCGCTCGGCTTTGTCGGCTTCCGACGCCGAGTGTTTTTCGCTGTGCCTGGGCGCCGGGCCTCTGTGGTAAGTAAACAATACAATACTGAAGCCGGCTACACATATATGCCGTGTACGCCAAAGAGCGAGACGCAGTTATGCGTTAAAATGAGATAAAAATCACCACGCTCTCTCTAGCGCATAGAAAGAAAGAAAGAAACTTTATTTGTACAAATGTGGTGAACAGTTGTTATATTTTGGATATATAGGATCACACATTCGACCAACATTAATTTGGTATACAAAAAGCGAGAGGGGCAAAATCAATTAGGTAATATTACATAACTGCGTCTCGCTCTGTTTGGCAAACACGGCAGACATGTGTGGCCGGCTTAATATTCTTCTTTATACCTTTAAACTATATTAATTTATTTGCACAATTAATCGAATCACTCCCCGAGGGTACCGATCCCGATTCACGATTTTCTAATTATTTGTATGGAAAAAATCGTTAAAATCCGGGACGGTAACTTTGGGGATCGGTTCCCTCGGAGAGTAGCCAGGATCAGGAACCTATTTAGTGAGCGTCAACAATCCAACAAATTCTACCATTCTAGATACGATCTACCATTTTGAGCAGAAAAGGTCCAGAGACACTGATCGTTATGAGAAACTTTGGGAGAACCCTGCAGTGGATGTCTACAGACAAATTGAATAACTATGATAATGAGGCAAGGTCCAAAGAATGTGAAGCGATAATCTTGTGGTGTGAAACCGAAGTGTCCGAAACTACAGACTCAAAAGAGAGCGGGACGTGTGGGTCCGAGTAATATGCAGCCTGTAACTGTAACACAGATTGTGCTTTCTATATGACAGGCTGCATGTAAACTCTGATATCCCACTGCCCGCCATTTCCCGCTTCCGTAGATTTTAACATTTACAGCCCGAAGAAATTTTAACCTGAATCTTAGCGACTTACGCATTGAAAGACGCAGCGTAGGCAAGTCCCACAAACTTTGAAGCGATGATATTGTAAGGATCGCGTGAAACCGTAGTATCGGTCGTTGTATTATTTGCCCAGCAGTAGATGTCTCCCAAGTCAACTATGCCAACTAATGATGATAATGATATGCAGGTGGTCCTGATGTCCCTGCGACCGGATCGGCACCTCCCGGAGGGGTGAGTGGCGGGGCTGCGAGCCCCGCCACCCCATCCACCCCTACCCACGACGACAACACCCGTGAGTACACCTTTACACTACTTTACACGTAATCACGTAATAATCATAGTTCAAAGGGCCTGGCCGCAGCTTTGTGCGACCAGCAGCGACGCGAACTGCGAAGAAACCGAAGGCGCAAACGGCGGCGGTGCGCTTGTAGGCACAGCTCGCAGCGAATTTGCTCTACAGACCGTTTATCGTAAGTTGCTCCCCGCCTGCCATAGTACCACTACGGCAGGCGGGGGCGCTATAGACGGCCTGTAGGCGCGATGCCGCATACACCCACCGCCGCCGCTGCAGCGACTAGCTGTGGCCTGGGAGCCTGTTGTATTTCCTAATGTTTATAGTCCTAAAGTCGATTATCCATTTTCCTAATATTCGATTGTCCTAATGCTCGATCATCCTAAATATTGATTATCCTACCGTAATACTTGTCCTAATATTCTTTGGTCCTAATATTAATGTCACTAAAGTTTTACATTCCTAATTTTGATCCTCCTCTCTTATATACTCGTATCTAAAAAATCCTCGGTAGGTTGAATAGTAATAAAAATCTTATTATTTCTCAATTCACACGCCGTTATGTTACCGTTATGTATGAGTTCTATTTTTCTCGTATACATTACCGTTCACATTTAACTTTAATTGTAATTGTCTTTTAATTATTTTGAATACTTAATTATAGTTATTATTCGACATTATGTATGAGCAACCAACCAAAATTTTAACAGCGAGACCTGCGACCGAAACTGACACGACTGACTGACACATAATTATTATTTTGTATTTTAGTAAACCATTTATTTCTTCCTACAATACAGTTTTATCTTTGTGGCTGGCCAAAATAACACCAAAAGTTGTCATGTATAATTTGTTAACTTGTTTTGCTAGTTTTGTTTTTATTTGTTTAGGACGATACGTTTTAGGAATATAAAGGATTATAACGACATTAGGGCTTACCATCATTAGGATGAAAAAAAATAGGGCAATGAACAGTAGGAGTTAAAAAAATAGGACTATGATCATTAGGACAATCGATATTTAGGACTAAAATGCTAAGGAAAATAAAAAGTAGGATAACAAATTTTAGGGAATACAATAGAGAACCCTGTGGCCTACGTTTGTTTCCATCGCTCTTCGCTATTCGCGCCGCTCGCCGCCGCCGCGGGTAGCTGTGGCCGGGGGGTAACAGTTTACTTACTTCGACTTCTCCATTCTGGTCACAACCTGTAGTAGCTTACCTGCAAATCACCAAACTCCCACAAGTATACCACTGCATAAAATCATGGGATCCATCACAAATTTTATAAGGATAAGAAATATTATGCATTTTTTTGTAAACTTCAATTTTGTGGGCATAAAAAGCTATAAAATACAGAAACGGCTCGCTCACGAGAGTACAACTGCCATAACAAGATGAGCGAAGCAGAGTATTTGATGTAGTTCTGTTTCCCTCCAGGTGACTTGTTAAGCGCCCTACTATGGGCGAGCGCCTCTTCGCTATGTGGCAGTGCGGAGAGCCTCACGGAGCCCCCCTCCCCGCGCCCCTTGGATCTGGAGCGCCGCGATCAGGTGAGACAATATGAACCCTTTATAATTAATCTTAAGTTTAGTAGGTCGAAGCGACTTCTCTTTAATTGATTGACCTATGCTTGTGTCGCAAAAGTACGACAAATCAAGCTTCACCGGACTTGAGGTCGTGAGGACCTCATAGGCGTTAGATAGTGTATTGGAGAGGTCGATTCGACCTCTATAGGCTCTGCGTGCCTTAAATCTGATCTATTGTTGTCAAAGCGACCTCTTGTTTGACTGACCAGGTGGTGGTGAGTCGATGTCGACCTCACACATAAAATGTCTACCTCTAATCACACTGACCTAGTGATGTGTTGTTCCCGGGAACATTCCCACACTAAGAATGCTACTTTCTAACCGGAAAACACCAACCCGGTCTACCATATCTAGCCAGCTTGAACAGAAAATTTCGTTGGAAGGAATATTCATTCCTGGGAACGGAAATTTCCGGGAATGGTAGGAATATTCGCAGGGACGGCACATCTACACTTTTAACTGACCATGGGGTCACATCGACCTCACACAAAATGTCTACCTCTGTAGTCACACTGACCTACCGACTATGGCTATGTAAATTCCTGATTTGATACACTATTTGATCTGACTGACCATGGGGTCACATCGACCTCACACACAAAATGTCTACCTCTAATCACACTAATTGACTGACCATGGGGTCACATTGACCTCACACATAAATGGACTTGATACACTATTTGATCTGACTGACCATGGCGTCACATCGACCTCACACACAAAATGTCTACCTCTAATCACACTGACTGACTGACCATGGGGTCACATCGACCTCACACACAAAATGTCTACCTCTAATCACACTGACTGACTGACCATGGGGTCACATCGACCTCACACATAAATGGACTTGATACACTATTAGATTCCTGACTACATTTAACAACTGTTTGACCGTGACTTCGCTTGCCCACAGGTGATCAACGCCATCTTGGAGCGCAAGGACCGCCAGCCGGTGAAAGTCGAGTTTAAAATCTACTTGACCGAGAATACCTACACCCGCTGGGAAGCTGTGAGTACCATTATTATTTACTAGCGACCCGCCCCGGCTCCGTAAAATGGTTATTGTGGGTTATCCTTAAGTATATTATGCATGTATTATACATATAAACCTTCCTCTTGAATCACTCTATCTATTTTAAAAAACTGCATCGAAATCCGTTGCGTAGTTTTAAAGATTTAAGCATACATAGGGACAGAGAAAGCGACTTTGTTTTATACTATGTAGTGATATTTTCAATATTTTATTTGCATTCCACAATGGTATAAAAGGTGTTACATAAAGTCTTAGATGCACATCATGGACCCTTACGGGCACAACAAAAAAGTAAAATAAGAGAGGAGGCAGTTAACACATTTAATTAAATAAATAATAATAGTTTTATATATATTCAAAGTACCTAACGGTTTATAATGCAATCATTATGATATTCATTGATGCTATAGTAGGCTTTAGAAAGTAATAATACTTACAGTTTTTTGGCTCCGCTCGCGTTAACAGTTTTTCCCGTGGGTGAGAAGTATTTTCCCGCGGTATAACGTAGCCATGTGTTATTCTGATGTATAAGCTATATTATTGTTAATTTCATTAAAATCCGTCCAGTAGTTCCAGAGATTAGCGTGTACAAAACAGACAGACGGTAATTTTTTTACATGTACCTACAGACACGCCAATTCTGCAGTTTTATTATAGTACTAGCTTACCGCCGCGGCTGCACCCGCGTTAACAGTTTTTCCTGTGGGAAAGAGGCATTTTCCCGCGGTAAAAGGTAGCCCATGTTACTCAGGGTGAATGTAGCTTTCTAATGGTGAACGAATTTTTGAAATCGGTTCTGTAGTTTCTGAGTTTATTCATTACAAACATACACACACACAAAAATACAAATCTTTCCTCTTTATAATATTAGTATGAGTATTGAGTATGATAGATTTGTCATCTCATATGAATATTCTTACATTTATATTACAAAACAGATTTAATTATTATTATTACATAACATATATTACTTGCAGTTTCCTTATCGGAGTACTAGCAAGAGCACGTCACGCTTTGCACTTGCCACGCGATTCTGTCCCCTGTTCTAATGATTATAAGAACTGAGCAAAGTTTAATGTGTTCAGCTTTATTTGTTGTTGATTGTACTTAATAATGTTATTGCGTCGCCTCCAGTGCATTGACACAGCCGATAAGAAACTACTAGAATGTATTACATTAAAATAGGAGAACAAAGAAGTGAGTTCTAGACTCATAAAGAAAAAAATAATCCAGTCAAGTTATTCTTCTATTCATCATACTATTAAGTACCTATTATAAGAGGAAAGATTTGTATTTGTGTGTGTGTGTATGTTTGTAATGAATAAACTCAAAAACTACAAAACCGATTGAAAAAATTCTTTCACCATTAGAAAGCTACATTCACCCTGAGTAACATAGGCTACCTTTTACCTCGGGAAAGTGCCTCATTCCCACGGAAAAAATAGTTAACTCGGGTGGAGCTGCGGCGGTAAGCTAGTAATTAAACATACAGAGTGGTGTGGCTTAGAAAACAAATCTATCCAGATTAGAATAGGATATAATAAAAACATTTTTATTAATATTTAGATTATAATTAACTAGCGACCCGCCCCGGCTCCGCACGGGAAAATGGTTATTGTGGGTTATCCTACAGTATATTATGCATGTATTATACATATAAACCTTCCTCTTGAATCACTCTATCTATTAAAAAAAACCGCATCAAAATCCGTTGCGTAGTTTTAAAGATTTAAGCGTACAAAGGGAGGGACATAGGGACATAGGGACAGAGAAAGCGACTTTATTTTATACTATGTAGTGATGACGTCACTATCAAAAGGCACCATTTGTTTTTTTCTATGTTTCGCATAAATTTTCCTGGTTATTCATATTATTATTATTTATGTTTTTATTTATCATAAGCAAACATGTATTTTATAGCAAAAATCTTGTAAGACAGGTTTATTCCAATTTATGTAGAAAAAGTTACATGGTACAGTAGCCAGCACATGCTGCTGGACATATTGACCTTGAGAGCGCTCCTATTCCGTAGTAGCAGGGGTGAATTTCGTAGTGCAAATGTCCAACCGCATGTGCCGGCTTCTGTACCTTATCATTGACTAGCGACCTGCCCCGGCTCCGCACGGGAAAATGGTTATTGTGGGTTATCCTTCAGTATATTATACATATAAACCTTCCTCTTGAATCACTCTATTAAAAAAAAACCGCATCAAAATCCGATGCGTAGTTTTAAAGATTTAAGCGTACAAAGGGAGGGACATAGGGACAGAGAAAGCGACTTTATTTTATACTATATAGTGATTTTTCGGCCTCGTAGCCTAGTTGGTAGTATGTCTGCCAACGAAGCACAAGGTCGCGGGTTCGAATCCCGCCCAGGGCAAACATTCGTGTGATGAGCACTTGTGTTTGCCTTGTGTCTGGATGTTGTATATTTATATATGTATGTATATCAGCTGTCTGTAGTACAGGCTCTGCCTAGTTTGGGGTCAGATAACCGTGTGTGAGATGTCCAACATATTTTTCTATTTTCAAAGAAGGTAAAGCTCTTATGACGAGAAAGCCTTGTTTTTATATTAACTTTCATTTTGCGACTAAGACAAGAGAACCTTTTTCTCAGACCAATGATGAAATTCAAATTCTAAATCATTTATTGCTTTTGTACTTTCAAGTGGGTTATCAATCAATGTTTTATTTATAGAAGATACGGTATGATGTGCAATTGTCAACATTGATAATGAAAACAACAAAGTAATGCATCTATATTTATTTGTGATATCATATCGCGTATGATGTATTAAATGGAAATAAACTTGTATGTAAATATAGATATTCACATTCTTTATTAGTGTATAATCATACTTTTTCTGAATACAATTTCCAAGCCAATATTAATTTGCCTGTGATTTTCTTGCGAATTTAAAATCAATTCATGTTATTTTACATGTCACAAAATTCCTCGTATTTATTGATTAATAGCGACCCGCCCCGGCTCCGCACGGGAAAATGGTTATTGTGGGTTATCCTTATGTATATTATGCATGTATTATACATATAACCTTCCTCTTGAATCACTATCTATTAAAAAAAACGCATCAAAATCCGTTGCGTAGTTTTAAATATTTAAGCATACATAGGGTTATAGGGACAGAGAAAGCGACTTTGTTTTATACTATGTAGTGATTAATTTAGTACCTATTAACTGGTTGCTTGTCCGCAACATAGTGGCAATACTCATGAAACTGAACAACTTTCCCTAAGGAACGAAGGTTCATCATCATCTCAAGCCTTCTTCGACCAGTTTGGTGTAGGCCTCCTTCAACCCCCTCCACTTCTTTCTGTTTTGAGCAGTTTCAATCCAATTTCTGCCCGCCACCTTCATGATGTCGTCTTTCCATCTCATCTGCGGTCTGCCAACTGGTCTCTTGTATTCCCACGGTCTCCATTCTAAGAGGTCTTTGCACCACGAATCTGATTTACGGGCTACGTGACCTGCCCATTGCCACTTCAGTTTAGCTATACGCTTTACTATATCTGCTACTTTGCTTTGTTTTCTCAACCACTTGTTTGTCTTGCGGTCTCGTAAAGATACTCCTACCAGCCTACGCTTGGAACATTGGTTGAAATATCAAAATTAAAATTCAACTTGTCATACAAAGTGGCCGGTCACGTGACTGAAGCTGATATGAAAAGTAGAATTATATTTTTGATATTTCAACCTATTATGTTCCTTAGGGAAAGTTGTTCAGTTTCATGAGTATGTGGCGATTTCATCGCACTACTATTTTTATAAGTTAGTTGTAAGCCATGGTTGTAAGTCACAACGAAACGCGCTTTGCACGAATCGGAACGCATCCGATAGTTTTGACAGATGCTGACCGAACGATTCCCGCCATTTCCCGCGTACACACGCGATATTTTCTCTCTCCGTATTTTCTAAGTAATAACTGCTGTGAACTGCATGTTTGTGAACACAAATTATCCGCAATATAAGTGTATAAGGTATCCTGTGTTTTATTGTGTTTTTACTGTGTTTTATTGTGTAGTGTTGAGAATAGCGGCAACCAAGCCGCTAAAAGTACTACCACTATGTTGCGGGGTAAGCGGCCTCGGTAGTCTAATATTTATTACGGATGTTCCGGTTTCAAATCCATCTAAGATGTTGACCGGGGATATAAGGTACCACCATGCAAAATTTCATACAAATCGGTCTAACAATTTCGGAGATTAGCCCGTACAAACAATGAAACAAAAAAATAAAAATAAAAATCCGGATAAGTTTTATATCACTTTTTACATTCACTTGACTCAGGTTTTTTTTTCTATGTACAGATTTTCGACCTCTACAGTGTTATAATGTAGAAAGAACTTTAGTTTTATATTTTTGCTACGCCCTAATTTAACAGGGTGCATGTAATAGTTAAGGCTTTACATGTGTGCATTTAATAAATGATTATGATTATAAATTATAATTATAATAATAATAATCATTTATTCATGGTAACAGTACACCCTATAAAAAATTTAACTGTTAAGCAGTTTGTTGGCAGAAATGGCTCCCTTAGTAACATGTATAATATACTGCTAATATTCTGTTATGATTATGATTATTGTATTTGTGGTAGGTGGTAACTGGCAGCACGCTGTATCTCCGCGTGCCGTCGGTCCTGGCTGGAGGCAGCAAGGAATCCTTCATGCTGCTTCTGGACTTCGCCGAAGAACGCCTGCGGTGCTCCAAGTAAGGAAAAACTATAAAAATTATGATTATCTAAAATTTTGATTTTAGGCCACGTTCATTTAGATTCTAAATGAACGTGGTCTGTAGAACTAGAGGAAGTGGCATGTGGGCGGGGCGAGTGTACCTAAAGTATGCGGAGCTCCGTAAACATTCAGCGTCATTCGATCGTCGTGTCGTCGAGCAATCACTACGTGCGTATATATTATTATTATCAGCTGTCTGACACTCATAATAAAGACGCTTAGCTTGAGGTCAGCTGGTGACACGACCGATCACTACGCGCGTTGCGCAGAATGACGCTGAATTTATAAGGAGCTCCACAAACCTTATTAACCCGACCGGCCGCCACTTCCTCTAGTGTTATATTATACATGCCACTTCCTCTAGAGTTATATATTCCGTGAGTAGAACCAATGCCTTTCGTGTTGCTCACACGTTTGCCAGTCTCTTGTATAGCTCTCAGCGCCCGAGGACACGCTCTTTTAGATCCGCCACGGACTGTATAACCAAGTGATACTACATCTCGTAGCATCTGCTACGTAATTGCTACGCCGTAGCAGTGGTCTACGGAATATATAAGTATATAATTATTTTATTAATTGACCTATGCTTGTGTCGAAAAAGTACGACCAATCAAGTTTCACCGGAGTCATACAATACAATACAAAACAAGTCAAGTCATGTACCAACGCGTCTAGGGGCGGCTCGAGGGAGCCTTGAACCTAGGCCTAGCGCGTTGACACGGAACAACATCGTGAAGGAGACGACGCCCGAGGGGCTCCGTCTCTGATTATCAATTTTGATTTTGGTTTTTTGCCGCGCCGCCGCCGGCGGGTATGGGCGTTATTACCTGAAGGGTAAAGGACGATTGTTGACCATTATCATTCCTTTAAATTTTTCAGATATCAATAAAAAATATATTGTATTGGACAATACGTTACGATATTTCCCTAAAAATGTATTTTTTTGTTCCAGCTGCATCATGTGCGTGCTGAAGTCTCGTCCCGACCGCGCGACTCTCTTGCGCACATTCATGTTCATGGGCTTCAGCCTGCTACCCCCCTCCGCCCCCACCCTCCCCGCTGAAATCAACAACCCCGACTACATCTTCCTACACTACAACATGCAGTAGAAACCAACAGCCGACTTTACTTCACACTGGCACAAAGTTTACTAGTGCTATTTAAAAAAAAAAACTATTTGTCATCCGCATACAGCCTGTCAACGGAGCGGATTAATTGTCTCGGCGCGAAAAAATATATTTTTTAATTGAAACCAGCCTATACAGCCTATCAATCATTTGGCTATACAAAGTAACGCGAAAAAAAGGTTGAAACGATCCACCATCTACGTAATAAAAAAAACAGACGGTTAAAATAATGCAATACAATTGTGGTTTAATTGGCTTATAGCTAGCTACCTCAGTAACATTCCAAAACTGTTAGGATGTCTTAATTGGTTCGCAATTAAGTAATAAATTTAAAAGGAAATCTAAATAATATTGTCGTACTTTTTCAAGGCTGTATAGGCACTTTTAATTTTGCTTTTTCGTTCGGATTAAATAATTAAAAAAAACATCGTCAGTTTGTATATCGAAGCGCGACTTTTCAACCTCTCTGTTTGATATCCATTGACGAAATTACAATAAGAAATTGAATTGATATCCATTATACCTAACTACAGAATCACGAAAGAATACCTAGTTATCAAAATATTCAGCTCATTTTTCACACTGTAAGATGCAGTTGAAAATTAGAGTTACGTAGCGTATTTCTACTGCACATTAAAATGTAATCTCATTAGGCGGAGGTAATATATAAAGCAATCAAATAAAAAAAACAGTATTGATCGCACTTTTCCTTAATCACTCGGGCTTATTAGTAGGAGCGAAACAAGTCTTCATGTAGTTTTTAGGTATTTAGTATCTTTATTATTATTATATTATAATACTTACACTTCATTCGGAAGAATGCACGCGTTCCGCTTTACATTGCTTTCTTAATTACGAGCTAAAACAATCAACGTTCTATAATGCCGGCAATGTACAGCGTATTCGCTTGGATTTGTCAGAGTGCTAGTATAACGTTATCTAGGGCTGCTTGCGGTTTTTAAAACGACGCCATTTTGTTTTGGATTTAGATACTAGCTATTTGGCTTTTTTGACGTTTTAAAAACCGTAAACAATCAATGATACCAATTTTATTTCTACAATTTCAGCTTTGAAAATGGCGATTCAAGAAAATATTGTTTTTCTATCAAATCTGGTATAGTAGAAATGTATTGAGGTCAATCTTCTTTTACTATTTTATCTTTAAATATAAAAATAACGCATGTATGTCGTCGTGTATTGAATCATTATTCACCCCCTCCGGGTTAGAGCGAAAAAATGAAATAGAAAACAAAAAAAAAACAAAAAACAAAAAAAAAAGTCAAAAAAATATGTTTGTAAAATATTTCGAACTACCACTTCTGTACACTTTGTGAACATTTTTCTTAACACAGTGAACAGTTTCGGATATTTTTTATTTACTTTTATCATGCACTTTCTTTTCTGTGAAAACTTTTACTATTTGCTCACATTTACGGCCAAAACCTTCTAAACATTGCCTTTTACTTTTAATTTCAATTTAAATAATAATTTAAGTTCGGCGATAGCCGAGTTTACTAAATAATAATACAGACCCAATTAAATAAAAAGGTAGTAATTTTTTTCACAGAATAGCCATTAATGCTAATTATTATGCCTATACGATATCTAGTAATAAGTATAACATTGTTCCTTATTATGGTTCTTATTGGTTTCAAGCAGAAATACTAAAATCACGTGTGCTTTACATTGTTTCTAATGTATAAGGTGTTGAATATCTTTCCTAGCAAAAAGAACCATGGTAAGCGAAATTTAGATGGTTTTACGTTAAATTCCTTTAGTATTATGCATAAAGTCCCGGTTAGTATTTGAGCAGACCAACTAATACAGCTATGTATCACAATGTCCAATTACAAAATGTCCGATTTTAAGTTAGTTTTGTCAAATAGTTTTCTGCACCTAACAGCAATATACCACTACTAAAAGGTACGGAGTATAAAACCTTAGGACAAACCCAACTTAACCCTTTGGACATTTTGCGAATTGTACATTCTTAAACCTAACCTATATGGTGAATATGAAAGAGGTCCAGCATAAGACCAAACTATCGAATCTTGGTGTCATCTATTATTGTGTAAAACTGACCAGGGCTGTAAGTTCTATAATTAGGGTTATTATTAGATTTTAATTTCAACATTTGTCCCTTTTCTTTACAGTATTTCTGTTCTCCAAAAGTATTATTTCGATCGTATAATACAAAACCCAGTCAGTTGTTGGAAATATTTGGCGTTCTTTATAATTGTTATAGAAAAGTATGTGGTCAAAATCTTTGTTAATTCGGTAGAGTAATGTATTAGTGTCTACGTAAATCATTTGTGAACCATTTTTTAGCAACTTACTGGATTTTAACAAATATTTGGGACAATTGTTTATAGTAGTAAGTTAAATGTATTAATTGATATGATTAAAGTAATCTTAATCAAATGATCTTTTTTTTTCCCTTTCACAAATTTCCGACCTAAATCATGAGGTTGTTGTTTGTCTAATTGTAAATGGTCTGATTAGCAATTAGTCTATCTAAAATTGCGATTCGTCGTCTTGCTAGGTTGATCTACTTTTCTAAATAATTCTTTTCGAGTCGAGCGCTATTTATATAGGTCACAGAATAGATATAGTTAAAGCCTGACCAAAGAAATTTGTTTTATTTATTTATTTTAAATAAAAAACCTGCTCTGGGGGCGCCACGTGTATATTTTTTTAATTTGACAACTATGGCAACAATTTCCCTTACAAAATTAGTTCCATTGAAATTCCGCAATATGGCGAGGTTTTCTCTTTCTTTGATTTGATCGAGAATCAGGCTTTGCGAATATGTGTCAATTCATACAAATAAAATTGTATCATTGGATGCAAGCAATATTTAGACCGATATAGAGGCCTTAGTCGACCACACTGGCCCAATGCTGGTTGGCCAACTTCACACACAACCAATAATTACTTCGCAAGTGTGTGCAGATTTCCTCACGATGTTTTCCTTCGCAGAGCAGGCCCGGCGCACTTCGCGCCAGAGCTCCAGAATGTACCTACGCCGGGCGGTCCCCCTTTAGGCGGATATTACTAGGAAAAACGCGCGCGCTTGTGAAGACGCTATTATTTAGTCTGTGGTAATACGAACTCTCGCGGCGCGGTCTTAAGGTGCGTTTTGTTTTGATACGAGCGCATCGACAAACGGTAGGCTATTATAGCCAGGGTCACGTTCGACGCGTTCAATGTAATTTGAACGTTAGTGGCGTGGTAGCTAGAATTAAATTCGCACGTTTACTATCAGAGAGTGCGCCTTCTGTACCTAGTACTATTATTTATTCTGTGGTAAGAGCGTCGAATAAACGTACCTACATACATATGAATTTGAAAATCGAAAACACATTGGTGCGTGCCGAGGTTTGAACCCGCGAACTTCTGAATGGAAGTCAACGGGCTTGGCTTGGCCACCGACGGACGCTGCTCCTATAAAGCCGTTTTTTTCAAGTCCGGTGAAGCTTGATTTGTCGTACCTTTTCGACACAAGCATAGGTCAATTAAAAAAAAAAAAAAATACTATAAAGCCAAACTTTACCTACATAAAAAATTGGTTGTATGAATGATTTTTTTTTACCTTTTCTTAAGTTAAAAAGAAAGAAATAAATACGTACAAGTTGTATTCAAAAACTCACTTTCTATCATCTTTTTATTAACATTTTGACGTTTCTCTCGCTGCACTAATTTGGTTTTTGAACGCAAGACAGAAACAAGACTTGACTATGATTTTCTCATCATTATCAATCATTATTTTTACCTTAATTTAGTTAGAAAAATGTCGAAAACGGCTCACGTAGTTGATGGCGAGGCTTCAGAATCCGATTCTGAAGTGGAATTTGCCAAATCACCGGTGAGTAAAATCGAATATTCATCCGCCTTCGTTTAGGGGTGGTTAGGTACATCTTGCAAATTAGGTACCTACCTACTTAAAAGTTACATTATTTACTTACTAACTGGAACGGATTTTCCCTTTTCAGGATTCAGAAATTGATAACAGTAAAGTATTTGTGATATCTGGCGAAGCCCCCGAATCTGATGATGGTAAACATTTTTTTTATCGAAAGTAACAATCTCCTTGACTTGTTATTCAAATTACTTACCTACTTACTCCGCTGGTGCAAATAGTCTATGTACTAATATTATAAAGACGAAAGATTTGATTGTTTGTTTGCATTGAATAATAGGCTCCGAAACTACTAAACCTGACCTTAGGGAAGGACATACGCTACCTTTTACATGGGAAAAACTGTTAACGTGGAAATACGCGGAAAGCTATGCTAAGTATTTGTGTGACTTCCTAATGCTAACAATAAAATATGTATTTTATTTCCAGAATCAAAGATCAAACCATTGGATTCTTGTGATGTGGACATACCCTTAAACTTGCCATTGGCGCCACAGGCCAGCCCAAGTAAACTTTACGATTCTCTGCTCCATCAGAAATTATGTAAGCTGCAATATGTTCTACATAATATATAGGCTTGAACTTTACATAATAATATTATCACAGAAGAAAATAATAGTACTACCAGTAATATTATGTAAAGTTGTAGTCTGATCAAAAAAATAAACACCTGCTTTGGAGGCAACCTGTACATTTTAATATTTATAGCAACAATTTCAATTATAAAATTAGTTCCATTGACATTTCACACTGTAGCGAGGTTTTACCTGTTTATTAAATTCTTTATATTTCTGGCTTTATACCACTTTTCCAGTAGGTTCGAGAAACTGTCAAACGCGACATATTGACAGAACTACTATGGCTTTAATGTCACTATGTGGCAGTTGACAGCTTCTCGAGCCTGTCGCTTCTTACGTAGCAAGCCTACACAGAAGGGGATTACACGCTTTATGTCAGATACGCAAAATGTCAGACACGCAGATTGTCAGGTTAGTGAAACTGTGCGCGAAATGTCATATACGCTATATGTCACAAACGCAAAATGACAAATACGCAGAAAGTCAAAAACGCAGAATGTCAGAAATTCAGAATGTCAAATACGCAAAATGTCATGAAATGAACGATAGGCAGGAAGAAATTAATAAAACATTTTCTGTTCACATTAATTATAATTTCATTTGAAAACACGATCAAATAGGTATAAATAATCATCAAAATTTTTGGGACGAGTATTATAAACAGAAGTTGTCATGATAAAATGTAATACACAATTTTATCAAAAACAATGCAAAAATATTCCTGACTGGAGTTATTATTTAATAAGTGGAAATTGTCAAGTATATATCAGATAAATTCAACGTCGATATGCAAAAAGTGCATTATTATAGATAAAATTATTTGATGCTTTGTTTGTGACTAAAGTTGTTTGCGACTACGTTTAGAACATGAATGAGCTAATAATATATCCTCTATGCTATTCTTATAAAAATAATATAGTAGGATCTCTGCCTATGGCACTTTACGTATCTGACGGCCTCGTAGCGTAGCCTAATAAGTTGGTAGGTAGTACGCCTGCCTTCGAAGCACACAGTCCCAGGTTCGAATCCCGCCCAGGGCAAACATTCGTGTGATGGGCACTTGTGTTTGCCTTGGGTCTGGATGTTGTATATTTATTTATATATGTATGTATATCAGCTGTCTGACACCCATAGATGTCCCTACATATTATTATTATTAATTTAAGCTACCAAAGAAAGGAAACAAAAATAAAAATGACGTAAATAGTAGACTTACAATTTAGCCCCATTATCGACACCTAACATGTTGATGTTACCTACATGTTGTTGTTGGTGTTGACCTATGCATAAAGTATTACTATCTATTATTATTATTGTAATCAACTGTGGGCTACCATTCTAGTGAGTTTCCGGCCTATACAATAAAAACAATCAAATCTTTCGTAAACGTATAGATGACTTTTTGCGTATCTGACATTCTGAGTATGACATTCTGCGTATTTGACTTTTTGAGTATGTGACATTATGCGTTTCTGACATTTTGCGTGTCTGACTTTTTGCGAATCTGACTTTTTAAGTTTCTGGCATTTTGCGAATTCTGACAATCTGCGTGTCTGACATTTTGCGTATCTGACATAAAGCGTGTAATCCCTCAGAAGCAAGAACCAAAAATATTTAATTCTTGGAAATAGAAATATACACTTCATTCCATTTGTTGCAATTCAGCCACAAGTCATATTTTTGTGTTTCAGGGGAATGTAACGTCTCACTTAGAGCTACTATCGAAGGTCTTGTGAAACACACAACTGACATATCTGTGGAGAAGCTGTCACAAACTGATAAAATGCTACTCAGTGTTCAGGTATATACTTATTATTATTCTACATATCAAAATTAAGTTGATTGGTCAGGCATCTATTGTGTCTAATAAAACCCTTTTTGAATTGGCATTTTATCCAATATGTTGATTATTTTTGGTATTGTCTTGCATCCCAATCTTTCTGCGTCTGTATGTAAGCAGACATTTTCTTTTCTAGCAAGTTCTAAAATTTGGCTGTCTTTTGTGGAGAAGAGCTTGCATCATCTTCTGAGTTTCTTTGGCAGGTTCTTCTCCACAGCAGCGCACACATTATGCGGACCTACCAAATTAATATTGCATCGCCTCTTAAAATTGAAGTTTATTCTTCATTAGTGTCAGACGAAAGCCAGTCTTGGTTTGAGCAAAACTTAGTAACTTCATTAAAATTTGACGTCGAAAAGTGATTTGAAAAGCTTACTTCGAAAAAAAAAACATTTTGACGTTTTTGACATCTTTTAATTTTTTTTATACGTTTTCTTTCTTATAGGAGAGTATGCGCGCGACGAATGCAAATCTAACATTAGCGAGGGCTCGGCTGAAGCAACTACACGCGGAACTTGAGAAAGCTAACTGTAGCGGTGCGCTACCCACAGTCAAAGTTAAAATGTGACAATATGACTGGCTATCTCATACATAACCGACCTATACGTTAATAAAGACCATAGCAGAGCTAATACAGATATGCTAGAGGCTTACGGTTTCAAAATGCGACCTAATGACAAAACTAGCTAGCTAGGTTTCATAATTGACACGACAAGACTGTTTTGTCTCCATCTTCGAAATTACCTGCCGTATTTTAGTAAAATTGTTGCTCCGGAAGGACTCCAGAAAAATATTTTTAGCGGGTGTTGGTCCGTGTTTGGTGTTACTTAGCCCCTACATGAAAATAAATAACTGTACAGTAAATTATACTTAGGTATATATAATATAAGTTATTTATGAAATAAAAACTCGTGTTTATCACAAAATAATGTTTTGTTTATTATTAAACTTATACCTATACAAAATAATGCTTACTTATATTATCTGTGAAAACTTGTATCTTTTTCTAAATTCTTTCTTTTTAATAAATTGACAAAGCCATTTAGTAAAAACTATTTATCATTCATTATTAACATAATTGACAATTTAGGTATTTACTAGCGACCCGCCCCGGCTCCGCACGGGAAAATGGTTATTGTGGGTTATCCTTCAGTATATTATGCATGTATTATACATATAAACCTTCCTCTTGAATCACTCTATCTATTAAAAAAAACCGCATCAAAATCCGTTGCGTAGTTTTAAAGATTTAAGCGTACAAAGGGACATAGGGACATAGGGACATAGGGACGGAGAAAGCGACTTTATTTTATACTATGTAGTGAAGCGTCATCTGGTGGAATTCTATGATATTATAAAATAAATAAATCTTTAGCTCTTTCCACAAGTGTTTTAAGACCCATATCTTAATTCCTAGCATGGAGTTAGCTAAAGATTTATGACATACTAATTTTTATCATTAATTAATAATTTATTATACTCTATGGGTTTAGGTATTTAACTAATTAAACAAGAGTGAACTGGCGTGCGATTAACCGCCAAAATATAAAAAGTCGTGAACCTCAAATTGCCCAGTTAGCCAGTAGTGTGCTCCTTAATTTTGTCTCTTAATGTTTTCGTAATTTTTTTAGACGGCTGTGTTTTGGGTCTTTTATTGGACAAATTTTGTTGTTCAGTCTATAAAATAATCATAAAATTAACGTCGTATAAATTGGCCTATTTTGAAGTAAATAATTTTTGTACATTAATATTCCTAACAGTATAAAATTATATTCCTAAATTATTCTTAGTTCAACAATGAAAATGAATAGTCTACCCAATAAAACACTTTTTTTTGCTTTGTTTACAATTAGTTAAATACCTAAGGAGTTTTACGCGGGAATCGAGAGGAAATGGTGGGTTCATTGTTTCGTCCTTTTTAAAAATAGTTTTTCATGGTAATTGTGGTGTTAATATGGTGGAATTAGTGCGATAATGTGCCGTTAAAGAAGAACTATTCAATGAAAGTGAGAAATAATGAGTGGTTAGCTGTTTCTGATTTAATACCCCGCGTTAAACTTCAGTATCATTGGAATGTAAGAACCACCCTTGCATTCCAATGATCCCGTAACAAGAAATGAAACTACTGAAGAAGTTTAACATAGATGCAAGAAATGACTAAAGACGACGAAATGAAACTGAAGAAATAATGACTGAAGATGAAGACATTAAACTTGGATAATGCAAGAAACTACTAAAGACTAGGCTGTATGGGCTTAGATCCCTTTGCCTTTCCCATAAGGGAGAATGAAACTAAAAAAAAAAAATTAAATACCTAAACCCAAGCGCAAATCTAGCGAGGCACGGCGAAGATATTAAGCCATCTTAGCAATAAGGCCGCATTTTGTTTTGTACACCTGTGTTGTTGTAAGTCGGGTTATCTTTTATTCTTTTGTGAGCGCGGTACACTCGAGTCACAGAAGAAAATAATAGTACTAACCCGTACAGAAAGGGTACTCACCTTCCTGCGCTAAGATGAGTTCCATGCCCGATATAGCGCCCCACGCCCCGCACCCCGCAGGCGCCGCGGGACTGTGCTCGGGGGTGGAGGGGGTGTTTTACATAGCGTTTCAGTGTTTGACTTGTAATTGATATTCAGTTGTGATTCAAAAAGCAGTAGGTTGCCAAAACGCGTTTGCTGTATGGAGCTACACCGTATTTGATTGCAGTTAAGGTTTAGTTTTCATTGTTATATTCGTTGCACCTCGCTAGGAGTGCACTGGGTCTTAAGTACTTAAGTACTCTTAGGTACTAATAACAAATCGCTTTAATTGCACCACCTCGTATTTTAAAAGCTTTATCTTTTGTTAAAGCTTGATCAAAGAAATAAAAAACCTCGCCATATTGCGGAATTTCAATAGAAAAAAATATATAAGGGAAATTGTTGCCATCGTAAAAATATACACGTGGCGCCCCCCGAGCAGGTTTTTTAATTCTTTGGTCAGGCTTTACTTACTCTTAGGTACTAATAACAAATCGCTTTACTTGCACAACCTTGTATCTTAAAATTTATGAATTCTTTTTTTACTTACTAAATATTTACAGAGCAATAAGTATTTTCCATTCAATCAAACTTTCTGATAAACTCTGTAATAATATTCAATGTCCCCTTCAATTTGTTTCTCTTGTGGGATTCCGTCTTCGCTGACCAGTTGGAATTGGTTGTCTAGAGATGGGAAGAATGTGTCGCAGTCATAGTGTTTCCTTATTTCAGTGAGGTATATTTTGCTACAGTTCTTGTGGTTCATCGCTAACTGAAAAATTAAATTCAAAGTATTTATTTTAAATTGTAGGATATGTATTTATGTAAATAGTGAAGGGGCTCTACCAAGCTAAGTGGCGCCCCCACCCTTTAAAAAATAATAAATCGGAAAATAATCAATTTCTTCAAAAATCTGGACGACAGAATTACGAGTCGGGGTGCTGTAGGATATATAGAAGCTATAACGTTATTTATTATATCTCGCTGTACTTAGAGATAGGTAAATTGCGAAAAACGGTAACTTTTCGCATTTTTTCTCTCTATAACTACATTAAATTATAATAAACATATGTGATTGCTTCTATATGTCCTACAGCACCCCGACTCCAGATCTGTCGTCCGGATTTTTGAAAAATTGATTATTTCCCGAGTTATTATTTTTTAAAGGGTGGGGGCGCCACTTAGCATGGTAGAGCCCCTTATTCTTTTGTGGCGAGTTCAGAAATTTGGCTGTTTTCTGTGGAGAAGAACTCGCCGGAAGAAACTCCACAGGCGTTGCATCTTTTCAAAATATTTTTACAAGATAAACACTCGCGTGTCTTTATTTTCTGTACTTATAACATGTTCTATGTGCAATAAAGTATATTTGAATTTTGAATTTGAATTTGAAGATTATAAATTATTATTTTATACAATTTGATTAATATAACAAAGAGTGCAAACGAAACATAGGCAACCAGTCAAAGTAGAAAATATAAACTAAGTATATAAACAATCATCAAGTGTTCGAACGAGTGTTGTAAGAAACTCGAGTCTTTGAGTCCTACATAACAGAGCTCGAGCTCTTTTTTGAAGACTCGAGTCTTATACAAATACAAATATTCTTTATTGACACCAAGAAATACAGACATTGTAACACATACAAAGAGAACATTAGGTTTCAACAGGCGGCCTTATTGCTAATGTAGCAATCTCTTCCAGGCAACCCATTTCCAGGAGAATGGTATAGAATAGAGTAGTGCGGGTTGGTGGCATAAAAATCTAGTAAAATAAACTACATACGAATATTTTACTTAAAATACTTACACGGATAATAAAAATATTTACATACCTGCATACATACATATATATATATACATACATATACAAAATACATTAACATACATATTCCTACACATATACATAACTATATACTATATACATAACTATAACACAGGAAAATATATTCAAGATGAGGAGACAGTAGATAGGTAGTGCGCTTTAATACGAATTTTAAAGGACTGGATTGACGGGGATCGGCGGATGGTTTCTGGGAGATTATTCCAGAGACGGATGGCGTGAATTCTGAAGGATTTAGAGTAGGATACGGTAGAATGAGAAGGTATATCAAGAGACAGATTTTTGCTTGAGCGCAGGGTTTGATTTAGAGCAAAGGAACGAAAAGCAAAGAGGTCTTTGAGGTAAGGAGGGGTTCTAGGATCAAAGAGAGTAGAATAGAGGAGAGAGAGGATGTGACAGTCCCTACGGCAGCGGATGGGTAGCCATTGAAGTTTTGCACGGTAAGAGGAGACATGGTCGTATTTCCGCAGGCAAAAATGTATCGGATGCAGAGATTCTGCAGACGCTCGAGTTTGTTGAGGAGTTCCACATTTAGGTCTGGGTAACAAACGTCCGCATAATCTAGAATAGGCATGAGGAGAGATTGTGCCAGAGAAATTTTAGTCTTAGTCGGCAATAGATTTTTAAGCCG
Source organism: Teleiodes luculella (assembly GCA_948473455.1). Lineage (NCBI taxonomy): Eukaryota > Metazoa > Arthropoda > Insecta > Lepidoptera > Gelechiidae > Teleiodes > Teleiodes luculella. Next base: position 2,941,843 of record OX419608.1, read on the forward strand.
CTTGAGCGAATCGTACGCTGCAAACACCCTCCTACTGACCTCGCAAACTTGAGGTTTCCAAGAGAAACAGCTATCAAATATGATCCCAAGATTTCTCACTTTCTCACTAAAGGGAATTACAACTCCATCATAAATGACAGGTGGAAGTGACTTATAATCAATGCGTGTGATATACCAACGACTGCCGATGATTATCGTTTGTGACTTCGCAGGATTCACTCTGAGGCCATATGAACGACTCCAGAGAGAGATGCTGTTAAGATCCGAGTTCGTTTTTGCAATCGCATCAGAAAGGGCCGAGATATGTGCTTGCAAGTAGATTTGGAGATCGTCTGCGTACAAATGATAAGAAGAACTGAGAGAGAGCGTGATAGAATTAATGAAAAGAGCAAATAGGAGAGGGGACAAGACGCCTCCCTGCGGAACGCCGGCAACTGTATCGCACCACGTAGAGAAGGTATCTTCAATACGTATGCGTTGTCGGCGCCCATACAGGTAACTACGAAACCAGTCAATCACGATAGGAGATATGTTAAGAGAACGCAACATCGCAAGGAGGATATCAAAGTCAACCGTATTAAAAGCGGTACTGAAGTCAAGTAGCGTCAACACAGTCAACTTCTGACTCTCCATACCCAAACGAATGTCATCAGAAATGTTGACTAGTGCAGTAGACGTGCTATGACCGGGACGGAAACCGGATTGGAAAGGGGTCAGGAGATTGTTCGTGTTGAGAAAGATTGACAGCTGTTGCTGAACAAGTTTCTCAAGAACTTTAGAGAGAAAAGGTAGGATAGATATAGGACGATAGTCAGACGGAGAAGTGGGATTAGGCTTTTTAGGTAACGGAACGACGTGTGCTTCCTTCCACGAGGAGGGAAACACTCCAGAGGATACAGACTTATTAAGGATATTGGCGATGACGGGTGCAAGGGTATCGATGAGAGGAACGATCATTTTCCGACTAATGCAGTCACTTCCAATGGCATTCGATGAGATGGCGAGTACGTTCTTCTTATAAATGAGACTTAGAACTCAAGTCCTTCCGAATTTGGAGTCTTTTGTTAAAAGGACTCAAAGACTAAGTCTTTGTTAAAGGACTAATGACTGAGTACTTTTAATACTTAGTTTAAAAAAAATAAAATAGGAAGTAGCAAATCATTTATTTAATGGATATTGTTACGGACGTGGGGTTCGGGATTTGTAAGAAAAGCCGAATAACTTGATTCGAGAATTTATTCGACGATAAACAGGTCGCAGGTCCAATCACAACTGTAGCCAAATCGTAGAGTCACTCGTAGTCCGTTGGTCACGCTGAGATCGCAGATGTCTTCAACTGATCACTCCAATCACGTTGTAGCCAAATCACAGAGTCGCTCGTAGTCCGTAGGTATCGCTTTAGTCGCAGGTTTCTTCCACTGATCGCTTGTAGATCGCTTGTTGAGATCGCTTCGATAGCTCAAAAATGAACTGGCGTTGGCCGTCGTCTCGGGCGTTTATATACCCCCACGAAACAATGGGTTGTTTACGCGATGCTTGATTTCTGGAGTAATCCCATTGTAATCACGTAATCGGGAAATTACTAGAACGTTTCCTTTGTTCTCAGACAATACTTGTCACAGAACAATGGGCGCGCGAGGTCACCGAATTCGAGTAAACAAGTGGCTTGCTTAGGTGATTTTGTGCCTTGCGGCGTTGACAGAAAGTCCATCTTCGTTTGCACCGTGATCCCTCTGTTGATGCAATTGGAATTTCCCATCCTTTATAGTTGTATAGATGTACTTATATCGAATTTGAGTAGCGATCTCTCGAACGTTCCAGCAAGTTCGTAACACTGCCCTCCTCTTAGAGATGCTCGTCCCGAGCTTCTTAATTATCGCCGTGATAACGTGCCAAGCGGTCGTCTTGAATTGTCTTCAGCGCTCCTCTCGAATGCCGATGTCTCGCCATCAACTCGCGTAACTAACTTGTATGGGCCTTCCCATCTCGTTTGTGGTTTGGATGACTTCCCTTTTCGACGTTTTAGTTTACAGAGCCAGACTAGTGATCCTCTCTCCAATCCACTGTTATTTTCTCTCCAGTCATAATTAGGCTTCATGTTTTCGCGAGACTGTAATCTCGTCTCACGTCCGAAGTTCGCGTATGACGGGATTGCTTTCGTGCCCTTATACTCCGAAATCCATTTTCGTTTCTCGCCATGTGGCTTCCATGCGACGTTATGTGGTATGTCTTTGTCGTTCTTTTGAGCTTTCTTCGTTGACGTACAGGATCCGGGTGGGATGATCCTCATCAGCCGCACGATTTCATTAGGCTCTTGCTTGACGCGAGGCTCGCATGGCTCCGGGCACGGTCTTCTTGAAATGATATCAGCATTTCCATATGTCTTCCCACTACCACGTTCCTTAAAGGTAGAGCTGCCCTTGGATTCCGCCTTACTAGGAGTTGGTTGACACTTCTTCACCCAGACAGCTTCCTCACTTCTCCAAACAGCGTCGTTTTCCTTCGCAGTAGTATTTCTCTTAGTCCAGGCTATCGCTCGGTTCTTCTGATGACAGGAGAGTTGAATATAGCCCCTTTCTCCACATTTGTAGCACATTGGTCCAGTTGTCGGCTTCTTGGACGGGAGCGACGTCTTTACTTCCAACAGTTTCTGTGTTGGTCGGAAATCACGCCGCAGGGCTTCCACTTCAAGGGCGTGTGCTAAAGCTTCCTTCAACGAAACATGATGGCGAAGCGCCACTGCAGTCCTTATCTCCTTATCTCGAATTCCGTCGATGAATGCCTGAAGGGTGTTGGAGTCCACCATCTTCGCATCAGCAGACGGGTACGCCTTGCGAACAAGCTTTTCAATCTCTAAAGCCCACTGCTGAAGTCCTTCTCCTGGGCGTTGAATCCGGTCACGTAGTTGGGCGCGGTAGGCGTGTTGCAGGTGGCGTTCTCCGTAACGTGCCTCAAGTGCCTCCATCAGGTCTTTCAGTGTGCTAGCCGAGCCTGGTAGCACCTCCAAAACGGAAAGAGCCGATCCCCGAAGTGCAGCGGTAAGAGCTGTCAGGCTCTGTTCCTCTGTCCACCTATTCGCAACGGCAACAGTCTGGAATTGCCGGCGGTACGCGGCCCAGGCCGTAGTGCCGTCGTAAGGTGGTACTTTCACTCTCAAAGGCTGGCTAGCATAAACAACTTCATTCGGCGCCGCGGCTCCTCCAATCTCGATTTGTAGAACCTTTTTCTGCAGTTCAGCGAGGTTTTTCTTCACGCTGTCTATGAAACTTTCCAATTTCCCAACTCTTTCTTCTACTTGGTCCACGTTCTCTTGTAATTTTTTCACAGTGCCCGAAACTGACGAAATGGCAAGCAGCATTTCCTCCTGTTTCAGGCTCAGGTCCCTCCGCATTTCTTCTTGTTTCCGGCTCAGGTCCTTGCGCATTTCCTTCTGCTCCTGTTGCATTATGTCTTGTTTCAGGCTCAGGTCCCTTCGCATTTCCTCCTGTTTGTGGCTCAGGTCCTCGCGCATTTCCTTTTGCTCCTGGTGCATTTGTTCCATCATTTTCATAAGTCGGCTGAGGTCAAATGTAGATGCTCGGGATTCCTGGACGCGGCTGGTAACCGGAGGTGTGGCTCGATGAGCGGTACCAGTAGGCGGGGCTAATTGTCCTGTTGGTTGGGCTTCTGGTCCGGTGGGCAAGGCTTCTGGTCCAGCAGGCGGGGTTCCTGGTCCGGTGGGCATGTCTTCACGGGCTGTAGTCGTGGCTTCCGCAGCTAACTGCGCCCTTGTTCTGACGCCGTCAGTATTCTCCCTCGGAGTCACTGGCATTTCCAAATCCCACACTTCTGACACCAAATGTTACGGACGTGGGGTTCGGGATTTGTAAGAAAAGCCGAATAACTTGATTCGAGAATTTATTCGACGATAAACAGGTCGCAGGTCCAATCACAACTGTAGCCAAATCGTAGAGTCACTCGTAGTCCGTTGGTCACGCTGAGATCGCAGATGTCTTCAACTGATCACTCCAATCACGTTGTAGCCAAATCACAGAGTCGCTCGTAGTCCGTAGGTATCGCTTTAGTCGCAGGTTTCTTCCACTGATCGCTTGTAGATCGCTTGTTGAGATCGCTTCGATAGCTCAAAAATGAACTGGCGTTGGCCGTCGTCTCGGGCGTTTATATACCCCCACGAAACAATGGGTTGTTTACGCGATGCTTGATTTCTGGAGTAATCCCATTGTAATCACGTAATCGGGAAATTACTAGAACGTTTCCTTTGTTCTCAGACAATACTTGTCACAGAACAATGGGCGCGCGAGGTCACCGAATTCGAGTAAACAAGTGGCTTGCTTAGGTGATTTTGTGCCTTGCGGCGTTGACAGAAAGTCCATCTTCGTTTGCACCGTGATCCCTCTGTTGATGCAATTGGAATTTCCCATCCTTTATAGTTGTATAGATGTACTTATATCGAATTTGAGTAGCGATCTCTCGAACGTTCCAGCAAGTTCGTAACAATATGAAACTATCATACATACAACATGTTATTTAAAAAACCTCTTATTACCCAGTGTTACCTATCAGTGTTGGGCGTAATTACTTTTGTAATTTAATTACTGGGAACAATTAAAATAAAATAAATTTCAATAAAATAAATTAAATATAAAAATAGCGAATTACCAATTACTCAAGTCCAACACTCAGAAGGACTCAAGAGGACTCAAAGGACTTAAAGGACACAGACTCATGTGACTAAGGAGTCCTAGCCTTGAAACTCGACTTGAGTCTCGAAATGAAGACTAAAAGTCTTGAGTTTTTTACAACACTAGTTCCAACTTCCTGTATTCAAAACGCACGTTAGCTTAGCGCGCGTTTGAAAGCGCCCAATAAGTACCCGCTCTTCAATTTGAAGTCTTTACGTCCTTGTTGCGCTTTTAAGGACAAAAAGGGACAGGATCTCCTGTCCCTTTTTGTTTCAGAGATGTCAAACATTGATTTGAAGGGTCAACCACACAAGTGTATGTAAAAAGTCGCATAAAAATCATAGGTAATCAAAAGTATGCAGTGGTACAGTAACCAGCACATGTGGCTGGACATGTTGCCCTTGAGAGCGCCCGTATTCCGTAGCGGTAGGGGTGAATTTCGTAGTGCGGATGTCCAACTACATGTGCTTGCTTCTGTACAATACAGAATGGGGATTACGAGCTTTTTTTGTGAAGTCAGACCAGAAAAATGAAAAGCTAAAAAATATTTTTTACATTTCTGGCAACAATTTTCATTTTAAAATGAGTATTTAGAGAATTTATATGGAAAATTGATGTGAATTTCTATATCAAATGAGAAATAAAATAATGGCGAACTTAAAGAAGTACCTTGTAAATAGCGGAGCCCCCAATGACCCAGGCCTTCTCAATGTCCTGTCTGCTGTCCACAAACTGTATGGCTTCGTCCAACCCTGGAACCACCACTACACCTTCCGGGACCTGAAGTTTTAATGAGAGTAAATTAATTACTATTGACTTCTTTTGATAAAAGGTCGGGTCAAAAGTACTCTAAACCGATGACACATGAGGAGATTAATGAATGTGAATGAAGCGAAAGAAGTGTGTTCAGATCGTAGCAAGTGGTAGGAAGTGGTCTCTGCCTACCCCTCCGGGAAAGAGGAGTGACTGTATGTATGTATGTTTTACTTACCTTTTTCTGTAGTTCTTCAACATGACGTGTAAGTACAACGTTAACCCGACCAGGCAGCGGACGGTATTTATCTGGAATACAGTCCCAGGACACACGGCCCATTATCACAGCATTCTTCTTACTAGGATCAGACACTTTGCTTGTCATAGAGGAGAAGTATGCCATTTCCTTTCTGAAATTTGGGTAGATTTATTATAAGTATGGTGTGGTAGGATTATAATGAAGCTTACTTTTATAAATATTTTAAGGTATAAATTAAGGGAGAGTCCACATATGAAATCGGTTAGAAATTTAAGCAAAGTTATATTTCAAGTTTCAACATATAAAGGTTCCTGTATGAGTATTATTAGTACAACAAGTATTAGTTAGATATTTTGTATCGGTATTAACTGAAGACAGAAGGTTATCATTATCACAAGGAGATAACACACACTTATTCAAATATTAATCTTAAAATTTAAATTACTTTGGCTTAACTGTGTAATATGTCCACCAATTTGCCGTTTGGAACTTCGGGGTTCTTTTCACATTTTGTACATCTATTTGAACTAAACATACACACACAAGTTCATAAGCAAATAAAGTATGGTAGGTTAAGTGAGGTTACCAGTGTTTCACTTGTTTTAGGCCATAATATTGTTAGTTCATAGCAATATTATTGAACAGATACGTACTTCAATCGCCAGGGAAGAGTTCCGTTTATTCCAATGCCCATGTTTTCGCAAGCTGCGGCGATTAAATTCAGTTTCACTTTCGACATTTTAAAAATATTGTGAATTTGTGACTGTCAGTAGGTATAAGACGAACTTAATTAAACATTACAGTATGTAAAGTAAATAACAAGTTGGATTGGAACTATGTTTGTTATGGTTTATCTACGAGTTATATTAAAAAAAATAATGAATGTCGAGAAACAAGAAGAGCGCGAAATCGCATTTCGTTTTGATAACTTGAACTTGATTTGACTGACAGTGACAGATAGAACTCAGCTCAGTACGGAGCGATTGGATTAAACATCGTCTGTTTCTTCTACTTTAGTGAAAGCGCCATCTAGGGATCCTTTGTTGGGACTTGCTACTTGCTACTACGGTCAGCAGAGAACCAAAGAATGATGTGATTGTGAGTTATTGTGATGAGTATTGAAAATGAAATAGAAAATATGCAAAGATCATTTAAAACTATACGAAGAAAATGAAACTGACTCAATAGTTTTATATTTTTATTTCGTATTCGTTAAAATAATAAAAATTCTATTGTTAATCAATTCTTCTATTCTATTTTTATTACTTTCTTGTGTTTTCTTCAAGTTCGTTTATTTGCAATATGACTACGTCTTAACTGCCTACAGATGTAGATGGCGCTAAAAGAATCCATACCGACTAGCAGCGAGTATGCTCACTCTAGTCCTGAACGGTTTTTCTAATCTGTGGAAATAAAATATACGTTCCGGTTTACGCTTTAACATTCCAGATTGTAAAAAAAATAATACCTTCCTATAAAAAAGGAAGATTGGCCATTTTTTTAAAACCTTTAAGTAAGTAGGTACGTTCTATATTTTTTATGAAAATATTATTTGTATTATATAGATGGTGCTCTAAATATGTATAATTTTAGATAATTATAATTTAACCTCGTAAGGCCCAACCTAATTTTAGGTCAGTTTAGGTGACGACCCAATGTACTAATAATAGGTTCAAGTGCTTCCGGCCCAGAACTTTGATTTGCGAAAAGAGTCTTTAAATGTATTGCTATTGATATCATTCTTTTATGAGCTATGTTTAGTGCCTAAAGCTGACTATTCCATATGAAAAAGACGTCGAAATCGTATGTACTTTTTTTAGCACTCCGGGACATAGTAAAATAAAATTGTACTAAATACATTAGTTATAAATACCAATAACTTTGTTTAAACTTATTTTTATTTACATTATTTACTTAATTGTTTAGGCATTAAAAAAATCAACAGTAACTAATATTTTTCAAAATCAGTATAATTTTTAGGAAACAAAGCCATTTGCTTGCAATTATTAGTAGCAATAATAACGAGAGCGTCGTCGGTGGCCAAGTGGGTAGGGCCGTTGGCTTCCATTCGATAGTTCGCGGGTTTGTACCTCGGCAGTCGGCACGTACCAATGTGTTTTCGATTTTCGAATTCATATGTACGTTTATTCGACGCTCTTACGGTGGAGGAAAACATCGTGAGGAAACCTGCACATACCTGCGAAGTAATTTAACTGTTGTGTGTGAAGTGGACCAACCCGCACTGGGCCAGCGTGGCCATCTTAGGCCTATACACCCTGATTTCAGGGTAGACTCGAGCCCCTCGGTGGGGAAATTTATGAGCTGTTGATGATGATGAGAACCCAACGACCTTATTTTAGGACGAAAGTTTTCTGCTTCGTGTAGTATTTTACTAAAAATAGTTTACGAAAAAATTTGCGCGTACTGGCAAAATATAGCATTTCGATAACCCTTTACAGTAAAATGCATCATTCGTAATGCAATGATTGCGCGGATAAACAATGATTTAATTACCTACTTTCAGCTAGGACCCCGTTCCACACAGTTGACACGTGAAAAAAGCCAGTTTATTTGTTCTATCTGTCAAAACTGCCAATGAGAAGTTAGGATACGTTCAATGGTTTGCTATTTTTTATAGGTGAATTGGAGTTGGCGGGACTATTTGAAGTGTGAAATGGGTTACAATATTATGTCATAATTTTAGAACGCTGGGCCGCAATTTTTTCTTTTAGATAAACATCTTGGGCCGGAGCAGCCAAGTATTTTTTTCTAAAAATAGGACGCTTGGGCCTTACGAGGTTAAATTCCTGCGTGTAAAGAAATATACCTACGTACGATGGCGGCAATACAATATATACCAGTTTTTCGTTTCTCCCGTAGTGTATTATGATGTCTATTGGTTTCTCCACTTTTTGTTCGTGGCTATATCAATCAGCTATATGCTAACCGCATGACGCCAAAACGAAAAAAAAAAAATAGCAATAGGTATGGCGAAAGTCTGATAAAACCTCAGGTTAGAACAACAAATGCATAGCATGGGCGGGAAATGGGCTCTTCGAGCGGGAACTAAATAAGTTGTGATTTGATTTTGAGTGGTAACAAATTAGTAAATTAAATGTGCTATTATCTATCATTAGGTACTTAGGTACTATTTTATTTTTGAAAACCCATAGTAACCAAATTATTCAAGTTCTGGAAAATCCTTTTAGCCTTTTTTATTCTGCTGTTTCAAAAACATTAAATTTTTCAATAGATGCGGCGCCGGCATATTAATCAAAATATGTTTTCAAGAGCAAGTACCTACAGGCCTGAATGAAAAACAAGTCGACCACCTGGCATTGTTTTCAGACTTTCCCGTGGTTAAATTACCTTTTTCGCTTTTTCCCATAAAAAAATAGCTTTAGCTTTTGTCCTACCTAGGTACTTATTTTTCAATACCTAATTGTATGTATGTAGTTATAGGTACCTAGTTTAATTTTGTTCCTGCTATTGGTTAGAAGCGTGATTGAGTAATAAAACATTCAAACAATAGGTACCTATCTTAACTTTCGTATTTATCATTAGTAATAAATAACTTATTTCATTGAAATAAATTAGTAACCATCACTACATAATGAAGTACTACCTAAAGGATTTTCGCTTGATAAGTATTTCGGCATTTGGTGAAGATCAAGTTTATCTACATTTTTAGTTTAAGAATTATGTAGGTAGCCCCACAGGTTACAGGTGGGGAATATTAATTAAAAAAAGTTTCTTTTGAGTTGGCAACCCCATCTGTGAAGTTTGTGATCACGTATTTAAATCGTGAATAAATAGCTAAAGTAACTTTATAAACGAATTTAAGCTTTAATCGGGTCTAATGTGATATAAGTGTTCTTACAAATCGTTATTTATACATATGGTACAGTTTTTGGAAAGATATGGACAATGTTGTGTTTTAGTTACACCAGCCAATTCTAGTGTTAAAATTACAAAAACAAAAAGCTCTTTCCCGTTTTTTCACCCCTATCAATCTTTTTAGGTAAAACAAGTCTTAATAAACTATATTATAAAGAAAACCTCAGGAATTGTGCTAAATATAATAACGGTCTATGTGGAAAATTTGAATTCGCGCGTCACTTCTTATCAGTGTAGCCAAGTCACGATTGAGAAAATAAACCAAAATTAATTATCTTGTTAGCGCCATCTCTTGCTAGATAGATGATTTACGCCATCGAACAAAGAGATATGTATTTCATTGTATAGACTGAACCCGTCACTGCATACCATACATCGTTTTATTTTTGATTTGTTTAAGTGGGTTTTGTTATTGTGAATGTTTGTAAATACCACCTTGGAAACATTTGCACAGAAAAATAAAATGCTGTTATATTGCCATCTAGTATCGAAGAGCAGAACTGTCTCTATGAACGCCATCTCGCCTAGAACAGGCTTTACTAATAGTACCGGAGAGAAGGAAGATGATTTTACGTGGTCCTTGAATATAAGACGCAACGCAACTTTATTCAAAGCGCAGAATAGATAAGATACCACCCTGTACAAGCGAAGAAGAAGCAGCCTCCGAAAAAAGAAGTACTTTAAATATCACTAACACAGTGCTAATACTGAGTAAATAAATTTTACTACTACTGCTCTGCTGCTGTTGATCGTCTTTTTGTTGAGTTTGAGCTGGATCGAATCATCTGTTTTGTCATTAAGTTTTGCCTTGATTTTCCTGTCTGGATTCGAATTTGCAAATATCTAATTTTGTTTTATTTAATCTTTGAATACGTATAAGATTTATCTGATGTTAATTTCAGTACATATTAAATTTTAATTTGTTGTCATTCCTTTGTTCACTATAATACTCAAACTGTGCTGCCATCTTTAGTCAGAAAACGTAATTAATACTTGTCGTTGCTTGTAGTACGTGTCTCTTATAATGATACAACATTCGGTAACTAGAGGTCAGCTGTGTATCTAAATATTATCAACACCTTTGTTTTATTTGAAACAAAATAATAGTATGTAGTAATAAATAATGCTGTACTTATATCCCTTTTGTATTATGTTTTAGTTTATCTTATTTTATTTTTGTTTGTATAATAGTAAAGTGTTTAGAAAGTCTTTTTATTCTGTTCGTTATGGTACCCTTTACATACCTCAATTTTATTATTATTTTTGTGTTAGCCAAATAATGATCTCAAACTCTCTTAGCGTTACATGCCCGTACTGTCCACGTTCATTTCGCCCTCACGGACTTAAAGTACACATTGGACGTCAACACAAAGATGAAAACTATCGCAGCCTGCCATCCCTGCCCCCGCAGCCGCCACCGCCGCCTCTGCTGCACTCTTCGGGCACTGCTTTTAGCTCGGGTAATGATGTCGCGCCTCAACCGTGCCTCGATGATCTGGCATCATTAAAAAAGAAGGTACGTGTTTTAAAACATATTCCAAGAGGTGCAAGGAATGTAGCGGCCGGCAGATTGTGTGATCTTATTGAGAAATACGTTGAAGAGAATGGGATTGTCGAATGGTACGCCTTGTTAACTTTCGCGTATTCGGCTTTTCATACACCTGATCACACAACTCCAGGAAATCTGACAACCAAGGTTAAACAACATGTAGCGGCAATGGGCAATTTAAATCAAGTCCACCTGGACAACGATATCGGGCCTTTCAAACCGCCTTCAGTGCTAAAAACCATCGAATCAAAAGTTTTTGAGGGTGATTTGAGAGGTGCTGTCCGTATTCTCATGTCGGAGGACTCGGTTGTAACTCCTAGCTCTGACGCTTTTGATTCGCTACAGACAAAGCACCCCCCGCCGTCTCGTCCACTCACTTTCCCCCCAGCACCAGACTTGTCTACAGCTGCACTGACAGTCACCATAGATGACGTAACACAGGCTCTTGGTACGTTTCATAATGCGTCAGCGGCGGGCTTAGATGGTTTGCGTCCAGTTCATCTTAAGGAGCTTACATCGAAATCAGCCGGAGATAACGGCCAGCGTTTACTCGAGGGCCTCACTAAACTTTGCAATTTTCTTTTAAGCGGACGCCTCAACCCCGAAGTATGTCCATATATGTACGGTGCATCGCTGTGTGCCTTGTCAAAAAAAGACGGCGGTGTGAGACCTATTGCCGTTGGAAGCACACTGCGACGTTTGGTGTCAAAGCTTGGATGCAACTCGGTGAAGAAAGAGATTGCCTCCTATCTCCAACCGCACCAACTAGGCTTCGGTACTCAGCTGGGATGTGAGGCGGCCATTCACGCGACGCGCACTTTTGCAATGGAACCATCGAATGACAGTTGCATTATTATAAAGTTAGACGTGAAGAACGCATTCAACACCATAGAGAGAGACGTTCTTTTGGACGAGGTTCGCGAGCAAGTCCCTTCCTTATATCCTTTCCTCTTTCAAGTATACCAATCTCCTTCTAACTTATTTTATGACGGCTCTCGTATTCTTTCTCAGGTAGGGGCCCAGCAGGGAGACCCACTTGGACCGCTCGTTTTCAGCCTTGCCATCCACAAAATTATAACAAAACTAGAGTCACCGTTAAATATATGGTACTTAGATGATGGCACCATCGGAGGAAATCCCGAAGTAGTAGAGAGGGATCTTAATAATCTATTACCGCGTTTTAAGGAGGTAGGGCTGGAAGTGAATGCGACCAAATGTGAGTTTTTCCCGTGCGGCGCTGATTCCCGTTCTTCTCTTCCATTGTTATCCTCTCTACTTCCTGGTCTTAAGGAGTTGTCTACATACACTTTCTACTTGTTAGGTTCACCTATCTTTCCAAATGCAATCCCAGAAGCCATCGAAAGTAGAAGACTACTTCTCTTGCTTGCTCGTGATCGCCTCAAGAACGTCTCACCTCACGTCGCGTTAGTTCTGTTGCGAATGTGTTTTGCTGTGCCTAAAATCGTTTATCTCTTGCGGACAACGCCTACATGGATGTGTCCTGAAGAAGTCTCGAAATTTGATGATACATTAAAAGATACGATCGAAGCACTCCTTAATGTATCTTTAAATACAAAACAGTGGAACCAAGCAGCCCTACCGATTAGACATGGCGGTTTGGGAGTGCGGTGCGTGCGGGATGTGGGCTTACCGGCTTTCTTGGCGTCGACGCATGGGGTGGCTGACTTCGTTGCGAATATTTTACCTTCTTATACGGACGGGGTCAACATTCCCTTCGCGGATGACGCTTTGACTGCCTGGAAGTCCTGCAACCCAACCGCTTCTGTACCGGCCCATTGGACTAAGCAGAGAGCTTGGGATGACATAGGATCCCGACGTATACTGCAGGAGCTAATAAATGAAAACGTGGGGGAAGAACTAGCACGGATAAAAGCTGTCTCCCAACCCGAATCGGGTGCTTGGCTCCATGCACTACCCTCTCCCCATTTAGGAACCCTCCTCGATGGCGACTCGGTTCGTGTGGCAGTTGCTCTTCGCCTGGGCTGCGTTGTATGTGAACCTCACCGATGCATCTGCGGTTCCATGGTGGAGGCCAACGGCCATCACGCTCTGAGCTGCTGTCGATGTGCAGGGAGATTCCCAAGGCACCATGCCTTAAACGAAATCATCCGTCGGGCGCTAGTATCAGCAAATGTACCGTGCATACTGGAACCTCCAGGTCTCAGTCGCTCGGACGGAAAACGACCCGACGGAATGACTCTGGTACCCTGGGAGAGAGGTAGATGCCTCTTATGGGACGCAACATGCGTTAGCACATTTGCAGCGTCACACCTGAGCCGCACTACGATCTCGGCTGGTGCTGCAGCGGAATTTGCGGCTCGTAAAAAGCTGGATAAGTACGCCGAATTACTACACCGGTACATTTTTGTCCCCCTGGCAGTAGAGACGTCGGGTTGCTGGGGCAGTGATGGGAAAAAATTCATCTCTGAAATCGGGCGGCGGCTAAGGGAGAGTGAGGGCGATCCACGTTCCGGGTTGTTCTTGGCGCAAAGGTTGTCCATTGCGATACAGCGCGGGAACGCAGCTAGCGTACTGGGCACCTTTGCGCCCAGGGCAACCAGGAGCGACCATTTGTAAATATTATGTATAATATGTAAATAATGTCAATGTAAATTTGTTTCTTTAAATAGGTTAAGATTAAATATTGTAAATGTACAAGATATTGTAAAACGTTGAAAAATTAAAGCATTTTTTTGATCTGAGAAATCGACATAATTGATGAAAATCGATTAAAAAAATAAAATAATAATACTTACCTATGTAAAAAAAAAACTAGTTGTCATTTGTAATTGAATAATACAACTGAATTTCTATAAAATTATCATCTTTATTAAATAATGAAGGTAAACTTTGCATAAAAAATAAATATTTGTGGGGATATCTTAGTGGGGTTTATTACTGGGTCAGTCTGTTTTCTTATACATGGGGCTTAATTTACCTGATTAAAATTTCAAACCATGTATTTCGCATCTTCATACATCGTTTCGGTTTCACTCTACTGGAACCCATATTTTTTCTGGTTTTGCTCCAAGTGCGAAATGATTTCGGTTTTCGTTCGATTTACCTGTTAAGAAACTGAAAATTTCGCTCGCCCGCCCAATATTGATGATGAGTTGGGTTCATGGTAAGGAATTTGCCGTGATTTTCGTAACACTTGTAGGTACTTGTACTTTAATGATAGTGGCGCTGATTCGAAGTAAGTTGGAAGTGGTGGCGATCGTGTGGAGTCTGCATGAAAGCACTTAATGTTTACTATTAGAAAGAGTACAAAAAGCTTTCCATAGGTTTATTTAAATATTTGTTTACTACCTATCCCTTTTTATAGCCTTCTATGTTTCTTCTCGATATGCTAGTATAGGGTTTATAGGGTTTTAATCGCAGATTTCATAGAGCGTAATATTAAATTTTACCTGGTTAAATATCTACCTATATTATTATTTAGGGGTTTTCAAACTACGTGTTTCTTTCAAGCCCTGTCTTTTACTCCAACATTTTCCTTTCGAGCTTTTTCTAAATTTTCCTGTGCGTAGCCTGACCAGGAAAATAAAACCTGCTCTGGGGGCGCCACGTGTATTTTTTTAATGTTTTAGGCAACAATTTCCATTATAAAATTAGTTCCACTGAAATTCCGCAATGTGGCGAGGTTTTTTATTTTTCTGGTCGGGCTTTAGCTAGACGTAGCCACAAATTACGCACAGCGGCTTGTGACGTAGCTATGAACCTCGAGGTTAGAAAAAAACTGATGAAGCAAATAAAATAAAACTATTCAACCAAAAACCAATCCAGCGAAATAACGATCTAAGTATTCTATCAACGTTCCGTTTCACTTACATAAACTAAACGATCATTGCGGAGTACTAGGGAAAAATAAAAGTTTTTATTAAGCCGTCCGTTCGGCAATAAAATGGACCTATATAACAATGGACCTAATGACAGGCCTTTGCCGGGGTTAATGCGTCGAGAATCGTAAAGTAAGCCCGTACTACCGCCATATGGCCAGTGCGGTGACCATGAAATGGATAAAAAGTAGACCATCTTTCTTTCTTATTTGCATTTAGGCGCACAATAATGAGCCGTTTGCAAAACGTCCTTTCGATAAAAATGTACCTTTCGCAATTTATTAGGTATTATGTTATTTTTGCAAGATATCACTATCTACTCAAAATGGCCCTTAATAATTTAAAGCCTAACCTCCTTATTCATAAACATTGCTTTAATTTACGCACTATTCTGTACCTATTCCATATTGAAATGTCTAAGAAACCTCAAAGACATTTAAGTGGAAAAGGACAAAGTGTATCACTGTGTGGTTTAAGTCATAGGTTTTTTGCTACCATCCCTACACCAGCACTTTTATCTGTATAACCAACAACTGCGATCCCCAATCCACCTACCGAGCGTGGGGATTCTGGCAACACTTGCGTTTCAAAAGAGAGGCCCTCTAAAAGGCTCCGTCTGTACCCAGAAACGTTAAACGGTTTAATACTACATTTTACACCATCGCGTTCGCTATTCGCCTCGTCATTCGACGATAACTCAGCCGAAACGTTCGTAGGTTCGTTAGGCTGTCGTTCACACATTCATAGGGTGAACCATTTTGACATTCGCTTACGAACATGGAGGCGAGGCGAATAGCGAGCGCACGAGCGCACTGTTTACATAGCTTGTTCGCTATTCGCCTCGACATTCGTCTCGCGATTCGCACGAATGTGTCAATGCGGCATTAAAAAAAGGCGGAGGCCTTAGAGTATTTAGAGTATAGTAATAGAAAAAATTCATTGCGAAGTGTCTTAATTTGTGGTAGAGTCTTCCGCTACCCCGCAAGTCCGGTGCAGCTTGATTGGTCGTACCTTTTCGACACAAGCATATAGGTCAATTAAAAAAGAAGTGTCTTAAATAAGGACTAAAAATCACGTCATATAGTCACCCTACCCGCGCAATACTAAAACACTGAATGCCGAAGTGAATAGCACTGTGTTATCAAAATAAACCTAATTTAACACGAGTTTAGACTGTTTATTTCGAACAAACAGATGTTAGTGTAAGGTTGATGACGACAACTAACATTATAATAGTTAGCTTTACGTCAGAGCAAGTTCGTTGTAGAGAAAAGACTAATAAATGTATTACGCCGTATGACTTTAGAATAGAACCAACCCATATCTTCACATTGGGTGTCGTAGGTGTTATTGCCACAGACTTTGGGGTAGAGTCTTCCGCTCCCCCGCAAGTCCGGTGAAGCTTGATTGGTCGTACTTTCGCGACACAAGCATAGGTCAATTCGAAGAATAAAAAATGCTGCATAGACAACAGGGATAACCTGTCACTAGGTGCACTAAGAAACAAAGATAAAACACAAAGATCAGTGTATCTTATTTGAAGTACAGAAGCCAGCACATGCGGTTGGACATTTATACTACGAAATTCACCCCTACCGCTACGAAATACGTTTAAAAGGTCATAATGTCAAACACTGCTTAAAGATTTGACATTGAAAACAAATAAATGATTATTATATTATGATTATGACTAGTATGATTATAGTAAAGATAACAAAAATATCTATGGCGTTAATTCGATTTTTTTCCCAAGAGACATGAAAAAGCGAAGCTTTTTTTCAATAACTACCTACATAAGCCTTATATATGCGCACAGAAACAGAATAAACCCTATAATATATTTTAGTACCTTACGTCTCGTCTAGGAATAGCGTAGAGGGAATACATCACAAGCAGTGACGTCAATGGTGTAATTAAAGGGTGATGTCATGGCCGCCTGATGCCGCCGATACGACTATGACGCAACGAGAAATGGAGGAAATGCGAAATACAGCGAGAGGCGATTTGGACTTTGGACCGAACGATAACAACTGGACATTGACAGTTGCGGGGTGGAAAACTTTATGAACGTTTCCAAATATTTTCTTACTTAAAGTATAGATAAATAAATAAACATAGAGCACGCGCACCGCTCTGCTGCCTTTATGCCAAGCGAAAGATGTTCAATAGGCGGTGAAATTAATAAAAAAAATCTTTTTGGATTTGTTTCTCGAGTCATGTTTGCAACTTATCACTGCACATTTCACAATGTTCTCCTATTAAATTACTTATTTTCGCGGGAAAAATAATCAGCTCCGATAAGCATTTCCTACTAAACTAAACGCTAAGATTTTCGAACTGTCATGTCTGTTGTGCAGGGTTTGACGCAGAATGTGCGTGCACTTCGTAAAATGAGCAATCGGCGCAAAATGTGCATTTCGCAATTTGTGCACTTCTCACTAGGGGCATTTCTCATAATGTGCATTTAACAAAATGAGCACTTCGCAAAATGAGCACTTGTCTAGGGTATGAGAACCTTGATAAGGCGTGCTCTATTTATATTTATACTCTTCACGAAAATATTTCATTCTCAAGGGAATAGTTTTAGAATAGAGTAGAATAATATGCTGTGAATTAGGTACAGTTATTTTATCTCACGAGTGCAGGCTCGCCTTGCTTGTGGTTGTGTGCGTATAAACACGCGCTCTTGTGTGCGTGCTAGTAAACTGAGCGCTACGCACACAAACACAATGTGCACACACAACGCACACACAAGTATGGCTCGCCTGCACTCGTCGAGAATCAAAAGCGATCCTGATTGTACACAGAAACTTATAGCACTTACAGTCATTTAATTATGTAGGACAAGAAATGTACAAATGTACAAATGTGCATAGTAACCATTTCTAGATGGCAACCTTCTATAATTCTGCCAATTTTTATATCTATCTGTTCAAGTAGGTACACGTTTATGTATTACGCTTTCCGCCCTACATATTTAACAAAGTACCTATTTCATTTTCTTCATTATATTTTACTAGCGACCCGCCCCGGCTCCGCACGGGAAAATGGTTATTGTGGGTTATCCTTCAGTATATTATGCATGTATTATACATATAAACCTTCCTCTTGAATCACTCTATCTATTAAAAAAAACCGCATCAAAATCCGATGCGTAGTTTTAAAGATTTAAGCGTACAAAGGGAGGGACATAGGGAGGGACATAGGGACAGAGAAAGCGACTTTATTTTATACTATGTAGTGATAGTGATAAAATATAACCCCCATTTTTTTATCTTTAATCCTGCTATTTTCAAAGTAGTAATGTAACAGACTTATTTTCGCATTTAAAATATTAGATAAAAAAAAAAAATTAACAATAAATACTCTTAATAATAACAAGAAACTCGGCTCTAGTATCACGTTAGTTTGTTTGAATGTTTTTCATTTCTACGATTCAGTTAACCTCCATTTAATTTTGTCACAGTCGGGTGGAGTACGATTTATTCGTTTGTCTTCCTATCTTTTCCATCGATCACTATTAATAAATAGACCCAGGAGCGTTTACGACGAACGATCTATTTTATCAAGATCAGTCAAGTAGAATACAATAGATTTGATTAGCAATAAGGTACGTACCGAATATTAACCCAAACACTTTGCTAAAGGTGGTTTGTAGTAAAAATTTCCGGGAATATTCCCACCATTCCCGGGAAATTTCCGTTCCCAGGAATATTTCCAACGAAGCTGTTCAAGCTGGCTAGATGTGGTAGACCGGGTTGGTGTTTTCCGGTTAGGTAACTAACGACCCGACCGACCCTACAGATCTCACTGACTCGTCCTAGTTGGCCTCAAACGGAAAGTGGCATTCTTAGTGTGGGAATATTCCCGAGAACGGCACATCACTATTTTGGAGTCCTAAAACAGAGTACCATAGCGACCCGGTCGCCACACTGACAGTCAGTTTTTAACCCTCGACGAAAAAGAGGGGTGATATAAGTTTGACGTGTGTGTGTGTGTCTGATTGTCTGTCTGTCTGTGGCATCGTAGCTCCTAAACGGATGCGCCGATTTTGATCTAGTTTTTTTTTGTTTGCAAGGTGTCAATCGAGAGTGTTCTTAGCTATGATCCAAGAAAATATCTTCAGCCATTTGAAGATTATTAGCTCTTTTCTAGTTGTTGAAAGGATCAAGTAACGATTTTGTGTCGGGGGTTATAATTTTTTTTAATTTATTATTATACCCCACGCCTATATAGATATTTGACATAAAAAAAAATTGCTCATTTGCCAGTCAACATCCTTAATTCTAAATCGGCAGTGGGAGAGGCCTGCCCACGCTGTATCTTATTGTATTTGGCCTTCATCCTGCTGTCACTTAAGCTGTTCAATATCGGTACGAACTTGCTACGTTATAATAACAATTCCTTAATCTATAGCACTTATCATTGCCCTTTACGTGATCTAAACTTAATTATTCTTTAATAGCTGCCCACCCGCGGCTATACGCCCGCGTTGCTTTTTGACCTTCCCGTGCACAGTTTCCCGTAGGAATGATATATTTTCCCGAGATAAAAACTATCTAAGAGTTGACCAGGGATGTAATGTAAAGAACCAACGTGCAAAATTTCATTCAAATCGGTCCAATAGTTTCGGAGATTAACCCGTACAAACAGACAAACAGACAGAGAAACAAAAAAAAAGAAAATTATTTTGTTAAGTTGTATTTCACTTCTTACATCGCCCTGACTCGGTTTTTGGCTTTTTTTTCTATGTACAGATTTTCGACCTCTACAGTTTTATTATATAGATGCGGTTAGATTTTTTTGTGTTATAATATTACTAGCTACCGCCCGCGGCTACGCTAAGGAATGAGATATTTTCCCGCGGTAAAAACTATTTGAGATGTTGATCAAGGATATGAGATACCATATGCCACCATGCAATATTCATTCAAATCGGTCCATCAGTTTCGGAGATCGATAAACAAAAAAAATTTTAAAATCTGGATATGTTCTATATCACTTTTTTTTACATCCCCCTCTGACTCGGCTTTTAGCATTTTTTTTCTATGTACAAATTTTCGACCTCTACAGTTTTATTTTATTATAATACGCGGCTCCGCCCGCGTTAACCGTTTTTCCCGTGGGAATGAGATATTTTCCCGCGGTAAAAAGTAGCCTATGTGTTCTTCTGATGTATAAGCTAGATTACAGTAAAGTTTCATTAAAATCCATTCTATAGTTTTTGCGTGAAAGAGTAACAAACATACACCCATACTTACTTACAAACTTCTTTCACGCGTTTATAATTATTAGTAGGATAAAAATTATGAACTCAAAATAGTCCCTCGTATCTCACACAATTTTTGAAATTCTTTATGGGTTAGTCTTAATGCGAATTGGTTTAACAGCTTATTGGTCTTTATGCGTGTAAAATATATGTTTTTTATTTATTTATTTGTGTACATAATTTTTTTCACATTTAAGAGGGATGAATTTTGTAAATAGGTAAAATCAAATGCTTTACACTGTCATCATCAATTTCAGCCAAATGGCCAAATGTTTTCCACTGTTGGACCAAAACCTAAATCTCTTGGAACTTCACAAAATGGTTTTCCCAACTTGACGACGGTACTCCAACAAAGTTAATTACAATTTGTCACTTTGTCAACTTCTCGCGAAGTGCCACTTAAGATGAGAGTTTTGGACTCCATAAAGTGTCAAATTAAAAATTAAGGAACGGACCTGAACCAGACGTTCCGTTTTACGGCGAGCAATTAGAAATGTTATACAACTTAAAAGACTTAGGGGCTAAATAAAAAAAATAAGAGGAAAACACAAGATGCGATCCTGTGGAGTATATTCTTTGGGTTCCTCTCCACATTGCGCGAACCCGCCAGTTATGTGAACAACTGAAATCGCATCGCCTCTTTTAGACACCCCGCGCACTAGGCAGCCAGGCTGCGGCAGCCAGTCAAACATATGACGTTGTATGGGAGCCCACGCACTAGGCAGCCACGAAATCTCATATGTTTGACTGGCTGCCGCAGCCTGGCTGCCTAGTGCGTGGGGTGTCTTAGATTGTTTGATCTCTTTTTTAAACCCTGACGAAAAAGATGGGTGTTATAAGTTTGATGTGTGTGTCTGTCCGTCTGTCTGTCTGTGGCATTGTAGCTCCTAAACGGATGCGCCGATTTTTATCTAGTTTTTTTTGTTTGCAAGGTGTCACAATCGAGAGTGTTCTTAGCTATCATCCAAGAAAATATCTTCAGCCATTTGAAGATTATCAGCTCTTTTCCAGAGTGCCAAGTGCGAGTTTTTTACTCACGAAACGCGCTCGATAACTACAACGTAAACGAGCATATTTTAGTATGGAGAAATTTTAGTTCAGCGAACTGTCCACAGATGGCGTAGTTTCAATTCTATACAAAATCGCGTTTACGCTCTCGCTATCGAGCGCGTTTACTTTGGTTGCAAAACTCGCACTCGGCACTCTGTCACAGAATACCAAATAGTATGACTCTGTTGTTGAAAGGATCAAGTAACGGTTTTGTGTCGGGGGTTATTATTTTTTTTAATTTAGTGTTAATTATTGCTTAGACTTGTACATTGTTTGAGACGAGACCCGGTCTTGGTTTGAGCAAAGCTTCTTAACTTCTGATATGACGTCATTAAGTGTTTAAAAAAAAAGCTATAATGAACAAAGAACCTACTGTGTTTTTTTTACTTGTTTCCTTTGGTACAGTAGTTAGCACATGCGGTTGAACACTCATACTTACTACGAAATTCGCTCTTACTGCTACGGAATAACGGCGTTTTCAATCAAGGTCAATGTGTACAGTCGCATGTGCTGGCTTCTTATTTTAATCTTCAATCCAGGAAAATCCAGGTTATCTACATAAACAGGGGTATTATATTACATATTTGTTCTTTTCATTAATATTATAAAGAGGAAACATTTGTATTTTTGTGTGTGTGTATGTTTGTAATAAATAAACTCAAAAACCGATTTCAAAATTTTTTTTGCTATAATTTAAGAATAAAACCCGCAACAACGGCTGAACGGAATGGGATAAAATTTTGCATGTAGAGTCTAATTTTGTAGTTCTTGTAATAGGTACTAATTCGTATAAATAGTAGGAGGCACTTGTGACATCCATGTTTGTAAATGAATAAATTACACGAAGCTAATGCACCGTGCTTTTCGAAACACAAAATCTTAGTTTTCGGACGTTTTGCCGCGTAAATTTTGTAACTAAATTGGGCAGTCTATGAAAATCCAAATTTTTATCTCATGCAATTTAGAACCTAGTGCCTCAGGAATAAGAATGGATTTCACACTTGTATGTTCTACAGGTAAGCCAATGAGATAGTGATGAAAGAGACTCGAGTCCTTTTAGTCGTTTATAACAAGACTCGCCTCTTTTTACAAGACTGTAGCTGTTAGTCTTAACTAATACGACTCAGTCGGTTAACGTATAAGACTAGAGACTTTTAAAAGCTAAGGCGACTACAGTCCTTTAGTCCTTTACAAAAGAACTGGCGCTGCATGTTAAATAATTGTAATTATAAATAAATATAATTGTAATTATAAAAAAATAAATAAAAATAAAGCAAGCAAGCAAGTACCAACTAGTTTCATCAACACACGCCAAATGACTCACGACTCCCCAAGCAATGAGTCGCCAGTCTTTTAAGTCCTTTAAGCTGTTTAAGTAACGACTCAGTCGTTTAAGTTAAAAGACTCGACTAAAAAGGCTAGTCTTATGACTAAAGGTTGGGGACTAAAAGACTCAGTCGGGAGGCGTCAAAAATAAGGCGAGTCTTTATTAAAAGCCTTAAAAGACTGAGTCTCTTTCATCACTACAATGAGATAATGTTTAATCAACTTGCAGTCCTTACCTTTCTTTAACTAAATTACCCTCCAGCTCACCTTGTGCAAACCGACCGAGAGAAAAAGTTTCATGGCGCTTTAATTGAATTGGCGATGAGCCTACTTCATTTTGTCGAGTAAACTACGCATTCGTTTTTTAAAACGTTTTTGTTTTCTTTTTATTTTCTTGCTAGTCTTATTTATGTCTGGCAACTTAGTAAGTTTTCAGTGAATGAAAGCTTTATTAGAAAAAACTGTTAAGTTTTTTATTTCAAAAGAAAACTTAAGCTCTCGATTTTACCAACAAACATCATCATCATTGTCGGCTCGTAGCCTAGTTGGTAGTACGTCTGCCTACGAAGCACAAGGTCGCGAGTTCAAATCCCGCCTAGGGCAAACATTCGTGTGATGAGCACTTGTGTTAGCCTTGTATTGATGTTGGATGTAGTAATGGACTGGGCTCCGGTCGCAGAAATCCTTACCTCATAAGATTCACTTCTAAACGCACAATGTAGTGAAAGATAATGTTGCCGAGTAGGGGTATTTAGGTATATTGTTTTCTTCCGTAAACCTGGCAGAACAATGTTTATTTTTCTGCTGAAAACCCTAAATTATGCTCAAATTTACATCATAAAATTTAACAACCGCTAACGTTTTCACCTATCCATAATAATAATAATTATAAAATGCGATAGTGTGTTTGTTTGTTCAAAGCAAGATAGAAAAAAAACGAATATAAGTACGCATAAAAATAAAATGCAGTAAAAGCAAAGAGCGTGTATTAAATATCATTAGTCATTCATTACGCTAATAAGTTAGGCTATTTTTAACTGCTGGAAAATATCTTATTTCCACGGGAATAGCCAAAAAATATCGCAGGTATATTCGCGGGCGGACGTTGTGTACTCATAATTATTATTATCTATACTAATATTATAAAGAGGAAAGGTTTGATTGTTTGTTTTTTTGTTTGTTTGTTTGTTTGTTTGCATCGAATAGGCTCCGAAACTACTGAACCGATTTCAAAATTCTTTCACTGTTGGGAAGCTACATCTACCCTGAGTAACATAGGCTATATTTTATTTTCAAAAAAATTAGGGTTCTTTGCTAAAACTTCAATAATGTAACCCGATTGTAAAAAAAATACGTAATATATTCCTAATAATTGAAAATGCTTCGAAACTACTGAACCGATTTTGGTGAAACTTGGCACAAAGTTAGAATAGACCTTAGGAAAGAACATAGGCTAACTTTTACCGCGGGATAATTCCTCATTCCCACGGGAAAAACTATTAACGCGGGCGGAGCCGCGGCGGGAAACTAGTTGTATATATAATATATCTTCAGAGCGTCGGTGGCCAAGTGGCTAGGGCTGTTGACTTCCATTTGGAAGTTCGCAGGTTCAAGCCTCGGCACGTACCAATGTGTTTTCGATTTTCGAATTCATATGTACGTTTATTCGCCGCTCTTACGGTGAAGGAAAACATCGTGAGGAAACCTGCACACACCTGCGAAAAAATTTAAAGGTTGTGTGTGAAGTTGACCAACCCACACTGGGCCAGCGTGGTCTTTAGGGTAGGCTCGAGCCCCTCGGTGGGGACATAATATGAGCTGTTCACAACATTATCTTTATCGAACCTACTTTCTTATATGGAAAGCTTCCGTATTATAAAGAGGAAATATAATATGATCTTCTTTACATTCCCCTTTGATATCTCGATAACGCGCCAACTGAAGTTTCCCACGGGCTTCGGAATACGTTTTACAATCACCAGGATAACGCGAAAGAGACACACGCACCTATTCTCCTTTCGTTAGAAAGAGAAAAGCATTCTTGTGTACCTTTCTCCTTATAGATTTGCTGAAAGCTCGGCTGCGGGCGCTTAAAATGTAACTTTGTTGTACATTTGCGGTTTCGTAAGGGAGTGCTTGTGTGGGTAGGGAGGCGATACAGCAATGGAAAGTGTATAGATCTGATATATTGTCGATTGTAGACGCTTCAGCTTTTGCCGTGGAAAGGACAGTTTAGCCTGAAATCTCTCAGTATCGTTCGGTTCGCTGTCGAGAGCGGACGTGTCGGGTCGTCAGAAAAATATAAATTTTCCGCTCTGCATGTGATTTTTTGTTGGGAATTCGTTGTTTTCTAGGTGAAACTGAGTCGTTCTAATCTAAATGTTCTTTCCGTTTGGTGAAATGGATGAGGGATAGTTCAGTGTATGATTAAACAATCTGATGATTGGTTTTATAAGGATTTGTGCGTGAATGGGAACGTCAAAGATTTTTTTTATAATGTTATTTTTTTAATTAAAGTTATTGAGTGCCATGTGAGAAGATAATTCAAAATTGCTTTCAAAATTGAAGCAGGTAAGATTTAGCTTTATTTTTAATATTTTAAATATTACTTCTTTTGTTTTTTTTGTATGTTAATTAAATACGTAATACGCATCTATTGTAATTTAAATTTATTTCAGTAATAATAATTCAAATGATTTACTTGGAAAACTTAAAAAATTGTCTACATCTATGCATAATTTTAAATTGATATTTTAATTTCCATAAATGTATACTCATCTAAATATCTTATTATATTCTTTTGAAATAGCCTTTAAAAAAAACGATAAAAATACCATTCCCATACTGTCGTTTTCAGTCTCCCCTCTTGTTATTCGTTGAAAGAATAATATTTTCGCCCTAACTACAACATTATAGTCTGGCTGGACCCGAAATGATAAATTGAATCGAACAGAGAACGTGACGGTCGGTTTGGGCGACATTTCGTATTCATGTCCGATTATAATACCACTTTGCACCGAGTCTGTCTGTCTGTATAAGTAATTTTAGTTTTTATAACAAACTAGCGACCCGCCCCGGCTCCGCACGGGAAAATGGTTATTGTGGGTTATCCTTAAGTATATTATGCATGTATTATACATATAAACCTTCCTCTTGAATCACTCTATCTATTAAAAAAAACCGCATCAAAATCCGTTGCGTAGTTTTAAAGATTTAAGCGTACAAAGGGAGGGACATAGGGACAGAGAAAGCGACTTTATTTTATACTATGTAGTGACTAGCTTTCCGCCGCGGCTCCGCCCGCGTTAACAGTTTTTCCCGTGGGAACGAGGCATTTTCCCGCAGTAAAAGGTAGCTTATGTTACTCAGGGTGAATGTAGCTTTCTAATGGTGAAAGAATTTTTTTTCATTACAAAAAACACACAGTAATACAAATCTTTCCCCTTTATAATATTAGTATGATAGTATGAAGAGCGTCGGTGGCATGGTGGCTAGGGCCGTTATCTACCATTCGGTAAGTGCGGGATCAAGTCTCGGTTCGATTTTCGACTACATAATATATAGGTGCGTTTATTTCACGCTCTTACGGGGGAGGAAAACATACTGAAGAAACCTGCACACACCTGCGAAGAGGGAGGTCTTTGTCCAGCAGTGGACGTCTTTCGGCTGAGATGATGATGATGATGAACCTGCGAAGAAATTCAAGGGTTGTGTGTTCGTGACCAACCCGCACTGGACCAGCGTGATCAACTAAGGCCTATTCACCCTGATTTCAGGGTAAGCTCGAGCCCCTCGGTGGGGACTTTTATGAGCTGTTAACGAACCAATTAAATCTTTCCACTTTATAATTTCGGTAAAAACTAAACAATATTCTGCATGAAGGAAAAAAAAATTCGCGCCCAAATAGGCATGATTACTACTCCATCTAGGCGCGTAATTTTTTTCTTCCTTCATGATATTTTGGTTTAACAGTCGTTCTTATTTATACCTACAATCAATATTTGCCCTCAAATTCTTTCTGAAAAGTAAATCCTGAACTGAAACGATGTTTGCTAGTGTTATCGCCGCGGCCTCGGCGTGTTAAACAAATACTTTAACGATG
Source organism: Teleiodes luculella (assembly GCA_948473455.1). Classification (NCBI taxonomy): domain Eukaryota; kingdom Metazoa; phylum Arthropoda; class Insecta; order Lepidoptera; family Gelechiidae; genus Teleiodes; species Teleiodes luculella. Next base: position 2,968,590 of record OX419608.1, read on the forward strand.
TAATACGCTCTCCAGATATCAAAAGGTAATTATTGTGCGCGCAAACGATATAAAAAGCGTAGTGAGTTGCACTCTATAACGAATCAACTTCACACACAACCTTTGTATTACTTCGCAGGTGGGTGCAGATCAACATTAAAAGGGGTTTATTTGAAGTTAGATTTTACAAATCATTTTCTAGAGGTCAAATGAAGTTAATAAGCTTAGTTCTAATCAAGGATTGCTCTCGTCTCACACTAAACAAGAATAAACTCTTAAACTTTAAAGAAATTTCCTTACGATATTTTGTTTACCGAATAAACGTACGGTTACGTTCATAAGTTCAGTCATGTCACGTGCACCTATACTTTAAATTATCTTCTTTTCCAAAATAATGCAGGACGCATCGTTTGAAGCAAAATATTCAGTCACTTACACTATTTAAGTAACACTAAAAATAATCATATCAAGCCTTTGGGAAAAAAGTTATTTGAAAGTATAAAAACAAGTGATATGACTGCACTTATGAACTTGTACTGTAGATAGGTACGAAATTCAAAGAAACATTATTTTACTCTTCTAACTCTTCTGTTTCCTTTGTTCGCAAAAGGACAGATTCTCAAATGGACAGATGCTGTTATACTTTTAACTCTTATGTTTTGTTTTGTATTGTTTTCTGTATTTTGTGTCCTTTTTCAATAAAGTATATTGTATTGTAGGTGCTCGAATCCATGAACTTCCGAATGGAAGGCAACGGCTGGCTCTACCTAGTCACTGGCAAACAAAAATACAAACTAGGATTCTGTTTTAATAATAATAATCTTTATAAATTACAGTAGAATTAGGGACTACTATTTGGTAGTCTGTGGTAGAATGACTACTATTTGGTATTCTGTGGTAGAATGCAGTTTTATTAGTTTTTAGAATTAAAATAAATTCTTCTTTCAGTAAAATGTTCTATCTACAAGGTACTTTTTCTCCATGTGACATAGCCGTGGGACGCCCTGTATAATATAAACTTAACAATCAGTATGAATGTTTGTTCGTTGAACTATGAATCGTTAGTGTATTTCGTCGGGTCGTTAATATCCCCAGATGGGTCGAGGTTTTCCCTGATTCTCTATTTGTTGTAAACAAAAGTCAAGGAAAGTTGTTGTAGGCATGTAAAGCCGTTGGTCTCGGCTACTATCTACGGATGTAGTCGTTATAGCCTGCTGGATACGGGTAGAATAAACGGTAGAGTAGAGCGGTAGAGTACTAACTATCCTACTCACTATACTCATGTAGACATCTTTGGTAGAGTAGAGTACTGAAATTTGGTAGAGTAGAGTAGCTAGCACCGTGGGCAAATGAAATGAAATAAAATCATTTATTATAACTGTTGGACACTTTAGATCTCTTAGTTAAGTCAAATAAATTTACATTTAGTATTACCCCAAAAAAATCAAGCACAATTTCAACTTTAACAACAAAACAGTAAAGTTTCTGCAACTAAAATAGTACTAATTAGGTTTATGTTTTTACCAAATTTGATTCCAATAGATTCACTGATACAGGTGGATGTAAAAGGCAGTAAATGTTTCAGTGCTTTTTCCGATAGGTATATCTTTATAAACATTTAATTATAAACAACATAAGTTCTTACAACAGTGTTCAGAAACGTTGCGAAGTGGATATATTTAAAGATTGCAAATTTAGAATTAGATCTTTTTTGGCCACTAAACTGTATTGTAATAATTGTTTAAGATAGGTAGGTTTACTTTATAAGTGTTGTAAAGGCTACCTAGTACACACAAAACCTATCATTTAGTAGGTACATATTGTAAATGTTATGTGATAATGCCGGTGGAGTGTTATTTTTCAATAAATAAATAAAATAAACGTCTTTTAAATATCCATAGATGCGAAGGACTGCGGACTAAAGGTTAAGAAACATTGCAATAGAGAAAGAATTGTATTTTTTAAGAGGATAGGTTTGTCATATTTGCGAGCGACAAATAGCGTTTTGTATTTTGTAACTTGCTTGCTAACAACCGTGTGAGTTTTGACCACGTTTTGACTCGAACATCGCGGATGTGAAAAATTCGGCATCTGCAACATCCCTGGTTTTCCCACACAAACCTTAGAAGACCATTATCACTACATAGTACAAAACAAAGTCGCTTTCTCTGTCCCTATGTCGCTATGTCCCTATGTATTGTCACGAACTTGCCATAAAGTTCGAGAGATCGCTACTCAAATTCGATATAAGTACATCTATACAACTATAAAGGATGGGAAATTCCAATTGCATCCACAGAGGGATCACGGTGCAAACGAAGATGGACTTTCTGTCAACGCCGCAAGGCACAAAATCACCTAAGCAAGCCACTTGTTTACTCGAATTTAGTGACCTCGCGCGCCCATTGTTCTGTGACAAGTATTGTCTGAGAACAAAGGAAATGTTCTAGTAATTTCCCGATTACGTGATTACAATGGGATTACTCCAGAAATCAAGCATCGCGTAAACAACCCATTGTTTCGTGGGGGTATATAAACACCCGAGACGACGGCCAACGCCAGTTCATTTCTGAGCTATCTAAGCGATCTCAACAAGGGAACTACAAGCGATCAGTGGAAGAAACCTGCGACTAAAGCGATACCTACGGACTACGAGTGACCCTGTGATTTGGCTACAACGTGATTGGAGTGACCAGTTGAAGATACCTGTGAACTCAGCGTGATCAACGGACTACGAGCGACTTTACGATTTGGCTACAGTTGTGATTGGACCTGCGACCTGTTTATCGTCGAATAAATTCTCAAATCAAGTTATTCGGCTTTTCTTACAAATCCCGAACCCCACGTCCGTAACATTTGGTGTCAGAAGTGTGGGATTTGGAAATGCCAGTGGCTCCGAGGGAGAATACTGACGGCGTCAGAACAAGGGCGCAGCTAGCTGCGGAAGCCACGACTACAGCCCGTGAAGACATGCCCACCGGACCAGGAACCCCGCCTGCTGGACCAGAAGCCTTGCCCACCGGACCAGAAGCCCCACCAACAGGACAACTAGCCCCGCCTACTGGTACCGCCCATCGAGCCACACCTCCGGTTACCAGCCGCGTCCAGGAATCCCGAGCATCTACGTTTGACCCCAGCCGACTTATGAAAATGATGGACCAAATGTACCAGAGCAAAGGGAAATGTACCAGGAGCAAAGGGAAATGTGCCGGGAGCAAAATGAAATGCGCGAGGACCTGGGCCACAAACAGGAGGAAATGCTGCTTGCCATTTCGTCAGTTTCGGGCACTGTGAAAAAATTACAAGAGAGCGTCGACCAAGTAGAAGAAAGAGTTGGAAGTTTGGAAACCGACGTAGACGACGTCAAAATGGACTTAGCCGGGCTTAAGAAGAAGATGCTGAATCTGCAAACAGCAGGATCCGCCGCGTCGAGTGAACACGCCTGCACCAGCCACGCGCCAAGGATAAAAGTACCGTCGTACGACGGCACCACATCCTGGACCGCCTATCGGCAGCAATTCCAGACCGTTGCTGCTGCAAATGGGTGGACAGAGGAGCAGAGCCTGACAGCTCTCACCGTTGCTCTTCGAGGTTCAGCCCTTTCTGTTCTGGAGGCGCTACCAGGCTCGGGTAGCACATTTAAAGAACTTATGGAGGCACTCGAAACTCGTTATGGAGAGCGTCATTTGGAGCACGTCTTCCGCGCCCAACTACGTGACCGGATTCAACGCCCAGGAGAAGGACTTCAGCAGTGGGCTTTGGAAATAGAAAAGCTCGTGCGCAAGGCCTACCCGTCTGCTGATGCGAAGATGGTGGACTCCAACACCCTTCAGGCATTCGTCGATGGAATTCGTGACATGGAGATTAGGGCTGCAGTGGGACTTCGCCATCATGTCTCCCTGAAGGAAGCCCTAGCGCACGCGTTGGAAATTGAAGCCCTGCGCCGTGACGTGCGCCCAACTCACAAAGTGCGGGAAGTAATAGAGGAAGTACAGGAGATAAAGACGTCGTTCCCGCCCAAGAAGAAAACAACCGGGCCCATGTGTTATAAATGTGGAGAAAGGGGCCATCTGCAGTTCACCTGTCCGAAAAAGGAGACTCAGACAGCAAAGCTTGCCGAAAAAATAAGTAAGCTGGAAGAACGAGTCAACGAAATGACCAAAAAATCAGGAGACCCCATCTCCTGCTGGGAATCAGGGAAACGAGTAACAGCCAGGACTAAGGGGCGGGTACTGGCTGGAGCGGAAGGAGCCCCAACAACGATCGTCTCCCAGGCGTGCAACGGAAACAGCTTGATGGTACACGGTTCAGTGAACGGAATAAACTGCAAGATGACATTGGATACAGGAGCTTCTAGGACAATAATCAAGCCAAAATTAGTGGATGCCACAATCAAGCGCAAGAACAACATCAACTGTCGACTTCTTTCCGCTTCCGGCCAGAAGATACCCGTCCTAGGAGAAATTTCGGTCACAATTCAAGTGGGTGAAACATCCTACGCTCACAACGTTATCGTGGCCGATATAATGGATGACTGCATACTGGGCCTGGACTTCATGAAAAGATACGAGTGCAGAATCGACGTCACCAACGGAATTCTGAAATGTGGCAATGAAGAGATTTTTATCCTGGGAGGACCCGTGGGCAAAGTGACATGCTTGAATAAGATCTGCATACCAGGACGCACGCAAGCAGAAGTGCCAGTGAAGCTACCACGTGCAAAGAAGAATAGATGCGTGCTGATAGAGGATACTCGAGAAAAATCGACGCAGAAGATTCTGGCGGCCAGGACACTTGTCAAAGGGAACACCACTGCGGTAATAAGAATTGCCAATTTAGAAGATCACGAGATACAATTAAAAGAGGGCGACGTCATTGGTAAATGCGAAGAAGTTGTCTGGGTAAGAAAGTGCCAATCATCTCTGAGTACGACGAAAACGAAGGAAAGTTCTACAATCGCAGAACTTCTCGAAGGAAGCAAACAAAACCTAAGCTATTCTCAAAGCATGAAAGCCAAACACCTGCTTCAGCGGTTTGCAAACGTGTTTTCGTCTCAAGAAGGAGATTTGGGGAGAACATCTTTAGTGCAACACAAGATAGACACCGGAAGCGAAGGACCTATTCGACAGCGAGCAAGGCGAATACCGATAGCAAAGGAGCAAGAAGTTCAAGACATGTTGGAAGACATGAAGAAAAATAAGATTATCGAACCATCTGCGAGTCCATGGTGCTCTCCTGTCGTCCTGGTTAAAAAGAAAGATGGCAGTACAAGGTTCTGCGTGGACTATCGGCGACTCAACGATGTGACTAAGAAGGACAGTTATCCACTACCGCGCATTGACGACACCCTGGATACCCTGAGTGGCAAGACGTGGTTCTCGACCTTAGATTTGAAGTCTGGGTACTGGCAAGTGGAGATACATCCAAAGGATAAAGAGAAGACGGCATTCTCTACAGGAAAAGGTTTATGGCAGTTTAACGTGATGCCATTTGGATTGTGCAACGCGCCAGCCACTTTCGAGCGACTCATGGAGTGTGTACTGGCAGGATTAGTGGGAGAAGCCTGCCTAGTATATTTGGACGACGTCATCATTATGGGTCGAGACTTCGAGGATCATCTGCTTAACCTGGAGAAAGTCCTAAGGAAGATTCGAGGAGCCAACCTGAAGCTAAATCCGAAGAAATGCACTTTATTTAGAAACAAAGTGAACTACCTCGGCCACGTGATCACCAGTGAAGGGATACAGACTGATCCAGCTAAAATAGAAGCCGTACAGAATTGGCCAACTCCTAAAGACAAAACAGAAGTACGTGCATTCTTGGGTCTATGCTCATACTACAGGCGCTTCGTTAAAGGATTCTCCGAGATAGCCAAGCCGTTACACCGCCTGACTGAAGACAAGCGAGCATTCTGCTGGGACGGGGCCTGCGAGGATTCCTTCCAAAGATTGAGAAAATGCCTATGTGAGACACCAATCTTGGGATACCCACAAGCGAATGGGCAGTTTATCGTCGATACGGATGCAAGCAACACAGCGATTGGTGGAGTACTGTCTCAAAAGCAAGGGGACAAGGAAGTTGTGATTGCCTACTTCAGCAAGTCGCTATCGAAGCCTGAAAGGAACTACTGTGTGACGAGAAGAGAGCTCTTGGCTGTGGTTAAGACTCTTCATCACTTCAGCAAATACATCATCGGCAGGAAGTTCACGCTTCGTACCGACCACGCCGCTTTAAAATGGCTGCTTCAGTTTAAAAATCCCGAAGGTCAAGTTGCAAGATGGATCGAACAGCTTCAAGAATATTACTTCATCACTGAACATCGCAGCGGGAAGACTCATGGAAATGCTGATGCCCTCTCAAGGAGACCATGTCCAGAGGAATGCAAGCACTGCGTCAAGCAAGAGTCTAAGGAAGAAATTGTGCAACTTACTAGGACTAGCCCTCCGAGATCCTGGGAAGACGAGTCAATGAGAGAAGCCCAAGAAGACGACGAAGATATACGACTTATCGTCGCATGGAAGCAACGAGGCGAGGAAAAGCCAAAATGGTATGAAGTTGCGCCTACGAGTACCATCACCAAAGCATATTGGGCACAGTGGGACAGTTTTGTCCTGCAGAACGGGATACTTTACCGAAAATGGGAAAAACCCAACGGTAGAGAGTTTCATCTGCAGCTGGTCGTGCCAAAAGAACGGATCAAGGATGTTCTTCGTGAAGTACACGATGGCATATCAGGTGGTCACCTGGGTGTCAAAAGAACTTTGACGAAGTTACGGGAAAGATTTTACTGGCTAAACTGTCGAGCGGATGTGCAGGATTGGTGCCGAAAATGTACCACTTGTGCTGCAGTAAAAGGTCCATCAACCAGGAGCCGAGGACACCTTCAACTTTACAACGTTGGTGCACCATGGGAGCGAATAGCAGTAGACGTTGCCGGACCATTCCCCGTGACGGAGTCGGGAAACAAATACTTTATGGTGGTTATGGATTACTTTACCAAATGGCCAGAAGTATTTGCTATACCCAACCAAGAAGCTACGACCGTGGCCTCCAAATTAGTGGAAGAAGTCATATGCCGATATGGTGTACCACTAGAAATCCATTCGGACCAGGGCCGGAACTTCGAGTCGAACGTGTTCCAAGAAGTATGCAAAATACTGGGTATGCACAAGACGAGGACTACCCCGTATCACCCACAGTCCGACGGCATGGTGGAGAGGTTTAACCAAACACTGGAGAGACATTTGGCGAAATTAGTAGACAACCACCAGAGAGACTGGGACAAATACATCCCACTTTTCCTTCTCGCCTATAGAACCTCGGAACATGAGAGCACGAAGGCCACCCCGGCATATGTAAACTTCGGACGTGAGCTAAGATTACCGGTTGATCTTCTAACAGGAGGAACACCAGAGGACCCCATCACCTTACAGGATTATGTGTCTGAATTGCGAGACAAAATGAGGGAGATTTATGCGATGGTACGAGAAAATGGTCTACAATCGAGCGAAAACATGAAGACTAGATATGACCGACGAGCAAATACCAGTGGATTTGAGGAAGGAACACTAGTCTGGCTCCATAACCCAACACGCCGAAAAGGAAAGTCACCCAAACTACAGACGAGATGGGAAGGACCATTCAAGGTAGTTACGCGAATCAATGACGTAACGTATCGGATACAACGGCATCCGAGAGGAGCACTAAAAGTGGTCCACGTCGACCGCTTGGCGCGTTACCATGGCAGTAATGAAGAAGCTCGGGACGAGCATCTCTAAGAGGAGGGCAGTGTCACGAACTTGCCATAAAGTTCGAGAGATCGCTACTCAAATTCGATATAAGTACATCTATACAACTATAAAGGATGGGAAATTCCAATTGCATCCACAGAGGGATCACGGTGCAAACGAAGATGGACTTTCTGTCAACGCCGCAAGGCACAAAATCACCTAAGCAAGCCACTTGTTTACTCGAATTTAGTGACCTCGCGCGCCCATTGTTCTGTGACAAGTATTGTCTGAGAACAAAGGAAATGTTCTAGTAATTTCCCGATTACGTGATTACAATGGGATTACTCCAGAAATCAAGCATCGCGTAAACAACCCATTGTTTCGTGGGGGTATATAAACACCCGAGACGACGGCTAACGCCAGTTCATTTCTGAGCTATCTAAGCGATCTCAACAAGGGATCTACAAGCGATCAGTGGAAGAAACCTGCGACTAAAGCGATACCTACGGACTACGAGTGACCCTGTGATTTGGCTACAACGTGATTGGAGTGACCAGTTGAAGATACCTGTGAACTCAGCGTGATCAACGGACTACGAGCGACTTTACGATTTGGCTACAGTTGTGATTGGACCTGCGACCTGTTTATCGTCGAATAAATTCTCAAATCAAGTTATTCGGCTTTTCTTACAAATCCCGAACCCCACGTCCGTAACAGTATGCTTAAATCTTTAAAACTACGCAACGGATTTCGATGCGTTTTTTTTAATAGATAGAATGATTCAAGAAGAAGGTTTTTAAGTATAATACATGCATAATATACTTAAGGATAACCCACAATAACCATTTTCCCGTGCGGAGCCGGGACGGGTCGCTAGTTAGAATTAAAGTACAAGTTGGTAGCCGACGTGTTCAATTCAATTTAATTTATGTTGCAGCGACACTACTGGTTTCCATGTATTTCCACAGAATAAATAATAGTACTAGGTATTTCTATGAAATTGTAACATGAAGCGACGACACGTCGTCGTCTGCTGCTTCTGAGTGCAGTCGGCTACCAATTTGTACCTTTACTACCAACCCGCACTGGGCCAGCGTGGTCGACTAAGGCCTATTCAGCCTGATTTAGGGCAGGCTCGATCCCCTTGATGGGGACATAATATAGGCTGCTAACGAAAGTAATACCTTCAGGACCGAAATCTAATAATAAAACTTGAAAAACCATGCGTCAAACCCGTGAACGTGGTGCTGCTTGGGGCGACTGGTCTACTCTAGTCGATTGCCGGTTGTTTTTTGGTTACTTATATAATTTAGTTTTTCTACTTTGACTAGTTGCCTTCCTCTGATTGCATACTTCGTTTGCACTCTTTGTTATATGAATCAAATTGTATAAAATAATATTTTTTGTAAAATAGTTTGAAAAGATGCAACGCCTGTGGAGTTTCTTCCGGCGGGTTCTTCTCCACAGAAGACAGCCAAATCGTGAACCCGCCTCGACGTCGAAAAGTGATTTGTAAAATCTTACTTCGAATAAAACATATTTCATTTTCATTTTCATAAAATATTTTTGTGAGGTTATGTCCTATCATTAAAAAAAATCTTTCTCGGTCATGTTCTAAGTAATTTTCTAAATGAAAAAGTAACATACTACCTCTAATAGTTACTGATACAGTTCCCGCTAAGAACTACCGACCATACTTTTAATTAAAACGGAACGTCAGCTGAAACGAATGGTCCTGTCTAGCCCCTAGCGATATTGCGCGAGCCCATTGGCGGAATACAAAACATCTAATAGCCAATTAGAAGGTAAGCCTACGGACGTTGACTGACAGACTGAAGAAAATCTCGGTCTGTTTATAAGAGAGAAAGAAAAGAAGCGACGAAAATAAAAGTCTAGTTTAAGAGATAAGAGGTACCCCCACATAAGGCGTCTTTTGAGGCTGTGAGCGTTTTATAGTAAATTTTATCACCTTAACTTTACATTAGTACCTAAAATTTCGAGAGTCCTTTTTATTTACAAAGCAAGGACGTTAGAAACTAGAAGCGTACGCGGGTAATACTTGTGGTTTTACAAAATACTCTATTACTTTTAATACCACAGATTACTTATAGGTGAAATTTTGGAGTTAGGAGGACAGAAAATACGACAATAGTTGGTGACTGAACTCTTTATTAAGTAAATATCGTTGAACTGTAGGCTTTGATCTGTAGACCCTGACATATTATACCATAATATCTAGAATAGTATCAGGTTACAATAATATGTAATACTCACATTACATTGTCACCATATTGTTTCATCTTCACACTATCGTCTTCCGAGCGTCGTCGTCGTGCGTCGCGCATACTATCATAGGCAGCAAGGCGAGTGAAACAAAACACGGACGCGGATGATGATTGGTCGTCGCTTGAAAAACGCTAGTGTGGGGGGTTTCTAATCTTACTATCCCAAGAAATAATATTATAACTAATATTATAAAAAGGAAAGATTTGTATTTTTGTGTGTGTTTATAATGTATGTTTGTGATGAATAAACTCGAAAACTACTGAACCGATTTCAAAAGTTTTTTCACCATTACTAGGCTCCATTCACTCTGAGTAACATAGGCTACCATTTACCGCGGGAAAATGCCTCATTCCTACGGGAAAAACTGTTAACGCGGGTGGAGCCGCGGGCAGAAAGCTATAATTAAAAAACAAGATAAAAAGTTAGGAATTTATTGTAAATACTAAATTCAAATTTCAGTTGATCCTGACTACTTTAAGATGCCAATCAACTTATTACTGCAAGAAAACTTAATCAATTTCTTTTTTTATTTTGTTCTTAATTTAATATCATTACAAAACACATTATGGTATCATTTTTTTAAATGTAGAAAATGTTTGCTACGTGTCGTAGCATTTCGTAGCCTCGTAGTACGAAGGTCTACGCCGTAGCAAGGTCAGGGTGGCATCCTTATTTTGTACATTTTGTAGTGTAATGTGCAAACCTGCAATAAAAACTACGCTTTTACTTAGCGAATTTTTAAAGAAAAATCAAAGCGTAACAAAAATAATTGCAGTTGAAGTTTTTCGACTTCAATGTATAAGGATTTTTTTTATTTTTACGGTTAAGACAAACATGTCTGTATTATGTAGGTACTTATAAAAAATGTATTTATCAATTCTCATATTATCTTAATAATGAGTAGTAAGCGCGAAAGCTTCAAACAAACATTAGTGTGAAACTAAGTTTCGCCAGGTTAGTATTAAGTAAGGTAGTTAGGTATTAAGTTTTACTAGTTTTGTGTGGTTTTGTAGGCCAGTGTATTTCACTGTAGCTATTTCTAAACACTATTACTGCCTCTTCACAATTTCAGTTTGTTTCCGAATAAACTCCAATTTGTACCTCATTCAGCCGCTAGTCCCGACAGCCCAATTGCGCAGAAACATGGCGGACATAATTGGGACATCCCCGCGGCTCCGCTAACTGGCTTAATGACGACCAAAATGGCGGCTTCCGAACGGTCCATTTCTGTAGCAAAAGTTATAGAGAAAGTTCACTTGTCACACCCGCGGCTCGCCAGTTCCTGGGCGAGCCTGCGAGTGCTAACTTGATTACAGATTAGGGATGCGCGATTTTTGCCTTTGAATCGATTTTCTGGATCGTAATGGATCGTAAGCCTTTGAATCGATTCATGGATCGGATCGTATGCTCTTGAATCGATCTTTTAAAAATCGATTCAAAAATCAAATCATAATTTTTATTATTAAATTATTATTATTTTTATGATACAGAGACATATTTTTCAGTTTTTCCAATAATATACTGGATTTTATGGGTGGTATCATCGGTAAAATCACGATAGCACAATTATTTTTACACAAACCGTTAAATTTATACCTACGGCACAAGCGACCAACGCGAAATAAAAAAAATGAGGATTTTTTAGAACTACTTGCATCATGTTACATTGTTTTTATCAACTAGCTTTGCTTTATAATATAAACAATGCGGACTAATGATGTCAATATAGTGTCGTTATTCGTTTGAAATTGATCTTTCTTCATTTTTTATTATAAACATAACAAATTAGTACACTGTCCGTGAATACGATCCAAGGGATTCGATCTACCTTACTTGTGAATCGATCCGAATAAAGATCGTATTGAAGTGAATCGATTCAAAAAATCGCTAGATCGTATTCTCTTGAATCGATCTTCATAAAAATCGAATCGTAATGCGCATCCCTATTACAGATGAAGCTTGGTCCAAGAAAACAAGGTCTTGCAATTAGACCACGTGACTGACACGAGTCTACGGCGTTGTCCTAATAGAACGCGAATGCGCGATCATCGTAAGTTCGCGCGAATTTTACTCGTACGAACGCGCGATCAAACATATTGAAGTCGAATATGTGTCCTAATAGACGATCGCGCGATAGAACGATTTCTTCATACATTTCACAATCGCGCGATCGCGCGATGATCGCGTATTCGCGTTCAATAGAACGGACAACGCCATTTCTACGTCATTTTGCCTATTCATCCTTGTCGAATGCGTGTAATAAATAAGGATGAACAGCGCAAAATGGCGTAGGCTTGTGTCAGTCACGTGGTCTAATTGCAAGACCTTGTTCTCTTGGACCATGAGATGAAGTAAACGACGAGAAGCTAGAAGCTTCTGCTTGAACGGTACTAAGAATGAAACTGCATTTTTCACTAGCACAGTCTTACACTGGTTTATTCACTTACTAGCGACTTGCCCCGGCTCCGCACGGGAAAATGGTTATTGTGGGTTATCCTTAAGTATATTATGCATGTATTATACATATAAACCTTCCTCTTGAATCACTCTATCTATTAAAAAAAAACCGCATCAAAATCGGTTGCGTAGTTTTAAAGATTTAAGCATACATAGGGATATAGGGACATAGGGACAGAGAAAGCGACTTTGTTTTATACTATGTAGTGATGAAGTACAGAATTTATTAAATTTATAAATAAAACTTGAGGAAATGGCCTAAATTCGTTGAGGCTGGAGAAAAAGTGAAGGGATAACGAATGAAAATGACATGTGAATGACGAATGAATTCCAAAATTATATATTCAAATTTAGACGAAAAAGAAATGGTAAATGCGATGAGAATGAGGTGGCAACGAGGTTGGATGCAAGGCACCCCGTTACACACTTAATGTACCCAGCTAGTGTAGCTAATGTAGTAGCCAGCACATGCGGCTGGACACCTTGAGAGCGATCATATCACGTAGCGGTAGGGGTGAATTTCGTAGTGCGAATGTCTAACCGAGTGTGCTGACTTCTGTATTTCATTGCCAAATAGGTTTCCGCTCTGCGGCTTCGCTGGCGTTAACAGATTTTCCCGTGGAAATGAGGTATTTTCCTGCGGTAAATGGTAGCTTACGTAATTTTTCAATGTCTATTTTATTTCTTTACTATGTTTCATCAAAATTGATTCAGTGGTTTTGGCGTATAAAGTGTTCCGGATTGTATATGACAAATAGCGTAATTAATCATAGAGGAAGATATTTTTAAAATTGATTACGGAAGACGTGAACGGAATTAAGGCTTACAGCCTGTCAAGTATAACTTGGCGTTCCAATGGCGGCGCCACTCCGCACTATTTTCGGCATGTTGCGTAAAGATTTTAATAGATAAAATATTAGTTCGTTTTTTCGCCACACGCCAACTTGTACTTGACAGGCTGTATGTAGCGTTTTTTTTTATGTTTACTTGTCTGTGGTGACTTTATAATGTTTTTACAAAAAATTGTACCAGCTAACTCAAATTAGCTGAAAAAATTTCGAATCATTAAAAAAAGTAAAGTATTTTTTTTTAAATTATGTACAAATCGAGAATCGCTAAACTTAAGTGGCAGTGGGCTGGGCACATTGCGCGTAGAACCGACGGCCGTTGGGGCAAAAAGGTTCTCGAATGGCGACCGCGCGCCGGAAGACGTAGTGTGGGCAGGCCCCCCACGAGGTGGACCGACGATCTGGTGAGGGTCGCGGGAAGCCGCTGGATGCGGGCAGCGCAGGACCGATCATTGTGGAGATCCTTGGGGGAGGCCTTTGTCCAGCAGTGGACGTCTTTCGGCTGAGATGATGATGATGATGATGATGTACAAATTGGTTGGACTCAATGAAATATTAAAATCTTTTATAATAACCCAACCCGATTTCCGATGTAAAAGCTTCTTTCAAAATCGCGGAAATCTGAGCACTTGACACAGGAAGGGCAACGAAATAAAAAGGCTTAACAAGAATAAAAGGAAAAGGAAACAGATTTAACCCGGAACAGCCGCTGAAACGCGAGGGAAAATAAGCCTAATAGCCGTTAGTCCTACAATAAGAGAGGTGGAATATAATAAGTACCTTTGCCAGATAAACTGTTTGACACTCGCGCCACGGACTTTCCAAGTCCGATGTTGCCAAATTTGATTTTAAAACACAGGCATGTTTAATTCAAAAATTATGTTACTTATTTGTATACTTTATGATACATGATAATTATAATATAAATAAATATTATGAATGTAATTTGACTATTATAAATGTAATTTTGACTTCTACCGATATACCAACTTTGTTTTTTTATTGATTGTTTAGTTTTATTTATTTCTTGAGGTGTGGCTTAGTTTCATTTATTTATTTATAGGTATAGTGAACGAATTAATGAATGAATAGGTATGCCAAAAGCACAATCATACAAGCATAATAAAAAATATACTACAGTAAAGGTCTGTAACTCTATGAATTGAAAACATAAGCATACACAACAGTTTATTTTCTTGATGTAAAACATCTAATAGGCGAGGGGTAAAACTGATTATTGCCGTGGCGATCGTGGCGTGACAATACATTTACTAAAGAAAACTATTAAGTATAAACCTACATCATATTTTGTACTACGCCATCTAGCAGATACCTGTAAAATTACTAAAAACAATCACAAACTACTCGTAACTTTACTTCCGAAGTTTCACATCAGCCGGGCGACCCCGTGACGACGATTCACGATTTTTTATTTATTACCTACTAGCTTTTCATCGCGGCTCTGCCCGCGTTAACAGTTTTTCCCGTAAGGGAATCTATGGTCGATCGCACGCATTCCTAAAAATGTACTGACGGACGTGTTGGGCTAATTCCAATAACAGTGGTCTTTTCACCAGTCAAAATACCAGTATTTAAAGTGCGTTCATAAAAAACATTTTATTTTACACGCGTGTAACTTTAAATAAAATACCCAAGTCTCCAACAAATCGCACAGCAATTAACTGCTTTGTTTGGGTCGACGTATTTGTGCGAATCTGCGTTTTCTGAAATGAAAATAATTAAATCCAAATACCGCAATCGACTTACCGACGAACATTTGTCTTCCTGTTTACGTTTGGCACTTAGTAAATACGTGCCTTCCTATGAGAAATTAGCAGAAAATACGCAGTGCCATGCATCGACCTCTAAGTAAATCGGTCCAGAGAGGCCCGAAAACTGATAAAAACATTCTTAGTTCATGTGATTGGCTTCATACTTATTTTTAGTAGTTATTAGTTATTAACTTGTATAATAAGAAACTGTACTTCTTTAATTGTAAATAAAAGTATATTTAAATAGTAATATGTGCGCAATACCTACAATAAACGATTTAACATAAAAAAATATTGTCTTATTGCAAGTCGATCGCTTGTCGTCTCAATTTATTGATATAGATCGCCATTAGTGAAAGTCTGCCCACCCCTGCTCTAGTGTCACTCCGTTCCGCTCACGTAAGCCCTTTGAAGGTCAAGTTCTGAGGATCGGGCTCAGTGGGCCTCACAATATTTTACCCCCAAGGAATTCCTATGAGAAGGAGGATTGTGCGAAGGCTTCTGATTGGTCAGGGCTTTCACGTGTGATCTGGAGGCTTTCGTGCGCTTTTGTTCACATTCTAACAGGTATTAAGCAAGAAAATAAAACTGTGAAATAACTATCATATTCATACTAATAATGAAAAGAGGAAAGATTTGTATTTTTGAGTGTGTGTGTGTGTGTGTGTTTGTAATGAAGAAATCTCAAACACTACTAAACCGATTTCAAAAATTCTTTTACCATTAGAAAGCTACATTTACCCTGAGTAACATAGGCTACCTTTTACCGCGGGAAAATGATTTATTCCCACGGGAAAAACTGTAAGCGCGGGTGGAGCCGCGGCGGAAAGCTAGTCAGTTATAAAAAAAAAAAAAACAATAATCCCGTCTGCGTTTTTTAATAGACCCTGTATTTTATTTTCTTTATATAGATTACTTGTTTATAATTAGGTTGAAACATATAAGTGTCATATTGTATTTTTTTAGGTGTTTCGTTAGGATTTGAAATAATAAAAGCCTTTTGACAGATTCTTTGGCGCATAAAAAGACGCATTTTATCAGTAAGCGGCTCTTCCAAACTCTCTGCATTTTATACACCAAAAAGGAAAGATTTGATCATTTGTTTGCATTGAATAGGCTCCGAACGATACCAATTTTAATGAAAGTTAAGCAAAGATAGAATAGATATGGGGAAGGACATATTTTTTTATTTTTACGCGGGAAAATTTGTCATTCCCACGGGAAAATAACCCGGGTACCGTGCACGAAAATGTGGTATTCAATAAAGTACCTACAATTTATTTCGGATAGTTATACGTGATTTAGTTACGAATCTCCTGAATAATAAATACACTAATACCACACCAGGGTAAGACCCTTCAGGTTAACAGTGCCCGTACCCGCCGGCGGGGGCGCGGCCAGAACCAAAATCAAAATTGATAATCAGAGACGGAGCCCCTCAGGCGTCGTCTCCTTCACGATGTTTTTCAGTATCAACGCGCTAGGCAGAGGTACGAGGCTCCCTCGAGCCGCCCCTAGACGCGTTGGAACATGACTTTTTTTGGGGTAGAGTCTTCCGCTCCCTCGCAAGTCCGGTGAAGCTTGATTGGTTGTACCTTTTCGACACAAGCATAGCTCAATTAAAAAAAAAACAGGGTAAGAACACGAGACCTCCATCATTCTACCAACCGACCAGAGAAGCTATGAACCGTCTAAGAAAACAAGGGCTTCCATTCGGACCACGTGACTGACACAAGCCTACGACATTTTGCGCTGTTCATCCTAGTCTATTAACACGCTTTCGACAAGGATGAACAGCGCAAGACTTGTGTCAATCACGTGGTCCTAATGGAAGACCTTGTTTTCTTAGACAATACTATGAACCGATAAATACCGCCTTAAATACGTGCCATTCCAGTCCATTTATTTCCGGTACCCACTCCGGTATTCCGGTAACGACCGCAGCCTAATTCATGTGGGTACCGGTTGGGACAGCCTTATTACATATTCAGGCGAGGTACCATTATTTACACAGTTCTGGGAAAAAAGGGATACAAACCAAGGCAAGGACGCATGTGAGGATGTGCAAGGTATGCGAAGCAATGGCTATTATTAACTCATTATTCGTATTTACATTTCGGGCGGGTTTCAAGGTTAATCTACCTCATTATCTGGTGTCAGAATTATTGAGCCGCATTGGGAATAATTCCTTCTAACATGACTAACGACCGAGCCAGGCGGGACCGACCGAGCAGGCGGGACTAACGGAGCACGCAATCATATTTCTTTTTGTTTTTAGGGTTCCGTACCTCAAAAGGAAAAAACGGAACCCTTATAGGATCACTTTGTTGTCCGTCTGTCCGTCTGTCAAGACCCTTTTTCTCAGGAACGCGTGGAGGTATGAAGCTGAAATTTATATCAATTACTCAGGTCTACTGTCCCTTGAAGCTGTGAAAAAATCAAACTTCTAAGCCAACGCAATCAAAAGATACAGCCGTTTATGCCGCAAATTTTCGACACTTGCAAGGGAATCAAAACCTACAGGGTGCTTCCCGTGAACTCAGAATCTTGAAATTTGGTACGAAGCAACGTCTTATAGCATAGATAAAGGAAAAATTACGAAATCCATAAATTTTTAGTTACATCACATAATATATATTTTTTTAATAATTTTAACCTTACTACCCACTTCCTCATAAACGCGTAGAGGTATTAAATTGAAATTCATACCAAATACTCAGGTCTATAATACCTTTAAGCTGTAACAAAATCAAACTTCTATGTCAACGCAATCAAAAGAAACAGCAATTTAAGCTGCATATTTTGAAACTCGCAAGTACTCGCAAGGGAATCAAAACCTAAAGGGTACTTCCAGTCGACCTAGAATCTTGAAATTTGGCATGAAGCAACGTTTTATAGCACACATAAAGGGAAAATTCCGAAAACCTTAAATTTTTAGTTACATTACAAAATATATATTTTTTAATAAATATAAACTTATTACTTTTTTCCTCATGAACGCGTAGAGCTATCAAGTTGAAATACTTACTTAGTACTTAGTTACTTAAACGATAAAGAGATCTTTGTCTTAAATTTATGCTCCTCCATCTTTCCCCATTGTAATGTTATGAATTTCATTTTGCAATAAGATTACCATAGTTATGACTCGATTGTCGTAATGAAAGAACTTTGTAAACCTTGCAGGTTTGTACGGAACCCTCGGTGCGCGAGTCCGACTCGCACTTGGCCGGTTTTTTTTCTATGTTATTGTATTTGATAACAACAGCAGTTTACATAAAAATTAAATAGCCAATTGTATATTTTTCATCCACATAAAGATAGTACCTATATTGGTAATAAATAAAGTAAACATAGACATTGATATGAAGAGGGGTCACATAAACCAACCAAATGATAGGGTTCCAAACATCTGTCTCCTGCTAAGAGCGATCTTAATATCATATAACCATTACTAAAATGTAGGTATATAAAACTGTTACCTATTCGTTTTAAAGAAACAGTTTATATCAAATGAACAAATACATACTTAGCTTTAGTTTTATCACAAAATCAGTTTATCAGAATGTTAATTACGTTAACTAATCACTACATAGTATAAAATAAAGTCGCTTTCTCTGTCCCTATGTCCCTCCCTATGTCCCTCCCTATGTCCCTTTGTAAGCTTAAATCTTTAAAACTACGCAACGGATTTTGATGCGGTTTTTTTAATAGATAGATGCCCGTTTTCACTAACCTTGTCGTAGGTTTTCCCTAGTTAACAAAAAACTAAGCTAAACAAAGCTTTTAAAAAAAAATTGGTTTGCACTAACAGTTTTCACTTAAACGTTTCGTAAATTTGGCGGTACCTAGCTAAGTAAACTAACAAACTCTATGGTTTCATTGTTTTCCAAAACACGCAAAGTAATGTAGAGTAGTACAATAGTAGACTGCAATTATAGTATAGATTTTGTTTTATTTATTTTTCGAATAAAAAGTACCGTACAACGGAACGTATTTTTAAACACCAATCAGCGTTCAGCATTATTTTCATACAAACTGACAGCGCGGTAATGCTCCAGCTTGTAGTACCGGACGAGATAAATACAATTTTGATTTTAATCACATTTCTAAAGAAGTTTTTAGGAAAAAGGGAAAAAATCTCTATATAATATTGTGTTATAAATGAAAACGGATTACATAAAAGAATTGTGCTGCTTCGAAAGGTAAACAACTACGGTTATTTTCGTTTTGCAAATTTATTGTCAACTAGTTTTGTTGTTGGATGGATATGATCCAAAGAGCCACGTTTACATCAATTTATTATGTTACTGGAAGAAAATCTATTTGCAATCGAAGTTCCTAATCGTGTAGAAAAGCCGAAGAAAGTGATAGGTATTCCATCAACTAACAGTTGTTCTCAATTATTGTAAGAGCAAGGATTGTATCATGCGGGCAAAGCTGCGTCCACACAGAGCTAGTTTCAAATAATTATGCAAAAAAATAAAGTCTAAAATGGCTAGAAAGCAATAAAAAATATATAATAATATGTCACACAAACTCATTTTATATTCTTAAAACATAATGTTCACTTCTCCATTATTATATTATAAATAGCACATTATTTACATGTGAAAATATGTAAGATTTTTTTATATTTTGGCATGTATGCAGCTTCACATTGAATAATACATAGTTTAGAAAACTAAAAAACACGCTTTCTGTCCGCCACCTTGGACGTCCGCCATATTGGATTTAAGTCACGTGACTTTTTTTTTTCGTATTCCTGACAGCAAACCCTTTCATTTGATACCCATATCATGGGGGTGGATTTCAAACAGCCAGTTCGCCATCTTAGGGAGGCCGCCATATTGGATTTGTAATGAAGTTTCTTAGCTAGTCATGCATTGTCATCAAAACTTAGAGCGTGTGCAAAATTTCATCCTAATCGAAGACCGGGCAGTGGGTCAAATTAAGATTCCAAGATTTTTTTAGATACATTAATGGGGAGGCCGCCATATTGAATTTGTAATGACGTTTCTTAGCTAGTCATGTATTGTCATCAAAACTCAGAGCGTGTGCAAAATTTCATCCGAATCGAAGACCAGGAAGTGGGTCAAATTAAGATTCCAAGATTTTTTTAGATACTTTAATGGGGAGGCCGCCTTATTGGATTTGTAATGACGTTTCTTAGCTAGTCATGTATTGTCATCAGAACTCAGAGCGTGTGCAAAATTTCATCCTAATCGAATACCGGGAAGTGGGTCAAATTAGGATTCCAAGATTTTCTTACATACAAGTGAAGCTAATATAAAGCGTGTAAAAACAAAAGATCACATCTCAATAATGGGATATCAATTCAAAACTTACATCCAGTGCTATTAAAAGAGGGAAGAATCTAATAATGGATACTTCCATAAGCCATAAGAAAAGGTATGATCATGACGTCTTTGTTTTATTGATATTATATTGACTTACCCAGACGAAAAGTTGATGATTCAGGCTTTTGTAGTAATTAAGTATTGCTTATGCATTTCAGGTTAAAAATGAAGAGGCAGAACTGGTCATAAACATGCTGATTATACTAGATTATTATATACAATTTTTGGAGCTACACCAGATGGACTTATTTAAGCATATACCATGGAAGTGAAATTATATTTCAGTTTATTGTACAGCAAACCCAAATTTTGTGCAGTCAAAGAAGTAGATATTATTATGTACTTTGTTTGTACTATGTACATAGTGCCATTTGGTAACACCATTGTATTGTATCTGTTTTAGATTTTAAAAATAAAAGAAATAATATATAATTAAGTTTGTTGTTTTCTTCTAAAACATTACATAAAAGTTTAACCAGGATATAAACTTTCCATTCAATATTTCATCTCATATATTACATTTATTTGTATAGCAGTTTATAATATTATAACGAATATTATAAATAGGTAGGTATTTTAACCTATTTAACGAATAGGTAAAGAGGAAATATTTAATTGTTTATTTGTATGTTTGCATTAAATGCAATGATAGAATAGACCTCAGCAAAGGACATAGGCTACCTTTTACCGCTGGAAAATTCCTTTTTCCCACGGGAAAAACTGTTTGCAAGGTCTGCTTATTGCTAAAGAAATAAATTTCTCAAACAGTTGTGCTGACACTTCTTTCTTCTGTGTACTTGGCTGATGAGCACGCTGCTTCTTTCTTCATTTAACTAGGTTTTCGTCCCACGACTCCGCCCGCGCCAACAATTATTCCCGTGGGAATGGGTGATTTTCCCGCAGTAAATGGTAGTGTATATGTTATTCTGATGTATATGCTAAATGATTGTAAAGTTTCGTTAAAAACAATTCAGTGGTTTTTGCGTGAAAGAGTAACAAACATCCATACATCCTGACAAACTTTCGCATTTATAATATTATTAGGATTTAAAAGAAATTAATGGGAAGTTGTGAAATGTATTAATTACGAAGAAGTTAATTAAGTTGACCTTAAAAAATGAAAAAATAACGGTAAATATGTATAAATATTACCGTAAATATAGATAACCTCAATTTATTTGCAATGACAAATAATCCACAGAATAACAAAACACAACATAGGTCGTTTCGTAAGCTCTAGGCGCTGTCAAATCGGCCTCCAAAGATAAGGATAACTTAAGCAGGTTTAAGAATAACTTAATGTTAGGAAAACGAAATTTGGACTAAAAGTTTCCTAAATACGTTAGGCATCAATTTAGGAAATTCTCAATGTTAGTGAAAACGGGCATAGTGATTCAAGAGGAAGGTTTATATGTATAATACATGCATGCATAATATACTTAAGGATAACCCACAATAACTATTTCCCCGTGCGGAGCCGGGGCGGGTCGCTAGTAGTGATATAAATTTAATGTGAGTGTCATTTTTGTAATGCTTTTTATTTAAATACGGTATAACAAAAGATGAGCGTGTAAAATAGAAAAAAATAACATTTTGTGGAGATTAAACTGAACTCTCAAGCTAAGAAGGCTAGGTTAACTTTCGTTCGGCAGTTGGCAGGTTCAAGCATCGCCACGTACAAATTTGTTTTTGATTTTCGAATTCATAATATATTATGTACGTTTATTCAACGCTCTGACGGTGAAGGAAAACATCGTGAGGGAACCTGCACACACCTGCGAAGAAATTCAAAGGTTGTGTGTTCGTGACAAGTGGTCCACTAAAAGGCCTATTCACCCTTATTTTAAGGTAGGCTTTAGCCCCTCGGTGGGCACATATAAGAGCTGTTACCAGCTTTGAATAAATGAATAAAAGAAAACTATTTATTGCACTAATAATGTACAGAAGCCAGCACATGCGGTTGGAAATTCGCACTACGAAATCCACCCCTACGGAATACGGGCGCTCTCAAGGTCAATATGTTGCTACTATGCTTGCAAATGAATGCTTATGCTTGCTGTCTACTGTACACAGGCGAACTTAATGCTACAAAGCTTTAGGTATCGGCAGGCTATTCTCGGCGAATCGCGTAGGTGGTATGTGGGCTGTACCGTACTTATTTGCAGAGGTTTGCTCGGCTATTTTGAACTTTATTGTTTCTGAAAATAGACATTAAAAGGATTTTATTTATTACTAGCTGTCCGCCCGTGGCTACGCCCGCGTTGTTTTATGACTTTTCCGTGCAGTTTAACGTAGGAACGAGAGGTTTTCCCGCGGTAAAAACTATATAAGATGTTCACCGGGGATATAAGGTAACACCATACAAAATTTCATTCAAATCCGTCCATGAGTTTCGGAGATTAGCCTGTACCAACAGACAAACAAAAAAATTGAAAAACGTAATGGATATGTTCTATATCACTCTTACATCCCCCTAGAAGCCAGCACATGCGGTTGGCCATTCGCGCTACGAAATTCACCCCTACTGCAACGGAATACAAGGTCAATACAATAATATATTCATCTTCGTGTTATGGTCATATTATAATTTTCAGCCTGCTAAAGCTTTTAGATTAAGTTTTAAATTAAAAAAGTTTCATGCGAATGTTGTCTAAGAAAACGTGTTTTATGAAGCCCGAAAACTTTTCGGCGGTTTCAGAAAGTTTAATTCAAATATTTAACTGCATATACCTTGGGTCGCTTTTAATTTTACTTTTTACACGAGCAAATATTAGTTAACATAAGGAAGGAAAACCAACGGAGGTTGAATAAAAAAATAAACTTGTGGTTGCCTTGGAGAAATTCCTGCTTTAGCACAGCAATAAGGCCGCCAGTATTTATAATTATCGTAGCGAAAACGGCCTTTTTTCATAATAGTTTTTATTTTTGTGGCAAAGCTGTTTTATAATTAGGTGCCTAAAATATTAATTCCTTTGCGTTATGAAATAATTTCAATAGTGCGTTGGTGACGTAATTGTTAAAAAATACTATTTTGGGAGGTAAAAGTTTGAGCCCCAGTAATGTAATAGTAGAATAGAATAAAATAGAATATACTGTACTGCATACCAGAAAAAAACAGTAGGTACAGTAAAATTTAGAAAATAATAATAATAAATAAAGAAAGTGTATATAGGCGGCCTTATTGCTAAGTAGCAATTTCTGCCAGGCAACCTTAGGGTGAGGAGATACATAATGTAGTGAGACGGGTCGGTGGCCAAGTGGCTAGGGCCGTTAACTTCCATTCGGAAGTTCGCGGGTTCGAACCTCGGCACGTACCAATGTGTTTTCGATTTTCGAATTCATATGTACGTTTATTCGACGCTCTTACGGTGAAGGTAAACATCGTGAGGAAACCTGCACACACCTGCGAAGTAATTCAAGAAAGTGTGTGAAGTTGACCAACCGGCACTGGGCCAGCGTGGTCGACTAAGGCCTATTCACCTCTTCTTAATTTCAGGGTAGGCTCGAGCCCCTCGGTGGGGACATGTATGAGCTTTTAATGAATGATGAGATGGGTTTGTGTAATTAATAAGTAAGTTTCTCTGTATCTTTTTGGCACTTTCTGCCACGCGGCTCCATCCACGTTACAGTCTTTATTTTTTCAAGAACGAGGAATTTTCCCGCGGTAAAAGGTGGCTTAAGTTATTCCCCTAGGTCGATTCTATCTTTATACTAAGTTTCATCAAAATCAGTTAAGTAGTTTCGGAGCCTATTCAAAGAACAAATAAACAAACAAGCAATAATTTTTCTAATTTATTTCCTTGTAATATTATTTTTAAATAATTCATTAATCTATTTATATCCTTCTCAATTTCCACATTCGAATGAAATTTAAAACTAAGTAAAATAGAGCCCTTTATATGACTAAACGGTAACATTTCAGCTCCCTGAGATATAGTTATAGCATCATTCTGTGTTTTGTATTGTGGCATTCGAATCGCTGCCACCTGCTGTGAGCATTCGCTTTATATTGCTGCTTTACGATGTTCCCGTCAATAAACCGCTCTTGGCGAAACGTATTGTTTAAGAAACAAAAAGTAGTTCATTTTGTCACAGATTTTGCTCAATTCGGTTCAATAAGAACGTCGAATGTCGTATGATCTACTTAATAGAAATTCTAGATTATGTTTTTTAAATTGTGATTTACGCTTTTGTTATTTTGTTTACAACATTTTCTAATTCGTAGAATTTAATGATGAAATTTTAATATAATTAATATTCATTATTCAATAATTGATCGTAGATGACAACATCTTCGAGGAAATATATTTTATATTACGAGATTTCGTGCTATCGATAATTAGAAGCATCCAAGGGGACTCAAGCATAATGTAATATTTCTAGAAGGCAGGTGACTGGAGGAACAATAAAACACGCACGGTCGATTCGGAGTTATATTGCGAACTGAGATACCCACATCACAAATCTATTACACTACAATCCTCACAACCTATTTTAAACAAATTAAGTAAAAACTTAAACTAAACGATAGTACCACGGATAGTACTCTAAATAACAACACTGTATTTACTCAAAAATAAAAGAGTACAAAAACTTAAATACCTATCTACTCAAACATACTGTAACCGTTCTCCTCACAACTAAATCTTAACTAAGTAGTGATAGTATCTATGCTATAACAAAAGTGAAGGATTGGCGAGTCTGTTCGTTGTTTTGTATTTGGTGATAAAGTATAGCTGAACAAAAAAAAAAAACAAGTTTTGTTTTATGGAAATAAAATAATAATAATAAAAAAAATCTTCTGTCTGCCTGACTGTTTGTACACACCAATCCCTGGAACTACCGGACAGATTCCAATGAAACTTTACAACAATATAGGCTAAGCTCATACATAAGAATTACACAAAGGTAGTGTACTGTACTAATTACTTAGAATTGAATATTAATCTTGTTTAAACCTTGTAATTCGGTTTCTGATTAAGGCGACACTGTCTAATAGGTCTCTGTCGTGGCTGAGGCGATGTTAAGACGGAGGACGCATCCCGTTGCGGGCTTGGGCTAGGTGTTTTAAATGCAGGTGTTCGTGGAGACGGTGATGACAAGTCATGATACTGTGGGATTCTATTACGCGGGGTTTCTGGTGATTCCCCACGCCTGGGGACATTGCCCTGCACCGCCCCCGACCGCTCCTCCCCGCCGGTGCTCCGCGAATCTGTTGCTGTTTGGTTCCTCGCCTGTTCTATCGGAAATACAAGTGAACTCCGGGACCTGCGCTTTAATTGGTCCGAATGCCTATGTTTAAGTGAGCCTAACTCATCTACAATTTCGAAATCTGTTGCACTCTTAGCCTGTGTTATTTTACCCGGTACCCATTTTTCTGATTTTAAAAATTGCTTATACCATACCTCGTCACCCGGTTTAAGTACCCGTTCCACCCCGCCGGCCGCATCAGTTTGTTTTTTTTGTTTAATACGTATATTTTGTTCCCTGTCCGGTCTGATAAGATCGAGGCGAGTCCTTAAGCTTCTGCCCATCATTAAAACTGCTGGACTTTCACCAGTTGTTGAGTGTTCTACGTTCCTATAGTACAATAAGAAATTGTTTATTGAAACGTTTATATCTTTTCTTTCTGTTATTGCCTTTTTAATTACTTTTTTTACTGTTCTAACTGCATTTTCAGCCGCTCCGTTCGAAGACGGGTGATAAGGGGCGGTGAAAGTATGTTCAATGCCGTCATCAGCTAAAAACTTAGCAAATTCCTTTGCCGTAAATGGTGGACCATTGTCCGAGACTACTTGCTTTGGAATGCCGAAACGACCCCACAGTTCTCTCAGTTTATTTATTGTTGTGCTAGATGCCGTGCTCGCGACCTGGAACACCTCGATCCATTTGGTCGTTGCATCAACAACCACCAAATAAATTTGATTTCCTATTGGCCCTAAAAAATCAAGATGAACCCTAGTCCAGGTAGTGGTGTAGGTTGTAGATGCTTCTGCATAAGATCAACTGCCTCATTATACTTAAGTTCTTTGGGCTTACTCGGGCTTGCCAGATTATATAACAAATCGTACGCTTCTTCGCCCAACGAAGCAATTAAAGTGGGTAATTTAAGGTCTTCGTTCACTTTATTTACCAGAAAGTACATTTCTAATCGGTCGATGTAAGATGCCCAATTTCCACTTTTTATGTCAAATTCGCTTAGTTTGCCAACGGACGACATTTTTTTTTCCTTTTTCTTGCACGCAACAAAGTATTTTATACCCGATCGCCACTGTAATATTTCTAGAAGGCAGGTGACTGGAGGAACAATAAAACACGCACGGTCGATTCGGAGTTATATTGCGAACTGAGATACCCACATCACAAATCTATTACACTACACATAATATATTCTAAGCGAGGGGATTATTAAATATAACCTCATCCTAACCTAACCATAATTTTGACTTCAATAGCGTACTGTTAGCAGTAGTTATAAGCAGCAAGACTGGATTTTTGGGTTATATAAAAGATAATTATGTTACTAAAGAAAAAAACCGGTCAAGTGCGAGTTGAACTCGCCTGGAGAGGAATCAGTTCTTCTTTTTTTTTTTTTTTTTAATTGACCTATGCTTGTGTCGAAAAGGTACGACCAATCAAGCTTCACCGGACTTGAATCAGTTCTTCATCATCAGCCAAAACAACTTTATTGATTGAGTTCAAATTTGGTGCACCCAGACGGATTTGAGACATTAAATAATGGATTTAAAAAATGGACGCTACATTTAAAGAGTAAATTAGACTCGAAAACAAAAGTTTTACTAACTATGTATTACCTACCATATATAAATGTACCATATATATTTATTGTATTTGTTAATTAAAGATGATTGTTTATGTTAGACAATCCTTACGAAAACTTTAGATATTTTAGTGATCGATCATCCGAAACTAAATTAGTTCATCGCCATTTCGTCGTTCGAACTCCACTAAGAAACCCACCGCAACACTGTCGGTTAGTGCGCTACCAAAATAGCTTTAGTACTTAGTACAGCCATTGTGGGACCTGCTGAAACGGATCTGACTGCGTTCTAATTGAATGTGACCTAATTCCTAGGGACGAAAGTCTAAATTGTTATCTTACCTAGCTTCCTTGTGGCGTATTTTCTCGACTTCCTATCTTTCTGTAAATCGTTACCTATACATTACAGTTTAAAGTGCCGGTGGCCAAGTGGCAAGGGCTGTTGGCTTCCATCAGAAAGTTCGTGGGTTCAAGTCTCGGCACGTAACAATGAATAAATTGTTTCTGATTTTCGAATTCATTGATGATGATGATGATAAGCCTGTTTCGCCTGAACTCGTGTTGTTTTTAGGGTGTTGAGATATGATTAAAGAATGTCTCTTAGTTCGGATTGCCTTTTGGCATAGGCCTCCTCTAACGCCCTCCATTGCGCTCTGTCTCGCGCAACCCTTCTCCAATGAACCCCCGCAGTCAGTTTTAGGTCATCTTCCCATCTCATGGGTTGGCGGCCTCTGTTTCGTTTTCCATCTCTGGGGTACCATTCGGATACCTTTTTGCTCCACTTATCTTGGTGGCATCTTATTAGATGGCCGGTCCACCTCCACTTTTGTTGGTCGATTTTGGCGGAGATGTCGATCACTTTAGTTAGGTCTCTTATTGAGCTGCTTCTGACTTTGTCCTGCTTCTTTATTCCCGTTAATTTTCGAATTCGTTATTGTTTATTCAATGTTCTTATATATTTGAGGAAACCTGCACACACCTGCGAAGTTTTGAAAGGTTGTATGTGAAGTTGATTAACCCGCACTGGGCTAGCGTGGTCGACTAAGGGCCGATTAAGGACCAGCGGAATGTTGCACGTGACCAAAATTAAGATGAGAGAGCAGATTTTTTTTTTCATTTTTAAAAATCTTCTCGAAAAATATACCACCGAAATTAAGAAATTGATGAAAGGCGTGAAATTAACCAACTTTTGCAAAATTAGTTCAATTAATTCAAAAACTAACGTTTATTTAATTAAATATATAGATGACGCTAGTAAAATAATGAGAACAGTAATTTATTATAGACTTTTTGACTTCTTTTTTGTAGAATTGTACATGGTTCTGACTGAGATTAATTTTAGGATGATTAGTTGATTAATTTGAATGCTTTTTATAATCCAATACTTCTGTATTTATTACCTCACTATTTACTAGTGCCATCTGTTAACCGTTTAGTAAGTTTTTTTTTCTTAATTTGCGACTGGGAAACTTTTGAATTTTGGATTTGATTCCATTCCTAATTCTTGTGGTTACTCTTCTTAAGACTATACGTACTTTATACTGGGTTGTTTAGTGTGGCCCCAAAATAGCCGAGTAACAGTCAGCGCGGCTATTAACTGCGTAAACAATAACATTGCGGTTATTTCGGATTTTCGGGTAATGAGGCCACGAGAATCGCGTTCAATTCAATGTCGTGTATCAAAATATACTTTACTTTCAGCCGCGGCTCCGCCCGCGTTAACAGTTTTCCCCGTGGGGATGAGGCATTTTTTGTAAAAGGTAGCCTATGTTACTCAGGGTGAATGCACCTTTCTAATGGTGGAAGAATTTTTGAAATCGGTGCAGTAGTTTTGAGTTTATTTATTACAAACATACAATTCTTTCCTCTTTATAATATTAGTATGATTGCACATTAAGTTAAAATACATAATAATGACATCAAAAAAGATGTACAGTCCAACAAGGATCTAAATGAGCGTCACTTGATGAAGAGTCTTTCAAATATAGTGATCAAGAAGGTCACCTTTAATTTACAGGCCTCGTTCATTTAGTTGGATCATTGTCAAATGTCGGTATGTAAAAGCGAAGTGGGAAGAATCTCTACGGCGCGGCGTAGACCTTCCGTAGACTACTGCTACGGCGTAGCAATTACGTAGCAAGAGCTACGAAAACTGCGGATCAAAATATCCGTGGCCTCCGGCGTTGCTCGTAATACAAAAGATTGAAAAAATAAAATTTTGCGAAATTGCCGCGTTTTGTCGTGGCTCCGTTTATTTAGATCTTTTTCAAAGTGTACAGCTAGGAAGCCTTATTATTAGACGATTTATCTATAAATAGCTTATTTAAGTTCTACTGCATCGTTGACATGTCCCACATATTTATTTTTTTATTTTATTTTATTTACATAAATGATTGACAACACGCGTTTTTAATTGTAATATTGAAACAAAGCTCAAATAATATTAATTCTAAATAGCGTATTAACCATTAGATATTAAAATTAAACTGAGAAAACAATTTGCAACATAAGTAATTTGATTTGACTAGGAAAAAAATATTATGAGCGCTTTATTTTTTTCTTTATTAGTATTTCTTAGTAATTGCCTATAAAAATCGCTTCTAATGAAACAACATCCGCTTTAAAACTGCGGTTTTAGTGGCCACAAACTAATCCACGTGGTGCATTTAAAATGCTAGGCTAAAAATAGTATCAAAGTAGCACAATAAGCAAGCAACCATATTTTAGGCTAAAACTATACATTGATATTTACAAAATTTTATCCTTGTCACAATACCAAATATAGTCCAGAAGGTTCACTTATATCAAATAAATAGGACATTGTGACATAAGGACCATGGTAGTTTTGTTTTTTATTTTATTTGTTTTTTATTTATTTATTTATTCTTGCTCGTTACTTTGTAAAGTCTAGAGGATTTTTAGTAAATGAAGTTTTTATTATAAATTGGATTTCCTAAACGTAACGACGACCTAACAAACTTCTAGATAACTACCAATTTGATATTTTAAAATTAAACCTTTCGTCCATTAGATTACTTAAAATTAGACATTGTAAACTTAGGTATAGCAATAGTTAGATTAAACGACTTTTAGATGTTTTAAAATTAGGCCTTTCGTCCATAGGGATTTTAAAATTTAGGCCTTTCGTCCATAGGCGTTACGATGTTAGATATAAAAACTTTACAGATTGTAATACGTAACCATTACTCTGCAGGTGTGTGCTGATTGCCTCGCGATGTTTTCCTTCACCGTAAGAACGTCGAATAAACGTACATATTATTCGAAAATCGAAAACACATTGGTACGCTCCGAGACTTGAACCCGCGAACTACATTATTACATACCTTCCTAATTTAAATTAATGAAACAAACAGAATAATGTACCCACGCTACACAATGGCGGGAAGTAATCAGGGATTCTCAGAAGGACACGGAAACGTTACAGTTTATACTTGAAAAAGAAATTAGTTTATAATTTTATTTTTCATAAAGATTACTGGCTGGCGAAACAAAAGTCGCCAAAAAAGAATGTCTTTTAAGAATGATTTCTTTTTCGGCTGTTCTATATTTTTTTGATTAGGTGGCCAGTTCAATGTAAAGCCTTAGTACATTACTTGATATTTTTTATTCACTCTCTAATATTGGTTTGAGCAATGCCTTTTAAAGTCTGACGTCATTAAGTTTTTTTTAAACCTACCATAGTTGTAGTTGGTAGTACGCCTTCGAAGCACAAGGTCGGGGGTTCAAATCTCGCCCAAGGCAAACATTCACGGATATTGTATATTTATTTATAATGTATTATGTATGTATATCAGCTGTCTGACACCCATAGTACAGATTCTGCCTAGTTTGGGGTCAGATGGCCGTGTATGACACGTCCCCACATTATTTACTTATTGTCATGATAAAAACATAATGATCATTACCATAAAGCAGTTAACAGAATTTGAACCCTACTTACCAAAATTCTCTCAACAGAAACTCTATATAATATTAGTATATTATACTACTTACAAACCACCATTATTCCTGCAAGATAGTGCGTAAACCCCAACGGAAGCCGAAACTAAGCAATAATAATACAATAATAACAAAACAATACCATACACTATTATACGTAGCAAATAATAAGGGTCGTTCCCATACGGTCCGTAATCCGCTCATCCCATCACAAACAGTCTCGCGAGATTCAACGAAAACAATACAGGTTATTCCCAACCGGCCAATCTCTTCTGTAAACCGGATCTGATGAAATTTGCACAGAGCAGGCGAATGACAGTAGAACCAGTTCATCTGTCGTGAATAACAAAAAAAAATGTGTTTGTTTTCTTTTTTTTTTTCGTAAGGAGTGTTGGTGATTAAAAAAAATAAAAACAGTAAATTACAAAAATTAAAAACCGCCGCCAACCTATTCAACAACTAGATAACAGCAAATCTGCATAATCTTCAAATGGCTGAAGATATTTTCTTGTATCATAGCTAAGAACACCTCTCGATTGTGACACCTTGCAGACAAAAAAAAACTAGATCAAAATCGGCCCATCCATGTAGGAGCTACGATGCCACAGACAGACAACACACGTCAGCGGTAATCATTACCTGAAGGGTATTCGCTACCAGAAAAGCATTCTGTTAGGTGTAATTTATATTCTTTGGCTGCTTTAACTGCATCAGTGATTTTGTCGTCAGGTTCGGAACGGGTATGTCGGCGTCAATGACCTTTTGTCCGGATTAATTTTAGACTAAGGATTTTTTCTGTTTATATTTGACAAGATGTTGTAATATTTGACACTAATCAAATAAATAAAATATGAAACAAACCATAGGTGTTTCCCTACTGTCTCCCCTGCGCTGTGACGCGCGCGTTGATTGAGTTGTTGGGCGCATGCCAAATTATAATCTGGGTTGATATGCGTTCGAGTCTGTCCATCTGTCTTGCGTATCGCTCTGTATTGACGGCAGAGGGCCTTTGTTTAGAAGGTGGATAATTAATTACCTAACTAAAAAAGATAAAATTGATAGAGCGAAAAATGAAAAAAAATTAATAACCCCCGACACAAAACCGTTACTTGATCTTTTCAATAACTAGAAAAGAGCTGAAAATCTTCAAATGGCTAAAGATGTTGTGATTGTGACACCTTGCAAACAAAAAAAACTAAATCAAAATCGGCGCATCCGTTTAGGAGCTACGATGTCACAGACATACAGACACACACGTCAAACTTATAACACCCCTTTTTTCGTCGGGGGTTAAAAATCATTGTGCTTTAATCCGCATCTCCTGGGCTATCCGAGTCAAACAGGCGCACTACCAATTGTACCACCAAGTCTCCATACAAGCTCAACGAAATTATTTAACGTTTCTTTTACTAAGTGCTTTAGAGTGCACACGCACACACATTCGCTTCGATTTATAAAAATAAATAAATATGCGGGATATCTTACACACGGTCATCTGACCCCAAACTAGGCAGAGCCTGTACTATGGGTGTCAGGGAGCTGATATACATACATATATAAATATGCAACATCCAGACTCAAGGCAAACACAAGTGCTTATCACACGAATATTTGCCCTGGGCGGGATTCGAACCCGCAACCTTGTGCTTCGTAGGCAGACGTACTACTAACGATCTATTCCCATCCAATCCCACAAACTAATACCATGTGGTATTAGTTTATTTCCGAATGTTTTTTCTATTCCTAACGAGTACCACATAAAAAAACTAATCCCAAAACAAGTTTTAAGGAATTAGGTACAGTCAGGTTCAGTAAAATTAAAATGCTTTGAGTTGTGATTTTAGTAATGTTTTATAAGATTAGGGTTTGATATATATAAAACACATATATATTTTTTTAAATATCATGGACTATTGACTCATATGATTTTGGTTGATATAATTGCGTATAATAATAATAAATCAAGTAAAAATTTGGCAAAAAACTAATATGAATAACAGTACAAAAAATCTAACAAAATTATAAAATATCACAAATAATCAACTTTTAATATAAAAATATTTTTGGAGAAAACTTCAAAAATGGAACATTTACATACAATGTACATTGTACGTATAAAATATCACAGACAATCAACTTTTAATGTAACAATTCGCGTATCTTGATGAATCACATAAAAATTTGGCAAAAAAATCAAATATGAATAATTTACATAAATCTAACAAAATTATAAAGTATCACAGATAACCAACTTTAAAGTAACAATGATTTTGGCAAAAACATCAAAAATGGATAATTTACCTACCTACAATCTAACAATATAATATTGTGATGTAAAATATCACAATCAACTTTTATATATAATTGTGTACTTTAAATAGTGATAAGTTAGTAATCATAAATCATATTTTTTTGGAAAAACCATCAAATATAAGTAATTTGCCATTTAAAAATTATAACATATTTCTTAATTTTAAAATATCGCCAAGTAGGTTAGATTACACCCTTTATTTTTCTAAACAATGACCAACGCTAATTTTCTTTTCGCGGAGTTGGTCAGTAGTCAGTAACGTATGTGATCCACCGATTTTTTGCAATTGTTTCTGTTGCACGTCGTTTTGCGTCGAGTACATTGGTCATGTATAGGGTTTTCGGGCCCGGGTACCCGGGTCCGGTATACCCGGGTATTCAAGAGTTTTTCGACCCGGGTATTATTTGATGAAAGACCCGGGTACCCGGGTATCTTAAATAAAATACAAATTTCAATGTAAAAACGTCGTCAAGAAAATTATAAATGCACAAAATATCTTCATACAGTAAATGGATTTTGTAACGTTTAGTTTCCTAAAAATAAGAAAATATCTTCCATCCGATCGTCTTAATAACGCATAACTTATTATTTTTGAGAACTTATTTCAACCTTAGATTATTTAGGTTTCAACATAACAACATTAAAACTAGGCAGAGCCTGTACAGTTCACACAGCTGGTATATACTACATTGAAAAATATACAACATCCAGACAAAACTGCTCATCACATAAACATTAGCTCTGAACGAGAACAGGGAACTTGCGACCCTTTGCTCCGTAGGCAGGCACACTACCGACTAGGCTATGGGTCCATCAAGTTTTAACTTCCATGTTATTTTTCAATGACGAACGCCACTTTTGAACAACCAGAGTCATTAGTATTTGTGGTCAAAAATGGTATTCTGAAATCTCTCAAAATACGTTTAATTAACTCTATTAAAAACTAGCTATCCGCCCAGTGACTCTACCGCGTTAACGTAGATAAGAGATATTTTCTAGCTGCAAAAAAAATACAATTATATTGGAATATCCTTCACTGGGATAAGATTATTCACACGGCAAAACTGTATCTGTCACACGTGCTATTTACCTGGTCCAGATGAGAATTAACACAACTAAAAAGTAATTAGCATATTCTATGCCTTGAATTATATTTGTTTGAAATAAAGTATTTTCGAATATAACATGTTTTAGTTTTAAAAACGTTTATTAGTATTCATTTTACTGTTAAAGTGCATGCTAACACGATTAACTTTATGAGTTATGAAAACTCTACAAATTTTGCCCAAAAATACGCATATACAAAAAATTACGCTCTTTTATTTATCGGGGTGAGCAGAACAATTAAATCCACGTGTGAAAAGTTGTGAAATGCAAGTCTAAAATAAATTCACAATGTTTTTAGAGATGGATTTTCATTTTACATAATATATTTTTATAAAAAATATATTATGTCATTGTTAAAAATTATTATTTGCATTTCTCCTTATTGCGATATTTTCTTAAAAAAGCGAAACACATGTCTAATGAGACGTTTTCTAATAAATTCAAAAATACCCGGGTACCCGGGTCCACCCGGGTATTTGGGAAAAAAGTACCCGATACCCGGGTATCAAAATAGTCCGGGTATCCGAAAACCCTATATGTATTGATTTACAACCACTGATTGCAAATCTGCGTCTTCTTTCAGAGCTTTTAAAAGCTGATACAAATTCGCATTTTTGGGCACAGTGGAGTTTATTGATTCATTTCAACAATGATTTAATTATTTTTTTTATAATTAAATTTTATTTATAACTGAACTAAGTTAATGATTTGTTTCTAAAAATCGTGGCACGTAGTTAGTTTGGAAAGTTTTAGACTTTTAACATTCAATTACGATAGTATGTAAATGTCAGATAATAAAATAAAACTTTGTGTAGCTGAGTGTACAAAAAGTAACGTTTTGGTATTCGTTGGGAATAGATTTTTTAATTTGAAATAACGTGGTACTCGTTAGGAATAGAAAATAAACTCGGAAATAAACTAATACCAAATGGTATTAGTTCGTGGGATTGGATGGGAATAGATCCTACTAACTAGGCTACGAGATAGTATATTATAGTATATACGCTAACCGACGACATATGTTGAAAAAGTAATAAACTAAAGTCTTACTTGTTAAATTTTGTGTTCTCTTACGTTGTTATCGCAAATTCTGATTTCTGATTTCAAGTAGCTAGGGCACGTACCAATGTGTTTTCGATTTTCGAAATCATATGAACGTTTATTAGTCGCTCTTACGGTGAAGGAAAACATCGCAAGGAAACCTGCATACACCTGCGAAGAAGTTGACCAACCCGCACTGGGCCAGCGTGGTCGACTAAGGCCTATTCACCCTGAGTTCAGGGTAGGCTCGAGCCACTCGGCGGGGACGTATGTGCTATTAACGAACATAAACAGTTAAGTAAATAATAAATTTTATGTTTGTGTATATTTAATTTTATTAACCCTGCTTAGAAATAACTAGGTACTATCAGCAAAGTTGCCGCTAGCCCACCTTAATGGATAATATTGTGTGCAGTGGCTCGAGACAAAGTATGCAAGGTCCCGCCTTGCTATTTTTTTTCGTCATAAACGTTATATTGACATACTCAACTATTAACATTCTTTTTTAAGTCCTCATTTCTTCAGAAATATACTTCAAAAATCATCGGTAATTGGTAAATCAAACAAAAAGGCGGGGATAGAGAAGATCGTCGCATGCAAGGGAAATATTTTTAAACTGGGCTACGGGAACTTTGCTGATAGTACCTAAGTAATAAGGCCGCCAATGGTACCACAAAAAAAGAAGACATATGACGGATCCTATAAGGGTTCCGTCCGTTTTTGTTTGGAAAGTCTGGTCCTTTTTATTTATTAGCTTTACATCCTACTAATATTATGAATGAATGCGAAAGTTTGTGAGTAGGACGGATGTATGTTTGTTACTCTTTCACGCAAAAACTACTGAATGGATTTTAATGAAACTTTACAGTAATCTAGCTTATACATCAGAATAACACATAGGCTACTTTTTACCGCAGGAAAACCTCATTTCTACGGGAAAAACGGTTAACGCCGGCGGAACCGCGGGACGGAAAGCTATTAAATACAGTGACGCCTCTTTCCTGGAGGGGTAGGCAGAGACTACTTTCTTCCACTTGCTACGATCCAAACACACTTCTTTCGCTTCATCCACATTTATTTATCTTCTCATGCATGCTCGTCGGTTTAGGTTTAGAGTACTCCTGACCCGACCTTCTGTCAATTTATTAGCTTTGACATCGAAGAATGTTTTGTAAAAGTTACTTTCAATAAAAGCTTCGGTTTTGTCTTTTGAGGTACAGAACTTTAAATAACAGTGTTGGTTTTGATAAATTTCCAGAGATTTACTGTAAAATTCAAACTAATAATCAATTAACAGCTCATATAATGTCCCCACCGAGGGGCTCGAGCCTACCCTGAACTCAGGGTGAATAGGCCTTAGTGGACCACGCTGGGCCAGTGCGGGTTGGTCTATCACACGCAATCCTTGAATTACTTCGCAAGTGTGTGCAGGTTTTCTCACGATGTTTTCCTTCACCATAAAAGCGTCGAATAAACGTACATAATCAATTCGGAAATCAAAAACAAATTGGTACGTGCCGAGGTTCGAACCCACGACCCTACTAATAATATTTTGCGAATATAATATTATGCGAAAAAAGGCTAATAATATCCCTTTTAAATTATGTAGGTAGTCGGTCAATAACCCTTTTCAATAATACCAGAGT
Organism: Teleiodes luculella; assembly: GCA_948473455.1. Classification (NCBI taxonomy): domain Eukaryota; kingdom Metazoa; phylum Arthropoda; class Insecta; order Lepidoptera; family Gelechiidae; genus Teleiodes; species Teleiodes luculella. Next base: position 3,005,865 of record OX419608.1, read on the forward strand.
ACTATAAAGGTCGGAGGATCATTACTGTGAAATATGTTCAATGTTTAATAAGTTGGCGGCGGCGGCGGCGCCCAAAGTTGAATATTGGATCCCAATTTCCAAACTATATTATAATCAAACTTTACGCTTGACTCGTCGCATAGAGGTTTTAGTTTTCGCCACGGGGTACAGTCAACAGCAAGCTAAGCTGAACTTTTTGAACTTGCACCGCTCTTATTATCTCTCACAACCTCCGTGGTCGAGCAGTGAAAAGCTCGTCTGACATTACGGAGGTTCTGGCTTCGAATCCCGGTGGGGATCTGTCGAACAAATATCACTTTGTGAGACTATCCCCAGTTTGGTTAGGACATTGCAGGCTGAATCAACTGATTGTCCTTCCCCAGTTTGGTTAGATTAGACCATTGCAGGCTGAATCACCTGATTGTCCGAATAGAAAGATGATTCCGTGCTTCGGAAGGCACGTAAAGGCGTTAGTTCCGGCTACTATCTACGGATGTAGTCTTTACATGGGCCATGCATGTCAGAAGCCATAGGCGGCTCAACCAGGGGTGCCTTCCGAAGTAAAGCACCGAATCATCAAAATAAATATTTAGGTATATTCTATTCCATTCTTTCTTTTCTGACAATCAGATGATTCAGCCTGCAATGTTCTAACTGAATCTAACCAAACTGGCGAAAGTCTCACAAAGTGATATTTGTTCGACGGATGCCCACCGGGATTCGAACCCGAAACCTCCGTAACGTCAGGCAAGTCTTTGACCACTCGACCACGGAGGCTGTATTTTTTAAATTAAAAACCTGATTTTATCATAATCTGGGATATACCTTATACATAATTATACATGGATAGACAGAGAGCCATAGTAGATCTATCGTTACCATGGACCTAAACTATGTTACTTAGTCCATGGTCGTTACACGGACTAGTCTGCTGTAGTCGATTGCTTGTGCTTGTGATAGATAGATTGGTTATATCGTTTATTTTTTCTAATTTAACTGGTTGAAATGCGGAGTTAGGGTTTTTTTTTAATTGACCCATGCTTGTGTCGAAAATGTACGACCAATCAAGCTTCACCGGACTTGCGGGGGAGCGGAACACTCTACCCAAAAAAAAAGTCATATACCAACGCGTCTAGGGGCGGCTCGAGGGAGCCTCGGGCCTCGGCCTACCGCGTTGATACTGAAAAACGTCGTGAAGGAGACAACGCCTGAGGGGCTCCGTCTCTGATTATCAATTTTGATTTTGGTCGAGTTATAGGGAGACAGAAAAACACGACCGTAGTTGGTAATAGACTGAACTCTGTATTGAATAAAATACAAGGGTTTTTAAATTAAATCTGCATGTCGTTGAACTGCAGGCTTTAACCCTGACATTTATCATATCTAGAATAGTGTAGCGGCGCGCCTGACTCAGCGAATACCGCGCGCGCTGACAAGCTGACACTGCAGAGAGCATACGATTGCAGTCACATATTGTAAACAATACTACGACACACACGTCATTAGAAGAGCAACCAATCAGAAGCCGAAGCCTGAAACGCGCTATCAGAGTTTTCGCAAGGAATTGAATAAATACAAGTTCCAACGAAGTACAGTTGGACCGCGGTCCCCGGGCTCACCACCATGCCCGGCAGAAGATCTTCCCTTTGCCTCCACATTGGTGACCTTCGACATCGGAACACGAAGATTACTTTCTGAACTCAAATGGATCTCGCCAAACGACTACCGAGCATCAAATGGATTCATAGGCTAGCGAAAAGAGCAACTACGTATCCCACGGATTGAAGAAACCGCAACTCACAGCATGGGCATTTGCGACTTAAGGCTACATACACTTGGTCCACACCAGAGCTGATCCGAGGCTGCACTGAGGTTCCGGCATCACCATGCCGTCGAACGTATCCTGGCACGAGAACTGACTGGAGTCCTAAAAACCTGTTGGAGCGGGAGTAATATAGCGGCGCGCCTGACTCAGCGAATACCGCGCGCGCTACATAAAGCTGACACCGCAGAGAGCATCCGATTGCAGTCACATGTTGTAAACAATGCCTACGTCACATACGTCATTAGAAGAGCGACCAATTAGAAGCCGAAACCTGAAACGCGCTATCAGAGTTCTCGCAAGACATTGAATAAATACAAGTTCCAACGAAGTACAGTTGGACCGCGGTCCCCGGGCTCACCACCATGCCCCAAGGAAGATCTTCCCTATGCCTCCACAATAGTATTAGGTTACAATGATAATTAATACTCACATTACATTGTTACTGTAAACATCTTAATTAGGTTTACATATAAGGTTTTCGTTATTGTAATCTGATATTCTATGTTTACCTATCTAATAAAATATATTTTCTTTATCATTGTCAGTCTACCTTGTGAGGGGCCTGCCCACGCTACGTCTTCCGGCGCGCGGTAGCCATTCAAAAAACCTTTTTGCTCATAGGACATACCTTTTATACGTCTACATGGTTGCCTTCCTCTAATTGTATATTTCGTTTGCACTCTTTGTTATTAACAAAATTGTATAAAATAATAATTAATAATTTTGTAAAAATATTTTGAAAAAAAGATGCGACGCCTGAGGAGTTTCTTCCGGCGAGTTCTTCTCCACAGAAGACAGCCAAATCTTTGAACTCATCAGAAACGAATATGTAACTGACTTAACTAAGTGATGTTATAAAAAAACACTCTCAACTTTAAACGAATGCCACTTTTGAACGGTCAGCCATGGACCTTGAAACTTATTAGTTTTGACGTCGAAAAATGATTTTGTAAATCTTACTTCGAATTTAAAGCAATCACAAACTAACTTTACTTGATGTGATGTGACGTGATGACGGTTCACCATTTTATTTTTGTACTAGCTGCCCGCCCGCGGCTACACCCGCGTTGGTTGTCGACTTTTCCCGTGGGAATGAGATGTTTTTAAGCCTAAAAAAGGAGCCTATCTAAGGAGTCACTCTCTGCCACTGGCTTTCAATAAGCTTAGCAAACACAGACAGAGTTACTTTCGCATATAGGTAACTTAAACTCCGCACACACTCACAGTTTTTTCCGTAGGAACGAGGTATTTTCCCGCGGTAAAAAGTGGCCTATGTCCGTCCCCAAGGTCTATTCTGTCTCCATACCAAGTTTCATTAAAATCGGTTCAGTGGTTTTGGCGTGAAAGCGTAACAAACAGACAGACAGAGTTACTTTCGCATTTATAATATTACTAGCTTTCCGCCGCGGCTCCGCCTGCGTTAACAGTTTTTCCCTTAGGAATAAGGCATTTTCCAGCGGTAAAAGGTAGCCTTATGTTACTCAGGGTGAATGCTTTCCAATGGTGAAGGAATTTTTGAAATCGGTTCAGTAGTTTTTGAGTTTATTTATAACAAACATACTATATAACATAATATTAGTATGATTAGTAGGGATTTTGTTATGTCGCGTTTGACTGCTTTTCGAGTTTCTTTAGGTGGTATAAATTGCTCGTTTGATAGCACAATTTACACACACACACACACACAGAGGACTCCTCCACACAAGAACTCCATTTAATCTATACGCGTATTTCTCTAAACAAACAACAATCCAATCTATCAAGTGGAACATTCATTCTGCTCAGGAACTGTCACCACGATAATCCACCGAAGTACTTTTTCATATACATTGACGCGTTTCTATATTCTATCCGTAACATTTTATAGCTTTTTACACCAGCAATGTATGCTAAAGATTTTCTTTGGCTTTTCAATGTATTACTCCACGCGCTCAGTAGTAAATCAGCCGGAGCTGTGTGTCCAAACTTACGTCGTAAATAATCCAAAGGAACAGATTTATTAAAAAAATGCTGTGGAAAAAAAAGGAAGATGTGAGTGTAAGACGCATTTGTAAAGGATTCCGCAAGATTTGTGAGAAATATTATACGAGTAGTAAGTGGGTGGAGCATGAAGGAAGAAAAAATCTTACGCGCCCAAATAGAGTAGGTAGTACCTAATCAAAACGTACTATGGGTGCAAATAGGCAAAGTCAAAGTCAAAGTCAAATAGTGTTTATTCAAAGTAAGATTTCACAAATCATTTTTTGACATGATTACTACTCCATCTCTGGGCGCGTAATTTTTTTTTCCTTCATGGGGTAGAGAGTAAAATGATTTATATTTGCGAGGAAACCCATTTCGAAAATAAATAAAGAAAAAAAAGGAGAAAAATTATACAGAAGAACAAAAAGAAAGACCATACAAAATTATAAGACCATCCATTGAAAAATGTAATTCATTGAAAATAATTTTTTTACTGCCATATTTTTATTCCGGTTAGTGATGATCCAGTTGTACAGTAACTAGCACATGCGGCTGGATACGTTGACCTTGAAAGCACCCGTATTCCGCAGCAGTAGGAGTGAATTTCGTAATGTGAATATCCAAACGCATAAGCTGGCTTCTGTACGTATTGAGATGAAATTTGATAGAAAGATCAGGCGTAGATTAACATAGGTTTGCTACTCTAGTTTGCTATACCTGTGATTTTACGTTTTATCATTATCACGCACAGAAAGTCCATTCCCGCCGTCCTTGAAATTAACTACCTACCTAAACTTGGTTGACACCTTGAAAAACATGTAATCGTCATTTTTGTGTTGTATTTAAATAGCCAAATACACTACAACAGTAATAAGAACATATCCATTTTTTTAGCACATCGAACATCAATACGTTGCTAATAATCGCGAGAGCGACGACGTGGTCCGAGCAAGCCTGTAAACGCTGTAAACGCAATGATCAATGTGTGCGTAAGAATATGGCGCTTAATTCCGAGTGGACCATCCATCTAGGCGCGCCGCGCGCCGCCGCCGCTATACGTAATTTGTGACGTAAGGGAGGAAATTTATAATTATCTTATTCCTTTATGAAATGTAGAAAAACGGGTTTTAATTATGTTGCTTTCTGCGCCGAGGTTCCTCCCAAACTTACAGGTTTTCCCGTGGGAATGAGGGATTTTCCTACGGTAAAAGGTGGCCTATGTGTTATTCTGATGTATAAGCTATATTATTGTAAGGTTTCATTAAAATTCATTCTGTAGTTTCTGCGTGACAAACATTCATACATCACAAACTTTCGCGTTTATAATATTAGTAAGATTTAATTTAGAAATGCAATGATGGGTTTTTATTTAGGTTGCGGTACCCCAAAATATGTTCTAGTTTGAAAGTAGATGGTTTTATTAAGATTGATCATGTTTTGAGTTTGATTTAAATAAATACGAGTATAATAAGCTGTAAATTAAAAATGTTTGACGTACTGACTAGTCTAAATTACGCTGTCTTCATTATTTTCGTCTAAACATAACATCTTCATTATTCTACGAAAACTTCTTCTTATAGTAAGGCCTCAATTAAAAGGTCGCCGGTTCATATCCTGCCCAAAGCAAAAAAATCTCCCCAATTAAGTGTTGTTTATCTATATTTTACGTTTTTTCCATATTATATTGAGGTGAAATTGAATAGACAGATTTTGATATACGTCTAATTATCAAACTTTCGGTTAACATACTGAATAGGTAAAGAACGTTAAATTTATTTTATTAGTACCTACATATTTTTTATTGGTAAAAAAAAAGCCACATATTTCTGACTCATCAATATTAGATACCCAAATTAAAGATTTATTTAAAACCAGCCAAAGCCAAAAACAGAATTACGAAAAAAGTTCAAAAGAGACGATTTTTTCATGAACTTTACATCACCCTGTGCATGATCAAAAATATACAGTATGTGCAGTAAACGGCGGAGTTAACATATTCCAGGTACAGGGTTCGATGCCGGTCACTCTACAAATAGCGCCGTTTAAATTTAGAATCTTGCGCTCGACTTGAGTTTCAATCATAAATTTTCTTTAGACGACCTTTGTATAGCTATCGGGGATAAATTAAATCAACAATGAAAATAATTGTTTCACTCTTAACAGCCAATTTAAAATTTAATGTCGCACTTTAAATTAGTACTTTTGGCATTGCAGATTTGATAATAAAGTGAAAGTGAGAAATTGCTTAATACCCATTTTTAGGTGATAGGTTAAGGTTCGGTTGGGGCTGTTTTTGGATCAATCCTAAGCCACTGGCGTGTTAAAAAGAGGATCATTTTGAGTATTAATATTTAAAACATAAAAAAAATCTATCTAATATAAACAAAATTATATTTTTGATTGATCATTATCATTACTTTAACTGTGTTCCATGATTTTAAAGCACGTTTCATTATTTATAAACTGCTTTCAAATGCATTCCATGGTTACCGATGAAACTGATTGATCCTTTCTTTATTTATATATCGAAAACGTATAGAATAGAGCGTAAATAAATTTATAAAGTCCAATTATAGTGACTTCAAATGGTTTCCGTCGTATAATTTGAATAACTAATAGCTTGGGTATCGTACGAGGCAAATAATGGTATTACCTACATATTATTAAAAAAAATTTTTTATTGACAGAAAGACACAGCGTATTAATTTCTACAAGCAACCTTTAGGTACCATGGAAAAAGTGTAGATAAAAGTGATGCGGGTTGGTGGTCTAAACAGAGTAGGTAAACTAACAACGGGAAACGGGAATTTTACCGTGGTATTTGTATCCCGTTTTAAATCTTAATAATTATGAAAACAATCGTGAAATTTTTTTAAAGTATAAATTTATTATGTGAGTTATTAAAAAAAATTGTTTATTACGTGACTTAGAATACGAAATTACAAAATGATTCTAGGTACTTAACCCAATCTTTAGACTTATAATAACTTAACCCAATTTTCAGACCTTACGTAATCATTTTTAATTTTTAGATAGATAGATAGATAACATCTTTATTCACTATAGCAAATCAATTTAATCAATTTATGTGGGTTCTCCATACAAGAACTGAAACTCAAAGATTATTTTTTCATCAAACCGTGATCAAACCCATACGTGTGGGATATGAGGTACTATGGATAGGTCTTCAAAAATGATATTGAGGTTTCTAATATATATTTTTTCATAGTTTGCGCGAGAGACACTTCCAAAGTGGTAAAATGTGTCCCCCCCTGTAACTTCTAAAATAAGAGAATATTAAAACTAAAAAAAATATGTGATGTACATTACCATGCAAACTTCCACCGAAAATTGGTTTGAACGAGATCTAGTAAGTAGTTTTTTTTAATACATCATATATCGTAAACCGCAATTTACCTTTCACTATAAAACATCGATCAAAGTTACAACGAACTACAAGAATTTTTATATTATGTTACTTGCTGCCATGGAACCCTTTATGAGCGAGTCCGACCAGCACTTGGCCGCTTTCTGATCTTTACACCAAAGGGCCTTAATCTCTGCTCACACCGCATGTATTATGAGGACGATCATTTGTCATGATACAGCAGATCCCGTTTATAGGTCACGCTCGAAATATGAATCGGGCCACGTCATTGATTACAATATTTAATGCAAGCTTTGATCTTTAAAAATAAATAAAAGATTATTTTCGTATCACGTGCTAAAACTGTAAAGCGTTGAGTCAGAAGATTTTCAATGTTTTCCTGCCTGGCTCAAAAACAATGAGTTCTTCTTTAGGGAAACATTGCGTGTTTAGAAAATTTTGACGATATAATTACGAACGGCATTTTCGTCAAATCAAAATCAAATCAAAATATACTTTTACAAAAAAATAAATAGTAAGTTAAATACACAAGGAGAGGACAACTGGCGGCCTTGAATGCATCTTTTAAAAATATTTTTACAAAATTTATACATTATTATTTTATACAATTTTATTAATATGACAAACAGTGCAAACGAAATAAAATATACAATTAGAGGAAGGCAACGAGTCAATGTAGAAAAACTAAACTATATAACCAATCTATCTATCACTAGCACAACAACCGGCAATCGACTAAAGCAGACCAGTCCCCCCAAGCAGCACCACGTTCACGGGTTTGACGCATGGGTCACATGCTTTGTCCCTGTGCTCTTCTTTACCTATCATTAGTACAGTAGCCAGCACATGCTGGATATGTTGACCTTGAGAACGCCCGTATTCCGTAGCGGTAGGGGTGAGTTTCGTAGTGCACCTGCTGGCTACTGTACATTGGCTTTATCGATCTTATTCGATTATTCCCATTGTTTCGGTTGGAGTGAGTGAGGCAAACAAAACGAGCCGTTAATTTTTATATATCCGGCACGTGCCGTCACTGGTAATAGCCACCCAAACAGAGCAACCTTTATTACAACCATTTCCATACAAATGGTACTCTAATTATAATACAAATACTTTATCATCACAATCTATATGTCGGAGATTAAAGTCAGATTGATCGTTTAAATCGATTGTAAACATCGATTGACAGTTGTTATTTTAACGTTCTCGATTATCAGAGGGTAGAATTGTTATAATCGACCGGAGTGAAGTGGGCGCGGTGACGTTTGACGTACGCTTAAATAGCGTCACCCAGCCGGCGCGCGCTCAGTGGGTCTCAGCCCTTATCAACTTTCTATGGAGGCACAGAATTATGTATGAGGGATAAAAACCAATGTGGCTCTCGTAAAAATTGTGTTATTCGCAGAATTTTATTAGTACACATGTTAATTTTTTTGTCAATAAACCTTATGAAAAAATAGAAATCTTTTAGCGTATATAATTAGTATAATTGTTTGAAACTTAGTTGTAAGGTTCTAGGATTCCTACTCTACAAAGAAACAAATATAATTATTAATGTGAGCAATTTTGTTGAGATCATACTGGCAGCACCATAGCCTCCATCTTGGATGTCAATTGTCACGTCAAAACTGGAAATGCGCATTTTTTTCGTATTTCAATTATTTATTCCAATTAATCTTGTGAATTCTTAAAAGTTTATCCAGTGTTTTGTTTTGTGATAAAATAAACTCTAATCTAAATGCCACCGCCGTAATATCCGGCAAAGAAAATAAACGCACCTGTGTGAAGTGCGGTGCTTGTCCAGCTAAAAATAAGGAAATAAAACTGTTCCGTGTTCTAAAACCTGGAGTAAGGAATTTGGAACGGTAAGTACTTATCTTCCTTTGGTCAGAGAGTCAAGTTCAGGACGCTTCTTCAAGCTAGAGTTGGATAAGAATACGATATGAAGATGACTTTTGCCTTACAAATCTATTTCTTTGTCGCTTAATCCATCCATATAGACATCTCATACTTTAGAAGGATAAACATTTCTACTTCAATGCGACACACATAGAACCAATGAGAAAAATAACTATAATATGGGGGGCATTGAACTAACAATCAGTCATATTTATTTATAAATAAATTGAAAACAATAACAAGCATTTCTCTTCTCTTTTCAGGTTGATTAAGAAGTTTCTGTCTCTATACCCACCTTTCCAGAAAGCTCAAGAGTATTTAAAAATATCACAAATGAGTCTTGTAACATGACGGTAAGGGTAACTATGAATAAGTGTTCGTAATTTTTTAAATTATTTCTTGTTTTACTTACATACATTAATGCTTTGATGGGTCACCAAAAGTTGTTATTTTCTGGTTATTTTATTACCGATTTGTAAAAAGGAGGGGGTCCGGCCGTTAGGCCCCCATTCCGGTACGCCCCCGGCCGTGACGCCACTGAAAAACGTTTTGTATAATATTACGTTTATTTATATTATCTTATATTGCAGGTTGAGCAACAAGCGTCCAATTTTACAAACCAACCAGGACCTTCAGGAGTTTCGAAAAATATGACATCTGAACCTTGCCATGTAATGGTAAATACCTACTTAAATATTTATAATTATGTAATATTTTAGTATACATACGAGATAGTACTTATATTAATTCTTCTATTTAGTAAAGAAATGCTGCACAAATTATCAGACTAATCCAGGTCTGTGACTGACTTTTTTCATAAAATGTACAGATTATGAGATTATCATAGATGATATAAATAAAATGGTGTAGCTATAGGTCAGCTTAGCAGCTTAGCTTGCTCTAGAAAATCTTGAAATTTAGCAGTGCTATTTATTTGTTTTCGTTAAACATAATGTTTTTATTTTTTTGGTTGCAGGTTGAGCAACAAAAGTCCTCTTTACAAGCAGATAAAGAAAAACTCCTAGAATTAAAATGTAAAAAAATATTTTCAAAAAATTTGTCAACTGCATAAACGCGTTAATAAATTGACAATAAAAACAACGCTTGATTCTATTGCTGACGACAAAAATGTGAAAAAGTTGTCGTCAAAAATTACACCTGCATTTGCCCTACTTCTACAAGGGCAAATCAGGAACTTCACTAGAAAAGTGAAAGGTAGAAGGTGGACCAAAGATGAAAAGATTACTGCCCTGAGAATTTTCAAAAGGTCACCGACTTGCTGAGAAATTATGTGTGTTGTGTTTTATTTTGTTCAATGTACAAACAAATACAACATGATAGGTATGTTATTCATTTTATATTATTAATGTTGATTAATATTATGTTTTATGTATATTATTATATCATTTACACATTTATACATATGAGCTGCCTGCGACTTGGCATATTGTGTTAATTATAAGTAAGTATTCACTTATTTACTTTGTTATGATATGTAACTATGTTATGTAAATTAACTTTATTTACTAATTGTTTGTTGATTTAATTATGTTAATCGCCATAAAATGGCTTTAAGTAAAACATCAGTATCATAAGTATGTTATACCTATTCAAATACTTTTAAAATAAAAACAATGTTTTTATTCTCTTATCCGTTTGTTATTTATTGTCTTGTAGGTAAACTCAATACAGGAGGTTTAAATTATACTTTTTACATACCTATGTATTGGGTTTACTTACTTGAAGTTTCCTAATCCACCAAAATTTTAAAATAAAAAAGTACCTGAGACCCGTATTTGTATTTCCCGCGTTGCATATTTATTTCGCGTGCACAGAGTTAGATGTCACTAGTAAAAAAACAATTCTATGAACTTGCCATTCTTCTCCGCTAGGAGTAACTAGTGTTCTGTGGTGGGTCTCGAGCGGTCGTAGCGAGAGGTCGTTTGTCTGAGTGATTGAGTGTCCGGATGGACGTTAGAGTCCATGTGTGGTTGTGTGTAAATAAGTGAGTGAGTGTTCTCAAAGTGTTCATGGTGTTACCACAGTTAAGTGGAGTCCACGTGAGTAAAGTGATCTTGTGTTGCTATGGGTTAGCTAGACTGTGTGATATTTGAGTAGTGTCTCCGAATACTGTTGTTATCATGACCGCGGGTAGAGTAACTGTAATTGGTCGAGTTACATAAGGTCCGGGCGGGGAGGCCCCTTGGTTGGCCAGTTCGTAAATGTTGTGTTTTCATGCCAGTTTCCCCTTATGGCATATTGATGGTGCTCGGACCTACCTAAACCCCTTTTAGGGATTGATTAGGTCCCGATCGCTCATGATAACAAGCAACTGAGTCTATGTTGGTATAGTGTGTTCCAATTGTGACGACAATTGGTATAGTCCTGACAAAAATAGTGTACGGTGGTTCTGAAAAGTCATTGTAGCATACGCCCACGCTTAGTGTGTTTCCGCGTGTAGCCCTTTGCGGGTTTCCTTTATTTATTTGTTTTCCTCACCACCGTTTTGTCTCCATTTCCGACATCAGAAGTGCGATAAAGGACCCTGTATTTTGAATAATTTTTGGGATGAAGATCGCCAGCCTACAGGATTAAGGATCAGCAGTTTGTAGATTTCTTACAACAGTTAGATGTTAATTTTTCATGCGTGTAGAACATTTTTATAGAGGGTAAAAAGTTAATGTTGGGTAAAAATTGCTAAAATAAAACAGATTTTTGAGTGGCAAATATTCGAAGTGATTAATCGGATGGATTAATTGAGATTTTTCTGATTGTAAAGTGTGAAGTAAAATAGGTTTTACTCGTGGTAGTTAGAATCAGAATCAATCAGTGTGCTTTCTTAACGGTATTCTGGGGTAACGTACACGCCAATTACTAGGTGCGGTAGTATTTCTGTTTCATTTTAGTAAGATGTGAGTGCGTCAAGTTTTGTTGTGTTTGTGTACCAATCGCTATCGTTAAAGTAGTCATGATGTTGTACGCCAAATAATGCGCGCCTAGTTTGACGTCGAGTCACGGAAAACAGCCCGTTGCACCAATAGGTCTTTGCGATTGTATTTTGAATTTATTTTTGGAGATTATCGGTTGAAATGTTTAGCAGTGTAACATATTAGACCATGCGTAATTTATAAAAATTGTTTTGTGAGTTATTGTTCGTTTGGCGTGGTAGTTCAGAAACGTTACTTTGGTGAATGTTTTCTTTTGTGCGATTAAGTGTCAACGGTTAGTTTGTTTTGTGTTTGAAGACAATGATGCGGTGATAAAAATAAAACGGAGTTAGAAACTTTAGATTAATAATGATGGTGATATGATGTGAAGCGTATAGATACCTATTGACCACTATTGAACGTTATTGACATCTCGTGTCACTTGTTGTGTTATGACATTTCGTGTCATTTGTGTGTGACATTTCGTGTCACTTGTTTTGTTATGACATTTCGTGTCATTTGTGTGACATCTCGTGTCACTTGTTGTGTGATGACATTTCGTGTCATTTGTGTGTGACATTTCGTGTCACTTGTTTTGTTATGACATTTCGTGTCATTTGTGTGACATCTCGTGTCACTTGTTGTGTTATGACATTTCGTGTCATTTGTGTGTGACATTTCGTGTCACTTGTTGTGTGATGACATTTCGTGTCATTTGTGTGTGACATTTCGTGTCACTTGTTTTGTTATGACATTTCGTGTCATTTGTGTGACATCTCGTGTCACTTGTTGTGTGATGACATTTCGTGTCATTTGTGTGTGACATTTCGTGTCACTTGTTGTGTTATGACATTTCGTGTCATTTGTGTGTGACATTTCGTGTCACTTGTTGTGTGATGACATTACGTGTCATTTGTGTGTGACATCTCGTGTCACTTATTTTGCTATGACATTTCGTGTCACTTGTTTTGTTATGACATTTCGTGTCATATGTGTGACATTTCGTGTCACTGGTGGAGGCAACTTGCGACATCGTCACTCGAGGGAGCTGGCAAGGTTATCGTCACTCAAGGGAGATGGCATGAGCTATTATCACTTGTTTAGGTGATAGTAGCGACCGTACGCGCTCGTTGTCACTCGATTTAGGTGATGACAGCAGTAGTGTGCGGGATTCTGCAACTATGTAAAGTAATTGCTATTATTTGAGTAGTGTGAATACTGGTCAATTCAATGGTTTGATTTCTTTGTACAAAGTTCATAAAAATTCTTTTTACGTTGAAAGCGTTAAACAGTACGATACTCTCGCGACAGAGACAGAGCATTCAGGTCTAGTAACCGCATCAGAGGTTCCGGAGCATGTAATAGGTGCACGTTGACTGCTTTTTATGCGCAGTATACTCTTTGCGAAGAGTAGCACTTACGCGGCTGAGATGGTTAATTTCTGATGGGTTGCTAGGTTCTAACAAGCTGATGGACTGACTGGCGCATCATCAGTGTGATTGATGACGGTACCGAAGAACCGGTGTGGTGCGGTTTAGGTCTTGGAGAGGCCATGGAGTCATGCAATTGGCTTGGTGGGTCCTGGAGAAAAGGACATTGTATGGGGCTATGTGATAGCCGTAGACCGCGAATAAGATACCTAATGTTTGACTTTGAAGCTGTTTACTGTTTACGACTAGTGATGATGTCACGGTGATTGTGACTGTAATGTAATGGTACTTGATCGCTTTTACTGTAACTGAATTTATCTGGCAGGGTATAAAAAATTGTTCGGTCTGGTAATGTTTATGGTCAGGAATAGCCGAGCGGTGTAAATTGTTGCTTTCAATTAGTTTTGAGTCGGGCACACGACACACGAGGACGTGTGTCAGCGCAGGATGGCCGTGTCGGAGATTAAAGTCAGATTGATCGTTTAAATCGATTGTAAACATCGATTGACAGTTGTTATTTTAACGTTCTCGATTATCAGAGGGTAGAATTGTTATAATCGACCGGAGTGAAGTGGGCGCGGTGACGTTTGACGTACGCTTAAATAGCGTCACCCAGCCGGCGCGCGCTCAGTGGGTCTCGAGCGGTCGTAGCGAGAGGTCGTTTGTCTGAGTGATTGAGTGTCCGGATGGACGTTAGAGTCCATGTGTGGTTGTGTGTAAATAAGTGAGTGAGTGTTCTCAAAGTGTTCATGGTGTTACCACAGTTAAGTGGAGTCCACGTGAGTAAAGTGATCTTGTGTTGCTATGGGTTAGCTAGACTGTGTGATATTTGAGTAGTGTCTCCGAATACTGTTGTTATCATGACCGCGGGTAGAGTAACTGTAATTGGTCGAGTTACATAAGGTCCGGGCGGGGAGGCCCCTTGGTTGGCCAGTTCGTAAATGTTGTGTTTTCATGCCAGTTTCCCCTTATGGCATATTGATGGTGCTCGGACCTACCTAAACCCCTTTTAGGGATTGATTAGGTCCCGATCGCTCATGATAACAAGCAACTGAGTCTATGTTGGTATAGTGTGTTCCAATTGTGACGACAATTGGTATAGTCCTGACAAAAATAGTGTACGGTGGTTCTGAAAAGTCATTGTAGCATACGCCCACGCTTAGTGTGTTTCCGCGTGTAGCCCTTTGCGGGTTTCCTTTATTTATTTGTTTTCCTCACCACCGTTTTGTCTCCATTTCCGACATATATAATAAAACTGTTTAGGTCGAAATTCTGTAAATAAAAAAAAGTATAAAACCGAGTTATGAGGATGTAAAAAGTGATATAGGAAATATACAGAATTTTTTGTTTCTTTGTTTGTCTGTGTGTCTGTTTGTACGGGCTAATATCCGAAACTGTTAAAACGTTTTGAATGAAATTTTTCATAGTGATACCATATATCCCTGGTCAACATCTTAGATAGGTTTTACCGCGGGAAAATATCTTATTCCTACGGCACGGAAAAGTAAAAAAACAACGCTAAGGACCGCTAGTAAAAACATAAATACACAAAATATATATTTTTTTGTCCAAAACCACGTCTGCTGGCTTCTGTACCTAAAAAGGTCGCCGAAGTTAATTTTACTTAATAAAGCTTAAAAATACAGAACCTAACAATAACAGGTACCTACATACATACAGTAGGTATACTTAGTTAGATTGAGTATATTTAGGTATTGTAAGATATAGTATCTATGTAGTGTAGTAAATTAAAAGCAAAAAAAAGTGCAAAAAGAGGTTTAGGACACACCCGGGTTTGAACCGGGGACCTTACAGTCTGCAGTCGAACTAAATAAATACGTGGGGATATCTCACACACGGCCATCTGACCCCAAACTAGGCAGAACCTGTACTATAGGTGTCAGACAGCTGATATAGGTACATGCATATATAAATAATACAACATCCAGACACAAGGCAAACACAAGTGCTCATCACACGAATGTTTGCCCTGGGCGGGATTCGAACCCGCGACCTTGTGCTTCGTAGGCAGACGTACTACCAACTAAGCTACGAGGCCGTCAACTGAGCTAAACAGTACGCACTTGCAAAAAAGTGTTTCCTACGGAAAAAAATAACAATAATGCGAGCGAACGCGCGTATTAAAGATGATGTACCTACTAGAAAACCAGCTAGTACAAAGCTAAAATAAAAAAAACGTTATTCCTTCAACAACATTGTTAATAACACGAAAACAGTCGTAATGATAATAATAATGTTGTCGAAACACATTTCCCATACGCCGCGTATATCATTCATTACGCCGACTCATTCTGGATAACGTTTGATGTTAAGTTTGATGTACGCGCGTAATTTAAAAATATTGCTTCGTAAATAGTTTTAAAACTTCATACAATCGCACAACTGGCGTTTTGATGGAATATGTTTTTTATTAGACCATTTGTCTTGTTAACCGACTGTGATGGAGTGGAAAGATGATTAACATTTTGATACGTATGTTAGTCGCCACTCTGAAATCACTAAAGAAAACCATTCTCTTAGTACCATTAATAAACTAAATTAGAACTAAAACTAAAAAAGTAAAGCTATGACATATACTTTTCTTATTAAATGTTACACATCTGCCAACGTGTGACGCCTCACATTTTTTTCCTTTTCGCTTTTTGTAGCAACAGAAAGGGAAAAGAGATTAGAACATTTTAGTTTACAGCAATCTAGCCCTATATTCAAAGATGGAACGTTGAGAGGTAACCATTATGATTTCATATAATTCTAAATCAACGTGGTTAAAACTAACGCCGAAGTCAAACGAAATTTCTTAACGTCACGTTTGACAGTCTCTTGTATAGCCATTTTAGCCATGCCTAAGAATAACTAACAAAACAAACAACAACGATAACGATAGTAAAAAAAACCTGACTAGAAAAATAAATATAGTTTAATGAAAACAATTTCCAATAGAAAATTAGTTCTATTGTAGTTGCGCAATATGGAGAAGTTTTCTATTATTTTGTTAGGGCTTTACAAAGAGCGAAGCGCCGAATCTTCCTAGCTCTTTGAGCCATGTTCTTTTACATTTTATAGATTAGTAGTTCCAAAATCTATGATCTGTATGCTTGATTATTAAAGTTAATTTATTACCACATTTCGAAGTCGGTTCTTTTTTTTTAAATTCAGTAATATAGTTCTGTGTGTTCTTTAGCGTTTGTTTGTAAATGTTATCATAGTTACTGTGAAAGTATTCAGATACACGAAGATACAAATGTTCAGTGTTTTTTGCAGTCGGTCAAGGTTGATTAATCTTGCTTTGAACTCAAACCAAAATGTAAGCAGTTTAAGATTAAATTACGTTAGAAATTAAGCTTAAATTGTTTTTAATCATCTTTGTGGTTTCCTGTGGTGCCCTGTTTTAAAAGGCAAACGATAGCTAATGGCTAATATCTGCCTGGTTGCTCTAATGACTAGCTTTCTGCCTAGCGGCTCCGCCCGCGTTAACAATTTTTTCAATAACAGGTGTTATAGCAATAAAATATATGTAGAAAAAAATTTTCTTTAGTAAATATAGCGTGGCGACCTACGCGGCAATAGACGCCCGCTCGCCACGGTCGCCGCGCCAATAATCAATTTTACCTACCTATGGCCCAAGAAAACAATGTCTAGCAATTAGACCACGTGACTGACACGAGCTACGTCATTTCTACGTCATTTTGACTATTCATCCTTGTCGATTGCGTGTAATAGACAAGAATGAACAGGCAAAATGACGTAGAAATGACGTGGGCTTGTGTCAGTCACGTGGTCTAATTGTTAGACCTTGTTTTCTTTGACCATGCTCTCGCCCATGGTCTAAGAAAACAAGGTCTAACACTCCGACCACGTGACTGACACAAGCCCACGTCATTTTGCGCTGTTCATCCTTGTCTATTACCCGCATTCGACAAGGATGAACAAGCAAAATGACGTAGACTTGTGTCAGTCACGTGGTCGGAGTGTTAGACCTTGTTTTCTTAGACCATGCTCTCGCCGATAGGTGTTTCACACGTTTCACATCAAAATCAGTGACAAAATTCTCGGTTATCAACAACCAGTATTTACGAACTAGTTTAAAAATAGAATACAATAAGCGGTTGGAATCCGGCGTTGAGCGTTTATGTCCACGAGCCCCGCCAATCTCCCTTTATAGAGGCAAAGGCAGTATTATGAAATTCCTTAGAAAATGGAGCAAGGCATAAGAATTACGTATAAAGCCCAACCCTTAGTAGTACTTTCATTTGATTAAACTGATATGAGCGGTGGAGTGCGAGGGATATGTTTTATAGTCTTAAGATACGAATATCATATTTATTCATAACTTTATTATGATACGAGTGAGGGTTTTTTACGCGGAAATCGAGGAGAAATGGCGGGTTTATTGTTTCGTCCTTTTTGAAATTTAAAAATAATAACTCAAAAATTTATCAATATTACAAAAATCTAAAACGGCGAGGAACAGACGGTGTTCTGTAGGATATATGTATAGAAGCCACCTTAATATAGGTCTCTTTTTTGTCTTGTTTTGATATACATAATATACTTACATATGTATGTTTTTTTTACTGAATGTATTTTAATGAAACTTTACAAAAAATTTAACACATAGGCTACATTTTACCGCGGGAAAATCCCTTATTCCCACAGGAAAAAGTTTAAGCGCCGCCGGCGGTGCTTGTAATTCTATAAATTAGACCAACCCTCCTTCCATTTGGAGGTCGCTAAAGGTCGCCCGCTCAGTTGGTAATGCGGTGTCGTGTGTCTTGTCTCGGGTTCGGTGTTTACGACCTCTCAGCGCGCGTGTTATTGCCGACCCCTAATTCCCGGATACCCCGGTTTTACAACCCGGATGTGAAAGCGTGCGAATTGTTTTTAAACAATGTACAGAAGCCAGCACATACGAAATTCACCACTACCGCTACGGAATACGGGCGCTCTCAAGTCAAAGTGTCCAACCGCATGTGCTGGCTCTTGTACGTGAGAGCTAAGATTTTTGTACTGCAGTTAGGTAGGTACGCTACATATTATAGAGAAAATAATAATAGGAATAAATTTTATTAATTAAAGTCGACACACATAACATTGTTAGAATGTTGTTAGAGTACAATTTTTAAATTGATTTTCCATATTTTGAAATTATTTTAAATTAGCCCCAGACGATTACATAGGCCCAAGCTACCTTTTATTGCGGGAAAATGCCTCATTCCCACGGGAAAAACTGTTAACGCAGGCGGAGCCGCGGCGGAAAGCTAGTTAGGAATATTTTAGGTGTTTTTTACACCTTGAGTTACAACTTACATTATTGCAGTTTTAGTAAAGATCCCTAATTTTATATAGCCTATGTTACTCAGAGATCATGTTGTTACTCAACAGTGAAAGAATTTTTGAAATCGGTTCAGTAGTTTCGGAGCCTATTCGATCGATGCAAACAAACAAACAATCAAACCTTTCCTCTTTATAATATTAGTTTCATTACATTTCTTCCACCATGGTAACATTAGAAGATCGAATATATATAATTAAAAACGCCTATAAGATTAGATAAGACTAGACTACGTAGTACGGGCACAGAATAAATAATAGAACTGGTACGGGGGCGTAATAGAAAGGGCAATATTCAAAATCGTGTAATTTACGATCGCTCGTTACTTGCTCTGTCTCTCCTCGTTGAATAATGTACTATTTGAAGGACGGCTTAGAATTTTAAATTATCAATCTGAAAATTCTATTCTGAAATCTCAAGTTGCGTCGTAAACCTGAAATAAGTAAGTCTCAGTACAAATACTAAAACACCTCCATTATCATCTCGTCTCAGTTAAATTTAAATTTGTTCTTCCGGGTTTGTGTCCACTTGGCTCGTTCCATTCGGCTCGAAGATTTATAAAAATAATTTTAATACAGTTGCTCAAAACGTGGCGTATGTTGCAGGGAGGTATAGCGTTCAGGATGTGAGGTATTACACACGCGTTTTTTTTTACCTTTCCCGCACGTGTGCGTTTTCTTTCACAACTGTCAAAATAATGTCTATTAAAGAAAAACCAACCTTGAAATTTTTACTAAAAAAATCATAAAAGTTTTTATGATTCAAGCAAATACGTATATTTCTAAAAAGGAGCTACTAATTTGTTTCAATATCAGATTAAATTATAAATGAGTTAGATTAGGTTTCATCATTTCATCACATTAAATTTCATTTTCATTTCATATCAATATAAACATTCTACTGAAGACTTGGCTGTATGGGCATAGTGCTCTTTGCATACCAGAATGGGTGAAGAAAAAAGTTAGTTGAGTTTATTGTTTTTATTATTTTATATTTTATTAAATTGCTTCATTTTTTCGCAACTGTATTAAAAATAGTCGTTCAGTACACGTGCGGAACCGTCATTGCAACTCGTTCCAACTGTCTACCTGTACCTACTGACTGTCTACATTTGTCGAAACTCTTTGCAATGACAGCCTTTCCGCACTTGTAATGAAATATACTATTAAATATGTCTTACTTCATTACAGGGTAGGCTCGAGCCCCGGTATATGAATACTAGCTTTGCGCCCCGGGGCTCCGTCCGCGTTAACAGTTTTTCCCGTGGGAATGAGGTATTTTCCCGCGGTAAAAAGTAGCCTATGTCACTCTCCATCCTTTCAACTAACTGTATGCCGAAAATCAAGCCAATTGGTTGCTTAGTTAGGGCGTAAAGCATGCGTAAAGAAAGGCGAGGGGCGAAAAGCTAGTTTTTATCGTTTCGGACGGTTGGTTCCACTAGGTTCTACTAGTGGGTCCATCTATATTTAAAAAAGTAAAAAAGTGCCTTTTTATTCAAAAAACTAAATTTTCAATGTATGGGAGTTTATTATCCGGGCCAAGTGCGTACGGACACAGAATACCAAATAGTAGTCCCTGTACGGACCCGTACCATCAAGGGCCTTGGAAATAAACCCTCTCTTCCCGGGCACGGTGAAACCGGGTACAACCGGTAATAATTTATAACCGGGTACCCGTTTTAGAATTACAATATAATGATTTTAGCAAACAAAGTACTTTAAGGCTTCGTCAGGTCTGAATTAGTAATGGGGAGGGATGTGAATAAATTTTCATTGGCCTTATAGCCTAGTTGGTAATACGTCTGCCTTCGAAGCACAGAGTCGTGGTTCGAATCCCGCCCGGGGCAAATGTTCGTGTGACGAGCACCCGTGTCTGAATATTAATTATATTTATTATACCATCATACTTCATATCATACTCATATAATACTAATACTAATAAATAATAAGAGAGGAAAGATCTGTATTTTTGTGTGTGTGTATGTTTGTAATGAATAAACTCAAAAACTACTGAACCGATTTCAAAAATTCTTTCACCATTAAAAAACTACATTCACTCTGAGTAACATAGGCTACCTTTTACCGCGGGAAAATGCCTCATTCCTACGGGAAAAACTGTTATTGCGGGCGGAGGCGCGGCGAAAAGCTAGTATCACTAGTATAATATGTATTATGTATATCAGCAGCCCACTCACACCCGCACACCCATTTGCACTAAACTTAAGAATCGCTTAATTTGATGCCTAAAGTATTTTTAGGTGAGATTTGGTGAAAATTTTGTTTGCTAGAATAGAAACCTTCAAACTTTTTTTAAACTGCTTAGTTTCCGCCTACCTTTATGAGCCCAATTATAGACTGTTTTTAAACTTTAGTTAGCTTAGGTCTTTCTTAACTACGAAAAGCCTAAGAAAAGGTTAGTGTAAACGGGTGTAACACTTATAGTACAGGCTCTGCCTAGTTTGGGGTCAGATGGCCAAGTATGAGATGTCATATTTGTTTACCCCGTAATTTTCTTCTTCTTCCTACGAGAAAAACTGGTAAAGCGGGCATAACCGCGGGGCGGAAATCTAGTTTAAAGTTTTAAGTTATGTAAGTTTAATTTAAACTTGATGAACAAACATAAACAGTTAGTAGGTCAGCCGATGTTTAATTTTCAAGCAAACTGGAACTTCTGTTATAAAACCTGCCCACGCCCCTGTGTGGGATTATCGGTTCCAATTCCGGGTAGATAATTAATAAACTGATAGTGGGGTGGGTGTGTAATAATTTACTTCCTTCAGTTAGGTTTATTTTCTGGAATCACACCCACGTCTACGTCCGCATTGTTTTTTGTAGTTTTCCCATGGGAACTAGATTTCCCCGGGTCGAAACCGCCGGATAAAAGTATGTACAGAAGACAGCACATGCGGTTGGACATTCGCACTACGAAATTAGCCCCTACCACTACGGAATACGGGCGCTCTCAAGGTCAACATTTCCAGTCGCATGTGCTGGCTGTATGTATGTATGTACTAGCACGTGCGGGTTCGATGACATATAAAATAAAAGTGTAGTCAAGGCCTGTTCACAGTTTTTCCCGTATTAACAGTTTTTTCTATGTGAATGAGGAATTTTCCCGCGGTAAAATGTAGCATAATATTCAAGGTATATTATCTTAATACCAAGTTTCATTAAAATCGATACAATAGTTTATTTAATGCAGAGTTTCTTCCGGAGAGTTCTTCTCCACAGAAGACAGCCAAATCGTGAACTCTCCTCGACGTCGAAAAGTGATTTGTAAAATCTTACTTCGAATAAACACATTTGAACAGACAATTAAATCTTTCCTCTTTTTAATATTAGTATAGATAGGTAAAAATTACACTTGACTAAATCTTGTTAACAACAACAAGTTATCTCAACTTCCAAAGACAATGTATTCAAATTTTCTTCCTATAAATAACCTTAACAAGTTATAAAGTATTTTCCGTATCGTTCGATCATCGTGGGGTGAGGTTCGAACTCCGGGTGTGACAAAAAGCCCCATCCATCACAGCTGGGAGCTATTTTGACATGCGAATGGATCCCACTTATCTCTGTATTGGGGATCATAATATGACACCGTTTTCAGGGGTCGAATATTTCGCGGGAATAGGCAAACATGGCGGTAATTCTTAAAATCTTTTTAAGAATCTTTTTAATTAAAAAAAATTCGAAAAAAAAAAACTTTTTTAAGTTAATCCAAAAATATCCTAAGCAAAAGGTTTTTATTCGACAACTCGTTTTTGACGTCAAATAAAGTTAAATGAAAATTAGCTTTACTCTGCCCAAGTTGGCCCAAGGCTGTCTCGTCTCACACTAATCAATCACTACATAGTATAAAACAAAGTCGCTTTCTCTGTCCCTATAATAATAATAATAATAAATCCATTTATTTCGGGCAATATTTACATATAGATGTTAATTATGTAAACAGACGCCCATAATATCATAAATATCTTACAGACTATCATACATATTTTATACTATATCTAAGCAAACACTAAATCACACTAAACTTGCCTATGTATGCTTAAATCTTTAAAACTACGCAACGGATTTTAATGCGTTTTTTTTAATAGATAGAGTGATTCAAGAGGAAGGTTTATATGTCATACATATGCCAAAATGTCTGGCAAGGTCACACGCTCACCCCGCCTTCTACTACGGTATGTCAAATTATGTATATTTTGCGATAATTTCCTATAGTTTTATCGTATCGTTTAAAAAAATGTGCGCATTGTATGCAGGCATCAATGACCTTTTGTCCGGATTAATATGAAACAAACCATAGTTTTTTTACACACATTTTTGATTGCTTTTAACCGCGCGGTTGATCGCTTCGTGCATACAGAGCCGAATAGCAACAAAAGGTGTAAAAAACCATTCACGAGTTTTCACCTGTAGACTTTATGCATATAATTCAGCGTGGAATTCATTGTTCTGTACGCAACAACCTCTGTATCAGCAGGTCCCGTTTTACTGCGAGTAGGTAGATTATCCCGCCATAACATTATGCAAAATACCCTCGTCAAATAATGAACACAGGTATTTCAGGACAGACCTTTTTTCAGGATTTATTAACGTTTAAAAAACATTTTAAAAATGGAACGATGAGAATGTTTTAGATTCGATATTTCGTCACCATTTCCAAAGTATCGAAAGAACTTTTAAATGTAAAGGAGAAAATTTAAAATTATTCTGAAATTTTGAAATAAAAAATAAGCACCTACCCAGTTATTTTAACGGACATAAGAACAACGCAACGATCTAAAGTCCAGTGTTCAACTTTGCATGTTCTTCACCGTACCTACTACACTTTTATTACCTACTACAACTATAATACTACTGGACCGTTTGTATTTGTTTTATATCAAAAAACATTTAAGGTATACTAAATATAGCAATATTTGTAGACTACAGGAGGTCGTAAAAACAAATTTTATTTCAGAATTTTTGTCGTTTTTCGCCACTGGGCAAAAAAGAAGACACTCTTAAATTAAGGCAGAATAACTTTAAATGGGCTATAGTTTTATATAAAAACAAATGTTATTAGGCAAAAATAAATCATTTTCTAAGTCGGTTCCCGATCCGGAACAATACTAGTATATTTTTCCGTTTTCGCTAAAATATAACGCATTTTAGTAAGCTACGTGTCCATTTTGTTACGTTGCATTTCTCGCGACGACAGTGAGCATTTGCCTTCAGGCTGTTTTACGCACTCATAGGTTCAACTCAACCGTTATTTTACTTGCTTCCCCAAAAGTTGATTTATTTTTATATCTTGAACGAGAAAATATTTTATTTTTCGTAATACTTTGACCGCTGGCCCGCCGTCAGATCCAATCATAATATTTTGTTTGGTTATCTGCTACTATTATAAGCGACTAGCTTTAATAGTTTTTCCCGTGGGAATGAGAAATTTCCCCGGGGTAAATAGTAGCCTATATTCTTTCCCAAGGCCTACTCTATTTTTGTGAAAAGTTTCACCAAAATCGGTTCAGTAGTTTCGGAGCCTATGCAATTATATATAAGGAATATTTTAGGTATTTTTTTACACCTTGGGTCCCTATTTTTGAAAATAAAATATAGCCCATGTTGATCAGGAATCATGTAGCTTCTCAACAGTGAAAGAATTCTTGAAATTTCAAAGCCTATGACGGCCTCGTAGCCTAGTTGGTAGTACGTCTGCCTACGAAGCACAAGGTCGCGGGTTCGAATCCCGCCCAGGGCAAACATTCGTGTGATGAGCACTTGTGTTTGCCTTGTGTCTGGATGTTGTATATTTATATATGTATATCAATCACCTATCTGACACCCATAGTACAGGCTCTGCCTAGTTTGGGGTCAGATGGCCGTGTGTGAGATGTCCCACTTATTTATTTATTTATTTATTTATTCGTTGCCAGCGTTGGGCAGAGCAAAGCTTATTAAATTCTGATCTTACGTTATTAAGAATTTCTTAAAAACCACGGTCTAAGAAAACAAGGTCTAACACTCCGACCGCGTGACTGTTACGAATGTGACACATGATGTGGACGTGTTTCGAATGCGTGTTATTCGACAAAGATGAACAGCATGATGACGTAGGCTTGTGTCAAGTCACGAGGTCGTAGTGTTAGACCTTGTTTTCTTAGACCATGTTAGAAACCTATGATAAATAAAATATTTTGACTTAGACTTTTGGTTATAGCACTATTATATGACCCATACATTTTTAAATACTTACATATATTTTCATAGGAATTTTCAAGCAAAATCGAGAGGCAATAACCGACAGAGCGCATGTAGGGAAAACATAATTTCTATGAGAACAGTAATAGCCACAGCTCGGAAACATAAAAGAAAGCTAAATATAAAAAGCCCCTCCATGATTTTATTATTAAAATAAAAGACTTTATAGACATATTATACAAACCCTAGTAACAGAGTCGGACTCAGCGCCACCATTTATCACACCGGCGCGGCGGCTAGGTAATTTTATTACTGAGGGAATTTCGGGCTCGCCAATGTTGCCATAAACCGCCCGCCAGTATTGCCATAAAAGACCTCTAGACGTAATCGAGACAATAATTCCTTCCGAGTATTTTAATCAGTGAGATTTGGTAACATTTGAATTAATGGGCATAGGGCTTCCAACAGATAAAAAATATGTAAGAGAGAAAGTTATGTATGACAGAAAACCCCTGACCTATCAGCGCATTAGAAAAACTGACGAAAAAGCAAGTAAACAAGAATAAAACAGATGAAAAAAGAAAGGAAAAAAAAATATTTAATTTTCCACGGTAAAAAGGAGTTTATGTATTTTTCATACTATCATTTGTATTGTTTTATTTTAAATCCTTTGAGTTACTTAAAAAGATATACAGAGTAAATCGTTTGAGTCAAAAACACGTCCACTCGTCCATGTAGAATATTTAAAAATATTAATTTAGATAAATACCAAAAAGTCTAAGAAGCAAAAAGTAATAAGTGTGAGTGAGTGAGTGTGAGTGACGAGAGCCAACCTTGATTTAAGCAAAACTTATTAACTTTATTTGACGTCGAAAAAGGAACTGTAAAATCATAATTCGAAAAAAGTTGTGTTTCTCTGAAATTGAAAAAAGTCCTTTCGTAAAATTTGCGGCATGTGACAACCCTAATGAATTAAAAGAGGCTGAAGTCGTGAATCCTGTCCTTGAAAAATATGAGAAAAGTTGATAAAGGAAATTAAAAAGGCTTCTTTACTTTACTGTCTTTTTTATAAGTAACTAGCTGTCCGCCCACGGCTACGCCCGCGTTGTTTTTTTTTTGGGGATGAAAAATAGATGTTGGCCGATTCTCAGACCTACTGAATACGCTCACAAAATTTCATGAATATCGATCTAGCCGTTTCGGAGGAGTATGGAATCGAACACTGTGACACGAGAATTTTATATATAAAATATTACTGAAGCCACATTGTATTACAATGAACCTCGTAGTTTATATTTATTATGTCTGAAAATGTCTGCAATGTAGAAAATTTGAAAAATAATAATTTTATGGTGTGACTTTGAAATTAAAAGTACCTAGCATTCCGCACCGCGGCTCCGCCTGCGTTAAGTTTTTCCCGTGGGAATGAGGTGTTTTCCCGCGGTAAAAAGTAGCTTATGTCACTCTCCATCCTTTCAACTAACTCTATTTATTATTTATTTATTATTATTATGCATTACAACTTATCCTTATAAAATAAGCACAGTCCCACAAAACTGCATAGCAGTTTGTCTGTAGGATCTAATATTAGGTACTTAACTTTAATCCATTTTCCGATATAAAAAGAAAATAGATTAAAATTAAGTCACTCTAAAGAGTTAGTTAAATATTTTTTTAACTTAGACTTAAAAATTACTTTTTTCCCAGTATAACAGCATGCCGAACATCAAGTCGATTGGTTGCTTAGTTAGGGAGGCGTGAAGGAAGCACAAACAAACAAACAAACAAACAAACAAACGCACTTTCGAATTTATAATATTAGTATGGATAGCTTTCCGCCCCACGGTCCCAAAATATTCTATGATGAAATAGAAAATGATAATAAATAACATATTACGATGATTTCGAAAATTACCATCGACCAACCAGTCATTTTCTGGTTTAAAAAAAATATCTGCGCGCCAATTTGATCTTATCAGGTCACGAAACTTTCATTTGAATTTCCTCAATTTTGAAACAACCAAAATTTATAAAAAACAAAAGTAGAGTTTTTGTTAAGTGCCTACGTTATTAAGAAAACAGAATTTCCAGGATTTTTAAAATTACCCCAATTTATCTACTTTTGATCAACCAATTCAAGACCAATATTTTAAAAATCAAAAGTAAGTAGCGTTCCTGTCAAGTGCCCGATTAAGTAAACAAAGGGCCGGCGAATATGACATAAAGGGTTGTTATAAGGGCAAAGTGTCCGGATTCTAATGTCCACTCGTCCTGAACTAATATTAGTACGCACCTAAATAAAGTAGTTACTTTGAACCGGTGTTGCCATGCCATCTTAACAGCGAACTTAACGGGGTAACTTCGCTACTTCAAAATAAACTTGCTCTTTTCAAGTTCTCTAACTTTTGCAGTTCTCGAAAACTTTGAAGCATCTAAGAGTTTTATCTATAAATAAAGTATTTATTGAATTGTTTATCTATAAATAAAGTATTTATTGAATTGTTTTTAAAACTTTTGGGGTTGTTAACATTTAAGTGTCATTAAGAACGGGTTCTTTATTTATTTACGACTGTCTGTGTCTTTTTCTTTTGTGACTCTGTTGGTAGTATTTTAAAATAGTCTTGTTGTGTTTTTTGTACCTACGTTATTTCCATTTCTTTTAATTCGAATATAATAATATAACCTAGGTAAAGCCTGACCAGAAAAATAAAAAACCCGCTCTGGGGGCGCTACTTGTATATTTTTTGTGTTTATGGCAACAATTTCGATTATAGAATTAGTTCCATTGAAAATCCGCAATATGGCGAGGTTTTTTTTTATTTTTCTGGTCGGCCTTTAAATTATATTTATTATAATGAATTGGCTAATAATTTGTACAGTAAGCAGCACATACGGCTGGACACTAGCACTACGAAACTTGCTTCTACTGCTACGGAATAATGGCGCTCTCAAGGTCAAAATGACCAGTCGCATTTGCTGTCTACTGAAATACATACATAAAGCCTGACCAAAGAAATAAAAACTTATTTTATAATGGAAATTATTGCCATTGACATAAAAATATACACGTGGCGCCCCCAGAGCAGGTTTTTTATTTCTCTGGAAAAGCTTTACATAGGTGCCTACTCAGTGTTCCTTGAATACTTTTTAACCTTTTTTACCCGTCTATTCCGGGCTGTCGCCCGCTATCATTGTCACCACAATTGTCACAATACAAAACAATACCATACAAATATTATTAGGTCCTTACATATGAAATTGCCGTTCAGTATCAAAAAAGTGAAACAAGTTTTTTTTAATGAAATTATTATTTAATCAATCGAAGTATGCGCCGTTGTTATCGATACACTTCCGCCATTTTATAGGCAGATCATTGATACCTTTGGAAAAAAAATCCTGGGAGCGAGAGTCTATGAACTGTTTGAAGGCGGTTTTGACTGCCTCTTCAGATTTGAAATTTTTTCCTTGTAAAAAGTTATCCAAATTTTGAAAAAAGTGGTAATCGGTTGGGGCAAGATCTGGAGAGTATGGTGGGTGACGCAAACAGTTCATAGACTCCTTCAAACAGTTCATAGACTCTCGCTCCCAGGATTTTTTTTCCAAAGGTATCAATGATCTGCCTATAAAATGGCGGAAGTGTATCGATAACAACGGCGCATACTTCGATTGATTAAATAATAATTTCATTAAAAAAAACTTGTTTCACTTTTTTGATACTGAACGGCAATTTCATATGTAAGGACCTAATATTTACTAGCGACCCGCCCCGGCTCCGCACGGGAAAATGGTTATTAGAATAGAATAGAATAGAATAGAAAATACTTTATTGATACACAAAACACAGGCAGCACATAACAAACACAAAAACAATAAGGTAGTACAAAACAGATAGGTAATACAACAGTGACAAAATTATTGAAACACAAAACATGGGGAAAAAATATGAAAACAAAACAAAACAGGTAAACATAAAAGAGGCAGACAAAATACAAAAACAGCATCCGACGTGCCACCTGCATCCGCGCATCAAGTCGGCGCTGGCTCAGCATATGCTGCATTAGTTAATATATATAACTACTGCAGCGCTGATATTCTGCCAGAACCTATGTGTGCGCGCGATTCGCAGACAATACAAATTGAATTTTCAAAGTACATATATCTACGAATAATTGAAATAAACTAAATAATAACTATTAATTGTATTAATAATATATATAGGCGTAATTATAACAATAAAATAACAAATGATAATAATGAAATTGTGAAATAATAATAGTAATACACAATTATATACCACCCATCACAAAAAATAAATACCCATATTCACACATATAACATAAAGAGATAAATACAAATAAGTAGTAAAACAAAGATAATTACATTTAAAATAAACTACTTAAATGTTGCTTGATGCACAATGATGCTCAATGATTTTGCTTCAAGCAGGCGGCGCCTGCAAAGAAAGTAAATGGTCACGATATCCTTTTTTAAACGTATATTTGCTAGAAGAGTTACGCAAAGGCGGAGGAATATCGTTCCAACACTTAGTAGCCGCGTACTTGAAGCTTCCTTTGAAGAGAGCAGTTCGATGTTTAGGAACAGACAGAACATCAGAACACGTGCGTGCTGACTGGCTGCGTCCCACACATCTCCACGCTAGCTTAGCAAATAAATAGCTTGGCTGACCAGATCTTACCAAGTCAAATAGGAGGCTGGCCAAATGAAATTTGATACGACTGTCAATTTTTAGTGTCTTCATCGCGAAGAATAGAATAGAATAGAATAGGTTAGGTTGGTTATTGTGGTTTATTCTTAAGTATATATGCATTTATTATACATATATACCTTCCTCTTGAAAACTATGTATTAAAAAAAACCGCATCAAAATCCGTTGCGTAGTTTTAAAGATTTAAGCATACATAGGGACATAGGGACATAGGGACAGAGAAAGCGACTTTGTTTTATACTATGTAGTGATTGACACCAGAAATTAATAGTACTGTTACAATTCTAAACAGTCAAACAAGAAGCCAATAGGCGGCCTTATTGCTAAAGTAGCAATCTCTTCCGGGCAACCAAGTCAACCAAGACACGTCTTCTAACCTTCACAATATTCTCCTTGTTCCAGCCGCGATGCCAAACACCACCACGTCATCGTCGACATCAGCCCCAGGGTTCCAGTGGGACAAACTATCACCAGCTGAGTTCCAGCAGCTGCAGGAGTTAGCCTCTTGTAAGTAGCATCAGCATTGTAGAAACCTCAGCAATAGGGTTTCAGTAGGACAAACTTTGGCCAGCAGAGTTCCACATGACTACGTAACGATCTCAGCATCAGGGTTCCAGTAAGACAAGCTCTGGCCAGCTGAGCTAGCCTCTTGTAAGTAGCACCAGATGCCATTGTAGCAACCTCAACATCAGGGCTCCAGTAGTACAAGCTTTCATCAGCTGAGTTCCAGCAGTCACAGGAGCTAGGCTCTTGTAAGTAGCATCAGCTCAGAGTTCCACATGACTTTGTAACGATCTCAGCATAAGGGTTCCAGTGGTAGAAGCTATCACCAGCTGAGTTCCAGCAGCTGCAGAAGCTAGCCTCTTGTAAGTAGCATCAGCATTGTAGCAACCTCAGCAACAGGGTTCCAGTAGGACAAACTTTGGCTAGCAGAGTTCCACATGACTATGTAACGATCTCAGCATCAGGGTTCCAGTAAGACAAGCTCTGGCCAGCTGAACTAGCCTCTTGTAAGTAGCACCAGATGCCATTGTAGCAACCTCAATATCAGGGCTCCAGTAGTACAAGCTTTCATCAGCTGAGTTCCAGCAGTTACAGGAGCTAGGCTCTTGTAAGTAGCATCAGCTCAGAGTTCCACATGACTTTGTAACGATCTCAGCATCAGGGTTCCAGTGGTAGAAGCTATCACCAGCTGAGTTCCAGCAGCTGCAGAAGCTAGCCTCTTGTAAGTAGCACCAGATGCCATTGACAAAAATATGACAACTAACCACTGACACGATATCAGAAGAAGTAGACATGACATTGTAGCGACTCCAGCATCAGAGCATCAGGGTTTCAGTGACACAAGCTCTAGTCAGCTCTCTCTAGCTCTCACCAGCTAAGTTCTACCAGCTGCAGGCAGAGCTAAAGATATTGTAGCAACTCCAGCATCTGGACCTAGAAGTCAAGGTCTTACCAGCTAAGTTCGAGCAGCTACCATATGTCTCTGTAGCGACCTCAGCATCAGAGTTCCAGTGGATAAGCTCTCACCAGCTAAATTCTAGCAGCTATAGGAGTTTGCTCCATGTGAGTAACAACACAAGATATTGTAGCAACTCCAGCATCAGGATATTTTAAGTCAAGGTCTTACCAGCTAAGTTCGAGCAGCTACCATATGTCTCTGTAGCGACCTCAGCATCAGAGTTCCAGTGGATAAGCTCTCACCAGCTGAGTTCTAGCAGCTGCAGGAGCTAACCTCATGTGAGTAACACCACAAGATATTGTAGCAACTCCAGCATCAGGATATTTGAAGTCAAGGTCTTACCAGCTAAGTTCGAGCAGCTACCATATGTCTCTGTAGCGACCTCAGCATCAGGGTTCCAGTGGACAAGCTCTCACCAGCTAAATTCCAGCAGTTATAGGAGTTAGCTCCATGTAAGTAACAACACAAGATATTGCAGCAACTCCAGCATCTGGACCTAGAAGTCAAGGTCTTACCAGCTAAGTTCGAGCAGCTACCATATGTCTCTGTAGCGACCTCAGCATCAGGGTTCCAGTGGACAAGCTCTCACCAGCTAAATTCCAGCAGCTATAGGAGTTAGCTCCATGTAAGTAACAACACAAGATATTGCAGCAACTCCAGCATCTGGACCTAGAAGTCAAGGTCTTACCAGCTAAGTTAGAGCAGCTACCATATGTCTCTGTAGCGACTTCAGCATCAGGGTTCCAGTGGACAAGCTCTCACCAGCTAAATTCTAGCAGCTATAGGAGTTTGCTCCATGTGAGTAACAACACAAGATATTGCAGCAACTCCAGCATCAAGATATTTGAAGTCAAAGTCTTAACTTTGTAACGATCTCAGCATCAGGGTTCCAGTGGAAAAGCTCTAGCCAACTGTGTTCCTGCTGAAAAACTCGGTTATGATATGACGTTTCGCAGCAGGCCGCCACCAATCGAATTAGTATAACCATGTTCTAACACTCAAGTAATATCCGTAATTCGATTTATTAGGCATAATAAAAATTAGTAGTATTCGCAAGTCAAAATGTCAAAAACTTAGAGAATAAAATTAAATATACATAGAGCACGCGCATCGCTCCGCGCTGCCTTTATGTCAAGCGTAAGCAGATTTTGTATAGGCGGTGAAATCAGAATATTTTTTATTTATACTCTAAGGTCAAAAATGTGTTTTTTGTTATTAAAACAGGCAACCATACCAGCATGGCATATCCTTACGCCATCTATCAAACGATTTTTAACGGACTTACAAAAAGGAGGTTCTCTTATTCTATACGTATGTGATATTGTTGAAACTAAATAAGCTTCCGAACAAAATATACTTTTAATTATCAGAAAATCCGTTCACTAGGTTTTGTGAGGTAGGTTAACCTAGAAACCTACGATAAGCAAGCACCTTTATGTTAGCTGTTGAAGCTATGTCATTTTCAATACCGATAGCCTGCATCAATTTAATAATTGCAGTGTAGACCACGCCTAGAGGCCATGTTTGTCCATACTAAGTAATTGCATGGAGGATTGGCCAGGATCGATTAGTCATTCTAATCGATTAAATATACTAGCATTTTATCTGCGGTTTTGCTTGCGTCAATAGCTTTTTAACTAATAATTACGAGTATTATAATTAATTAACACTGCCGTCAACCGGGAGTCAAGGGAAGACCAGGGAAGACCTGAAGGAAAATGGACGACGATAACGTATAAATGACAAAATTGAATTGTTTGACTGAATTGTAGTTTGAATTTCGACAAGAAAAAATTTGAAAATGATGTAGAAATGAGGTTATAAAGCACCTAGTTACAGACTTATAAGACTCTGCTCTGCACACCCCGTTTGGGAAAAGAGCTTGTCTATATGGATGAATGTTTCACAAGGATGTTATAAAAATTGTAGTACTGTAGACCCACAGGGTAGAGAGGGAAGAGGAGATGCCTTCTTACGTTAATTGTACGACAGCGGGTGTCCCCAGTGGGTGGGGGCGCGGGGAGAGATTTTTCTATGGCACACCGCATCTTTCTTGCACTAATTTCAAAGATAAGATTTTTTTTATCGGATTCGTCTAATACGTGTGATTATGAGACAAACAAACTTACAGCTAGTGGTGAAAATTAGAACGCGAAGTAGACGCTTGCAGATAGACGGCTACCATGGTCTAAGAAAACAAGGTCTAACCATTAGACCACGTGACTGACACTAGCCTACGTAATTTCTACATCATTTTGCCTATACATCCTTGTCGAATGCGCGTAATAGACAAGGATGAACAGCGCAAAATGACGTAGACTTGTGTCAGTAACGTGGTCTAACGGTTAGACCTTGTTTTCTTAGACCACGACGGCTACTATCGTTATGCCATCTCCTCTTCTCTCTCTTCTTCTCTGTGTTTCGTTTAGTTTATTTTCCTTGATGACTCATTTAGGTAACACTTTCAACCATAGAAGCAGATTTTTTTCCTCTTTTCAATTGTCTGTCTCCCGTAGAACAGTCATAGGTAGTGTGTGAAATGTCAAATTTATTTATTTAATTTATTTTTTGCAGATTCAACTAAGAAACTCCAAGATGTTCTCAAAGAATTCTGCGATGTTAAGAAACAAAGTACAGATGGGGTAAGTGTAATTTCAAATTCACGCTCATATTTCCAGTAGGGTGACCAGAACCTTATGGCATGAACAGAGAAATAAAAATAACAATGTTTTTTTTTAATTTCTTACGGATTCTTTATAGAAGAAAGAGCGTCGGTGGCAAAATGGCTAAGGCCGTCGACTTCCATTCGGAAGTTCACGGGTTCAAGTCTCGGCAGGCACGTACCGATGTGTTTTTGATTTTTGAACTCATAAGTACGTACGTTTATTTGACGCTATACAGTGAATAATACTTGTACACACCTGCGAAGTAATGAACTAACCCGCATTATTTAAAACAAAAGATTTTTAATATTAATATGATTACTGATGTTGTTAGGTTAGCTAATTACATTAATTAATTAAAAAAAGGACCCTTAAGTAGGGACTGAATAAATTAACCGACTTGGTATTACATGGATCTCACAACTTTTTACGGTAGAAGAACTGAATTGCGAGACTTGGTTTTTTTACAAGTTGTGTTTTTGATGGCATATATTAGTACAGTACACAGACATAGACAAATTTACTTCATTACAATACAAAATATATTCTTTATTGACACCAAAAGTAAATAGGACAGTTACAATTTTCAGAAGTGTGAAACAAGGACCAAATAGGCGGCCTTATTGCTAAAGTAGCAATCTCTTCCAGGCAACCAAGCAAGAAATTGCGAAAAATATTAAACTTTATTTATCTGTGGTATAGATAAACTATTTGATAAACTTCCTTTATGAAAAATACAGTTTGAATCGCTATGTGATGACAATTTAGTTTAGGTTCGAAGTTGAGTCGCGATAAGCCCGCATTTAATATTGGTTGGAGATAAGCTGTTATAATATTATTATCTTTTAATCTGAAGTACCCACTCTTTGTATTGGTATTATGCCATTTTGATTTCTTTCATAATACACCGCAGTTTAATTAAGTACAAATAAATTAAGCCCTAGAGCGTCGTTGGCCAAGTGGCTAGCCGTTGACTTCCATTCGGAAATTCGCGGGTTTAAAGTCTACTACGACCAATATGTTGTTGATTTTTTAATTCAATAAGTACGTTTATTCGACGCTCTTACGGTGAAAGAAAACGCGGAAACCTGCACACACCTGTTGTGTGTGAAGTTGACTAAGGCTTGTCCACTCTGGTTTCAGGGTAGGCTCGAGCCCCTCGGTGGGGACATATAAAAGCTGTTAACGAACAAAAAAAAAATTAACGGCACAAAGGCTTGTAGCCGGGACAAAATAGTACGGGAAAAAATGTTAGTGGCCTAAAGTCATTTCCATAGGACCAGTTCATTATAAACTTGATTCAAGCTGACCCTGGCGCGCTAGTTAAAAGTTTTAACTCTAGGGAGTGCCGTCATCCACTAGTCTGTTTATGTCACATGAGGTTTATATCATCACGCTCACACTGTCTTAATTATGGGATGAGTAGAGCTTTAGCACAGACTTACAAGGTACCAATAGCCTGGAGAGTTCAGAAGTATGTTGCATGCAGCCAAATTAAGAAATTAGGGATTTCACGAAATCACGGAATATGACGAAGGAATTTTCTCGTACATTACGTCTTCACTGTAAGTTAGGTCTAGAAAATGACGATAAGGTTGACACTCAAGGCTTAAACGTTGACACGAAAGTGCCTCATTGCTCTGTGGAGTGCGAGTAAGCTACAACTCTATACTGAAAACCATTGCTGGACTAGACTGATACTTGTTAAATAACATACAGCAAAACTAGACCAGAATACTTGTTAAGAGTATTGCTAAGCTGTGAAACAGTGCATAAATCTAGCTGTGTTTAGTTGTAGTTTTTAAGCATACTGTTACTAACCTTATTGTGGATCTACGTAATCTGTTTAGCAAATAAATTATAATAATTACTAAACTATCCAGGGTAGAGCCTTCCGCTCTTCCGCAACGCCGGTGAAGTTTGATTAGTTATATAATATACTTTATTGCACATAAACAACACAAAAATTTCTTATAAACTTAATTGCAAAGGCGAGCTTATCTCTACAAAGAGATCTCTTCCAGCTAACCTATACGCTCGTGAGAAAAAAGAAGAATAATTTTGAGAGATAGACAAGAAGTGCACCTAAAGAAGGTTATAAAGATAAAATGCTATAAATAAAAACTTAACTTTAAATAAAATAATACAAAATACCTAAACTGCTACTTAAATACCTAACAACAAGATATATATTAATAATACAATATAAATACACATTTACATAAATAAATAAATATATACATACATCAATACTTCAAAGTTACAAGGATAAAAAGTCGTACGTACCTTTCCGACAGAGCGTAGGTAGGTCAATTCAAATAATAAAAATCTTAATCCACCGTAGATAATATTTTTTTACTCTCCATAAGTCTAAGTTTACAAAATTTTATTGTTATTTAAAATAATATTCATTTATTTATCATTTATTAACAGATGAGAAATTCGCACTAAAAATAGAGTAAAAATTTTAGTGTTAGTGCGAGACATCCCTTGGAGACCTGTCGTATGTCAACTGTTGTTTTTTCGCTCGTAACAAAAGTGCTCTAATGGTCTTTACGCCCTTTCGCCTTCCACGTGCGACAATAAAAGGATCCGGACGTGCGTGTGACGTGTCACTGATGAAGGACAAAATGGTTACGTTTTTTTAGTTTACTTATCATAAAAGGGAGCATATCCAGAAGTTTTCAATAAAATAATTACATATACTTGTTTCTTATTTATTTTGTACTAGCTTTTCGCCCCGCGGCTTCGCCCGCGTTAGCCGTTTTTCCCGTGGGAATGAGGTATTTTCCCGCGGTAAAAGTAGCCTATGTGTTATTTATAATATTAATAATAATTGATTTCAGGCTGCACACCCTTATCAGAAATACAAAATGCAAAAAAATAAAAATATTCTGGTGTATAAGCTAGATTATTGTATGAGAAGAGGTGTGAAATAGGGTTTATGCTCACATAATCATTTATTTCAGGCTGCACACTAGTGCACACACATGTCAGAAATACAATAAAATACAAAAAAATAAAAATAGATGATTGTATAGTTTCATTAAAACGGCCGTACCGATTTTTTATTATCTTTGTTTCAATTTATTCGTTTCCACCCTGCTCAACATATAAACAAATAAATTATTCATAAAGTTTTTAAAATAGATAGAAGTTTATAAGCAAAACAAATTCAAATGCAGAATGCAGAACGCCATTAAATTGATAAGCAGAAGAAAACAGATGACGTGGTTGCTTTTTTTTGTCGTTCGTGGCATCGTGACCTCTGGCCTGTGCAGCCAGATTTTGTTTGCCAGTAGTGAGTATTTTTTTTTATAAAATGGCGGGAAAGCTTCTACTATTCGATACATAAGTTAGAGAGTGTCACAGAATTAAATCAAGTATGTTATTTAGCTATTTTTCACTTTAGTATTATCACAGATAATATAATACTAGTTGTATTATTATTTATTGAGTATATTTGTATTGAATTATTTATTTCTTCTTCTTCTTCTTCTCGTCCTGTTATCCCTCAGCAGGGACATAGGGCTCTTAGTGTAGTCTTCCAAAGATCTCTATCTTGCGCTGCACCTTCCAGATCTTTCCAGCAGTAACCGATGGATGCAGCTTCTTTTTCCACCGAGCGGCGCCAAGTAGTTCTGGGTTGACCCTGTTTCCGTCTTCCTGCGGCTTTCCAAGTAAACGCTTGTTGTAATTATTTATTTACTTAGTCAATATTTATAGCCGCTTTTATAAGCATCAACCAAACTCTTCTGGTGGGTGTCTCACTGGTGGTAGTCAATAGCAACAACTGCGATCCCTGATCCGTCGGCTAAGCAGTGAACTATCAGAATTGTTGCCTACCATAATTACTAATATCCGCCTTTAACGATATGTGCATAAAATTTGAATTCGGATAATAAATTAACTTTTTTATTGATTCTGTGGCGGCACGAAGCTGCGTAGTTCGCCGGGTCCGCTAGTAAATTATAAATTAAAATCGAAGTTTTAGTTTAATTTTAAATACCTGCAGTAATTAGTATATTTGTTTACTCTTACTTGTGTCTTATTAGAATAAAAAAAAATGAAAAGCTTAAGTAACATTACTTTCTTCTTAACTATTTTCGAGATGGAATGCGCCGTTTGGTTCCATAATGCGGCCTTCCTCGCACAAGGTTACTCGCTTGCTGTAGACGCGCTAATCGGTAGATGGCGCTGATCGTTTTTAAAACTCGGTATCATAGTGTCTTCGACAAAATATGACACCTCGATTATTTTAAGTCCGCCCTGTATGCAATTAATGCTTCTTTTATCTCTAAACATTAATAATTTTTGAAACTGCTCCTAAATACCATAGAGCGTAAAAAACCATACACGACACGATTTGCAAGACTAGAAAAATAAAATGCGGCACTGCTAGACCGTTCGTTAACAGCTCATATATGTCCCCACCGAGGGGCTCGAGCCTACCCTGATACCAGGGTGAATAGGCCTTAGTCGACCACGCTGGCCGCATCTCCACTGCTAGACCGATTTGGATAAAATTAACTTTAAAAAAATTAAAAATTAAATAACTTTATTGATAGAAAACGTATTAATCGTGCAATTAGTGTAAAATAAACATAAAAACAACATTAATACTAAAATAAACCTATTTCCATATTATTTAATAGTGGCATGGCATTATGTCACAATCATGGTCTAAGAAAACAAGGTCTTACAATTAGATTACGTGACTGATACAAGCCTACGTCTATTACACGCATTCGACAAGGATGAATAGGCAAAATTACGTAGGCTCGTGTCAGTAACGTGGTCTAACTGTAAGACCATCCGATTCTCTCGTGATTGGCTGTACGATCTGTCTCGACCTTGAAGTCCGAAGTGCATTCTTCGCGCAATAGATTGGGCTAGTGGTAGCGCCGATGATTTACACATTTATATAAAATTACAAAGCCTGAACAAAACCTTTATATCATATTTCTCTGCAGGCGGTATTTATGTGACAATGCGTTACCCTACTGTTTTTTGGATTTAAAAATGGAAGGCATTTCGGTTACGTAGTGATAAGCGAGTTCCAGTTTGAATAACTCAAAAGTTTGTTTGAATTTTGGAATACTTTATTGGATCGTTTTGGAATTGGTGGCAGCTTAAAAGTTTAAAAATAGAATGGGAAGTTTCTATTCTAATAGAGAAGGTTTTAACCTTAGAAAATATCTTATGTTGAACTTCTACAGCAAGTAACTCTGTTATTATAAAAAAAGTATACTAAAAAAATTAAAAAACCCGACTGCTTGAAAAGCGAACAAAAAAGATGAAAACAAGATGATGTAGGAACATAGTAGCATGTATACCTAATTGAAATCCTTATTTTTCTATAAATTAAAATAGTCAATTGTTGTTATCAGTCTGCCAATTAAATAATATAATATAATATGTAATAATGAAAGAGATAAAGAGATACTTAGATAAAGTCGAGGAATTTGTAAAAAAAAATGCAAGCTTCTCCGAATATGAAAAACGCTTACGATAATATTGTATGTATAATAATACATAGTTTAAAAAACTAAAAAACACGCTTTCTGTCCGCCATCTTGGACGTCCGCCACATTGGATTTAAGTCCCGTGTCTGTTTTTTTCGTATTCCTGACAGCAAACCCTTTCATTTGATACCCATATCATGGGGGTGGATTTCAAACAGCCAGTTCGCCATCTTAGGGAGGCCGCCATATTGGATTTGTAATGACGTTCTTAGCTAGTCATGTATTATCATCAGAACTCAGAGCGTGTGCAAAATTTAATCCTAATCGAAGACCGGGAAGTGGGTCAAATTAAGATTCCAAGATTTTTTACGTACATGTAATGGGGAGGCCGCCATATTGGATTTGTAATGACGTTTCTTAGGTAGTCATGTATTGTCATCAGAACTCAGAGCGTGTGCAAAATTTCATCCTAATCGAAGACCGGGAAGTGGGTCAAATTAAGATTCCAAGATTTTCTTACATACATAGTTACTTACAAGTGAAGCTAATATAAAGCGTGTAAAAAAACATTTAATCGAAATTATCGCATTCGGAGGCATATCACTACATAGTTATAAAACAAAGTCGCTTTCCCTGTCCCTATGTCCCTATGTATGCTTAAATATTTAAAACTACGCAACGGATTTTAATGCGGTTTTTTTTAATAGATAGGGTGATTCAAGAGGAAGGTTCATAATGTATAATAATTGCATAATATACTTAAGAATAACTCACAATAACTATTTTCCCGTGCGGAGCCGGGGCGGGTCGCTAGTTATTCATATTTTACTTGCTGCAACTCCAGCAACATTTATGCCCTTTTTATATCTTTTTTTCATCTTTTTAGTTCTCTTTTCAAGCAGTCGCGCTTGTTGATTTTTTAAATTTACTTTTTATTGAAGACTTTTTAGTTTTGTGATAAATGGCTTATGGAACACCATCTTCATTTTGAAGGACCTACCTAATGATGTGCCACTTAATATGGTACGCAAAAAATTGTTTTCGTCTCTACCGCCATTTTGTATTTTTCAGCCGCCATTTTGGTTTTGTTAAATAAAACCTAGCCTATAACCATCGCACGGTTCAGACGAATCGATAGACACTTCATTATTTAAAATCTGTCTAGCCGTTTCAATAATTCGAGGGTATAAAAAATACCACATACGTACTACCATCATATATACATACATATATACACAGTTACGCGTGAAAAACATAACCTTTCCGTTGCAGTCGGGTAATTATAAATAAGTTCAAAGTTTGTGTATAAATTTAAATACCAGTGATTATTACATTTTTTTACTCTTACGTATGTCTTCTTAGAATTTAAAATAATAAAAACGGCTTTTAGTAAAATTACTTTCGTCCTAACCATTTTCGAGATGGAATGCGAGGTTGCTTGCTTGCTGTAGACAGATGGCGCTGATCGTTTTTAAAACTCGGTATCAAAGTGTCTTCGACAAAATATGACCCTTGAATTATTTTTCGTGCCACCCCATCCTCAGAACATGAAAAGGAAATAAACATTTAATTTTTATTAAACTGCTCTTCAATACCAAAGAGCGTAAAGAAAACCAATCAAACTTACCTTATTGTTGTATGTAAGACTAGAAGATAGATATGCGGCACTGCTGGCTGGACCAATATTGTTTGATAAAATCACTCACTATCACTACATCACTACAAAGTATAAAACAAAGTCGCTTTCTCTGTCCCTCCCTATGTCCCCATGTATGCTTAAATCTTTAAAACTACGCAATTTTTTTAATAGATAGAGTGATTCAATAGGAAGGTTTATATGTATAATACATGCATAATATACTTAAGGATAACCCACAATAACCATTTTCCCGTGCGGAGCCGGGGCGGGTCGCTAGTTATTCATAATTTAGTATTGTTAAATGCGACGTTCCACGTACAAACAAAGGTACCTTATGGCGGGTTTTAGTATAAAGATAATATTTTTGGATTTGAATTAGTGTTGCCGAGCAATCGATAGTTTTACATTTACAATCGATAGTAAAATGCCAAAATCTATAGGCCTATCGATACTATCAATAGTATTGCTGTCCTTATGGCGGGTTTTAGTATAAAGATAATATTTTTGGATTTGAATTAGTGTTGCCGAGCAATAGATAGTTTTACAATCGATAGTAAAATGCCAAAATCTATAGGCCTATCGATACTATCAATAGTATTGCTGCGTATCAATAGTATTGCATTAAAATAAATATCGATACTATTGTTTTTTCTTAAACTATCGATTTTGGACTATCGAGCGGCAACACTAATTTGAATAGCTTATTGGCATTTGGAACGTTACAAATCGTGCAATTAGAGTAAAATAAACATAAAACCCTATTTCCATATTATTTATTTTTTAGATAGTGACATTATTGTCACAATTTAGTTGCTTAACACTTTAATTTTAATTTAATTTCTTGTATCTTAGTGATTTCACTAATGTCAAGTGTTTATAAACTGCATTTACCTAAGGCTTCGTGAAAGAACAAGCTACTATAAAATTAAAACGAATGTATCAGTAAGAAGTTTATACGCGTGCCTGAATCATCTAGTAGAGACTAGAACAAAAAGCAGTCATATGGGTTATATTATATATCACAGAGCGTCGTTGGCCAAGTGGCTAGGCCCGTTGACTTCCATTCAGAAGTTTGCAGGTTCAATCTCAGCATGTACCAATGTGTCTACGATTTTCGAATTCATAATGTAGGTAAGTTTATTCGACGCTCTTACGGTGAAGGAAAACATCGTAAGGAAACCTGCACACACCTGCGAAGTAATTCAAAGGTTGTGTGTGAAGTTGACCAACCTGCACTGGTCCAGTATGGTCAACTAAGGCCTATTCATCCTCATATCAGACGTATATGAGCTGTTGGCTATATATCGCATGTCTCTACAGGTGTATTTTTCGTAACAATGCGTTAAACTTTTTTATAGCAGTCTGTTTTTAATTTTTTTTTTCCTTCATGGTTTTTGGGTTAAGATTGTTTGAATTTTGGAGAACTTCATTTCTTTTTCTACCACGTTTTTTTAATTCATACTATAAAACTTCATTTATAGATCTTTTTGGGATTAGTGGCAGCTTAAAAGTTTAAAAATAGAATTGACAGAAGAAAACGTGTGTCGGAAGCTAAGTTGCTAGGGTTGTAGTCTTCCATTCGGTAGGATTTAAGCCTTGGCACGTATTAAAACATCGTGAGGAAACCTGTACACAACTGCACAAGAAAAAAAAACAGGAAAGAAAAAAAGAAAAGTAAAAAAATTGTGTGTGAAGTTGACCAACCCACACTGGGCCAGCGTAGTCGACAAGGGCCTATTTACATGTATAATACATGCATAATATATTTAAGGATAACCCACAATAACCATTTCTCTGTGCGAAGCCGGGGCTGGTCGCTAGTTAGAATATAAAACTCGCTTCCGCATACAATTCGCGACAGACCCTCTTCTTTCGTTTTCAAGAAACGAGTGAAAGAATTATTTTCTCTTTATATGTAAATTAGTTGTTTTAAGTATATATTTGTCTGTGTAAGT
The DNA here is from genome assembly GCA_948473455.1 of Teleiodes luculella. NCBI lineage: Eukaryota > Metazoa > Arthropoda > Insecta > Lepidoptera > Gelechiidae > Teleiodes > Teleiodes luculella. Next base: position 3,048,750 of record OX419608.1, read on the forward strand.
AAATGTATAAGGTAGGTTAGGTTGTATGTATGTATTTATTATATTCATGTTTATATGTATTATGTGTATTATTATTATTATTTGTAGTCTATGATATATTTATTTAACTTCTGTGCACGTCTTTACATATTCTTTGTTAAATGTTCTCTTTACCTAGGTCAGCTGGAAGACATTTCGCGAGAGATAAGCTGTGCCTGTTGTGTTTACTTTTTAAATACCTGAATTTGTAAAATGTTTGTTTAGTTTGCAATAAAGAATAAAATAAAATAAAAAGAAATAAATAAAACAATAAAAACGGATGCGCCGTTTTGGTTCCATAATGCGGCCTTCCTCGCGCTAGGTTGGTCGCTTGCTGTAGACGCGCCTATCGGTAGATGGCGCTGATCGTTTTTAAAACTCGGTATCGAAGTGTCTTCGACAAAATATCACTCCCTAGATTCTTTTTCCTGCTACTCTATCTGGGGAAGCTCTCAAAACCACATACTTAGCATTTTTTTAAACTGCTCTTAAATACTAAAGAGCGTGATGGAAGGAAATACCTACTATTGATATGTACACGGTGCAAGTAGCTTGCGCATGTTGAGTCAATTGACTTCGTTTGAAAGCACTAGACATGGGCTAAGTCGTTATTTTGCGATCACCGTGACTGTCGTTCCAGTTCCAAAAAAATCACTGTGAAAAATCACCGTGACTTTGTCACGTCGTTACTTGTCGGTTACATGGAACGATATTGGGCTTGGAACTTAGATAACTAGGTGGAACGGTTGGAACTTGGAATCATAACGATAGTCGATTATAGTTGAGCGCGGGCGAGAGTGACTGACTGAACAGTTGATCACAAAATATCCTTCACACTTTTTAATTCCAAGTTCCGTAATTACTAAATATTTGTTACATTATCCTATAAGTATCGAAAATAATAATAATCAAATAAGACATTTTTTTATAGTTTCCGTGTCTACTATACTTGTTGCTCTGTCGTCGTCGCGCGCTTGCAATAATCGCCATATTGGTTATATCACTGAGCATATAATAACTACGGTTATATCGCCGAATCTACCTACCGATGATTGGTCGCCGCCGCGGACCGGGCGGGAGCGCGGCCGCTTGGCGCCAACCGTGACAAATAACGCGCGGCGCGGTCGCGCTCGGAACGACTTGGAAGCCGCGAAGTAACAACGTTATTTTGGAACGTTGTTATTTTCTAAAAAGTCACAGTGACTTTTGCAGGCACCTGATCACTGTGACTTTTTCACTGTGACGTTATTTATCACCCAAGTCTAGAAAGCACTAAAATTGTAAAACAGGGATGCGAAAAACGGTACCCGAAGGAGTAATGCAACAAAAACACCCGAAACATCACTTGAGATTTTGGCATTACATGCAACTGTAGGTGGTACATTACATATTGATATGATACTCTGTGTACCACAACATCACATTCGACCGAGCGTATAATAGTATGTGTGTGTTTTATGTGTACTTTATTTCGTGTAGTGACTGTATATTTGTGAAAATTTATTTCCGCCATCCATAAAAATGATAATTACGGAAAATGTTGCCTTTTGAGACTTTTAAAATGAACACTAAAATTGCATACAATACTTCTACAGTTCACACAACTTTAAACAGAACCACTAAACGGAACTGTATTTAGCATTTTGATACAAGTGATGTCAAGTGATGAGTAATGTTCGGATACGTCGCGTAATGAGTAATGTTGCATCACTGCTCCAAGTGACTGTGTGCTGTGTGTTACTTGCGTGATATTACTCGCATTACATACATACCCATGTCTATTATAAAATATGTCATGGCATTTCTTAACTAATTAAGTGTAGGTCAAACAGATATAGATTTGATTAGATGCGGATAGTTTAAGCACTTCGCGTCTCCAAACGAAGTCAAATTTGACTCAAAATGCTCAAGCTACTTGCACCGTGTAGAAACACCCTTAATGTAAGACTAGAAAAAAATGCGGCCCTGCTAATTGGACCGCTTTTGATAAAATTATTCATAATTTTATTGAAAACGTATTAATCGTGTAATTAGAGTAAAATAAACATATAACCAACATTAATAAGAACCCTATTTCCACATCATTGAAGAAAAAAAAATCTGGATGTATATGCAATATCACTTACATCCCCCTGGCTCGCTTAATAAATAGTAATTTTTTCTATGTACAGATTTTCGACCTTTACATTTTGTTACAAAGGTAATTATTAATAATGAGGCATCATTTATGAGGATTAATTACATACGATCTTTTTTGCTGGGATCGAACTAGTTCGTCACTTATGAAAGGTAGCGGCCAAGTCACTAAACCAGTGACGAATACGTTACTTTTTCCTTACCGCTCACAAAAAAAAGCTAAATGCTAATGCATTGTTTTTTTTAGCTAAATTACACTTTCCGCAGAAGATAGCAGTTATGTGTAAAATTCTTTATAGTAGGTACACAAAAACATAACCAAGCAGTACATTTAAGCGGTAGTACACAAGGGCGAGCTTATCTCTAAATAGAGATCTCTTCGCAGCCGGCGGGTGCAGGCGTTATTACCTAAAGGGTATTTGCTACCAGAAGGGCATTCTGTTAGGTGTAATCTAAATTCTTTGGCTGCTTTAACTGCATCAGTGATATCGTCGTCACGTTCGGAAAGGATGTGTTTGGGACGGCGGCGGCGGCGGCGGAACCGCGTAGTAGGGTGCGGGAAATAGCCCGTACACTTAACAACAAGGGATTGGGATAGGAAGGGCCTTCATCAAAGTAGCGTTTGGATGCTTCCTTCATGAAGCCACTAACGGAAGGGACACTTAAACTATCCGCATCTAATGAAATCTATATCTGTGTGACCTACACTTAATTAGTTAAGAAATGCCATGCATATTTTAAAATTTTAGTGCCTTCAAACTAAGTCAATTGACTCAACATGCGCAAGCTACTTGCACCGTGTACAAGCACATAGGTAGGTTAGGTTTCCTTAACGCTCTTTAGTATTTAAGAGCAGTTTCAAAAATTGCTAAGTGGACCTATGAGAACAGAACAGAGTAGCAAGAAAAAGAATCTAGGGTGATATATTTTGTCGAAGACACTTCGATACCGAGTTTTAAAAACGATCAGCGCCATCTACCGGTAAGCGCGTCTACAGCAAGCGACCAACCTAGCGCGAGGAAGGCCACATTATGGAACCAAAACGGCGCATCCGTTTTTATTGTTTTATTTATTTATTTTTATTTTATTATCTATTGTACACAAACATTTCACAAACTCAGGTATTTAAAAAGTAAACACAACAGGCACAGCTTATCTGTCGCGAAATGTCTTCCAGCAGACCTAGGTAAAAAGAACATTTATCAAAGAACGGGTAAAGACGTGCACAGAAGTTAATTAATAAAACTTTCTCTTGAATCACTCTATCCCTCTATACTAGATCACTCTATACTAGATGTATAAAACAAAGTCGCTTTCTCTGTCCCTATGTCCTATGCTTAAAAGTATGCTTAAATCTTTAAAACTACGCAACGTATTTTGATGCGGTTTTTTTCAATAGATAGAGTGATTCAAGAGAAAGATTTATATGTATAATACATGCATAATATACTTTAGTATAACCCACAATAACTATTTTCCCGTGCGCAGCCGGGACGGGTCGCTAGTATTATTCATATAACACACACCATACTTATCTATACTTCTATACTAATATTATAAAGAGGAAAGGTTTGTTTGTTTGCATCGAATAGGCTTCGAAACCACTGAACTGATTTTCAAAAATCTTTCATTGTTGAGAAGCTACATTATCCCTGTGTTAAATTTTATTTTCAAAAACAATACGGATTCTTACTAAAACCACAGAATAAATAAATTCTAAAACTTCAAAAATGTGACCCAAGCGCCAAGGTGTAAAAAAATACCTAAAATGATCCTAATAATTGAATAGGCTCCGAAACTACTGAACCAATTTATATGAAACTTGGCACAAAGATAGAATAGATCTTGGGAAAGAACATAGGGTAACTTTTTTTCCTAGCCCGTATTGTCTCACCCACCGTATTGGTCAGTGGTTTAGTGGCTTGGCCGCTACCTTTCATAAGTGACGAACTAGTTCGATCCCGTCGGTGGCCAAGTGGCTAGGGCCGTTGACTTCCATTCAGAAGTTCGCGGGTTCAAACCTCGGCACGTACCAATGTGTTTTCTTTTTCGAATTCATATGTACGTTTATTCGACGCTCTTACGGTGAAGGATAACATCGTGAGGAAACCTGCACACTCCTGCGAAGTAATTCAAGGGTTGTGTGTGAAGTTGACCAACCCGCACTGGGCCAGCGTGGTCCACTAAGGCCTATTCACCCTGGTTTCAGGGTAGGCTCGAGCCCCTCGGTGGGGACATGTATGAGCTGTTAATAATGAAAATGAAAGATGAAACCTCATAAATTGTGCCTCACATTTACCGCGGGAAAATTCCTCATGCTCACGGGAAAAACTATTAACGCGGGCGTAGCCGCAGGAAGCTATTAATACATACAATTTATTACGTTGCTAAAAAGAAATTTCTTCCAAACTATTACTAAAATTAGTCTCATCATCTAATGTTCTCAACTTTGCAAGGCAATTTCACTTACAATCTCTCTTCTTCACAACACTTTGGGATTCCTTCCCCAACATCCATTGTTTGTGTAAAACTTTGAGGCTCTAAACCCATTGGAGCGAACGAGACAGCACTATATGACGTCATATCTCCCCTCCCTGTCGCACATGACGTCACCGACGTTAGACAATCGATGGTGTCTCACATCAACATCGGACTTTTAACCTTTTGTTGAAAGCTTCACGGTTGATTTTTGCGTGAGTCTAGTTAATTTAGTGACTTAATGTTTGGATGAGTGGTAAATGAAAATGGTCTTTAAAAGTTTAGTGATAGAGTCGGGTTCGTTGCTGGTTTAATTTAGTTGGTGCAAGCGATTTTTGATATCTCTCTGGAGTCTAGTCTAGTGCGCTATAAAAAGGCTAAAAATGTCGAGTTGAACTTTTATCGGAATTGATTCGCTGAGGATGGTTTATGGTAGTAAGAAAATAAGGCTTTTTTCTTAAAGAATTTTGCCCTTTAAAAGCAACAACTTCTTAGAGTTCAAAGTCTTAGGATTTTCTTTTCACTGTCATGCTATTAAAAAAATTAAGAATGAAAATAATTTAATAAATTTAATAAAGATGCGATCCTGTGTAGTTTCTTTGGCGGTTAAGAATTTTTAAATAAAGCCTGACCAGATAAATAAAAAAACCTACTCTGGGGGCGCCAAATGTATTTTTTTTTATGTTTATGGCAACAATTTCGTCTTCTTCTTCTTATCGTGTGTGGGTTTCGAGTTTAACATTACCCTGGTGTCGGAACTTTTAAGCCGCCTAATGCTTCCGACATGGATTTAAAATTATTTATATTTTCTTCTACTTGTAAATTGCTTTATAAAAGACTAGCTTTCCGCCGCGGCCCCGCCCGCGTTAACAGTTTTTCCCGCGGGAATAAGGCATTTTTCCCGCGGTAAAAGGTAGCTTATGTTACACAGGGTGAATGTAGCTTTCTAAAGCTGAGGCCAAACCTGCGCGACCAAAGCGACTGCGAAGCGGGAGCGTCTACCGCGCGACGGACGCTACCCATATACATCTATGGCGCTTTGCATACCTACGCGACCGCATCGCGGGACGGCCGCGTCGGCAGAGCGGGACGCACGCGTCCAGACCAGTCCGGTGAAGCTTGATTTGTTGTACCTTTTCGACACAAGCATAGGTCAATTAAAAAAAAAAAAAAAGCACGCGTCCAGTGGTCAGACGTGTGTTGTGAGCGAGTTTGTTTGTTATTTAATTCCACAATGACTACAACAGGAGATACTACAGAGTTGTTTGTTCCGCAAGAGCAAGCAATAAAAGGTTGCCTGGTAGAAATTGCTACCTTAGCAATAAGGCCGCCTTTTGACTCTTCTGTTTGTACTGTTCTATTTTCTGTATACTGTGTCTTTTTCAGTCAATAAAGTATATTGTATTGTATTGTATTGTCTTCCTCATCAGAGTCAGACTCTGATGTTAAGTACCAGGATGTCATCACCACAACAATTTAGTAGTTAAGTACACCAGATAAAGTCGCGCGTCTTCAGTGATTGTTCATCAATTAATGAAGTTGGCGATTCGCGCCGCAGTCGCGCAGGTATGCACGTTAGTTTCGCTTTGCAGACGCTCCCGCATCGCGTCCCGCGTCCCGCTTTACTGACGCGCAGGTTTGGCCTCTGCTTTATGGTGCAAGAATTTATGAAATCGGCTCAGTAGTTTTTGAGTTTATTCAATAAATATACACTCAAAAATACAAATCTTTCCTCTTTATAATATTAGTGTAGGTAGAAGTAGGTTTTACCACACTAGGGAAAAAAGAAACTTCTAAATTATGTTTATAAGTTTTCCAAACCAATAGGTTACCAAGAAAATGTAATTCGAAAATCAAAGGGATCTTCAGCCAATAGAAACCTCAATTATTGCATCATATCGCTGGTTCTACGAAAAGAGGGGCTACTCTAGACGAAATCGTAATTTGACGAACGAATGAAATCGGTCATTTTTCAACTCATGGCGGGCAGATTTCCAGAAGTGGCGGTCTAAAATTGACTTTGGTATTGCATTGAGTCGAAATTGGGATCGATATTGATTTCAAGAGTAGAGCCCAGAACGTTATCGAGCAATGTTCTTGGAAATTTAACCTATTTACTTTATACTTGATATCTTTTAACCATTTTACAAATAGAGAAAGCTCATCGTAGTTAAGAGGGGCTCGAGCCTACCCTGAAATCAGGGTGAGTAGGCCTTAGTCGACCACGCTGGTCCAATGCGGGTTGGTCAACTTCACACACAACCTTTGAATTACTTCGCAGGTGTGTGCAGGTTTCTTCACGATGTTTTCCTTCACCGTAAGAGCGTCGAATAACCGTACATATGAATTAATAAATCAAAAATACATTGGCACGCGACGAGGTTTGAACCCGCGTGCTTGAAAGCTCAAATCTTAAATTCTATCGTATTCTTCACTACATAGTATAAAACAAAGTCGCTTTCTCTGTCCCTATGTCCCTCCCTTTGTACGCTTTAATCTTTAAAACTACGCGACGGATTTTGATGCGGTTTTTTTTAATAGATAGAGGGATTCAAGAGGAAGGTTTATATCTATAATACATGTATAATATACTCAAGAATAACCCACAATAACCATTTTCCCGTGCGGAGCCGGGGCGGGTCGCTAGTTGTAATTAAATGTATTGTCAACTATGATACAACATAGCCGATTAATTAAAAACCAACAGCACTTGAAAACGAATAAAAAGTAACTCTGTCTGTCTGTCTGTTTGTTACGCTTTCACGCCAAAACTACTGAACTGATTTTGAAGATATTTGGTAGAGATATAGAATAGACCTTGGGGATGGACATAGGCTAAAACTGCTAACGTAGGTGGAGCCACGGGGCGAGCAGCTAGTAACTATATATATATGTGGGGACATCTCACACACGGCCATCTGACCCCAAACTAGGCAGAGCCTGTACTATGGGTGTCAGACAGCTGATATACATACATATATAAATATACAACATCCAGACACAAGGCAAACACAAGTGCACATCACACGAATGTTTGCCCTGGGCGGGATTTGAACCCTCGACCCTGTGCTTCGAAGTCAGACTCACTACCAACTAGGCTACGGGGCTAATTTGCGTTTATCGAGCAGTTAAAGAATAACCAGACCACGATTCATCATCTCAGCCTGTAGACGTCCACTGCTGGACAAAGGCCTCCCCCAAGGATCTCCACAATGATCGGTCCTGCGCTGCTCGCATCCAGCGGCTTCCCGCGACCCTCACCAGATCGTCGGTCCACCTCGTGGGGGCCTGCCCACACTACGTCTTGCGCAGTCGCCATTCAAGAACCTTTTTGCCCGGCCGTCGGTTTTACGCGCAATGTGCCCAGCCCATTGCCACTTAAGTTTAGCGATTCATCGGGCTATGTCGGTGACTTTGGTTCGCCTGCGGATCTCATCATTTCTTATTAGCATGTAGTAAATCTAGACTAAAGCAAGCTTAGTCTAGCTAGATAGTCCAGCTGGCTCATATAACGTGCAAATTGACACCCAATATCACACCGCACGTTATACTGATGTTGCCGCGATGACGCACGTTCCTCTAGCTATAATATTATTACTAGCTTAACGACCCGCGGCTCCGCCCGCATTTTAAATTATTCCCGAGGGAATGAGGAATTTTAGGTTGGGAATTTTAGACGGTAAATGCTAGGTCTACACCCTCCCCAATTTCAATGTTTTTTTCGTTCTTTCTATTCTATTAAACTGTTTATACCAAGTTTTTGTTTAAACCATTAAAATCGGTTCAGTAGTTTCGGAGCCTTTTGAATGCAAACAAACAATCAAAACTTTCCTCTTTATGATATTGGTATAGATAAACAACACAAGTTACTTTACTATGCATAGGTCTCCTTACTTAAAAAAAAATCCGCTCTTACAGTGAATCCTTGCTCGAAACTAATTACAATTTCTTATTAGAACTCCACTTTATTAAAAAATACTTCATCATACAGATGCACTGAAAAGAGCTCAATTAATTTTCTTTTCCGCTCCCGTCGGTGGCAGCCCTATTCCATTTTATTTACTTTTAATTTTCATTCACAGTTTACTCAATATCCATGTTGATTGAATATTCAGGGGTCTGGCCACACAGAGCGGGCTTTATAATAATAATAATATTGGGTTGCCTGGTAGAAATTGCTACCTTCGCAATAAGGCCGCCGATTTCTACACGTTTATTGTTGTGGACTTTTGTGCGTATGTTTGTAATGAATAAACTCAAAAACTACTATGTGCCTATTTTAAAAAGTCTTTCACCATTAAAAATCTAAATTCACCCTAAGTAACATAGGCTTCCTTTTACCGCGGGAAAATGCCACGTTCCCACGGGTGAACTGTTAATGCGGGCGGAGCTGCGGCGGAAAGATAGTACTATAATAAAACTGAAGAATAGGTGTGTCTGTACATTCATTTGTCTTTCAAAAAACTGATTGTAGGTGATAAAGGGAGTGTTAGTTGAAGACAAAAATACTAGTTTTAAAAAGAATGTCCGCCTGTCTGTCTGTCTGTTTGTACACGCTAATCTCTGTAACTACTGGACGGATTTTAATGAAACTTTACAATAATATAGAGCTTACTTTCCATAGCTGGTTTTCCAACCTCTCTGGCTCGAACAGCCTGCAGAGTATATAAGGGTAAGATAGGACATTTTGCAAGCTGAATTACCCCTTGCGGCCAAATTTGGAAACTAAAGCTAATTACGATTCCGTGTTTCGGAAAGCACGTAAAGCCGTTGATCCCGGCCACTATCTAGTCGTTACCCAAGCCACAGACCCGAGCCATATCTTGTGCCTCAAAAATTCTAACAAAAGGGTTGGTGAGGTAGGTTAACCTCATGGTCCAAGAAAACAAGGTCTAACAAGAAGACCACGTGACTGACATAAGCTTACGTCATTTTGCGCTGTTCATCCTTGTCTATTACACGTATTCAACAAGGATGAATAGGCAAAATGACGTAGAAATGACGTAGGCTTGTGTCAGTCACGTGGTCTTCTTGTTAGACCTTGTTTAACCTCGAATCTCGAAACCTACCAGTAGGCCTACTATGTAAGTAGCGACAGGCTCGAGAAGCAGTCAAACGCGACATATTGACAGAATTGCTATGGCTCTAATGTCACTATGTCGCGTTTGACAGCTTCTCGAGCCTGTCGCTACTTACATAGTAGGCCTATAGATAAGCAGGTAGGTACAGAAGTCCTCTCGAATCCATCTTGTGTTCCGTAATCCCCTATACATAGATAGATAAGCTTTATCTACAGGGCGTCCAAATCTGCGTCATTAATTCTCCTTATATCGTGTTCCGGATCAATCGAGTGCGGAATGGCCTCTTTTTGCGATCCCACGCGGGCGATCAATTACCACCCTGTATAATTAAAGGGAGGTCGGGTAGAGGTCATGCAAATATTTAATTTAATGATTTAAGGTTATTAAATCGTATGATATATGTTAGATCACTTAAATTCAAAATTTCATAGGATTTTATACGAAGAAAAATTTTTAAAATCATTTTTTTTTCCACATCTAATCAATACCAAATTCAAATCGTTTATTGTGGATCATAGGTAATGTTACAGGTGTTACAGCATACTAGCGACCCGCCCCGGCTTCGCACAGGAAAATGGTTATTGTGGGTTATCCCTTAGTTGGTATATTATGCATGTATTGAATCACTCTATCTAAAGAAAGAAACCGCATCAAAATCCGTTGCGTAGTTTTAAAGATTTAAGCATACATAGGGATACTGAAGATGGCCCTCGATAATAATACGTCAAGGGTATCTTCAAAACTGTTTATTTTGTCTTCAAATCCAGATCTCGCCTTACTTCGATCCTCCAAGTAATTATAATGACAAAACATCCCTTTTTAAAATGCGAGACAATTCCTAAATCAAAATCCAATCGTTTTTCTAGAATAGCGGCATAAGCGCCAGTTACATTCAAAAGGAGTTTGCAAACGCACTGATGCAAACTCCACAGGATATAGGGACGATAGCACTATGTCCCGCCACAAAGGCATACACTTTCGCCCATTGTCCTTTATTATTAGTCATGCAGTCCATTTGTCCTTTATCAGTAGTCTAAAAGAAACAATTATAACACATACATATGCCATCATTACATTACGGTGATATATTATAAAGTTTTTTTTTAACTTGGTGGCGTAATGGTTAGAATCATAGCTTTCTATCAATAGAGCGTTAGTCGGTTCGATTCTTGCCACAGTATATCTTCTATACTATAATTAAACTGAAGAATCGGCGTGTCTGTTCTGCACATTGATTTGTTTTTCAATAAAGTGATTGTAGGTGATAGGAGAGTAGCTAAACAAAAAATGCAAGTTTTGAAAAAAATATCCGACTCTCTGTCTATTTGTATACGCTAATCTCAGGAACCGTTGGACATTTAAATGAAATTTTGCAAGGTGGTACCTTATATCCCCGGTCAGCTAGTAAACAATAAAATTCACAGATGCTTTATATTCCCCAAAGGAGAACATCTATATAATAAAACTGTAGAGGTCGAAAAACTGTACATAGAAAAATAATGCTCAAATGTTCCCAGCATCTATACTTTCGCATTAAAAACTGCAAATATTCTCTAATGCGTTAGTTCCTTTACTGCCCCTTTAACATGCCCGGTCCACGCGTGACAGACATAATGTTGTCGTGCGTATTCTTTTATCCTATTGGAGGAAAATTATTTCAATATGTCGTGTTTCTCGCGCGACAAACTTCTGTCGTAGCACTGCATACGGGTGCTGGTCACGTTTATTTAGATCCTTGTCTGTCTGTAAAGCGAAGTAGGAAGAATCTCTACGGCGTAGACCTTCCGTAGACCACTGCTACGGCGTAGCAATGACGTAGCAGGAGCTACGAGATGTAGTATCACTTGGTTATACTATACAGTCCGTGGCGGATCTAAATGAGCGTGTCCTCGGGCGCTGAGAGCTATACAAGGGACTGACAAACGTATAGTGAGCAACAAGCAATGCGTTAGTTCCTTTTTATTCATGTTAATTTAGACCTTAATCAGCTTATTTTCCTCGCTTATCGCGGCGTGTTTATAGACATGTAAGTCCATATATTATTTATTTGACAGAACACAATACAACACAACAAACAATAAGAAATATAATAAAAAGCATAAAAACAACCTATTTTTCCTATATTTTAGGAACCGAAAAAATCTTATACTACTTTTTATTTCTAACAAATGAAAACATACACAAATAATTATCCTCCTTATTCAGGAATACTACATAAAGGCAGGAAAACAATAGGCCTACTCCGACGCGGCATCGACACGGCCGTGTCGTTGTCAGGAGGAAATCCCTCTGAGGGACGAAGAGGAGCTGAAAGAGGGTCCAAAGAGGGTCATAGAAGAGCACCGAAGATAGCAGTGAGAGTGAAAACATAGACAATCTCATTGACCTCGCTGTTTTTTCTTACTCCATAGACGTAAACTTATTGTCAATCGTCAAAAAATATAAAAATATCGTATTGAAGCAATAATTGATGGAATGATTCAATTATTAGACAAACCATACTGCTCTATCCCTCGGAGTAGGCCTACAATTTGTAAACGTTTATTACACATAATTCGAAGATCCGTGGTCAAATTTCCCAACGTAAATTATTCCGTTGGTAATTTACTTCGAAAAGGGCCCTTGAAAAGCAATTTGCAATTGGAAGGGCCAACCCTAACTACAAGCATCTAAAGCAATAACGTTTACACAGGATGTGGATATATTTATTGTTAGTTTTCCGGTTCACTAGAGCAAATATTTTCTTTTTTGGTGAAGTAGTTTTGGTGGGGAAGAGCGTCGGTGGCGAAGTGGCTAGGGCCGTTGACTTCCATTCGGAAGTTCGCGGGTTCAAGGGTGTTTTCGATTTTCTAATTCATTATGTACGTTTATTCGACGCTCTTACGGTGAAAGAAAACATCGTGAGGAAACCTGCACATACCCATGGTCCAATAAAACAAGGTCTAACCGTTAGACCACGTGACTGACACAAGCCTACGTCATTTTGCCTATTCATCCTTGTCGAATGCGAGTAATAGACAAGGATGAACAGCGCAAAATGACGCAGTTTTGTGTCAGTCACGTGGTCTAACGGTTAGACCTTGTTTTCTTGGACCATGCACATACCTAAGAAGTAATTAAAGGTTTGTGTGTGTAGTTGACCAACACGCACTGGGCCAGCGTGGTCGACTAAGGCCTATTTATCCTGATTTCAGGGTAGGTTCGAGCCCCTCGGTGGGGACATATATGAATTGTTAATGATCAAGTATTTTTTGGGGTCCATATTGGATTGCATAAAAGTTCGTTAACAGCCCATATATGTCCCCACCGAGGGGCTCGAGCCTACCCTGATACCAGGGTGAAGTAAAAGTATTTGTCATAATAATTACTAAATGCATAACTGTTGTTGCCATAATCATCTTTTCGCATAACGCTAATAATTAGGCCTAAAATGTTTACGCGTATCTTTCCCGTAAATCTTTTTGCCATAATCGTCTTAAACTATAAAATTATCTTCTATCCATCTATCTATCTTCTTTTATTAACCGACTTCAAAAAAGGAGGAGGTTCTCAATTCGACGCGTATTTTTCTATAATATAATAAAACTGTATAAGTCAAATGTTTTTACATAGAAAAAAATAGCTGAAAACTGAGTTAGGTAACTGATAATTATGCGTAAAGACCGTCAGGTAAAAAATCCAATATGCGAAATGAATATGTGCGAAATATTTTTATGCACAAGAGAGCGCACTCATATTTCTGAGTCTTAAATATATATTATTATGAGTAGTTCAATCATTAGCTTTCCGCCCGCGGTTCAGCCTATCCTGCTAATATTATAAACGCAAAAGTTTGTGAGTATGGATGTATGTTTGTTACTCTTTCACGCAAAAACTACTGAATGTATTTTAATGAAACTTTACAATTATATGGCTTACATAGGCTATTTTTTACCGCGAAATACGGGAAAACCTGTTAACGCGGGCGGTGCCGCGGGGCGAAATGAGACATTTTATCGCTGTAAAAAGAAGACTAAGTTTCACTGCCCAGCATTGAGATCTGTGCAAAAAATCTAGTCAATCCGTTGCTCATTTTTAGTGTGAAAGATGGACAAATAAACACATGTTTCCTATTTTACTTTTGAGACTTTATGTATCTTCTTTAAGTGTAAGCAATAAAGTTATAAGCTTGACTTATCGTACATTTTCGACACAAGCATAGGTCAATTAAAAAAAAAAAAAAAAAAGCAATAAAGTTAATAGGCTGAGCCGCAGGCGGAAAGCTTACTATATTTTTTAAGACACAGGAATATGAGTGCGCTGTCTATTGCATAAAAATATTTCTCCTAAATTTAAATCGCATAAAATATCGCGATAACCATTACGCATAATGGATTTTTTGCCTGACGGTCTTTCCTATTTATTACATTATTAAAAAAAAAAAATTAAACTGCCTGTATTGTGACGGCGCGCGTATATTAAAACAGGGCAATACATATAGATGGACCATGAATATAGATCGCAAATTCCGGCGTGATAACCGCGAGATTACGCGTTATGACGTCATAAAATAGGACACCCTGTACAGCCTGGGAGCTCTTGGAAAAAAAAAAGTACTATGTACTTTATTACTACGTCAATAAAGACGGTTTTTATAGTATCACGGTAGAGTTGATTATTTTTTCATTATTTTTAAATAATGAATGGTGTTTGTTACTTTGGCTTGATTTTCTATCGATAATATTTTTAGTAAAGTCACGTGTTTTCAGATACAAGAGTTTTTAGATTATATTACCTATAATATGATCAAATCCTACTTATAATTATTATAAACGAATGAATGAATGAATGTACGTCTCGACGGATGTTTGTTACTTTTTCACGCAAAAACTACTGAATGTATTAATGAAACTTTACAGTAATATAGGTTATACTTCAGAATAACACACAGGCCACCTTTTAAGTCTTTACAAATCCTTTATTCCCACGGAAAAAAAGTCATATATAATAACCTAAAAAATAATAATAATATAATAATAATAATATAATAATAATGGATCCTGGACGAGCCTGCGGGGTAACTACGTGTTGGTAATAGATGATGCACAAATGAAAGAAGGGACTAAAGTCACATAAATTATATTCACCACCACCGTGACAACACACTTTAATTACACATACTTTCAGGAGTTCATACTTTAATTATACATTTTGGAGGGTGGCCACGTAGTTCGTGGCCAGGAGTAAGAGTAGGAATGAATAATAAAAAATGGATGATTGACGGATGATTTTGAATGAATTCCAAAATTAAATATATTTGAATTTAGACGAAAATGGTAAATGAAATGAGAAATGAAGTAGAAAACGTGGCAACGAGGTAGCACACAATGCACCTCGTTACAGTACTCATGAAACTGAACAATTTTCCCTAAGTAACATAGGTTAAAAATCTCAAAAATAATCTTTAACTATTTAAAATATTAACTTCAGACTCGTGACCGGACACTTTGCATGAAGAGTTGAATTTATTTTTGAGATTTCAACTTATGTATGTTCCATAAAGAAAGCTATTCAGTTTCATTAGTACTACCGCTATATTGCGTATAAACAACCAGTTAAATTTTACGGTGGATAAGTACCTACCTAATAGTGCGAATTTCAAGAAATAAAAAAAAAATAAAAAAAAAATTTATTCACTCTTTCAGATACATACAGTGCTTATACTATGGGTTTTATAACTACATGAAGCTTACAATCATATCTGAAAGAGCGTGGAGCCTATACTAAGCCCAAGCCTGTGCTACAGAACTCCCCTCGGTAATATAATGATTAGAGAAATTTTGTAGTCTTATATTATATTGCTAGCGCCCGCCCCGGCTCCGCACGGGAAAATGGTCATTGTGGGCTATCCTTAAGTATATTATGCATGTATTATACATATAAACCTTCCTCTTGAATCACTCTATCTATTAAAAAAAACCGCATCAAAATCCGTTGCGTAGTTTTAAAAATTTAAGCATACATAGGGACATAGGGACACAAAAAGCGACTTTGTTTTAATTAAACTATGTAGTGATTATAATTTAATAAATATACAATTGTTGATCGAGCATGTGTATGTGTGAGAGTGAGTGATTGTGTTTGTGTGTGCTTTAAATATCAAGTCAAAAACCACAACAATTTTCAAGGTACCTCCTAAAAATACCATATTATTATGGTAGCTCTTAAACCGAGAACCATGACATGGTATGAGTGGAGTACGGTTGATCCCTTGGGACCCTTGGCCGATCCAGAATAGCTTCACTTTGCTAATTTGATGGATGAGGGAGAAGCCAGTTGGTTGAAGGCACAAATCTATAGGATAGATTCAAGGCGCTTTAAGGCATTTTTACTAGCCTTTGTTGATCTCGGTTTTTTGAGGGTCGTTGAGGATTTTTTTGAAATTGTGGCTAAGTACTTGACGCTATTTAATAGGATTATTTTATTAGCATAACATTAAATTACAAACCCCGCCAAAAAACCGTTACTTCATCCTTTCAACAACTAGAAAAGAGCTGATAATCTGCAAATGACTGAAGGTATTTTCTTGGATCATAGCTAAAAACACTCTCGATAGTGAGTGACACCTTGCAAACAAAAGAAACTAGATCGAAATCGGCGCATCCGTTTAGGAGCTACGATGCCACAGATAGACAGACAGTCAGACAGACACGTCAAACATAAGTTGGTGTGTTGGTGGTGGTGTTTTAGATGTTAAGGTGTTATGAAAGACCCCTCTTTTTTGTCGGGGAGTAAAAATAATGTTTAGTTTTTTTGAAGCTTTAATTATTTGTCAGTGTTAACGCTAAATGGTTTGTCTTTAACTAAATTACTGCAAAGATAGAGCGCTTTGTAAAGTTAGCTTTAGTTACACATAAAAACACACATAAAATCGCAATAAAACTATAATCACACTTAATATTATAAAATCGAAAGTTTATGAGTGTGTATGTTTGTTACTTCTTAACGTCTAAACGGCTGGAACGATTTTAATAAAATTTGTTATAGAGTTAGCCGATACCCTGAATTAACACATAGGCCACTTTTTACCGCGAGAAAATACCTCATTCCCTCTCATATAATAAATATTTGATGATATACATTTCGTACAGCCCTATTCTACTAGCGGTCAATAATAGGTTAGGCCAATCGCCCAGTCCCTAGGGACCGTTCCGTTCCGACGCCACCGTATCAATGAGCGATAATCTACGCTATAATGCGGACTGGTAACGTTTTGGGAACCAATCGAGGATGACGAACATAGCTAAGATATTATATCTCATAAGAAATGTGATTTGTAGAGGTGGACAGATGGAAAGAATGCACTTTGTCATTCGAAATGCAAATGCAAAACGAAAGCATTTGTGCCCAAGCTGAAGCTGTACTTTGTCTTTATGAGCATCTGTCCTTTTGAGAATCTGTCCTTTTGCGAACAAAAGGCGGAGACGCGTAAAGCCTACAATACAATACAATACAATATACTTTATTGACACCATAAAAACACACAAGAAAACAATTGAAAATACATACAGGAGTGAAAAGGCGGCCTTATTTCTAAGGTAGCAATCTCTACTAGGCAACCTTAGGGTAGATAAATAGCGCACAGAAAAGATGAACACTTTCTTTCATAAAAGTTTGCAACTAGTCTTTCTTATTACACTTTCAAAAATAATTGTGGGCAGTATAGTGGTAGATTCCCTTAATAATAAAAGAATCTGGGATATTGCAAATTGGTCATTTCGCGACCCACACAATAATCACAATCATGTATATTCTTTTTTTTAACGCGAGACAATTCATAATTCAAAATCAAATAGTTTTTCTAGAATTACGGCATAAGCGCCAGTTACATTTAAAAGGAGTTGCAAACGCGATGATGCAAACTCCACAGTATTATACGGCAGGTTATCCTCGAAACCCACTCGATAAGCATATAATTATGCGGAAAGTGGGTTCAAGGATTTCCGGGCAGGAAAGGGCGACACTCGGATGCTAACAACTAGGGTCTGATGGTTAGTACGGAAGTACGGAAGTACGGATGCGGTATCAAGTTCTACTGACATGCCATGCCTACCAAACTGGATAGGGGTAGAGATACACTGAGCATTGAGCTGTTTTAAAATGTACGTAAGCCAAACATCCTATTACTTGTGACCCCTTAGGCCGTTGACTTCCATTCCGAAGTTCGCGGGTTCAAACCTCGGCACGTACCAATGTGTTTTCGATTTTAGAATTCATATGTACGTTTATTCGACGATCTTACGGTGAACGAAAACATCTTGAGGAAACCTGCACACACCTGCGAAGAAATTCAAAGGTTGTGTGTGAAGTTGACCAACCCGCACTGGGCCTATTCACCCTGGTATCAGGGTAGGCTCGAGCCCCTCGGTGGGGACATATAATGAGCTGTTAACGAAGCGTCGTCTCCTTCGAATTACTTCGCATGTGTGTAAACCTGCGTAAACCTGCGATGCGACATGCGTAGCGAAACACACACATGCGAAGCTCACGATTTTTTCTTTACGATCGAAAACACATTGGTATGTGCCGAGTCTTTGAACCTGCAAACTTCGGAATGGAAGTCAAAATTTCTACGGTGCCAGGCCGACTAAATTTAGCGCGTTTTAGTTTAAGCAACTTGCTAAAATGTCTAAGTTGAGTTCAAGTTGTTGTTTTTCATGTTCTTCGAGAAAGGCAAATTAGATTCTTGCCAACGACCTAATCATAATGTTTATTATTATTAATATCTGAAAAAAAAAATCCTTTTGAAAGTTTTTTATTTCAGTCCTATCATATAGAGGTACAGTAGTCAGCACATGCTGGTGGACACTTTGACCTTAATGAAGTGGTTTAGCGACACCTAAATAAATTTAGAGATATTAGCGGCCGCTTTGTAATTTAGTCCAATGCTTAACTTTAGTATACTTAAACGTTATTTGCTGTTTAATATTATGAAAGCCTTGAGTTTTTCGCCTCGTTTACTCTTGGGAAATTACTCGTTATGTTTGCTATCTCATTACGTAATCAAATTAAAAATTATTATACAGCGAACACTGTTAGCTAACCCAATTCACATTGAAATTGTTTTTTTTTTTTAAAGACTTTTCGTTGTTACCTAATTTGATGCTTCCACATAACAGTTATCTTCTAAACTATAATAAAACTGAAGATACGGCGCTTTGATTTATAGTTTACTAGCGACCCGCCCCGGCTTCGCACGGGAAAATGGTTATTGTGGGTTATCCTTCAGTATATTATGCATGTATTATACATATAAACCTTCCTCTTGAATCACTCTATCTATTAAAAAAAACCGCATCAAAATCCGTTGCGTAGTTTTAAAGATTTAAGCGTACAAAGGGAGGGACATAGGGACATAGGGACATAGGGACAGAGAAAGCGACTTTATTTTATACTATGTAGTGACTAGCTTTCCGCCGCGGCTCCGCCCGCGTTAACAGTTTTTCCCGTGGGAATGAGGCATTTTCCCGCAAATAATTTTTGAAATCGGTTCAGTAGTTTTTGAATTTATTCATTACAAACATACACACACACACACACACACATACACACGAAAATACAAATCTTTCCTCTTAATAATATTAGTATGATAAATCAGAAAATCGGCGTGTCTGCACATTGATTTGTTTTTCAAAAAACTGATTGTAGGTGTTAAAGGGAGTGTAACTGAACACAAAAATACAAGTTTTGAAAAAAAATTATGGCTGTCTGTCTGTTTGTACACGCTAATCTCTGGAACTGCTAGACAGTTTCTAAAGAAACTTTACAATAATATAGCTTATACATCAAAATAACACATAGGCTACTTTTTACCGCGGGAAAACCTGCGGGCCGAGCCGCGGGCTAACAGTTTTTCCCGCAGGAATGACGAACTTTCCCGCGGTAAAATGTAGCCTATGTATTATTCTGATATATAAGCTATTTTATTGTAGTTTCATTAAAATCTATCCAGTAGTTTTTGCATAAGAGAGTCCAGCAGCAACTTTCTCGTTTATAATATTAGTAGGATATTTTCAGCGAGAGACAAGGTCTAAGAAAACAAGGTCTATCCATTAGACCACGTGACTGACACGAGCCTACTTCATTTCTACGTCATTTTGCTTACTCATCCTTGTCGAATGAGTGTAATAGACAAGGATGAACAGCGCAAATTGACGTAGGCTGTGTCAGTCACGTGGTCTAACGGTTAGATCTTGTTTTCTTGGACCATGAGCGAGAGATTATTACCAAACTGTCAATAGCATTGCCAACATAACGAAATATCATTAATAGTTAATACCAATAGCCGTAGAGTTGCTGATAAAACGAACTGATATGAGTGACACCCTTATCTATTGCAGTAAAATACGAAACGGAGATTTTATGATTTATTTACCTATTCGGTATAAATCATATATAATAATCGGCCTCGTAGCCTAGTTTGTAGTACGTCTGCCTACAAAGCACAAAGTCTCGGGCTTAAATCCCGCCCAGGGCAAAATTCGTGTGATGAGCACTTGTGTTTGCCTTGCGTCTGGATGTTGTATATTTATATATGTATGTATATCAGCTGTCTGGCACCTTTAGTACAGTCTCTGCCTAGTTTGGGGTCAGATGGCCGTGTGTGAGATGTGCTACATATTTATTTATTATTCTTTGTTTGATTTTTATAGTCTTACTTTTTGTTTTCATACATAAGGAGAAAACGTTTCTGCTGTAACAGCTTATAAAGGTCCACTGATGGACAAAGGCCTTTCCCTTGAAATGGAGGTATTGCTATAATCCCCAATTCCGCATGCTCGCTAGGCAGGTGGGTTGGGGATTTTGATCCAATTTTCATAATATTATCTATAAGATTCAAAGATTCAAAGATATTTATTGTAAGATCATGGTTACAAAGAGATACGAAGTGTTGTTAACACTATAGAATAAAAAACTACAGGACTAGTTTTAATCCTACTAATATTAACGCGAAAGTTTGAGAGTATGGATGGATGTATGTTTGTTACTCTTTCACGCAAAAACTACTAATTGGATTTTCATTGCACTTTACAGTAATCTAGCTTATATATCAGATTAACACAGAGGCTACTTTTTACAGCGGGAAAATACCTCATTCCTACGGGAAAAACGGTTAAATTAGGGGTAATTTCAAGTGGGATGTTTTCGGCAAGAAGCGGTCTTCCCACCTCTGCTTTTCGGCCGATCGATGTCAGACATTTCTAAATTTAAATTGACATTCTTCTCTCCCTTTTTAATTATATAGTCGTACTTTTTCGACTCAAACATAGGTCAATTTAAAAAAAAAAGATTATTCTGAATAATATCTTTTGTGTCTCATATTATTTTTAGAAAGAAAGAAATTATTTATTTGCAATAAATGTGATTTTACAAAGTTATTATCGTCAGTTTCCATGCCATCTGCTACAACAGAACAAAGGACAACGCTTGTTCGGTTTCTACCATAAAATTGAAGAATACATAAATCGTTATCGTGAAAAGCGTTTCCATTGAAATGTTTTCGCTTATGCGAAACGTATTGGTTGGTATTTAGTTTTGTTTACAGTGTCTTTTTGTTCCCATACAATCTTTACGATATCGTCAAAATTATCTGGTCGAGGAACATTGGGGAGTATTTCTACTCGTAAATATGGACAATTTCGGTTGTGTGGTAGAAATTTCTAATAAGCAATATGGCTGTGTATTTGATAAAGAGATGGATAAAAAATTATTTACATATTGTGTAAATTCACACACACAAGTTTAACCAAGCCAATAGTAGAAAGATCATAAATATTTAACGAGTATTGTGGAGACACAAATTTTCAGCCGTCACCCTGTACACTGTGTATCTTTTTTTGAATTATACTAAAGGTACTGTTTTGTTTTGTTTTCACTTTTTCTAATACTATCTAAGAGGTTTCTTCTAATACTAGACGAATTCCACCCACCTACTCGTATCATTGCCAAATTCCACCCATCTACATTGCTATCTCACCCACCATATTCGCCAGATTTGGACCCTTTTTTTAAAAATGGCTCGGTGGAAAAAGATTTAGCTCCAACGAGGAGATCATGTTCGAAACCCGCTTGCCCATTTCGAAGGGTTGCCTAAGTCGTACTTTAAGGATATATATATAGGTATATTATTGTATGTATTTATATTATCCTAATGTGTATGGATATGTATTATTAAATTTATATGTGTATAGGTTTATTTATAACTATTTTTATAATAAAATCCGGAACTATTAAATTATAATCGAAGCGAAAAATTAAGATCATTGAGCTTGGGCAGGGACTTGAACCCGCACCTCCTGGGCTATCCGGGCCGTACAGGCGTACTTCCAATTGTACCACCAAGCCTCCGTACAAGCTCAACGAAATAATGCTTTCGATTTTTTACTACGTGCTTTAGAGTGCACACAGCTCCAAAAAAAAATCCGGATATTCTGTTTTTGCACACCCGCCATTTCTTACTAAACGCCTGTTCCTATCTCCCAATGGTTGCCTGGAAGAAATCACTTAGAGCGATAAGGCCACCATGTGCCTTCTCTCTTTTGCTTTTGTTTGTACTGTACTTGATTTTATTATGTGCAATAATTTTAAGTAATAAAGTTTGAGAAACGCTGGGAATGCACTCCATTGTAGATGGAAATTACGTTGAAAAATAAATCATAATTTTTGAATAAAGTTAGACAAGTTGCCTCCTTGTTTCATTTTTACCAGACTTATCACTCCGCCCTCGTATCTATTGTATTGTATTGTATATCTGGAAAGAGATTTTGTATTTCTTACCTCGAATTTTTTTTCTACATTTATAATCGTGGTTGTAATCTGATGAGGTAGGAATTCTTTCAATGGGAGCTTGCTCTGCAAATTTTTAATTAAAATACTTAACCTTGCCCGATTCTACATATTACGCTCTAACTTAAATTTAAAAATCATATGTCCCTTTTTAACGTTCTTAAGAACGAAAAAGGACAGAACTTTAGAGACGCCAAACATCGATTTTACGCATAGTTCCGCACTAATTAAGCAGGCATTTAAAAACATCCCGACTAAATTAAGCTAAATTTGACAGCTGCTCTGCTTAGTTTAAATATCATTCATTCAAAATTAAATTCATTCATCTCCCATCCTTTTCGATTCCCATATGAATGAAAGAGACCAACAATTAAATTTAGATATTTTAGCGGCGCACACACATATATAAATAAAAAAACTTTAAACATACAAGACTTGTTACAAAATATCTTCACTCAGTGTACCAACACCCTATACAAACAAAGAGTATTGCTTCCCCACGCTGATGTTGGACCTAACCGCGTCGCTTTAAGGTTCAATTCAGCACACCAGTGGGCGACCCAGTGGTATTTGCATGACCTACTAAGGGGATCATTACTTCATGAATGAAGTACTCTAGATAATGCTATTTGAGTATACGCTATGTAGACTCTGTGACGTAGTATGTGCTATAGATAGGCCTTTGGGAAAAGCCTAGGTAGATATATGACATTTTCTCGCGGTAAAATAAATTTTCCCGTTGTAAAAGGTAGCCTATGTTACTCCCCAAGGTCTCTTCTATCTGTATACTAAATTTCATTTAAATCGGTTTAGTAGTTTCGGAGCCTATTCAATGCAAACAATCAAATTCCTCTTTATAGACTAGCTTTCCGCCGTGATTCCGCCCGTGTTAACAGTTTTCCCGTCGGAATGAGGCATTTTCTCGCGGTAAAAGGTAGCCTATGTTATTCAGGATGAATGTAGCTTTCTAATGGTGAAAGAAATTTTGAAATCGGTTCAGTAGTTTTAAAAATAAAAAGCCAAAACAAAAAAAAAACAAAAAAACAAACAAACAAAATAAAAGGAAATAATATTGCAAGCAAGGATATTAAAACTATAACTTATAACATCCTTTTTACAACCCTGAAGTAGAACTAGAACCTTGTAAATTAATTGGAAGATGATTGCAAACACAGTTTAAAAAATCCGTTAACAATTACTTTTCAAAAACGTTTTGCTCGTATATAAAAAAGTCCTATCTGGTCCTAGTTCGCCTGTGTACATTATAAGTACAATTAATAATTTTCATTCATTCATTTAATTCATCTGGCAATGTAACCTTGCTACTTTGATTTAAACCATGGGAATCTCGACGTTTGAGGGGTCCGTATCAAACCTAACACAAGCAAATCTTCGACCC
Organism: Teleiodes luculella; assembly: GCA_948473455.1. Taxonomy (NCBI): domain Eukaryota; kingdom Metazoa; phylum Arthropoda; class Insecta; order Lepidoptera; family Gelechiidae; genus Teleiodes; species Teleiodes luculella. The sequence goes on from OX419608.1 coordinate 3,072,687, forward strand.
AGTATCAAGTAGATTTTGAAATAGAGGATGGACTTTTGTGATTACGTAAAAATTTTGTGCGACATTTTGAAGTACATAAAAAGAAGCTTTTATTTCGTATTTTTTATTAAGTTGTTTATTAAACGTAACATCAATGAAAATATTCGCTTCAAAAGAGTTGAAAGTCAAAAGGTGCTAAGTCAAGGAACCCTTTGAAATTATTATGCTTTTGATCCACTACGGGAAAGGGGTGAATCTTTAGAAATGAAATAAACGCGCTACAAAGGAATTTAGAATTATTGTATCCTTTATTTCATGATCTTGACTCAATAAAATCTTGGTCTGAATGTTTAAAATTTTATTTTGATAGAAAAAGGGGCAAGTGCATTTTTTTATTGTCGTTTTTAGACTTGTACTCTGTACATTCGTTTGATTCTGGTCAAGTCCGGTGAAGCGTGATTGGTCCTACCTTTTCGAAACAAGCCTAGATCAATTAAAAAAAAACTTTGCTTGCTTTAAGATCTGATCTGACATCATTAGGCGTTTCTAAAGAAACCCATGATGAATATCCTCTCTATACCCTAAGGTTTGCCTGGAAAAGAGTGCTAGCATAGCAATAAGGCCACTTTCAAGGAAGGTTGACTTCTTCATCATTGGTTAAATGATTTTGTATTTTGCTTACAAAAGATTATGTACCTAACTGCGTAACTAAGAGATGTAAATATCCTAAAGTTGAATAAATACTTTGAACTTTGAACTTTGCTGTAATATTTTCCAAGGTATCAATAAAGTTAATTTGTATTTTATTAATTTTCATTAGGAGGTATCTTAAAAAAAGTTGATAAAAGAAAAAGTTAAATAAAAGCCCAGTGTTATAAATAAAGAACACGCAGCTCTCCGCCGTTCATTCCCTGTGACGTAATGAAGACAAGTGGCCTTCGCAAAGCATACGCCATCTTGGAATTAGAAAACAGTACCGGGGGTATATATTACGAGAATTTCTACTTGATAATTAATTATGTGATATAAAAATATAATTGCGAATTTATCCTATTGCAAAAAATATAATTTGGAATGTAAGTCAATAACATCTCTATTGACATTTAAGAAATAGCTCGAGCCGCCTTTTTAATAAAGATTTTGTTAAGTTCTCATGACGTTCCTTCTATGTAATGATTTTTTGCATGAAGTAAAGAATTTTCACGTTGTATTTTACATACGAAAGTTTTTTCGAAATACCATTCCTTCTGAGCAAATCAAGTGTAAGTAATCAAAGGTTTTTATTCTAAGTAAGATTTAAAAAATCATTTTTCTACGTCAAAGCTAAAAGGACAGACTTTCCATGTTGGCTCGTAGCTCGTAGAAAAGTGCTACGAGGTGGCTACGACTCTACGCTTGCTACGCTTCGTAGCGCTACGCGTAGTAATATAGTTTTTTGGACTGGTATCGACCGACAGATCAATGTCTACCCTACTTATTGGACATAAGGTCGTATGTTATTTTTAGAATCGAATTAATTTATAATGTGTGTAGAGATAGGTTGCTTTATTGCAGGCTCTTAAGACTTAAAATTAAGCTACCCATCCAAGGAACTTGTACGAGCTAAAAAGTGGACTGGAGCAGTATTTTTTTTCCTTTAGTAATACTATTATTTGATAAAATATACTGGTTGAGAAATACAATCCGACAGGAAAAATAATATTGTATGGCCTCAATATGCCGTAATATTATGATCTTAAAAGCGAAATTTAGAGCGAGGAAGTATAAGTATAGGGCATGTCTTATCTTCAAAATGTTTTTACAAAACATGAGCTCACTTGAACATTCTTAGATTTGCACTAACACACATTTTCACGGGTTTTCTCCTCGTTCTGCCGTAACCATGATCGGTGTAACCCGGTCGAAATATCTATCGGTAATAAAGCTCAATTTAGAGTAGTTTAGGTAGAGCGTCGGTGGCCAAGCTGTTGACTTCCATTCGAAAGTTCGCAGGTTCAAGTTTCGGCACGTACCAATGTGTTTTCGATTTTCGAATTCATATGTACGTTAATTCGACGCTCTTACGGTGAAGGAAAACATCGTGAGGAAACCTGCACACACCTGCGAAAAAAAATTCAAAGGTTGTGTGTAAAGTTGACCAACCCGCACTGGGCCAGCGTGGTCGACTAAGGCTTATTCACCCTGATTTCAGGGTAGGCTCGAGCCCCTCGGTGGGGACATATATGAGCTGTTAACAAGCTCAATTTAAAACAAAATCGTGGAGAAAACCCGTGAAAATGTGTGTTAGTGCATTGAACTCAATTACCCCGAAATAACAAAAAAGGCGACATACCTCCTTCTTCCATGTCTTCAATTGTATTATATTACTTGAGAGCTTAAACTGACTTTGTAACTTAACACTTTTGTAAACGTTTCAGTTCAAATGTCACCTTTACAATTCTACGAATGAAAATTCAAGCATTTACAACTCTCTACATTGTTGGCAACATTTTACTACTGTAGCAAAAAGCTGAGTGAAGATTGTCGGCTTTTTTTCTTAAACGACTACTTTTATTTACCAAAAGTAAAGATATTACTTTTTAATGGGAGGATTTTTGTTGGTTATTTTTTTTCTAATGCAACCATGTCTTTTGCGAATAAATTAATCTTTATCTTTAATATTAATTTGTTTTATTTTTATAAAAAGAGCTGTCATTTCCTTTTCAATTCAATCCCTTAAATTTAGGGTAGGGTAAACTCCTTAAGAATTAGTGGGGATGCATAACAGCTGATAACAACGAATCGATCCTTAAATACCAGGAGCCTAGAAAATGTGAAGACAAAATAGAAGAGAAAGAATAAATATATTAATTATTCGTTCATTCAACTTGGATAGCGAAAATGTAAATAAATGGCTTCTGTAACGACCCATAATGGTTCAACCACATTAAACGGACAGCATCGCAACGCACGCGGCCACATGCCGTCACGTTCGGCAGAATGTCGCCGCATGCCTCCGACCGGCTCCGCATAAACAGTGCAAAGTTGGCGACACTTCATAATGATTTGAAATTGAATTATGAACAAATTCTTCGATTTTTAAAGAATGAATCATGAAAAGTATCAAAATTTTGTAAATCTGGTCAATCTGTCATTGCAATTTCGCGAATTAATATTGGCCACGCCTTCGAGCACACGCGGCGGTATCCAAACGAATCAGATAACGCACGCGGTCGGAGCCGCCCGCCCGGCGAGACGCGGCTCGCAGTCAAGTTGCTGTGCGTGACTTGGTAATATAGACTTTAAATACTGCATACAAGATTTAATTTCATTTCATCATCATCACCATTATCATTTCAGCCAGTAGACGTCCACTGCTGGACCAAGGCCTCCCCCTAAGATCTTCACAATGGTCGGTCCCGCGCTGCCCGCATCCAGCGACTTCCCGCGACCCAACCAACTTTCATTTAAAGATTGTAAATTCGTTCTTGTCCGATGCGGGGCGGGTCGGTTGGTGTGGTCGTAACCTTAACTTGGCCTGTAACATTCGTTACAATAAAGGAATCAAAACTCTCCCCAGCTGGGCGAAGGAAAACAAACATCGTTTTGGAAAAACATTGTTTTTGTTTTGGTGCGATCAAATGAATGGGGTTTGTACAGACAAGTGGCGAAAGAAAGAGCGAAGTAATCACGTGGCTTCGTAAAAATGAATCACTATTTACGCACGAGCGTGAATAAAAAACAGGTGCACGGAATTGAATAATGATTTATTCTTGTGTACAAGGTTTTTACGATAATTTCGAGGCGGTAATATGATGCGAGTGAATTATGACAGAAAATAAATAAAAATGAAGCACAGACATGACTCTGAAAATTTAATTTAAAAAACCACATACGGTTACTATTTACTAAAAATAGGCAATAATAATAAAGAACGTCTCCGAATTGGTTAGAAGACATTCGCTCTGGGAAACACTGTAAAACTGGCATAAAAATATATTTTATTGTAATCAATATTTTTTCTTATCGAAAAATTAAACTCTACCTAAATGATAGTCTTAAGAGGCATTCTGACCTTTTTTAGAACGACTCCGAATTGGTTAGAAGTTTGTTAGAATACATTCGTCCTGGCAAAAATAACTGGCATAAAAATATATTGTATTGTAATCTTTTTTCTTCACGTTTTTTTTACGTTCGTTTACTGTCAACAGGTATGTACACTCCCTCAGGCTGTATATCAGCAATAATGATCGAAGTTGGTTGGCGAGCGGCCGAGGGCAAACCGCGTCCTAACGACACTGATAAAGATGGGACGAGGGTGGATAGGCCCTTACGTCGCCTTTTGGCGGTTAAGACATTATGCCTTGCGGGTCCGCCGTGACTATTTGAACCAAACTAGGGATCTGAATAATTTTTAAATTTTCCCGCGTTTTCCCGTGAGAATGAGTAATTTTCCCGCGGTAAAAGGTAGCCTATGTTACTCCCGAAGGTCTTTAACCAAGCTTCATTAAAATCGGTTCATTAGTTTAGTTTCGAAGCCTATTCAATGCAAACAAACAAACAATCAAATCTTTTATCTTTATAATATTAGTATACAAATACAAGTAATCTTTATTTTCTTCAATAAGGGATCACAATTTGCTGTCAGGGTCTCCTTTAAGCTAAACTTGTGTTAGAAGCTTCGATGTTTATTACATATCAATGGTTAGAAGGCCCTTTCTTATAATGACAAGTTACATTTTCAATCCCAATATGAAGAAGAATAGTACTTACTTATAGATTAAGGATTTAATCCTATATTTTAAATCTTTGGGGAATTATTTTACCCTAAGACTGAAAACCTGAAAAAAAAAAACGACATAGTAAGTAATCCTGTATATTCTAAGGTTTTATATTAAAAGTACCAATCTCGTCGTGACCATTCAAGGACTTTTTGTCATTTTATTGGTTTTGTTGGAAAGAGAAGTTATTTCCAATCCCTCTTCAACTCCGACGCAATGAAAATGTAATCACCGCTCACCAGGGCGCCGCATGGATAAAACAGAGTGCAGATATTAAACTTCATACAATAATAATAATAATAATTCACAACTTTGTACTACAGAACCTATCCCACAACTAACCTCACAAACTCTCCCTTGTCCAAACACGAATTACCAACTCACAGAGCCTCTCGAACTCTTGTCCCGATACGCACTTGGCTTAGGCCCGTGCGTATTGGTAAACCGGTGAAAGCCGAGGAAAAAAATGAAATTTACCAATAATAATAATAACATGTGTGGTGTGGCGTCCACTGAAATCATCCCCGTTGTGATATCCGCGAACGGCATTGTCCCGAACAGCCTCGACCGACACCTCCAGAGGCTTGTCTAAAGACTGGTTTGAAGGCTAACATGCAGAAAGCAGTCTTGCTCGACACGGCCAGGATCGTCCGTCGCTTCTTGTCCCTGTCGCCCTGACCTCCGGCGGTTTGATTTTTCCACCGCTGGAGTTAACGCCGCCTCTTCTCCTTCTGAGGGCCTGGCCACAGCTTCGCGCGACGGCGGCGGCGGCGGCGGCGGCGTCCGCGACCGGCGGCGAGCGATGGAAACAAACTAGGCAATTTGTATACGATTTCATAGAAGTCGTTCACAGCTAGCCGCCGCCGCCGCCGCGCGAAACTGTGAACGACTTCTATGAATACGTATACAAATTGCCTAGTTTGTTGTAAAATTAGCTTTATGCTCACATACAAATAATATATTTATTTAACTCCACAAAAAACAAGAATAAGTAATGCTTAAGAACTACAGACTGTACAATATAATGCAAGATTGTTTGTGGGGCCTGTATCTTAGGACTCCAGGTGATGCCACTCCGAATAGATTTTACCGTGGGAATTAGGAACTTTTTTCATGGTAAAATAGCCTATGTTACTCCCCAATGTCTATTTTAAAATATCAAGTTTCAAAAAAATCTGTATCTATACCTACACAACCGATTTGTGTAGGTATAGTTTCGCTTTCGGAGCCTATTCAATGAAACAAACAATCAAATCTTTCCTCTTTATAATATTAGTGGTACCTATAGGTTTATTGTACATACATATTATGAAGAAACAAAGGACAATCACATAAATATAGATAGACAACAAGTCTGCTTATTTCTGAAGAAATTTTTGCTTTGCCTTATACGGGTAGTACAATAATTTCTTTTGTAGCCTTAGTTTAACAGGGTGCATTAATAGTTAAGGATTTACATTGAATAATAAATTACTTGCATGCAGCAGACTTTGAGAACTGAAAGAACAAAAAGTATGTAAGTGAAATACATACATGGGATTACTTCTGCACCCTCCATTTCTTGTGGCCGCCTCTCCATAAGATCCAATTTACCTCGTCCTGTGGAAACGCCGTACAATTCGAAGCACTGAAATCTAATTTGTCTCCTTGAAAGCAAAGTTACAGTAAATGAAAGTCGACACTGTAAACACAGAAAAAAGAAAATAATATAAAGAAAGTATTGTGGAAGAAAGTAATATAAATAACTAGTGACCCTCCCCGGCTCTGCACGGGAAAATGGTTATTGTGGGTTATCCTTAAGTATATTATGCATGTATTATACATATAAACCTTTCTCTTAAATCACTCTATCTATTAAAAAAAACCGCATCAAAATCTGTCGCGTAGTTTTAAAGTTTTAAGCATACATAGGGACATAAGGACATAGGGACAGAGAAAGCGACTTTGTTTTATACTATGTAGTGATGATATATAAAGATTTTTTACTGAAATAACTTTAAGTACTGTGAGTGAAAGGAAAGAGAATCGGTGGCCAAGTGGCTAGGGCCGTTGACTTCCATTCCGAAGTTCGCGGGTTCAAACCTCGGCACGTACCAATGTGTTTTCGATTTTCGAATTCATATGTACGTTTATTTGACGCTCTTACGGTGAAGGAAAACATAGGAGGAAACCTGCACACACCTGCGAAGAAATTCAAAAGTTGTGTGTAAAATTGACCAACCCGCACCCTATTTTCAGATGTAAGTGACAGATTACCAAATGCTGAAATGATACTCAGTCGATAGTAGAGCAACTTTCACTCCCATTGAAAGTAGAATAATGAGGACAGTCAGTAAGATTATTTTATACAAATACAATACAAATACAAATTTATTGTAGACTTTGTCTTTTTTTACGGTTTATACGTGGTTCTGAATAAAATTTAAAATCATAATAAATTCCTTTTCCAGGTTAGTTTAATACTCTTTGAAAAATTCGCCGTTATAAGTAGGTACTTACATTTTTATAAATATTTGTAACAATCTTTTGATTTCAATATTATCAATAATATACTCGTATTAATTTCAATAATATTAATAATAAACTTGCTCCAACAAGTGCTTGTGACCACTGGTTGCAAACGAAAGATCCAAAAATCCCATTTTTCGTAAGACGAGCGTGAAATCGAGCAATCTTAGCGACACGAACGTTTGAGAAATAGAGCTCGTTTAGGGTCACTTGACCGTGTGTGCGATTTCTCCATTATATTTATATTTCAGACTAGCTTTCCGTCACGCGACTCCGCCCGCGTTTCAATTTTTCCCGTGAAAATTAGGTATTTTCCCGCGGTAAAAGGTAGCCTATGTGTTAATCCAGAATGTCAGCTAACTCCATACCAAATTTTATTAAATTCTCTCCAGCCGTTTAGACGTGAAGAAGTAACAAACATACATACACACTCATAAACGTTCGCCTTTATAATGTTAGTGTGATTTGCTTAACTGTTATTTATTTATTACTCTGTAATGACTGTATCACTTCACTTACCATCAAGTACCGACTGCCGATCAAAACAACTTCAAGTAACAAATTGCGTCTTTATCGACACAAAAATACGCCTCCAGGATTTTCTATTGTTTGTACCTTAAATACCTTAACATAAGTATCATTTTCAGGCCCCAGGTACGTTCTGTTGCGTAGGCAGTAAGTTGTTTGTGTTTTGCTTAGAGAAGGCTATCTGGGCTATTATCAGCTCCCACGCGACTCCTAAATCGATAGGCACTGCTATAGGCTACGCGGCACAATATTTCAGGAATATGTATACCTACATGATAAGGGATTCTGTATGGCACCTAGAGTATATAACAAAGTGCCAAAACACAGGAGAAATGAATCATGTTCTATTAAAAAATTAAAGAAATTGTGGAGTAATGGTTAGGTACTGATATTTTATCTCAGATTTGGCATTGTTTGTAACATAGATTGAATTTATATTTACTGAATGACATGTAAGTTTTAATACGGCTATATTATTTACTAGCGACCCGCCCCGGCTCCGCACGGGAAAATGCATGTATTATACATATAAACCTTCCTCTTGAATCACTCTATCTATTAAAAAAACCGCATCAAAATCCGTTGCGTAGTTTTAACGATTTATGCATACATAGGGACATAGGGACATAGGGAAATAGGGACAGAGAAAGCGACTTTATTTCATACTATGTAGTGATATAAAAAATCATTGAATACTTATATATAAGATCCTTGTTTAAATGTATTTTCTCATTTCCCTGTTTCGTGAGCCGAGTCACACCGTATCTCGCGTTGCTAGGCGACGCGACAGGTCTGCGCCATGTTTTATACCCAGGCTGTTGACAAAATCTGTGTGTTCGCGTCTCGTAATAACACCGACAATTAAGTCAATATGTACTCGAACCTTCGTTTCTATTTATATTTACCTACAACATTTTATCAACTAGTCGGTCGGTTGCCAAGTGGCTAGGGTCGTTGACTTCCATTCGGAAGTTCGCGGGTTCGAACCTCGGCACTTACCAATGTGTTTTCGATTTCAAATAAATTCATTACGTTTACAAGGTGCAGTAGCCAGTACATGCGGCTGGACATGTTGACCTTGAGAGAGCGCAACATTTCCGTAGCGGTAGGGATGAATTTCGTAGTGCGAATGTCCAACCGCATGTGTTGGCTTCTGGACCTTTAAGGAAAAAAACATTTATTGTAAGTTTATTCGACGCTCTTACGGTGAAGGAAAACATCGTGAGGAAACCTGCACACACTTGCGAAGTAAAGAATACAATAAATGTAAAGAATAGGTACATTAAATTAAGTTAAAAAGAAAAAGAAGATGTTCATGATTGTTTGTCTTGTTCCAGGATATCGACTATGAGGGTTTCCGGTGGTTCCTGGATACTTTCCTGGAGGTCAGCACGCCTGATGAACTGTCCAGGTAATGGTCACTATAACCCATGGTCCAAGAAAACAAGGTCTAACAAGAAGACCAACGTGACTGACACAAGCCGACGTCATTTTGCGCTCTTCATCCTCGTCTATTACACGCATTCAGGAAGGATGAATAGGCAAAATGACGTAGATATGACGTAGCTTGTGTCCGTCACGTGGTCTTTTTATTAGACCTTGTTTTCTTAGACCATGCTATAACCTATCATATTTATCATCATCATCATTTTAGTCTGTAGAAACAACAGAACACAAATAAAACATGAACGATTAAAAAATGGGACGGCTTCACATTGAAAACACAACCATAGTATGAAAGACTAAGGTTGAAGTTATCAAAAATCACATGTTACATTTTGATTCCAGTGCACTACGTAACAGCAATGAAAATGCGACCGTAATGGGAGAGATTAAGGTTGTAATTAGGAGTTTACTCATGTGTGTCAGTCGGTCCCAAGTCTTCAATGCGCTATTGTACGACGCGCTAATTCTAGAACCTGTAGACGTACACAGCAAGACAAAGGCCTCTCCCAAAGATATCCACAACCTTCAATCCTGCTTGGCCCTCATCCAGCAGTTCTTCCAGTCTTTCCACCTTGTGGGAGGCCTGCCCACGCTAGGCCTTCCAGCACGAGGCCGCCATTTCAGAACCTTTCCACCCCAACGGCCATCGGTTCTACGCGCAATGTGCCCCGCCCATTGCCACTTAAGTTTAGCGATTCTTCGGGCTATGTCGGAGATTTTGGTTTGTCTCATCTCATCATTCCTGATTCAATGGAAACAACTACAAAAAAACACTAGTATAGTATTAAATGTGATAGAACTATAGATAAATTTTTTCAATATATCTATAGAAAATTGGTTGTAAATATTGTTGAACAAGTTGTACATACATCGTCATACACATTCACTAATAATGTTCTGTTTAACCTTAGATACCTACCTAATCACTTTAAAAAATAACCTTAAATTATTCCTTTGTTGAAAGTAACGTAATCAAAAAATCATTCTTTCGCTCGATGAAGCCTTTCAAAGCTAACTCAACTAGTTCAACTTCATAGGGAATTCAGCAAATAAAAAGCTCAACTGCGGAGCTACAGCAAAAGCTGCAATCACAAAAGCGGGCAACTTCACCTGCATACGAAATATTCAAAGCTTCTAACTCGAAGTAGTGCTGCCCAGCGGCCTGTCTTACTATCGAGTGATATCGATGGTTTAAACAGTATTGTGAGCCGTGAAAGAGAGAAAGAAAACTCATTTATTCATTTTGCTGTGACGGAACACATACTAAAATGTAGACAAACTTAATTATGTAATTACACTATAGCACAGAAGAAAATAATAGTACTAACCCGTACAGAAAGGACACTCACCCCCCCCGCGCCAAAACGAGTCCCCGCCCGATATAGCGCCCCACGCCCCGCACCCCGCAGGCACCGCGGGACTCCGCCGGTGGTTTTCGGGGGTGTTTTACATAGCGCCTAGCGCCATTGACTTGTAGCGGATATTCAGTTTACTAAAGGTTGTCAAAATGCGTTTTCTTTATGGAGTGACCGCCCAGTGACTATAGCTATTTGGTATTCTGTGCTATAGTATGCAATAGGGCACAACAGTGCAAGGGTCACGACTCAGCATTATTTCTACCTCAAGAGAGACGCTGTACGCCGTGACCATAGAGACCAAAATCGATGGGGAGGCAAAGGCCCAGCAGTGGACGTCTTTCGGCTGAGGTGATAATAAGCAGTATTGTGAGTCGTGACCATGGTCCAAGAAAACAAGGTCTAACCGTTAGACTACGTGACTTGACACAAGCCTACGTCATCATGCTGATCATCTTGTTTATTAACACGCATTCGACAAGGATGAACAGCATGATGACGTAGGCTTGTGTCAAATTACGTGGTCTAATGGTTAGACCTTGTTTTCTTAGACCATGGTCGTGACCATAGAATAGAGACCAAATTAATTGAATTTATAATTGTTCATTAGTGAAAGAAAAGAGCCAGCCTTGGTTCGAACAAAGGTTTTAAACCACTGACGTTATTAAGTGTTTTTCAAAAACCTTTAATGAACAACAAATTAATATTCATCTGACATTGATTTTGACAAAATCTCGAGGCGCATATCTTAGTATTTGATCTGATGTTTTCTTATCGATATTAGAACTATCGATTATCCAACAACACTAGCTGGAGGCTTGTTCAATTTTTAACTAAAGCTCGCCTCTGTGACGTTAGTGCCAGATTTTTCTGGATAAAGTGCATTGCATAGTCCGTTTGTAACTCAATTTCTGCTGGAATTACAAAAGGAACAAGGAACGATTCCCCCTGGAGCAGGAATGTAGAGGGGCTCTCTTTAACTAGTAGAATTGGCCACTCTTTTGCAAAAACGGTTAACTAACTTTTCCTATTGATACTTGCTTGCGTACCATCGTGTGGATTTCGTGGTTACTTAAGTTAACCTTAGGTCAATCTGTAATCACATTATTGTAAAGGTTGTCGCCGTTCATCTAATGAATTTCCTGTAATTTAAGATGTGAATCCAGTTGTTTGTTATTATTCTTTTCAATCCCATACCTGTTACTTAATTACCCACTGTTTAATGTGATTGTGTTTGGTTACCGCGATACAAGCCTTGAGCTTAGTGCGGGAATCAAAGTTACTTTCTGCCTCTGTATTATGTGGATTGAATAAAGTGAAATTAAATTGAATCATAAGAATAAGATTTAATAATAAAGAAGTTCTATGACTAGTTAGTCAACATTCTTAATAAACTGACGTAATTTAGATTAATTTAGGTTCAAAGAAAGCTTTGGCTCCTTGTAGGGATGTATAATAATTAATGCAATATCTAGGTATTCATTTACAGAAATTATTATAAATTTTAAACAAACTCATTACCTTAAACGATAAAACTACATACATACATAGAGTCATGCCTCTTTCCCGGAGGGGTAGGCAGAGACGACTAAAACCGACCGACCGGGCCGACAAATAAAACTATACTCGTAGTTGTCAAAATACCATGAGAAGCCAATAAGATAACTCACGACATAATTTTATTATGTCTTTCACGCTTGATCGGTCACCCTGGGGGGCAGTATAACAAAATTGCTGTCTTCTCTTTGCCAGGTGCGAGTTTATGTCAAAGTCAAAGTCAAAGTCAAATAGTGTTTATTCGAAGTAAGATTTCACAAAATCATTTTTCGACGTCGAGGCGGGTTCACAATTTGGCTGTCTACTGTGGAGAAGAACCCGCCGGAAGAAACTCCACAGGCGTTGCATCTTTTCAAAATATTTTTACATAGATAATTATTATTTTATACAATTTGATTAATATAACAAAGAGTGCAGACGAAATATGAAATTAAAGGAAGGCAACCAGTCAAAGTAGAAAAACTAAACTATATAAACAATGAAACAATCGGCAATCGACTAGAGCAGACCAGTCCCCCCAAGCAGCACCACGTTCACGGGTTTGACTATGTATTTAAATTGCTATGTTCTTTTCGGCAGGCACTTGTTTCTATCGTTCGTGCGCCGCGACCGGCCGGCGCTCCGCGAGATGGCGGCAGCGAGCTCGCACGCCGCATGCGCAGCTGTCACGGCTCACGGGGATCATCAGGTAAATGCTGAATAGATCTAAAATACATCAACTCAGCCGAAAGACGTCCACCGCTGGACAAAGGCTCCCCCAAAGGATCTCAACAATGATCGGTCCTGCGCTGCCCGCATCCAGTGGGTTCCCGCGACCCTCACTAGACCGTCGGTCCACCTCGTGGGGAGCCTGCCCACACTACATCTTCCGGCGCGCGGTCGCCATTTAAGAACCTTTCTGTTCTGCCCCAACGGCCGTCGCTTCTACGCGCAATGTGCCCAGCCCATTGCCACTTAAGTTTAGCGATTCTTCGGTCTATGTCGTTGACTCTTAAATACAATTAAACATAATATAATTACCTATAGACTACTGTACTATGTCATATAATTGAATTTAATATGAGACAATATTACCTAACCTGTAAGTTTTTGCATGCTAAATTAGCGGATCATGAGAAACTGAAACTTTATATCGTATACAATACGTATCTAAGCATATAAATGTCTTTGTCTTTGTAATCTAACAGATAACAGATTTCCCGTGGCAATGAGAAAAAATTAGACTATATTACTTTCCAAGGTCTATTCTACCTTTATACCAAGTTTTATTCAAATCGGTTCAGTAGTTTCGGAGGCTTTTCAATGCAAACAAACGAACAATCCTAGAACACAAGATAAATCAATGCATTGACGCATACCTCATCTTTACACACACACATGATTTATAATAAACTAGCTTTCTGCCCCGCTGCTCCGCCCGCTAACAGATTTTCTCGTGGGAATAAGGTATTTTCCCGTAGTAAAAGCTAGCCTATGTGTTAATCCAGGGTGTCAGCTAACTCCACACCAAATTTTATTAAAATAGCTCCAGCCGTATAGACGTGAAGAAGTAACAAACATCACACACTCACAAACTCACTATAGCGACCCGCCCCGGCTCCGCACGGGAAAATGGTTATTGTGGGTTATCCTTAAGTATATTATGCATGTATTATACATATAAACCTTCCTCTTGAATCACTCTATCTATTAAAAAAACTTCATCAAAATCCGTTGCGTAGTTTTAAAGATTTAAGCATACATAGGGACATAAGGACATAGGGACAGAGAAAGCGACTTTGTTTTATACTACGACGAGTATGTAGTTATATTAGTGTGATGTGATTTGATTGTTTGATTGGTTAAAGGGTAAGATAAGCCTGGCATCCAAGATCCACGGGCTGGCAGAGAGGCTGCAGCAGCTGGGCAGGAGTTCTGGAGACTCGTGTGATGGAAGCGACAAGGCCTCCAGGAGCAGAACTGGTAAGTACTCCAGGAGATACGGTCTCCAGAATAAGTAGTACTGTAGTCTGGCATGATGTACTGTGACAAGTGATTATCTGACGTTTATTTGTCAAAAAGCTGCGAGAGACCCGCCATATTGAAATATCCTCCAATAAGATAAGAGTATAGGTACGCGCGACAAAACTGTGTCTGTCACGTGGGAAAACTCATGCTAGCCCCTCTGGTATTGTAAGTGCATATGTAATAAAAGGGCTCAATTTCGGCGTTTTAGTAGTTGGTCTTTTTCATTCTTATGAGAATCGAAAAGGATGAATGAATTTAATTTTGCAGCTGTAAAATTCTGCTTTTTTTTTAAATGACCTATGCTTGAGTCGAAAAAGTACGACGGATCAAACTTCACCGGACTTGCGGGGGAGCGGAAGACTCTACCCCAAAAAAATTTGCTTAATTTAAGTGAAATGTTTTCGCATGCCTGCTAAACTAGTGCGAACTAATCGATGTTTGACGTTTCTAAATTTAAGTTGACAATAACCTGTCCCTTTACGTTCTTAATAACGTGAAAGGGACATATGGTTTTTAAATTTAAGTTAGAGAGTAAAATGTAGAATCGGGCCCAATAGTAGCATGAAAAGTAGATCTTCAGAAATTCTTTTCAAATTTCATCATAATTTTGCTGCCTCACAAACAATGAGGAAGTGTCCTAAAAAAATCTAATTAGTCCGTCAGTTAGATTACTAAAAAATAATGTAGGTACACGTATTTTTTTTTTCGTCTGGCAAACGAAAAATGCCGACGATACAGCACTTTGAAATTTCCAGTAACGACACGCCGCCATACAAATTGTACGAAACAAGTGACGTCGTAGTACCCTTCTCATACATTTTGATTCGGTAAATATTCGTCAAATTGAAAAAAAAAAAACATGTTAAATTTTTTTCGATAATCTAACAAAGGGATTAATTAGAATCGATTACTTTTTTCCGAGGACACTTCCCTATTCCTCAACTATCGGTCCGTATCTACTGGATCCAGCAACCCTCACCAGATCTTTTGTACGACATGCAAGGGCCTGGGAGCCCTTTCTACAGACGTGAACGTCTTTCGGCTGAAAACAATGATAATGATGATGTTGTCCCTCGTTCTGCCATTGCTGTCATCCAGTTTATCTTCAGACCTTACACCCACACGTAAAGAAGAAAGCCTTAGATTTCATATCAGTTAAGATAACAAAAGAACTGAAGACAATAATATCTCATTATCACCCTTTTGCACTAAACTTAAAAATCGCTTAAGTTGATGCCTAAAGTATTTAGGTGAGATTTGGTGAAAATTTTGTTTGTTAGTAACCTTCAGACTTTTTTAAACTGCTTAGTTTCTGCCTACCTTTATGGGCCTAATTAGACTGTTTGTGAAACCCCATTCTTTTTTAAGCTTAGTTACATTAGGCCTTTCTCAACTAAGAAAAGCTTAAGGCACCTATTTCACTGGCGACAAAGACAAAAGACGAAAGGGATGCAATTAGGCGCAAGAATAAGCGCGGTGTATTTGTATCTCCTTCTAACGCATAACTGCGTCCCTTTCGTCTTCTGTCTTCTGTCGCCAGTGAAATAAGTGCCTAAGACAAGGTTAGTAAAGCCCGACCAAAGAAATAAGAAGCCTCGCCATATTGCGGAATTTCAATGGAACTAGCTTTATAAGGGAAAATTGTTGCCATAGTCGTAAAAATATACACGTGGCGCCCCCAGAGCAGGTTTCTTATTTCTTTGGTCAGGCTTTACAAACAGAAGTCCTCCATCCAGGCTTCTTCTTCTTTATGGGATGGTAGACCGTGTCGATGGCTGTCATATTTTTGTTGTTCTCCAGGCAGCGTGCACCCAATGTTCACAGTGACCACCCACCCTTCGTACTCCGCGCACGAGCTGACCCTGGGCCGCGCGGAGACCAGCCCCAGCCACAGCCAGGTCTCGAGGAACTCCAGCCGCAAGAGCAGCAACTCGCTCAGGGTCAACCAGAGCACCAAGATTGAAGGTTGGTGGAAGGCGGGAGGCAGGAAAAATGGGATTCTGTTTGATCGGAACTCTGTAGAATTGGGAACCTGTTGAAATGGAAACCAGGAATAATGATTCTGTTGAATTGAAAATCTGTTGTTATGGAAATCAGCATGAATGAAAATTTGTAGAGTTGGGAATCTGTAGAAATAGGAATCAGGAACGTTCTGACAAAAGGTTGGGTAAAGAAAGAGTACTCTAGCTAAACCGACGAACATGTATGAGGAGATTAATGAATGTGGATGAAGCGAAAGAAGTATGTTTGGATCGTAGCAAGTGGAAGGAAGTGGTCTCTGCCTACCCCTCCGGGAAAGAGGCGTGACTTTATGTATGTATGTATGGGAATCAGGAAAATGGGATTCTGTCCAAATGAAAATCTGTAGAATTAGGAATCTGTTGAAATGGGAATCAGGATTAATGGGATTCTGTTGAATATAAAATCTGTTGAGTTGGGAATCTGTAGTTATGGAAATCTGTCCAAATTACAGATTCCCAATTTAACAGATCCCAATTCTACAGATTCTCAGTTTTACAGATGTTAAGTTTTACAGATTCCCACTATTACAAATCCCCAGTATTACAGATACTCAGTTTTACAGACTCCCATTTTTACAGACTCTCAGTTTTACAGATTTTACGTTTAGCAGTCATCTCAATAAAAATAAAATATTTTTCATATTTATTAAAGATGTATTTTGTCAAACACAAACAATTAACCCTATTAACTCTTTTTACAAAAAACAAAATTAAAATCTTTTCTTATTCTTAGTAACACTTAAAAACTAATAAATTTTTACATATTATAAAAAAGGTAATAAATGTAGGTAGATCTAATTGTAGTAGGTGAAGTTATTTTAAGTTCATTAAGCTCTGTATACATTCCCTGGTTTTATTTAAAACAAGAATTGGCCATGGATCATATAAATTAATGATTATTAGGAAACCTTGCGGATCATAAGTACCTAAATAGGAAGATCATAAAGTAAAAATTACGTCCATGATCGAAACCTACCTACCTAACCTATAGATAAATATGGAAAAATGGGATTCTGTCTAATTCAAAATCTGTAGAATTGAGAAGCACATTACTTCTGTCCAATTCAAAATCTGTAGAATTGGGAATCTGTAGAAATGGGATTCTGTTGAATTGAAAATCTGAAGAATTGGGAATCTGTAGAGATGGGATTCTGTAGAATTGGAAATCTGTAGAAATGGGATTCTGTAGAATTTAAAATCTGTAGATATGGGTTTCTAATGCGAGGCGAATTGCAAAATAATGAGGGAATTTGTCTAACAGCATACTTACGTCATTCCATACCTAAATGTCATCATCAATCTGGAAACTGTTTTATTTCACAGTCTTGGCAATTAAGTATATTCAACTAATTGAATGTAAGATTTATAAAGAAGACAAAGGAATTTTAGACATCAAAGGAAATACCATATCAAGGACCAATATCTAAATTAGTGAGCTTTTAATTGAAGTACAGAGCATAATTAATACCAATATAAAATTTTGCTGATGGCTCTTTATTCTTTATTCACCACAGGTTTTGTAATTTAATTAAATAGGTAGAAAACAATTGAATAGATTATTAAATGTTAATATTATTAAATTTTACTCAGTTGGAAGAAGTTTATAATTTGATTTTTCAAGTAGGATTTGAGCATAAAATATTTTAGGATTAGAGAGTAAGGAGTGTTAATATTAAAAGTAGAATTTTTAAACCTTTCGTTTGTGACAAAAAACATTGTACCCTTGAATAGTATATAATAATTACTTAAAATTCTATACAATTATTGCGTCATACACAGGAAAATAGGACAAAAAACCGTATCTGTAGTGACCACTAAAAAAATTAAGTGGTTTTCCTTATGTAGTTCTGTCGTCATTTCTTTGTTACACATTCGCATTCATTAGACGTGAATGAACATTAAATAAATTTATAATGGTTTATTCCAAAACTTATGTTTATATGTGGACGACATGTTTCAAGTAGAAGTTTCGGAAGTGAAAGAAAATATAGTTTAAAAAGGTGTTGCAGGAAAGTCACTATTTTCTAATTAGGCAAAAATACTTGCAGTGTTTTTGTATCGTATTTTTATTTTATAAAAGAAGAAAAGTGAAACATATTATTATGCTTGCGATACCCGTGGAGACACCTCTCCCGCAATCAACAAAAATAAAACTATTAAAGAAAACAGTTGAAAATAATAATCGATGATAGCCATAACACGTCTTAAATTTTGGTGTTGACTTTATTTTGATTTTTATAAGACAATAAATATATCGAAGCCTTGATCAAGCAATTTTACTAATCTTACTAAGAGGTGGTTTACCTTACTTTGTGGGTTCAAGGTTAACCTACATTACAAACCCTGGTGTCGGAAGAATAATGTTAGCTAAGGATAGCCCGTATAGGTACATTTTTCTGTTCCATTCCAGACTTCAAACTGCTGATGCGTCGTCCGTCCACATTGGAGGTTCACACGGCTCGAGTGTCCCTGAAGGATATCGTTTGTTATCTCTCCTTGCTCGAGGCTGGAAGACCAGAGGATAAGTTGGAGTGTAAGTATTTATTCTTATGTCCACGATGCTTTCGATCAAAGATTTGTTTTATTTTCATTAATTTATTAACAGCGTCACTCACCTCTGAAATGAATGCCTTTCAAATCTTCTATAATTTCATTTTTTTCAACCTAAATTGATTCTAAACTGAAAGGGTTGCCTGGTAGAAATTGCTACCTTAGCAATAAGGCCGCCTTTTGTACACCTGTGTTGCTTTAATTATGTTTGTTGTATTCTCTTGTGTGCAATAAAGTATATTCTATTCTATTCTATTCTGTGTTTTTCATTTGTGGTTCAGAATCATTATTTAGATTTTTTTGTGGAATGGTACTTAATGCAGGTAACAAAATTAGATTTAGTTATTTTTAAATATAATGGAATTGCGGAGACTCCACTGACAAGAGCACGGCTCTTATATTCAATGATGATGATGATATACTTTATACTTTACAACAGCAAACACCTACTACCGATGGTAATAATGTAAATTTTCCCTCTGTAGTCATGTTCCGTCTTTACGACACGGATGGCAATGGCGTGTTGGATACAAACGAGATGGACTGCATCGTCAACCAGATGATGACCGTCGCTGAATATCTTGGTTGGGAGACGTCCGAGCTAAGGCCTGTGAGTGTCTGCGTCATAACATTTTATAGTGATCTCAATATTAAAAATTTGGGTGCCACAGGGTGCACTACAAACCCTGTCCTATTTTTGTTTCACATAAATGACATAGGTATCCTCATTAAAAAATATAGATATAAATACTTAATCTAGTAAAGTATTGACTCCAGATTCATAACACTACTAAATCTTTCGATCTCATTTCAGATATTGCAAGACATGATGGTGGAAATAGATTATGACGCCGATGGAACTGTGTCACTGGATGAGTGGAAACGAGGAGGGTAAGAGCCAAAAATTATAAAGCATTAAAGACTGCTAATACACACAACAATCAACAAACATACAACAAAACATAAGATCAATTCAACTGTGAGATATAGCAATATAATGATTGAGTGTGAAGTGAAGAATGTAAATAAATTTAGTGACATAATATAAACTTTAGAAAGTAATCTACCGTATGATCAACGGTCTGACAATCAAGCTAATTTTAGATGAAAAACAGCCATTGTAGTAAACATAACAACATACAATACCACACAACAACACAACACAACAACAACAACAACACAACATTGTAATTTGATGTTCTTTCAGGATGACGACGATTCCCCTACTAGTCTTGTTAGGGCTGGACACGAATGTAAAGGAGGACGGAGAGCATGCATGGCGTCTAAAGCACTTCAGCAAGCCTGCCTACTGCAACCTCTGCCAGAACATGCTGGTGGGACTGGGGAAGAAGGGGCTGTGCTGCATTTGTGAGTGCTTTTGTTTTTGTTACCAAGCCGATGAAGAATTCCTACTATGCCTTAATTTATAAGTTACAACATGTATCTTTGAATTGTATGCAACGAAGTAATTTGAAGAGTATTATAGTCTAGGTGCTACCAATACCTATGTTTTTTATCATCATGATAACCTGCGGCAATTGATAGCCCTCTCCCAAGGCACGCTACTGGGCTCAATTTTATTGCTATAAATATTCGGTTTCTACCAGCAGTTAAACTTGCTCGTTAAGACTCTATCTAGTCTGGAGACTTCCAACACATAGTTTTCCTAAACGTGTTCTTTATTTTAAGGCTGTTTCTTGTTTCACTTTTTAAAATTGTATTAGTACCTTGTACCTACCTACTATTAATTTCTGGTGTCAATAAAGAATATTTGTATTGTATTGTATTTTTTAGCTTAATACAATCTGATATAGGTAGATTACCTACTTACTCTAAGAAGAAAAAAAAAGATGGGAAGAAGTGAAATTGTAAGCAAGTTTTATATGTGCGACCCTGTACTCTGAGAAAAACTGAAGGATGATATCTAAATACACAGAAGGTGTCAGAAAGCACAGGTCACAGGACCCAGATGAGTGGCAGAGAGAACAGAGAAGGGACCTACACCCAGCTGTGGGTTAATATAGGCTGGTGATGATGATGTTGATGATTCCATTTAATCCCTCGTTTCCAGTCTGCAAGTTCACCGTGCACGAGCGTTGCGTTCAGCGTGCGCCGGCGTCGTGCATCGCGACCTACTCCAAGTCTAGGAGAGCGTCTGCCTCGCTCGCACACCACTGGGTCGAAGGTATGTCACGATCTACATGAAAAAATGAATGAAAATGAAATATGTTTTATTCGAAGTAAGATTTTACAATCACTTTTCGACGTCGAAAGTAGTTACAAGTAACATAGTTTATAATGTACCAGTCGGTTTACGTCTACTCCTTAGCATCAAAACCTTAGAAGAGGCCACCTATGTAGTGTAAAGTAAAAATGCATGTAAGAAAGTATTAGTAAACTACTATACAAATACCATGTAATTACGATACGCTTTTGTTAACCCTGTGTTCAAACTTTATGTGTGAGCGTATCAGCGTAGTGACCTCATTTATAAGATTAATAAATAAAACTTTCGAAGGATTCTGTGGAGCAGTAATTATAGGAAAAATAATAATGTAATTATTGTGTATTAATAAAAAAAGTCATTAATTTTAATTATATTTTAATAAATGCATATATATCGGTATTAAGGGTAGTCTTTACCTTTAAAACCCGTATAAATTCGAAGAGTTTAATCTAATCTGTTTCAATGTAATAAATTTCCTTTTTGGCAGAATAAAAAAAGTTTTGACGTATCTAATCTAGTAAGGAAATATGCAAGAAAGATTTTAATGCTTAAAATCCTGGAAATTGCCGAAATTGGCTCTTACAGAAATCACAGAAGTAACGTGATTAATTATGTGATTTGTTTAACCACAGGAAACTGCCACGGGAAATGCGCGCGATGTCGGAAAAAGATCAAAGGATACAACGGGATTACGGGCCTACACTGCCGGTGGTGCCACCTTACTGTAAGTTATCTTTAGGTTCATTTTAAGTATCGAATTAGTGATGAGTCTATTAATTAGTCACACATTCCACAACCCAAACACAGATTTATTAATATTTTTAAAATAAACTTGTACATTTAACTCTAAATAACATCAATTTTAACCCCCGACAAAAAAGAGGGGTATTATAAGTTTGACGTGTGTGTATGTCTGTCTGTGTGTGATCCAAGACTGAAAACATCTTCAGCCATTTAAAAATTATCGACTGTTTTCTAGCTGTTGAAAGACTCATGTAACGGTCATGTGGCGATTTTCAAAATTTTTAATTTAATATTACTTTAATGACATTAATGCATTTTAAGTATTTGTTATATCTTTCAGCTCTTTGATTGAAAAAAGTTCAAACTGGTTAACTATACAGGGCGTCCCACGGCTATGCCACATGGAGGGAAAGTACCTTAAATATTGTAGGTAGAACATTTTACTGAAAGAAGACATTATTTTATTTCTAAAAACTATTAAAACTGCATTCATACATTTTTTAATAATTACATGGTTGAATGGGAATCGAACCCGCTACATGAGGAAAAAAAATCACTCTGTAGTTTTATCATACCAATCGAAAGGCTCCTTCATAAGGATTATTTTTTGCTAAATAACATAGTGTCAGAAATAAAAGAAAGATCATGAATTTTAACATTTGATGTGGTCGCCGAGATTTTTTTTATGCATGGGGTTACTAGCGACCCGCCCCGGCTCCGCACGGGAAAATGGTTATTGTGGGTTATCCTTTAGTATATTATGCATGTATTATACATATAAACCTTCCTCTTGAATCACTCTATCTATTAAAATCAAAGTCCGTCGCGTAGTTTTAAAGACAGGGAGTGTAATAATCGAAAGAGTGCGACTTTGTATTCAACAGCGTAGAGGTCATAGCAATTAATAAAATTGATAAATTTTGTATTCAAAATGTTAAAATACATAGTCTTCCTTTTATTTCTGACACTATGTTATTTAGCAAAAAATAACCCTTATGATGAAGCCTTTCGATCGGTATGATAAAACTACAGGATATCTTTTTTTCTCGTATAACGGGTTCGATTCCCGGTTCAACCATGTAATTATTAAAAAATGTATGAATGCAGTTTTAATAGTTTTTAGAAATAAAATAAAGTCTTCTTTCAGTAAAATGTTCTACTTACAATATTTAAAGTACTTTCCCTCCATGTGGCATAGCTGTGGGACGCCCTGTATAGAACGTCTTCAATTTAAGTTTAAATGATTCTACTTAGCAAACGACGCTAGTCAAAATAAATATCTATATGTGATCGTATTATAATAATACTGCTAAATGAATTAAAAGATCGTTCGTGCTCATGTTAGGTAGAAACAATTTTAGATTTTACGTAAACAATGGGTCAAAATGACTTAAATGTGCATAAAGGTTATCATTACAACACCCTGCTTCCTAAGGTAAACCAACGATCTGGTGAGGGTTGCAGTTTGCCGCTGGATGCAGGCCAAGCAGGGCCGATGGTCGTGGAGATTTTGGGAGAAGGCCTTTGTCCAGCAGTGGACGTCTTGTAGAGATCTTAAGAGAAGGCCTTTGTCCAGCAGTGGACGTCTTGTGGAGATCTTGAGAGAAGGCCTTTGTCCAGCAGTGGACGTCTTGTGGAGATCTTAAGAGGAGGCCTTTGTCCAGCAGTGGACGTCTTGTGGAGATCTTGAGAGAATGCCTTTGACCAGCAGTGGACGTCATGTGAAGATCTTGAGAGAAGGCCTTTGTCCAGCAGTGGACGTCTTTCGACTGAAATGGTGATGATGACCCTGCTTCCAGCTCCACAACCGTTGCGTGGGCAGCGCCGGCGGCTCCTGCACTCTGGGCCAGCACTCCAAACACATCCTGCCCCCCACAGCCATCAGGCCGTTGGTGTTGGATCGGCAGAGGTCGCTGCCTCACAGGCCCCAGCCAGACCAGGTAACCAACTGGCATCTATATAATGTTGATAATGATAATCCACCACCACCAGGGTAAATATCCCGTTTTAAATCCGACCGTTTTTGGTCATGGTGACCACTTACTTAACTGATTTTAAACATTCTTAGATTTTCGTTGTTGTTGTTCGAAATATCGGTAAGCTCAATTTAAAAACTAAATCGTGGAGAAAACCCGTTCAATTGTGTGTTAGTGTAAGTGATTTTAATATCCTAAAGTTAAAAATAAATAATTTGAACTTTGAACTTCGACTACTAACATACTAATATTATAAACAGGAGAGATTTGTATTTTTGTGTGTGTGTATGTTTGTAATGAATAAACTCAAAAACTACTGAACCGATTTCAAAAATTCTTTCAGCATTAGAAATCTTTATTCACCTTGAGTAACATACGCTACCTTTTACCGCGGGAAAATGCCTCATTCCTACGGGATAAACTGTTAAAGTAAAGTAAACTGTGGAAAACTAGTTTATTATTAAGGTGCTTTCAAGATGCCTGCAGATGTTGCAAACTGTTTCTATCAAAGTTTTACAAACTTTGTAATTTTGAATAAGGCTTGCGGGCGTTTCTTATGACGATTAAAATGAAATGTGAATCATGTGTTTCTCTAATTATTATTTTTATTATGTCGTGAAACTAATCCTAAATCCTATAAAAATAGGACGGACATAATAGATATTCAACATCATTAGATGTATTTTTAAAAATAATATAACGCGATATCGTAAAAACTTCCAAGTATTTGCTCTTTTAAAATACCTAAATTTTGAACACAAACTAATTAAAATTCTTCTTTATTTCAGCAAACTCTTCCAGTTTCAATCTCTCTTCCCATCTCCATCTCTGCCTCAGCAGATAGAGAAGAGAGAGAGCACAAAGAAGAGAAGAGAGAGCAGCGGGCGCCCCCGATATCGTTCCAAATAACGCCCCCAGAGGGCACCTGCCCTTTACTAGTGTTTATAAACCCGAAGTCTGGGGGGCGACAAGGGTCAAGGGTTTTAAGGAAACTCCAGTACATCTTGAACCCTAGACAAGTTCACGATATTGCGAAAGGGGGACCTATGCATGGTGAGTTGGATTTGTAGTATTTTAGTTGTGTTGATTTTTTTTCTATTACGCCGAGTCTAGCTGTCCATCTAACGACCATCTTGTCAATCCCTATGGTTTGTTTCATATTAATCCGGACAAAAGATCATTGACGCCTGCATACGATGCGCACATTTATTTCAAATAACACGATAAATAGGAAATTATCCCAAATACGTAATTTGGCATACCGTAGTGGAAGGCGGGGTGAGCGTGTGAAAGGTCACGGGCAAGGGCCAGTAATTTTGACGTTACATTATTTTTAAGTTAATAGCCAACTCAAGCTACCTTATTCCTATGGACATCTGTCTTCTAAATAATCAGATATCTTGTAATATGACGAACAAGAACACCAGTGTCATTTACACAAGGATAACAGAAGGATATTCTTCTTTTCCAGGTCTACAGATGTTCAAAGACGTGAGGAACTACAGGGTGATATGCTGCGGAGGAGACGGAACGGTGGGCTGGGTTCTGGAGACTATGGGTGAGGGTCTTTCAGTACCCACAGGATTTAGGATAGTACTACGAAAAGGCTTACAACCACAGAATACCAATTGAGAATACATACAATATTATCTTGTAATGAGACGATATTGACTCTGATCCTGTGTTTTCCAGATAAAGTGCAGATGGAGCACCAACCTGCAGTAGGAGTGATTCCACTGGGCACCGGGAACGACCTGGCGCGGTGCTTGCGGTGGGGAGGGGGGTGGGTATCTCATTTGTTTCTGCTTGGAAACAAGATTTGCACCCTCTGTATTTTCAACCTTAACCATAAGATAACAGATGCGGTTATAGCAGCCAAAGACTCCAGTTACACTGTTAGCGGAATCACAGTCAAACAAACTCAAGTACTTGTTTATTACACAAGTCAAGTCAAGTCAAGTCAAATAGTGTTTATTCAAAGTAAGATTTCACAAATCATTTTTTGACGTCAGGGCAGGTTCACAATTTGGCTGTCTTCTGTGGAGAAGAACCCGCCGGAAGAAACTCCACAGGCGTTGCATCTTTTCAAAATATTTTTACATAGGTATAATTATTATTTTATACAATTTGATTAATATAACAAAGAGTGCAGACGATATATGAAATTAAAGGAAGGCAACCAGTCAAAGTAGAAAAACTAAACTAAGTATATAAACAATAAAACAATCGGCAATCGACTAGAGCAGACCAGTCCCCCCAAGCAGCACCACGTTCACGGGTTTGACGTATGGGACAGCCATCGTCGGGCTCAACCATATTAGAGGGAACCCAACGACCCGGCCCATACGCCACCGCAAGTCAGGACACTTTAGTGAGCATGAATACTCAGTCAGCCAGATGTTTTCACGACAATCTAATTAATGGCTTCCCAATTGCATAGTCGATCCGCACTACAATGTTGCACAATAATTTATTTATTATGTTGAGTTGGAATAATTTTGGACCAGATATCTTTGTCATTTAGGTAATCTTCAGTCTTGTAATAACCTTTAGAACATAAGATATTTTTAATTTTACTTTTAAATTGGCAATCAGGTAAATTTGTAATGTTATCTGGTATTTTATTATAGAAGCGAATACAGTTCCCCATAAATGAGTTGCTTACTCTACAGAGTCTAAATTTAGGCTGCACAATTTTATTTTTATTTCTGGTATTAATAGAATGTACATCAGAGTTCTTTTGGAACAAAGATTTGTTCTTATGAACGTACATTATATTTTCAAATATATACTGAGAGGACACTGTGAGAATATCAATTTCTTTAAACAGTTCTCTTAGGGAGTCCCGACTTCGTAATTGGTATATGGAACGAATCGCCCTCTTTTGCAGAACAAATATGCTATTTATATTTGCTGCCTTACCCCACAATAAAATCCCGTAAGACATAATGCTATGAAAATAACTAAAGTAAACAAGTCGAGCAGTAGCAATATCCGTCAGTTGACGAATTTTTCTGACGGCGTATGCCGCCGCGCTAAGTTTTGAAGCTAATGTAGTTATATGGGGGTCCCACTGTAACTTAGAGTCAATGGTTATCCCCAAGAAAACTGTTTTTCTTACATAATCTAGATCTTCATTATTTAAGGTAATAGCTAAATTGTTATTCCTTACATTTGGCAATGAAAATTTAATACATTTTGTTTTCTTTGGATTTAACATTAGATTATTTGTAGTAAACCATTCATTTATCTTTGAGAGAGTGTTATTTACTTCGTCGATATTTTGACTATGTCGATCAACCTTAAATATAAGAGAAGTGTCGTCAGCAAATAACACAATTTTTGAATATTTTTGTGCCATAAAAGGTAAATCATTTACATACACTAAAAACAAGAATGGTCCCAATATTGAGCCTTGTGGCACGCCAATCTTGACAATAGATCCCAGCGACTTCAAACCGTTTATCTGAACTCTTTGAATTCTATTTTGGAGATAAGAACTAATCAACTTAAGGGCTCCGTCTCTAACTCCATAATGTTCTAGTTTGGACAGCAGCGTCTCGTGATCACAGATGTTTGCTTCGGATGGAACACTAACCTGATACCTTGTGTGTGACTACCATGCCTCTTTAGTCAATGGGGAATGTAAACAATATAATAAGATCATAAATTATCATACTAACAAACAAACACTGAAAATTCGTTGCCAGGCAATGCGCTCACCTACGATTTTGTAATCTTGATTTAAATGATGATTTTGTTCAGGTACGAAGGGGAATCCATCCACAAGATACTGGACAAGATCTCCCGCGCCAGCACAGTGATGATGGACCGGTGGCAAATTCACGTGGAGAATACCAGCACTGAAGTAAGTAACTATTCTAAACATACATCCCACTTCTGATGTCATATCAGAACTGGGATTGTGAGATAAACTTAGTACAAAAATAAGAAAATGGTTGTTTTTATTTAGTTAAATATAAATATATGTTTTATATATTGTTATTTCAGTGCGAACAAGTCCAGATGCCGGATTCCGCCCCGCACCCCACTACAGTTCCATACAACATCATCAATAACTACTTCTCTATAGGCGTCGTAAGTATAATTTATTATAAAGCTTCACATAGCAGCGCGTACACTCATTTCATATAAATATAATACATACATACAAACCCCCGCATAACCAATGTGACAAACTATTATTTCAATATGGCGGGTTTCGATCTCAGAATAACGATTTTACTCTTAGAATATAATCTAAGATTTTACTACTGAAAAGCGAAGCACTTGTCTCTGGTCGGAAAGCCGCGCTTCGCTTTTCAGTAGTACGCTTAACAGTTTTTCCCGTGGTAATGAGGGTATGTTCTTGCGGTAAAAAGTAGCTCTCCAACCTTTCACCTAATTCTATGCGGAAAATCAAGTCGATTGGTTGCTTAGTTAGGGCGTGAAGGAAAGACAAACCAACACACTTTCGCATTTATAATATTAGCGCACTTCATGCCAGAGCTCCAGAATATACTTAGGTACGCCGGGCGGCTTCACACTAATTAGGCTAGTTAGTATGAAACGCGCGCGCGAGTGACGACGTAATTATTTATTCTGTGGTAATACGGACTCTCGCGGCGTGGTCTTAAGGTGCATTTTAGATTAATATGAATGACGAATGAATTCCAAAATTAAATATGTGGCATGCAAGCCACCTCTTTACAGTACTATTATTTATTCTGTGGTATGGCTTGGTGTTGCCAGGACGCGGCTATCTGCGTGAAATTCCACACGGAGCGCGAGCGCAACCCCGACAAGTTTAGCTCGCGCATGAAGAACAAGCTGTGGTACTTCGAGTTCGCGACCAGCGAGCAGTTCGCGGCCAGCTGCAAGAACCTACACGAGAACATGGATATTGTGGTGAGGAACTAGACAAGACAGGACAGGACGGGACAGGACAGGACAGGGCAGGGCAGGGCAGGACAGGACAGGACAGGACAGGACAGGACAGGACAGGACAGGACAGGACAGGACAGGACAGGACAGGACAGGACAGGACAGGACAGGACAGGACAGGACAAGACAAGACAATGCCGTGCAGTGCGGTGATGACACTCAGCTCTGGTAAAAAGGTTATAATTTACTTATAAAATAATAAAACTGAAGAATCGGCGTAGTCTCTGTACATTGATTATGATTGTAGTTGTTGTTATAGGGAGTGTAGCTGAACACAAAAATACAAGTTATGAAAAAAATTACCGCTATCTGTCTGTCTGTTTGTACACGCTAATCTCTGGAACCGTTGGACCGATTTAAATGAAATTTTGCATGGTGGTAGGACCACCGTGGCACCTTATATATAATATGCCAAATCAAAATTTTTAAAAAACGCGGGCGTAGCCGCGGGTCGGACAGCTAGTCCACAATAAATATTAAGTGGGTATGATGAGCGGAACTTTTAAGATGCCACAAATTTCAACTTCACTTCTTCTCTTCTTCAGTGCGACGGCCATTCGTTGGAGCTGAACAAAGGTCCGGCGTTACAAGGAGTGGCCCTTCTAAACATCCCCTACGCCCACGGGGG
The DNA here is from genome assembly GCA_948473455.1 of Teleiodes luculella. Taxonomy (NCBI): domain Eukaryota; kingdom Metazoa; phylum Arthropoda; class Insecta; order Lepidoptera; family Gelechiidae; genus Teleiodes; species Teleiodes luculella. Next base: position 3,101,917 of record OX419608.1, read on the forward strand.
CTCCAACCTATGGGGCGCCAGCGGAGCGCATCGGAGGGGACGGTTCCCTAATGCTCAACAAGGTAAGCCAGAAGCCCTGAAGGTAGCAGACAGTCAGTATTAATCGTTACAGTTAGAAACCCCGTAGCCTAATTGGTAAACAAAGTCAGCTAAATAATTCTGACACTAAGGTTCGTGAAGTAGGTTAACCTCAAAACTCTCATCACGGTAAAAAAAGGATTTATTCCTTTACCTTTAGTGATATATTTCCTTCACCATGATTTGGTGACCAGAAACTTTTCTTCACCGTGTTCTTGGTTTCAGATATTGGAGACAAATTAATAGAAGTGATCGGTTTGGAGAACTGTCTACACATGGGCCAAGTACGAACAGGTATAACCTAGTTTAGAAATAGTAGAAAGATACAAAAGAATTTAACCCCGATAAATTTCTGACCGGTAGGCTTGGGTCAATACCCTCCGAAAACGACGATCTGGTGAGGGTCGCAGGAAGCCGCTGGATGCGGGCCAAGCAGGACCGATCATTGTGGAGATCCTTGGGGGAGGCCTTTGTCCAGCAGTGGACGTCATTCGGTTGAGATGATGAGGCTTGGGTCGCTAGTCGTTACTGTGCCAAACTGTGTCGCTCGCGGGTGCCAAAGACATCTGACGTGGCTGAGGGAGACCTCGGAAGCGATGGCGACCTAAACGCCTTTGAAGGGGATTGGGTCACTCGCTCAAGATCGAGAACGGTAGAGGAAAAGAGGGGAGGCCTTTGCCCAGCATTACGACAAAAAGAAATAAAAAAAAAATCGACTGGAAGCCGCTGGATGCGGGCAGGACAGGTTGTGGAGATCTTTGGGGGAAGCCGTTGTCCAACAGTGGACGTCTTAAGATATGATCGGCCGATGCGCCCCCCGGCACAGAATAAATAATAGTACTACTGCCCCCGGGAAGATTTAGACAGGGAACTAAACGTATTAGGAAGAGCGAATCGGCGCGATATGCGATAGAAAGGGAGGCAGTATCTTCGTGTTTTTAGCTAGTGCCGTGCGATCTGAATTGCACTTTATAATAACGGAGCTAGGGTTGTTATTTATAAGAATTATGTCGTTAAGTGAACCCTCCGTAGGGACTATATTTGGTATTCTGTGCTAACAGCATGGTCCAAGAAAACAAGGTCTTACAATTAGACCACGTGACTGACACGAGCTACGTCATTCGTCCTTGTCGAATGCGTGTAATAGACAAGGATGAACAGCGCAAAATGACGCAGGCTTGTGTCAGTCACGTGGTCTAATTGTAAGACCTTGTTTTATTGGACAATGGGTAACAGTCATTTTTGTTAAGGGCTCCGCGCTTCGGGACGTCGATTGGCGCAATGCAGCTCGATCACCATAACAACACGACGAACGTTCCCCATGCAGATTGATGGGGAGCCCTGGATGCAGCCGCCGAGCAAGGTAAAATAGACCTTCAATCAATGTATTAGACGAGTTGCCAGTGATAATACGTAAAAAAAATTGAACCAAAATACAATACCTTAGAGAATAAATATACATAGAGCACGCGCATCGCTCCGCTGCCTTTATGTCAAGCGTAAGCAGATTTTGTATGTGCGGTAAAATCAATAACATTTTTCTTTTTGGATTTATTGTTGCAACTTATTACTGCACATTTCAAAATGTTCTCCTATTAAATTACTTATTTTCACCGGGAAAAACAATCAGCTCCGATAACTATTTGATACTAAACGAACGCGCTGTATTATAATATATTATAATATTCGGACTGTTCATATCCGTGCTTACGGTTCACACTCGATTAGGCGTACTCTATCCCTCCCAGAATTTTTTTCTATTTATTTATTACTCTAAGTACAATACAATTCATAAATGAACACTCACGAACAAAATAATAACACAATATGAGCAATAGCAACCTCGTGATGAACATTAATAAACAAATGAAAAAGAGATTTTAAGAAAAGGACATGATGAACTTAAATGTCCCTTTGTCCTTAAAAATAAAGAGAATTTTACTTTTACACGTCATGCATAAGAGCACTTGTTCAGTTCCACATTATATCAGCTACAGAATATAATAGAATATACTTAATTGCACACCAGGAATTACAAGAAATACAGTCTAAGGCTGCTTTTCCACCAGAGCTGTGCGAGGTAGCTAAGCGGTGTGCGAGGAAAAAATTCACCAATAGATCACTAGGCTAGGAAAATGAAGTAATTCCATTGGTGGATTTTTTCCTCGCACACCGCTTAGCTACGTCGCACAGCTCTGGTTTCCACCAGAGCTGTGCGACGTAGCTAAGACGGTAAAAGTGTACAAATAGGGTGCCTTATTGCTAAGGTAGCAATTCCTATCAGGCAACCAATGACAAAGGAGAGGTAATGATTACAGCAGTGGGGCAGTGCATTTTATATTATTATTCAAGCGCTTTTGATCGTTATTTCTTTTAGATATTGGCTTAGGACACCATCTTTCTTATTCACTCACCATGGTCAGTTAAATTACCAATCTGCATTAGATATGTTGGTCTTACGAAATTGAAACTTACCTTTGCGAAGGAAAACATTTTGGAGAAGAATTCAAAATGTTGTATTGTTTATCTTAACCGCGTATAAGTAATTCTTTACTTGCAAGTTTGAGCTATTAACAAAAAAGACTTTCAAGATGGTTTATTTGGGAGCGAGAAATCATAATGGATTTTATTTTGTTCCAGATAACAATAACTCACAAGAACCAGGTACCAATGCTGATGGGACCCGTTCCAGAGAAAGGGAGGGGATTCTTCAAACTCTTCACACAATGTTAAATTCTCTTCTCTACTGACGTTCTTTCAACAAAAATACTTGAAATGACGTGCTCTTTGAGCCGTTGGCCAAATCTTACATTAGGATTGAATTGGAATTCCAGATTTTATTTTTTCTTGGTCAAAATTCTGTCTCGTTTTCTGACTTTGTCACACTGCTTTTCTGACTAAATAACACGCATCTGTAACTTAAATAATATATCTAGACTGTTTCATAGATAGAAACGTAAGAAAGAAAAGAATATTCTATCGTAAAATCAAATTGTCGTCTTTTTTATAATTTGACCTACGCTTGTGTCGAAAAAGTACAACCAACCAAGTTTCACTGGACTTGCGGGGGAGCGGAAGGCTCTATCTACCCCACTATAAATTATTGATATTATTATTTCCACTTGTGACCGAAAGTTTTGCAGCTAAAACGAGAAATATTAACGGATAATATCTTATCGTATACAACAATTATTTTATTTATTGTTTAGTCTCATAATCATAACACTAGTGTAAAAGGCCAATGATGATGGTGAGTGTTATATTAATTAACAACACAAGTGTTATGATACTGGCCGCAAAAGCTTAAAGTCATAAATCATATCTTCCTACATCCTTTTTATACCTAATTCTTAACTTCTCAAGACTCCTAAATATTTTCTCTTCGTGATGCTAGAATTTTAGCCTATGATTCTGGCATGAGCCTAGATGAAAGTTTGATAAAAAGGTAATCAACACGTCATTACCTAAAAGTGTAGTCAGGGAGAGAAAAGCTTGCTTGGTTTTCAAATAGATTCACTTGGCAAGCTGCGAGTACCTTTTGGCACTGTTGACAATTGACTGAGACGTTGTCAAACGCGATATAATCACACAAGAGCCAAGTATTTCTGTAATTTTGTCGCGTTTGGCAGCTTCCAGCGTTTCGTGGTACCTACCTAATCATGCAGAATAGAATGTTTGTCATTTCTTTATGTGACCTGATCTTAAAATGGTCAACATTTTCATTCCCTGACTGTCCCAACACAATCGCCATTTATTTAATTACTTTTAAACTTGTGTAAATGATATTTTCCTTGTTACTAAAAGTCCTTTCATTAAACAAAAATTTTACTGTTATTTTCATAGAGGTAGAAAATGTTTTTTATCGGAGATATTTTGCTTGTGACAGATAAGTACTTACCATGGTCAGAGTTACGTGGAGATACCTGTTAAAATGTCTACCGGAATCAAGGGCGAATAATGTAAAAATATAATGCTTTTTAAGAATCAGTTAAACTGATTTAATAATGAACCAAAAACCTGACGTCCATTTTCGAAAACAATTTAAATATTTAATTATTTAATATTAATATTCACTTAAAGTAAAATAATTAAAACACGCAACAATTATCTGAAATATTTTTAAGTGAACATTAATATTATTAAAAATATCTGAAAATATTATTGTGTTCTAAATATTAGATGCATAGAAATACATAATGTAATCCCCTAAGAGGATATAATTATTAGTATAATAATGCTATAAATATTACCTTAAAAATAATTTGCTGTAAGCCTGCAACGCTTAACCATCGCTGAAAAAATTGAAGGACTATAAATAAATAGTTTCTGAACCTGAACATTATTTTTCGAAGAACACGAGTTGAATTTCTCATGAGACCAATCTCCTTGCAATTTGCATAATATTTTTAAATTTCATTCTTTTTTAGTTTATTTAGAAAAAAAAACAATTTCATGGCTTGAAGGTCCCTTTTTTGCTTAATAAAATTAATAGAAAACATTTTAATAACAGAACTTGTTGTGGAGTTCGAATACTTATTTTTTTTTTATCGAACCTCGAATACTTATTATAAATCGATTTTCAGATTAAATGACAAGTTTGGTGTTCTAGATGCAGTACCTACATAAATTCAAAATAAAATACAATATATACAAAATATACTACAAAATTGTACGATAGGTATACAAAATCATTAAGGTATGGGAAGACCATTATACTGTTACTTCCAAAGTATTTTGTCCTCGAATATGGACATAATATACACGTATACCAAATCGATAGTGTTCAAATAAAACAAAATAATAAATATAACTACTATGGACACGACGAAATCCTAAATATTATGGGATTATATTTGTTAAAATATTAAATTATATCAATAACTTATTATAGGCTATAAATTTAAATAAATAATCATATTTAAATTATTTGTTAAATGAAATTGTCAAAATGTTAATATTGAATGTTAGTAATACAGGATGTCAGTACTGTATTAAGAATATAATTATTAATTTACTTAATTTAATAAAAAATAATTTATTCGTTATTATGGTTGTGACTGATGTACTTCAATTTTAGATATTTCAAATGTTTAAATTTAAGTTTTTTTTGTAATATTATAATTATAACATGATTTTGTTGTTAAATTAATGCATTACCTATTTATTCCGTTACTTTTTTATTTAAATACGAAATAAATATTAAAACACTGCATATTTATTTAAGACATCCTGTATAATAATATTAATTATTATAACTATTAATTAAATAGTGTCAAATGAATGATTAAATTTTGGTTGCCAATTAAATGTTTAGGTTTATAAGAGATAGTTAAAATGTTATGAAATAAGTAGGTAAATTATAGAAAAAAAAAATGTTTTGAACATTATTAGGTACCACCTAGAAATATTTTTAATTTTAACATTTTAAAATGATGTTTGAGGATTTTTCAAGACTAAGACCAAAATATTCCGACTCTAAATAAAATTTATCAAAAATTAACAAGAAATGGAATTTAAAAAGCTATCCCATGCCAGCCATTTTTGTAAATATTTTTCTATAAGATTTTTAATCCATTTATAGAGAATAGATATTTAATAGAAATTAAATAAAAATAGGAGATTGCTATATACATTTTATTTTAAATTTTTACCCGTGTAGTTCACTTGTAGTTCAAAGTTATATAAATAGATTATATTTGGAATAATAGTTTGTCCGTTCCGCTAAGATATTTTTCCTTACAATATTTGCAAAAGCAATAAAAGTTAAAAAAAAACTTAAAATCTGTACCAAAACAGTTGTTTTGGCAATTTACAGCCAATAACGTGCACTTCCGGCGGCTACAAAATTTTATCCGCAGTTTTTTTAACGGTTCTGGGTACGGAGCGCTTTGGAGCCAGTCTTTCGATGTTTTAATTGTTTGATATAAATTACACTGTGGATATTTATTTATTATAAAACTTACATAAATATTGTGAGGAAAAACACCAGTTTTGACGATAATGCTTTCAGTGTTGCGGACGGTCTATCACTGTGTCGGTGCTTGCGTTAGATAGGTAAATACATGAACTAAGAAAACAAGGTCTTCCATTCGGGCCACGTGACTGACACAAGCCTACGTCATTTTGCGCTGTTCATCCTTGTCTATTACACGCATTCGACAAGGATGAACAGGCAAAATGACGTAGAAATGACGTAGGCTTGTGTCAGTCACGTGGTCGGAGTGTTAGACCTTGTTTTCTTAGACCATGGGTAAATAGAGAATTGTTTCCTAGGACATAACATACACAATATAAAAAATATGCACAACGAAAAAACCTCTGTTAAAGATTTTTTTTTTGTTTTGTTTTGACGATTGCTCCACTGGAAACCACCCGCGCTAGCATGAGTTGTCACACGTAACAGACATAGTTTTGTCGTGCGTATACTGTTAACTTATTGGATGATATTTTAATATGTACGGTTTTTTTTTGTTATGGCACTAGTCAATAGTGATTTAAGAAATACCGAAGTATTGGATTATATAAAAAAAAAAACGTTCAAATTAATCAACTAATTATCCTAAAACTAATCTCAGTCAGAAATGACGTACAATAGTCAGCACATGCGGCTGGACATGTTGACCTTGAGAGCGCCCTTATTCCATAGCGGTAGGGGTGAATTTCGTAGTGCGAATGTCCAGCCGCATGTGCTGGCTTCTGTACAATCCGACATAAAAGTCAAAGAGTCTACAATAAATCTCACTGTTCTCAATATTTTACTAGCGTAATCTAAGGAAATCTAGAACTCTCGTTTTTTTAAAATCTCCTATTCAACTTGTAAATAGGTTTTTTTTTCATGGTTAGAGTGAGGCACGAAATCTGTGATTATTTTTGAACATAAAGCATCACGAGTATTCGAATTTATCCGTCCGAATTATCAGTGTAGCAGTCGTCAATCCTTTATGTCTGACCTGCATATAAAACTATGGTTTGTTTTGTAGTACTAATGTATATTTTGTATAACTAGCTGTCCGCTCGTGTATATTTTCAATGAGGAAAAATTACAATTATTATTGTAATTCTTGATGTATTTTCGTACACAAGAAATCACACTAATCTGTCGGTCCTTTTTTACGTTTAAAACTAAAATATTTTCACATTTATTATATTAGAATTTATTAATTTATTGTTAATAATAAAGAGGAGTAGGTACTTACTTAATACATGCCTGTATGGATAATAAATTAATTAGCATTTAATCTAGACTTTTTTATATTGAGTGAAAATCTTAATTGAAATTACAACAATATTATGTTGACTATTCGTTAAATTGTTCAAATTCTTAAATGTTACAATGTATAAAGGGTTCGACTTACTTTACTAAAATATTGAAACATTTTTATTTAATTTAGATACTAATTTAATTTATTTTTGTAAATTTTTGTAGGTATATTAATTCAACTTCAATATTAACTAAAAATTATTGTAGAATTTTCTTATCATTTGTCTAGTCAAATGTATTTTTGAGGAATAGGAAAGTAGTGATTAAGGTGCGACCTCATTCATTTCATTATACAACAGTAGGTACCTACAGAAATATTATTCTGACTAAATTAAAATTTGTGCCAAAGAACAACACTTCCTTTATTTTTGCGGTCTCGTTGCTAATAGTTAGGTGTTTTTTTATGTTATTCAGCTACAATTTCAACGTTTCATAGCCTGATTTGAAAAATAAAAAACTAAATATTGCTTAAACTCAATGGAACTAATATATCAGAAGGGTACCTATTATACTATAGTACTTTCTCCCAGTACCTACTAATATTATTATAATAATGATTGTTGCCAGAAATATAAAATAATATGGGGCGCCCACAAAGGCAGCAGGTTATTTATTGTTCTGATCAGGTTTTACCTACTATAATTTATTAGCAGTTTTGGCCCTTTCTCTCCCGGCGACTATAAATTAGTACAAAAAATATATTATTTAAAAAATATAGCTTTTCTGTGCTTCCTGTCCTGATGTGGCCGTACCTTAAAATATTTTAGTTTTTATTTATTTTATAATTTAGCTAATAATATATTTGCAAAAATACAATTAAAAAATCTGTGCCAGCTTTAATAGTGTAAGTGATAAGTATAAATAAATTATTCAATATTATTATTATATTTAAAAAATATATTATATTAAATTACGAAAGTATTATTGTGACGAAATATAAATGTGCATTTGGAACCAATTTAATTGTTTTATTTCATTTATCATCATCACGCTAATAATAATTATATGTGTAAAATTCAAATGTTCTTTACCCAATCACGTACAGATTGGAATTAAATTTAGCATATATATTATGATTTATTTATTAACCGCCGACGAAAAAGAGGGGCTTCTCTTGTCTGTGGCATCGTAGCTCCTAAACGGATGCTCCGATTTTGATGTAGTGTTATTGTTTGCAAGGTGTCACAATCGAGTGTGTTCTTAGCTATGAACCAAGAAAATATCTTCAGGCATTTGAAGATTATCAGCTCATTTCTAGTTGTTGAAAGGATCAAGTAACGGTTTTGTGGCGGGGGTTTTAAAATTTTTAATTTAATGTCATATTTTCCGAAAAGTGTGACAAATAAATAACAGCTTTTTTTTTAAATTGACCTTTGCTTGTGTCGAAAAGGTACGACCAATAAAGCTTCACCGGACTTGTGACAGACACGGCATAAAATAGGTAGCAACATTTTTTATAATCAACAACAACTGTAATCCCCAACCGGCCTCCCAGGAGTAAAAGTAATGCTGCCCAACCACTTCTCGAGTCTTCGCCATACTTTCTGCTCGATGTCATGTTATAATAATATACTCCGCCTGGTACTCTCTTTCGACCACGTGACTGTCACAAGCCTATACGTCATCATGTTGTTCATCTTTGTCGAATGCTTGTTAATTGTCATTTCCTTCTCGCTTGTTATTGTGACGTAGGCTTGTGTCACTCTGGGAAGAGAAGACCATGTATTGTTAGACTATGCCCCATGTGAATTCTTCATAGAAATAGGTTAGTAATTACTTTATTACCAACAAACATCTTTTGTAAGCTGATTAATTAAAATTGGTAGTGAAGTATTAAAATTACGAGGAAATCACGAAATCGCTAAAATTCCAGTTGAGTAAAGATAATCAATCTACTAGCGACTAAATTCGTTTGGAATTTGGTTGCTAACATTTTATAATTAGCTATCATTTTTCTTCAATCCATTCTTGAGTAACAATTCTAGCTAGTTCTGTAAAGAATATAATAACCGACTAATTAGTCGGTTTAGCCTTTACACTTCTGTAGTAAAAAAAGGATGGAAATGGCGGTTTTAATTTAGTTTCTCCTGACGAAAAATAGGGTTGTTATAAGTTTGACGTGTGTGTCTGTCTGTCTGTCTTTGGTATTGTAGCTCCTAAACGGATGCGCCGCTTTTGATCTAGTTTTCATAACCGAGAGAGATCTTAGCTATGATCCAAGAAAATATCTTCACCCATTTGAAGAATCAGCTCTTTTACTTTTATAGTTGTTGAAAGGATCTAAGTAACGGTTTTGTGGCTGGGGTTATTAAAAATTTTAATTTCATGTTATGGTGACATCCTACTGTCAAAAATTTCATTCGAATGCCAGCAGGTGGGTCCAATTTAACTAAAAAGTCCATGATTTAACTTAGATTTCACTTAGATAGGTTTTTTACACTTAAAAAGAATAAAAAAATACAAAAAAAGGAAGAAATGGCAAATTAAAATCTTTTATTTCAATAAAAATATGGCAAGTAATTACCTATATTGTAGGCTAGTAGCGTAAAAGAAATAATGAGTGTCGCATTTTCTACGAAACCCATTATTAAAAAATCTGAATATTCGACGGGCTTTCTTTAATTTATTTTTGGTATTGCCAACAAGTCTGATAAATTATTTCAATAATAACGTACTCGACCTTTAATTAAAGACTTTAATTTCACTTTTCAATATCTGCCCTCCTTGACTGCTCCAAAAGTGATAACAATTTTGCTAAATTGGTCTGATTGCTGGTTATTCATAGGTCAATTATATTAAAATGCCGGTTACGCCCTCTACCTCACTTCAGATGAACAATGCAAGGACGTTCAATATCCTTATAATTGTAGTATAAGAGCTTGGTACAAAACAAGTACTTAGGCAGCATCTTAGTCGCTCAGTCAATGGATTTGTGTAACTGTTCCAAAAGAAACTATCTTGGAAAGGAAAAAAAGATATTCCCACAAAACAGTCGTTTTAATTGGACAGTTTGTTTGTCCTTGGAAAAGAAGGCAGTGGATAAGTATTATATTCCGTTTCCGGGAAAAAAAGGATTTGAAAAGACGTGTTGATCTATTAAATGAGTTATTAATGTAATTTGATTTTTTATTCAACATACAGGTTACGTTTTGCAGCGGAAAAATATTTTTTAAATTATTAGAATCGAAAAACTATGCAATTGACAATATTTGTGTAGGTTATATTACTAATAATAATATGGAGAAAATAAGTTTTTGTAACGCTATACGCGTACGCGTTTTTGAATACTATTCCAGATTCGTAACTAGCTCTTAGACTATAGAGGTGTTAAGTTAAGTGTAAGTAAATACTTAATTTTAAATTAGAATACAATAGGCATTGTTGAATTAAGCGAACACCTATGAATTTGTATCTCTGCATTCTTTGATCAATGTGCAGTCTTTGGCACTTCCGTCAGATATCTATTATTGAGTAGGAAGCTAATAAAAAGCATTCAGTAACTATGTGAATTAATTTAAATAAGAATAATCATATAATATTTGATGCTTTTACGATGGCGGTAAGTATCTATTATTTAATTTCTTGACGGTTATTAGTACCTGTATTCATACATTACATACATTACAACATTACAATTTAGACGCGACATCTGGCGGGCGCGGAGCTCGCTGCCTTGCCCGTTTGTTCCACTCTCGGAAACTCCCCCCTGGTTCGGAACTTCCAAGGTCCCTTTGGAAGTCACTAAACAGGCTTCTAACTCAGATTGGCCGAAGCAAACAAAATCGGTTTAGGTGGGGTCTTTCTGATGGGATGGATCTCCGGTGCGAGTGCGGCCTGTCGCCGCAAACCATGGCCCACCTATTGTCATGTCCTGCATGCCCTGAGTCTTACACGCCAGAGGAGCTCATGGAGGCTTCAGAAAGAGCAATCAGGGTGGCAGGATATTGGGCAACAAAAATTTAAAACTAGCCATCGACACGACAGAAGAAGAAGAAGAAGAATTACAACATTACGATAGGTACTATTATTGTAAAACTTTTTCGTAGTACTCTTGTTTTGTCAGAATTTGAAAGCTATAAAAATATCATAGCTTTGCTTATCACTATATTCATCAGAGTACCTCGTTTTCATTAAGGAATTTTAAGAATATTTATAACGACTGCATACCTACATAGTAATGATAAAAATTTACATCCAATTCGTATGCCTACGTATTTGCATGATTACTATTACAAGGTGTAGATCATTATGATTTAATCAAGTCATGCATCATAGGTAGCATAATAAGTAGATATTATGGCAAATTCTTGAATAGTTGTTAGGTATGCGAGAGACTTAATTGGTCAAATAATTTACATAATGAGCAGAGTGGGCGAGGCTTAAAATTAATGAAAAACAGCGTGAAAAATATACTTAGGTAAGAATGTAACGATGGGCCTCATAAGAAGGCTCAAAGTCACCCAAAAAACGATGTAGAGGGCTATGCTTGGAGTTTCCTTGCGTGGTCGAATCAGGAATGATGAGATCCGCAGGCGAACCAGAGTCACCGACATAGCCCGAAGAATCGCTGGACTGTGGCAATGGGCTGGGCAGGCACATTGCGCGTAGAACCGACGGCCGTTGGGGCAGAAAGGTTCTTGAATGGCGACCGCGCGCCGGAAGACGTAGTGTGGGCAGGCCCCCCACGAGGTGGACCGACGATCTGGTGAGGGTCGCGGGAAGCTGCTGGATGCGGGCAGCGCAGGACCGATCATTGTGGAGATCCTTGGGGGAGGCCTTTGTTCAGTAGTGGACGTCTACAGGCTGAGATGATGACATCATGATGCTGGGAAGGTGGGTAAGGGATCGAAGTTGTTGTGGTCACGTAATACTTTTGTCACCTCGTACCTGAGTACTTCTTTGAGCACCCTCAAAACGTGGTCACAAGGTAAACTATCGACCATACAGTGTTGGAACTAAATATAGATGATTCCTCATATAATTATGCGTACGATTTTAACATAAAACATATAAAATCATGTATAATATTTTGAAAAATAATATTTCAACATCGAAAACGGGATCAAAATTGTCGTTCTTCGCAGGTCACACTTGGTTCGCGCTCAAGGTAATACTTGATAAGTTTTGCATTTAATGCGTAATCGTATAATTTATTACGTGGAATGAACAGTTTTTTAACTAGGCACGTATTTATTAAAGAATATTCATTCTATCTCTTTGTTTCGAAAAATTATATTATATAACATCTCTGTCACACGATTTCGCTGGTTTCGTGAGCGCTCAATGAAACTACACCTACCTTCCAAGAACGCAAACTTATCACTGCAAATTTTAGCTTGCAGACATTTGGTAGTGACCCAGCATCAGTGGAGGACACCAGTGTACTCATCGCTTCATAACTAAATAAATACGAGGTAAGTTATTCTTCGAATATTTTCAAGTTGGGCTGGTCATGTAACTTTCATGCGCATATGTAGAAAGATATATTATGTTATTATCAAAAAAATCTTTTTAAGAAAAAGAAGATAGATCGAGCGAGTTTATTGTCATGTACTTCATTTGTAAACTTACTTATTACTTTTATCATAATTCTCAAAAATGTGTTATTTTTGTAACTTTCGTGGCCCTATTTTCGTGGACATTTGACCATGAAAGTTACCTGATGCACCACGAAAGTTACAAATGTCCATTAATTACTCCTTATTTCTTGTGATGCAGTAATTGCATTTGCCCCTAATTATACCGAAAGCTAGAAATAAAATATTCTAGCACGTTTGATGTGTTTTTTTCTATGTAATATGTAATTCTGTTTAAATGCTTTCTCGTAGCTAATTTTATAATTTAGTCAGCACAAAAGTCAGTTTTTTAATATTATTGAATGAGTAAAAACTTTCAAAGTCAACTTCAATAAGTTTTACTGTAAAATTTTGTTTTCAGATTACTTTCGAACGGAAACTATGCCATCACAGAGTTCAGAGGTGCGGCGGGAGAAGAAATATGCAATATCTCTGTTATTTGTTCATTGATTTACATTTAGTAAAAACTGTACACATTGTTTTTAGGGCTTTTTTAATTTACATCAATTTATATTAAGATTGCATTATAAAAAAAAATCGCCACGAAGGTTACGCGGAGAATGTTTTCTGAAGAACTACTCACCTATACTACAATTATTATTTTTATACTTTCAATTTCAAAAATACCAAGGGCATGAGTAAAGGACTACCTTTCACCCCTTCTAATAGTGGCCTATTCTAAGAGTTGAAAGGGTTAATTATTTATTATTTGTTTATTGATTTGACACCAAGTACCAGCTTTGCACGAAATAATCTGATGATGATGATGATGAAGAATGTATACCAACGTAGGTATTTGGATTTTAAGAAAACTAGTACTATGAGTGAGGAACTATTTTATTGTGTTGTTATGTTGCGCGCAGGCAGCGGTCGGAGCAGCGCTTGAGGCAGTTAGAATTAGGGATCGTTAAGACGTGATCCCAATATACCTACTTAGGTAATGTGGTGTGCATGCATCCTACATGCTCACCGCGTTCGTGCTGGCAGCCTCTTTCCGCGTTTGAGCCATTTAATTATGAAAAGCGATAATGAATTTGAATTTAGTGGCTGCCAACACAGATGGCCGTAGCTCCAGCTACGAGCTGGTCTTTATGTCATGTTCTTCATCAATAAATAATTTGGAAGTCCAGATCCTCGTTTTATGTGGCGAGGGAAATCTACGACAGGATAGTGCTGCTGACGGCGTTACGTCGTGATAGTAAGAATGTATACCAAGGTAGGAATTTGGATTTTAAGAAAACTAGTACTATGAGTGAGGAACTATTTTATTGTGTTGTTATGTTGCGCGCAGGCAGCGGTCGGAGCAGCGCTTGAGACAGTTAGAAGTGATCCCAATATACTCGTACTTAGGTAAGAATGTATACAAAAGTAGGTATTTGGATTTAAGAAAACTAGTGCTATGAGTGAGGAACTATTTTATTGTGTTGTTATGTTGCGCGTAGGCAGCGGTCGGAGCAGCGCTTGAGGCAGTTAGAAGTGATCCCAATATACTCGTACTTAGGTAAGAATGTATACAAAAGTAGGTATTTGGATTTAAGAAAACTAGTGCTATGAGTGAGGAACTATTTTATTGTGTTGTTATGTTGCGCGCAGGCAGCGGTCGGAGCAGCGCTTGAGACAGTTAGAAGTGATCCCAATATACTCGTACTTAGGTAAGAATGTATACAAAAGTAGGTATTTGGATTTAAGAAAACTAGTGCTATGAGTGAGGAACTATTTTATTGTGTTGTTATGTTGCGCGTAGGCAGCGGTCGGAGCAGCGCTTGAGGCAGTTAGAAGTGATCCCAATATACTCGTACTTAGGTAAGAATGTATACAAAAGTAGGTATTTGGATTTAAGAAAACTAGTGCTATGAGTGAGGAACTATTTTATTGTGTTGTTATGTTGCGCGCAGGCAGCGGTCGGAGCAGCGCTTAAGGCAGTCGGGGTCGTTGCGGCAGTGGGCGCGGCAACTCGCCTGGCACCGGGTCACTGTCCGCACGTTCGTGCGAGGGAGACGCTCGTCGAACATCAGACTGCGAACATATCACAGAATATATACATATAATAGAGAGTTTTTTTTTATTGACCTGTAACGAGGTACATTGCATGCTACCTCGTTGCCTCTTTTCTACTTCATTTCTCATCTCATTTACCATTTCCTTCTTAAAATTCGAATATATTTAATTTTGGAATTCATTCAAAAATCATCCGTCAATCATCCATTTTTTATGATTCATTCCTTCTTTTACTCCTGGCCACGAACTACGTGGCCATCCTCCAAAATGTACCTAAACATAATTATTATCTAAAAGTATGTGTAATTATTTAAAGTGTGTGCCACCGTGAATATAATTTATGTGACTTTAGTTCCTTTTATTATTTGTGCATCTTCATCTATTACCAACACGTAGTTACCCCGCAGGCTCGTCCAGGACCTAGACGAGCCGCGGGTGTGACAGACCTATGCTTGAGACGAAAAAGTACCACGAATCAAGCAATACCGGACTTGTGGGGGAGCGGATTTCTCTACCACTAAAGTAGTCATGTACCAACGCGTCTAGGGGCGGCTCAAGGGAGCCTCGAACCTAGGCCTAGAGCGTTGATACGGAAAAACATAATGAAGGAGAAGACGTCAGAGACGCTGACGTCTTCTCATTTGGTTTCGGCCACGCCCCCGCCGGCGGGTACGGGCATTGTTACCTGAAGGGTAATTGTTACCTGAAGGATATTCGCTATTAGAAGGGCATTCTGTTAGGTGTAATCTAAATTCTTTGGCTGCATCAGTGTTTCGTCGTCAGGTTCGGAAAGGATATAGAGGGTGATAAAAAAGCTCGAAGCCGCTGGATGCGAGCAGCGCAGGAATGATCGTTTTGTGGAGATCTTTGGGGGGAACCTTTGAACAACGATGGACGTCTTTCGACTGAAAAACTACTCAATAAATTCTCGAAAATGATGACGTGTGCTTTCCGGACGCTCTAGGCACAAAATACTTAGTGCTCTAGGGGTGGGGGGGTTGTCACTTAGTACTGTTTGATACTTCTTGAGTCGGCCTTTCAGAGGGGACGTGTTAACTGACAACAATTTCATAATTATCGTTGTTCGTTAACAGCTCATATACGTCCCCACCGAGGGGCTCGAGCATTTTCGACATAAACTGTGTCCAGTCCGCACTTACCCCACTTCAAATTTTGTCCGAACTAACCCCAATCAACGTACCTGTCAATAAACGGCACGCTGGTACAGGTGGCAGCATCGCAGTGTAGAACTGGTGGGGCGACTGCGGCCATCAGAGAATTGTCTTCTCCCACCACGTACGGGATATGGTCGATGTAGATGTTGTCGAATAGACACATTCGCTTCATGTACTCCTCGGAGTGGGTAAACATTGTTGGTGGTATACCTAGGCAAAGAAAGATTGTAAGAGAATTGAATAAGAGGGTCTATTTTAAAAATCTGTTCACCGATTTTGTTTTAATTTTAAAACTTTGATAGTTCGAGTATGTATAAGACAATAATGTAAAGGTAACTGTGTGTTGATGTCACCTAGATACAGGAAATTCATCGTTGTAATTATTGATGATTTTATACCTTCTATAGATTTATTGCATCCTAATGTTTGATTTCGTAATGTGACACTGAACACGTAGAGATTGAAGATTGAAGTTATTAATAAGTAGAATTCAACGCACTGAGAGTAGAAGAGAAAACTCAAATAGGCACAGATCAATTTAAAATATATTCAATCAAACTGCTTTACTGGTTATAAGGTTTAATAAAAAGGAAATGTTACATTTGTGGAAAATGGCCGAGTAGGAGAAGGCCTGATCGAGAGGTGAAGAATAATGAATGAAAATGACAAATGAAAAACGAAAGAATTCCAAAATTAAATATTCAAAAGAGGAAAAGAAATGGTAAATGCGATGAGAAATGAGGTAGGAACGAGGCAACGAGGTGGCATGCAATGCACCTCGTTATAACACTATTAATTGACACCAAGAAGCAAAATATTCAACATGAAAGTCAAGATTACCATCTAAAGATCGAACTTATGTCACTACAGAAAAAATATCATCTAGGTAAACTAATGGTAGTGAAATTTAACAAAGAAAAACCGGGTCCAACAGGCAGTTTTAGAAACTTCTCAGGTAACTTCCTTTGTGTATAATATTTCTAGTTTAACTTTAAAAACATCTATAAAGGGTCTTCCACTTACCAACTGTGTAATAGCGGGTGTTACACATGTGCTCCTGTATCAACGCTGACCGGTTGTTGAACCAACCGACGAGCCATTTCAGGTCCTCAAATTTGGTGATCTCATCGTTTATGACCTTGCGCGTGAGTCGGAGGTATTCCACGTCTGCTTCTATCACTGATTCGTCTTTATCTTCTCCATAACTGAATGAAAAAGTAAATTCTTAATCTATAATCATCATCAGTGTGTAGAAGACGTTCTCTAATAGGATTTCCATGATCCTTTATACAGCTACTTCCCGCAACCTTCACCAGCCCCCACGACTACTGTGACAAACTAAACTGTCTAAATACCATGAGGTACCCACCTTATTGAAATATCTTCCAAAAGGATTGGAGTATACGCACGACAAAATTATTTATGTCTCTCAAACGTGAACAGTCATGTTAGAGGGGCAGATTGTGAGAAGAGTTTCAACGCTTTCGGTGCATAGTCCAGATTTTTCTTCCTTCCCCAGTGACCGGTAATTCTCAGACCAATGGTACTTAAATTTTGCCATTACTCAGGCTTTTTAGATTACTTTGCCTGCGGATCTCATCGTTTCAGATTCAATCACCAAGCATAGCCATCTTTATTCTTTAAGTATTCTTCGGTAAAAGTAGAAATTTACTACAACTTACTTGTTAAGTACTTACTTTCTGTACTGCATCTTGATGATGGCTTCTGACATGTGAATTCTGAATATAACTCCTGGTCGCAAATGCGCTTGGTACAAATCTTTTGGCATTTCCACAAAGTCCGACTCGTACGACTTTAAATAAAAGCAATATAATTTATTTATTTTTATTTATTAACGCTTGTGTGACGCTTCAAAGGAATATCTAAGTATGAATAAATATAGGTATTTGTAGGGTAATTATAACGTAAGTAAGTACGTATGCTTTTCAAATGTTCTTTTTTCCTCATGCGGCTATTGATTGAAAATTTAGAACTAGGTCGCTCGTTGACTTACAATAATTCCAAAATTCAATATAAGAATAACATTATTACTTTTGGAATTCTGAATTAAATCAAATTTTGATTTACTGGCTTGAGTCATATCATAACATCGCTCATCATAATCATCATCATTTCAGCCTGAAGAAGTCCACTACTAGACAAAGGCCTCCACCAAAGATCTCCACAATAATTAGTACTGCGCTGTCTGCATCCAGCATCATAACTATTTATATACATAGATACGCACCTATTTTACATTTGATACAGAAACTCGCAGTAATTTCAAAGTCCACATTACATAACCAACCTAACCATAACCTTCGGGTTAGGTTGACATGAATGCACGCTTGCTTACTGCGTATCCAAAAACAGTGGTTAACATATTCGAGATTATTAAGCGTAAGATTGTTGCTGGCCGCCAATTCGCTGGTATAGTCCGGGTATAAAAAGTATAATGTAAAAGCATAAACACCTTAACTTTAGGCTCATAAGTGTCGTAGTTAGACTTCTTTCCCTTCTTGCCCTTAGACTTTCCCTGGCGAAGAACGTGGTCGTCTCCCTTGCGAGCGATTGGAACGTCCGTGGCCGTGCCGTTTTTTTCATGCTGTAATTTAACAAATCGAGATAAATTTGGTTTTTGTTTAGATCCTTCATAAATACATCTGCGTGAGACCTCTTTTTCTAGGTCGGAAAGGGTAATGTTTGGGGCGGTGTTTACCTGCTTAGACTGTTTTAAGGAATGCTCATTTTCACAAAAAAAACAGGGAGAGAATCTGTCAACCCACCCACAAGGAGCAAATAATAACTTATTTTAGAATTAAATAACAGTGCACTAACACAAATTTTCATTTTTACTGGTTTTTCTCTCCACTATCTAAGAATTTAAGAATGTTAAATAACAGTAGATCTCATAAACTCGTAATGCAAGTAATTTTCATGGATGTATTGCTATTATTCCTTGTTATCTCTTTTTTTTTGTATCAGACTCCTCTTCTTTGCTATACTTTTGTTTTTCTGAAATCCTCATGATTACAATGTTACTTACATCAATATCGTCTGGTGGTGACGTGGTCGATTTGTTTTTGTTGCGCCGGCGACCTCCACGTCCTCTGCGTCGCTTTAAAAATAGAATACTTAGAAAAAACAATACTTGTTTAATTACATAACAAGATAGTTACTTACTATTATATTGATTTTAAATGCCATTGTTTAGAACTTAAAACAAAAACTCTGAATGATCAATCAATAATTTTTATCAAGCAAGAATTAATTATTATGAAGAATTAAAAATTTTGATGGATAAAATAAGAAACTGCAATGTGGAAAAGAAAGAAACAAATTCGTTTGAAGTCGCTATAGCTCTAACCTAGATACAAGAATTTAAAAATAAAACCAAAACATTATAAATAATAACATCGCTTTATTTAAACCCAAAAATGCATCACTCTTCAACATCTTTCGGTTCAGTAATGGAATCTACGTAGACAATAGAGTTGCATTCGGCAGCATCACACTGCAACATCGGAGGAACTTCAACTGGTGTAACAGAATATTCATCACCAATCACATAAGGGTTACCATCAATCCAGAGTGCGTCAAACAGACAATAGATATGCACCTTTATCGTCATATAGGAGATAAACTTGTAAATCCTACCACCACACTCCCCAAGATGTTCCTTAATCGACTTATCCGTCTTGTACATAAGTAAAAGATTGTGAAACTTCGTGATTTCATCCATGACAACCTTTTTGATCAAATTCGTGTAAATGATATCACCTTCGATATGCCTTTCTGGGTCTTCGTACATACGTTGTTTGATCTTTAGGATTGCGTCTGACATTCTCACGCGGAATATGACTCCTGGGTTCATTTGGTCTGGTAAAATTCCAGGTCTTCTGGTGCTGGTGGTGAATTCCATCATTCGGTCTTTGACCGGTTGCGGGTAGATGTAATGGTGTGGTCTTTCTCTGATCTTTGGGCCGGACAGGGTGTTGAAGCGACGAGTATCTCCTCCATCCTGGGGACAACATCTTCGTATCAGTCGCTTCATTTAAATCTTCAGCCATTTTCTTTCATGCTATCATTCTCTTATTGCTATTTCTGAAAGTATTCATCTTGTCTAAATCAGATTTCTTTCCACTTTTGAGTCGCTTTGGCATATATACAATTTTCTTTTTATCTTTTTCGCTAAATATTAACACCGACCGTATAATGGAATGAAATTAAAATGAAATTATTTCCCGTAATTCAAAACCAACTTGTTCACGAAATTAAAATGTAATAAATATATAAAATTATCTTGAATAAATTAATATTATTAGATGTATTGATGACGTAATTAGGGTTACAGCATTTTTAACAATAAATAGTAAATGAGACAGACCGAAATCAGTTTATAAGTGAGTCTCGTTCATAAGTCCACTCATAAGTATATCATGCACCAAAAAATTTGTCAAATGCATGTAAGGCATGGAATTTTTACTGAAAGGCGTGCACTGTCCTGCTTTGGCGGTTTAATAATTCTGACACCAGGGTTTGTGAGAAAGCTTAACTTCGAAACCCACCCGGTAAGCAAGCAACTGTATTCGCAAAGCAATATAAAATGCATATCTTAGATTATTTTTATTTTAGAGTTAAAGTGGCCGTTACATGTATGGACTAACGAATTTTTTTATTGTTTAATGCTTTCCAAACTGAATACATTAGGTACAGTAGCCAGCACATGCGGCTGGAATTGTTGACCTTGAGAGCGCTCGTATTCCGTAGCGGTAGGGGTGAATTTCGTAGTGCGAATGTCTAACCGCATGTGCTGGCTTCTGTACCGACTCGTATAAAAGTAGTTCGAAACATCTGAACTTCTTCTCTTCTATTCTTTTCTTACCTTGGCTCTCCTCTTCAAGCGGTTGTGTTCTCTATCTTCATCCTGCTGGTAGTTCCCGAGGTAAGCATCGAACTTGCTGAAGTCGAACGGCATCCAGCTCTCATCACCAGCGTTCTCCTTTTGTGTTGCTGCTGAATCTTCATCCTTAGTAACAAAAATCATCATCATCATCATCATCATTTCAGCCGAAAGACGTCCACACAAAACTACGAATGCTAAGAATCGCAGTAACAAAAATATTAAGTATTAATTTATTAACATCGTTTCTATGACAGATATTATCATGAATATCTGCTTTTGGGATGACATTTTCATGTTCAAAGTCAAAGGCAAATTTCTTTATTCATCAAAGGTTTTTTCAAAACACTTAATGACGTCATAGGTATTTGGAAGTTAAGAAGCTTTGCTTAAACTAAAACCGGCTCTCGTCTCAAACGAATGTTCACATGTAATAGACTTCTAAGCAATAAGAAAGAAATCAAACAATCTAAAAGAGGCGATGCAATATCAGTTTCGTCAGGGTACCTAACAAAAAACATTTAGAAAAGACATATTATTATTTTTATTCAAGTGGGCACGGGTATGAAAACATTAATGTTGTTGTTTGTGTATCTTTCTTTTTTGTATGTATTAGTGTTTTGTGATTCTGTCCCGATAAAGACGTTGCAAAGTCTTAAGCTTGATTTTCTCATGAATATATTACTTACTTTAACGTGGGCCGATTTCTTAGGGCTCATAAAATTTACTGGTTGCTCGTAAATTTCGTCTTTTATCTGTAAAGATAATATTTAAAATATTAGTAGCTGACTTGGGGTAATACAAGATACGGGGTTATTGTGAAATTTTGTGGGCGCATCCCACTATTTCCATGATGTTTTTCTTTTTGGTGGTTCTTTTTGGGACAGTTCCTCCCACTATCTCCATTGTTGGCAGCAAAAAAACGCAAATTTCTTTTTTTTTTAGTACAATCCATAAAAATAACTGTTTCTCACTCTCTTTCTCTCAGTACATTAGTACTGAGATAAAACTCGATTTCATTTCTTATTCTTTCAGACAATGTCCTTGGTAATATACTGAAAACCACTTACATTAGCGTAATTAAAATCGACGCCTGCGCTGGGCTCGGGCAGTGGCGATATCATTGCAAATGACGTCACTATCGCCAGCGACAACACCTTTAAATAAAAGAAGAGTTTAGCAATACTTATTTTGTACCGACCGACAAGGACAGCGAGACAGCGAGCAGCGCCCGTGGACACGCTCATTTAGATCCGCCACGGACTGTATAACCAAGTGATACTACATCTCGTAGCTCCTGCTACGTCATTGCTACGCCGTAGCAGTGGTCTACGGAAGGTCTACACCTAGAGATTGTTCCCGCTTCGCTTTACAGACCGATGAGGATCTAAGTCCTGTAAAGGAACTAACGCCTTGCGTGTTGCTCTCTATATACATTATGTTTGATAGTCTCTTGTATAGCGAGCAGCGCCGGAGGACACGCTCATTTAGATCCGCCACGGACTGTATAACCAAGTGATACTACATCTCGTAGCTCCTGCTACGTCATTGCTACGCCGTAGCAGTGGTCTACGGAAGGTCTACGCCGTAGAGATTCTTGCCGCTTCGCTTTACAGACCGACGAGGATCTTAATGAACGTGGCCTGTAAGTAAAGAAACGAACGCCTTGCGTGTTGCTAATATGTTAGCCAGTCTCTTGTTAAGCGAGCAGCGCCCGAAGCCACGTTCGTCAATTATTATTGTAATTTTAATAAATTAGATAGTAAAAAAAACTCACCAGCACTATTTGATGGACCATGCTTCTAGTCATCTTTGGCCACTCGACCAATGGTGACTAAAAAATGTTGGTCTTTTTTCGACGATTTAAAAATAATGAATTAGAAATTGGTCGAGCACTAATTGCTTGTTAGCGCGCCTGTAAAAGTTAAGTGCCAATCATTGATTATTATATTTACTTCGTTTTTTATTATTTACTAGCGTTCTGCCGCCTCTCCGCCCGCGTTTACAGTTTTTCCCGTGGGAATAAAAAATATTCCCGCGGTAAAAGGTAGCCTATGTTACTCAGGGTGAATGTTGCTTACTAATGGTGAAAGTATTTTTGAAATCGGCACAGTAATTTTTGAGTTTATTCATTACAAACATACACAACACACACACACACACACACACATACACACCAAAATACAAATCTTTCCTCTTTATAATATTAGTATAGATATTTATTTTTACCCGACGCACAAAGAGGGTTGTGTTTTTTCGAGTGTATATAATTATAATTGTATGCTCTGTAGCCTCTATACTAGCTAGATCGTTACAACAAGCCCTTTTATTTGATATGCATACTGTATAGTCTGCAAAACTTTTTTTTGTTCGAAGCCTAATTAATCTCCCAAAAGTGGCCTTCCATGTTTCGAATTCATTATTTAATGTCATCCATCTTTGCGTCACGGATTTACATACGTGTACCAAATTTTAACTTAATCTGTCCAGTAGTTTGGAAGGAAATAGGCGTTGACAGACGGACGGACAGACAGGCAACCGAGTGATTTCACTATTGCGAAATGCTATATTTATAAGTATTTCGTTATTGAGGTACGGAACCCTCAAAAATTGTCCTCAAGGGATTAATTGTTACATAACTCTATCTACACATATTTCAATAAATTAAATAACTTCTGACGCACGTATATAATGTTTTAATTTCCGATTAAATTAAATTTATTTTCCTACAAGGCAAGTGCCTCTATTTGCAAGTTACATAAGTAATTATTGTAATGAGATCTACATACATATTTCATACTTAACATGACACTGTATCAATGTCAAATTACTACAATTATAGTTATGATGAATTTATTAATAAATTATGCATAAATAAGTGGATTAAATATGCCACACATAAAATGAAATACATTGGTAGTAGTCTCATTATTAGTTCTTATTATGTTATGTCCCCACCGAGGGGCTGGAGCCTATACTAAAATCAGAAAAGATGATTCCATTTTAAAAACATTCTACAACTTGATTAATAGCATACAAGTTTAAGTACAAAATGCCGTTCACGAACTCACGATTTTCTCGTAAGCAAAAAAATAAAATAAAAGCAATCTTATCTTTCACATGACAAGCTTATAAGGTCCAAAAAGTGCTCCAAGTATTCGTTAATGAAAACAAAATTGTCTCTATAGGGCGACCTTGAAAAATAACTTACTTGTACATCCTTGCTAATGAACCAGTATAACTTGGGCCCAGTTTAAGATACTGCAATGTTTGTTTTTGTTTGTTTGTTTTTTTTGTTTGTTTGTTTGTTTGTGTTGTTGTTTTCTGTACCAAACCAAGCAAATACATTTAACTGGAAGTTTAGCTCATTTTAAGAGATCACTTTCGTTATTTTGTCGTATCATAATTTAGGTTGTATTGTTAATTTACTGTTCAAGAAAACATAGGTATTTCATTAGCATACAGATAAAAGGTCTGATTTAGTGACAGTTGAGTGACAATGACATTCAAACATACACTCTTAGTACACTTTTGATATTAATTAATGTAAAATCTACTACGTTGTAAATTTACCAAATTTTCACAACTAAAATTATTTAAAACGGGATATTTACAAAAAAAACATTGGAGTAGTTTTAAAAATTATAACGTCAATTTCGTTCTTTTGTTCTAGGGTGAAAGAGTAAAAAAATTGAACATTCATCATCAACTACGAAGCACAGGGTCGCGGGTTCGAATCCCGCCAAGGGCAAACGCCAAACATTCGTGTGATGAGCTTGTGTTTGCCTTGTGTCTGGATGTTGTATATTTATATATGTATGCCCTAGGCTCTGCCTAGTTTGGGGTCAGGTGGCCGTGTGTGAGGTGTCCCACATATTTTATTTATTTCTTTATAGTGTCAGAGGTCAGTTTACAATGGCCATGCGCTTGCGTCGCTCCTTGCGCCGTCCTTGACATTAAGAGGTCGCATCTTATGTAGAGTACCGACCGCAACGGCCAGTTCATGGTAAGGACGACGGCGGTATGCAACATGGACTTATCTACTAATATTTTTTTATCTCTAAAAATACTTAAAATCTTAATAGTTAGCTTAGGTACTCTGTTTAGACCATCGCATCGCATCACTATTTTTTATCTACACTTTTTCCATGCATAAAGATTGCCTGGTAGAAATTGCTACCTTAGCAGTAAGGCCGCCTTTTGACTCTTCTGTTTTGTTCTTATTGTTTTCTGTATGCTGTGTCTTTTGTCAATAAAGTATATTGTATTGTGTATTGTTATTTTTTTATCATAAATTTAAGAATATTAGGTTTATAACGGTTATTTAGTACATCTCAAAGATTTTAAGAAATAACTGTATTTTTTTTATTTTTTTTATTATCAATTTTTAATGTCGCAATTAAAAATCACACTAAAATCTATAATTTTAAAATAGAAAATCCTGAATATTAGTGTCCAAATTTGTTTCTCTGAAAAAGAACGCCTTTAGAACGCCCAGATTTTTAGAAAAAAACTTAAATAAAAAAAGAAAGATTAAAATTTTTTTTGTTCATTGTTGCATGAGCCGGTCCTGTGGTCGGCACCTGCAGTAATTACCTTTGCAAGAAGCCCTCGATACATTTCACCAAACCGGCCCTGTAGGCCAGGGCCCCACTTCACAAAACTCCGTTATTAAAAACTTCTAATTTGCAAGTCGATGACAAACTAAATTATATGTTTGCGGCCCAGAATTTTTCCCAACTCTACTGCACAGCCCGTGTCGTCCATTGAAAACTGATAAAATAACGTTTTAAATTATATTGATAACTAGTTTTCGCGTTAGCAGTTTTTCCCGTAGGAATGAGGCATTTTCCCGCAATAAAAGGTGACCTATGTTACTCAGTAATGTAGCTTTCTAATGGTGAAAGAATTTTTGAAATCGGGTCAGTAGTTTTTGAGTTTATTCATTACAAACATACACAAAAATACAAATCTTTCCTCTTTATAACATTAGTATGATGAAAAATTCCTAGCTTATGTAATTTTGTGTCTGTATATTATATTCTTCTGTTGCTGGACTTTATTTGTGCACATTTTGATTTTGTTGTGTAGTCAATATAAGCATTTAATTTGTACTATAGTCTATTGAAACTTTCAGTCATTTACTTAATTAAAGTGGTTCTGTGTTACATTTAAATTGCTACCAAATGTACTATTTTTTTATCTTCGTGAAAAAATATAGTTTTCTTCTATATTTGTGCATTAACGAATAAATTTATCTATTCCTTAAAGCAAATGAAATTGCTCATTGCTCCCTTTTTCTTTCAATTAAAAAAATAACGTCATTAATAAGCAGCCGTCTCTCGGTCTACATTCACTTCCTGATTCGGTGAATGAACTAAATGTTGGACTTTTATTTCGTTCACATTTCATTCTTGAGATTCCCTTTTATTGTTGTTTCGCGTCACTTTATCAGATCGGTTTTTATTTATTTTGTCAATAATGGTCCGCGAAGATGCCAGCAATAAAATATTTGAGTACTTACTTCGTGAGTTTTTTTTATTGACTTGTCGACAAAATGCCAGTGGAACAATTTTAAAGATTGTTTATAAGGCGGCCACGCCCGCGTTATTTTGTGACATTTCCGTGCAATTTCCCGTAAAAATGAGATATTTTCCCGCGGTAAAAACTATCTAAGATGTTGACCGGGGATGTAAGGTACCACCATGCAATATTTAATTTAAATCGGTACAGTAGTTTCGGAGATTAGCCCGTACAAACAGACAAACAAAAAAACTGAAAAAAGTCTGGATTTGTTCCATATCAATGCTTACATCCCCATAACTCGGTTTTTGCAATTTTTTTCTTTGTAGAGATCTTCGACCTTTGGTTTTTTTATTTGATTTCTACCAAATTAAAGAAATAATTTTAAAAAAAGGCATGTTTCTGCCAATTTTAGATTACGATTAATCGACTTACGTGGATTTTCATTTAGGAAGATATTATATCTTTTCACTGCACTGACATTGTGATTCGAAATCTTTTGAAATAACAGTAACTTTCGTCAACAGCCATATTTGATAACATTGCTCTAAAAAGTACGTTTTTACGCTAAATCCAACTTTGAAAAAAGATATCGATTTAAAAAATAAATTAATAATTCAAACAGTAGTTTCAATCACATAATTACTATGTTAATAGAGATGCTAAAGGCGATCCGAGAAAAACCAATGCCAAGGAATCGAACCGCCACACCCACGGGTGGCACGCGGAAGCTGGACTACACCAATTAACGACACTTGAAGCTTACATATGTCGCAGGCTTTTTGTACGATTCCGCCGTTTACATAAAGCGTCGGCAATTTATAAACGCTCGCTGTAATGTAAAATGCCGAAGGCAAAATGTATAGGGTTGGCACAAAAATCAACTTTGAAAAATGTAATTCTCCGGCGGTCGCCGACCGCTGCCGCGGTACGC
Source organism: Teleiodes luculella (assembly GCA_948473455.1). NCBI lineage: Eukaryota > Metazoa > Arthropoda > Insecta > Lepidoptera > Gelechiidae > Teleiodes > Teleiodes luculella. Next base: position 3,129,365 of record OX419608.1, read on the forward strand.
TCGCTCCGCTCGCTCGGCTCCCTCCGCTCTGTTATTGACATCAGTCTAACCTAACCTAACCAATCGATTTAATTCTGTGTAGAGATTTGTTTTTTTTTTAGCGGGGGGCTGCGCCCCCCGAGCCCCCTCTTTTGGGGGGCTGCGCCCCCCCGTCCCCCCGCTTCGGTTGACGCCCTGGCTACTATTATCAAAGCCAGTAACCTTTTTGTAATCGGGTTGAAAAATCTATAAGGGCTTAGAATACCACTTCAGAAATGGGGGGGCTTCGCCCCATTATATACAGGTGCATCATTATTTTTCAGCTAGCAATACGGACTTAGCTAAAACTGAGTGCGGACTTATTCAAAACCTTTTTGTGCCAACCCTATACATTTTGCCTTCGGCATTTTACATTACAGCGAGCGTTTATAAATTGCCGACGCCGTATGTAAACGGCGAAATCATACAAAATGCCGACGACACATACATGGAATACTGCGCTAATGTAAACATCCCAGCTGCATACTAAAGAGAAGTATGAAGATAACTTGGATGTGGTAATTTACTTTTAACCGGCCGAGCGTGGATAGCTCTGGTATTTAAATTAGGTACAACCATGGTCTAAGAAAACAAGGTCTAATACTTTGACCACGGGACTGACACAAGCCTACGTCATTTCTACGTCATTTCGTCGAATGCGTGTAATAGACAAGGATGAACAGCGCAAAATTACGTAGGCTTGTGTCAGTCACGTGGTCGGAGTGTTAGACCTTGTTTTCTTAGACCAGGGTACAACTTACAATAAAAAACTTTCGGGGGGATTCAATGTAGTCCAATTTAAAGCGATCGAGTAGAACAATCCACTAAATGATTCCCGGCTTAAACGTAAACTAAGTTCATTTTAGGTCCCTATAAAACACTTGATGACGCAAAATTCATTAAACAGATTATTTCGTGCAAGGCCGGTACTTTGTGTCAAATCAATGAACAAATAATAAATGATTAACCCTTTCAACTTTTAGAATAGGCCACTATTACAAGGGGGGAAAAGTAGCCCTTTGCTCATGGCCTTGTTATTTTTGAAATTGGAAGTAAAAAAATAATAATTGTAGTGTAGGTACGAGGTGACAAAAGTATTACGTGACCACAACAACTTCGATCCCTTACCCACCTTCCCAGCATCATGATGTACTCCTAGCAATAAGGCCGCCTGCATGTACACCCATCTTTGCTACATATATAATATTATTGATTTTAGTTATGTCCTTGTGTGCAATGAGGTATATTTTATTCTATTCTAATACTAGCTGTCTACCCGCTGCTACGCCTTCGTCGTTTTTTTACTTTTCCGTGCAGCTTTCCGTAGAAAAAAGCGAAGCAAAATAATTTCCCGCGGTGAAAACTATCTAAAATGTTGACCAGGGATTTATGGTATCACTATGCAAAATTTCATTCAAATCGGTTCAACAGTTTCGGATATTAGCCCGTACAAAACAGACAAATAGAAACAAATCGAAAAAATCTGGATATGTTCTATATCACTTTTTACATCCTCCTGACTCGGTTTTTAGCTTTTTTTATGTACAGAATTTCGACCTCTACAGTTTTATTACATAGATGTAGGGCTGAGGTAGGTAACCTAAGGTTTTGTATTGGTTGCCTTCTCCACTCCATTCGCACATCCATGTAAGCTGATACTGCTAGAATCGGCCTACTTTTTGTCACCGATATTGATATCTGTATCTGCATTTGTGCAGCAAAAAAGTCGAATAAGAGACACTTACACGACTTAAATGTCGGATAGCAGTAGGTTAGGCGAAGGTCGCATGTGACTGGTCTTATACGGAGTTATTGATTGGTTGTGCTGAATCTAATTCATACAATACGATACATGTCTAGATGTATTTTTGTGATATTTGCTTTTATGAAACGGGTTGCTTATTTCGTAGTACCTACTGAAGATGAACGTGCAGGTAACATACAATATGTTTTCTTTTTCTTTTTTTTTTTAATTGACCTATGCTTGAGTCGAAAAAGTACGACGGATCAAACTTCACCGGACTTGCGGGGGAGCGGAAGACTCTACCCCAAAAAAAGTCATATACCAACGCGTCTAGGGGCGGCTCGAGGGAGCCTCGGACCTCGGCCTAGCGCGTTAATACTGAATAACATCGTGAAGGAGACGACGCCTGAGGGGCCCCGTCTCTGATTAACAATTTTGATTCTGGTTTAGGCCGCGCCCCCGCCCCGGCGGGTACGGGCACTGTTACTTGAAGGGTAAAACTGTTATAATGGCAACGCACACATTGCGCGAACCTAAACATAATCAGTTTAGACTGATATCGCATCGCCGCTTTAAATTTTAATAGTTTATTCTTCATTAGTGTGAGATGAGAGCCTTGGTTTAAAAACGTCGAAAAATGATTTGTAAAATCTTACTTCAAATAAAAACCTTTAGATTGTTTTATCATGGTAGCCGCGCGCCGTAAGGCGTAGCGTGGACAGACGATCTGGTGAGGGTCTTGGTTTGCCGCTGGATGCGGGTAACGCAGGACTATTCGTCGTGGAGATTATTAAAAGGCCTTTGTCCAGCAGTGGACGTCTACAGGATGAAATGGTGATGGTGATACCGTCAAAAGTGTCGTGAGAATCGCCATATTGAACCCGCGCATTCGCAATGAAAGATAGCGGTCCTAGCCACTGAGCCACTGACGTCAACCTTCTACAGGAGCTATTCGTTCATCAGTAAGGGCGTGGCCATACTTAAATGTATGAGTTGTATGGATCTAAACCCTTATTTGGGTTATTTAATATCAGTAAGTAAGTAAAAAGTAAGTAAGTAAGTAAATCGTTTATTGCATTACACAAAACACACATAGACATGTCACACAATTAACATTGAAAACAAAGAAATTACACATACATAAAAGACATATAGATAGACATGCACATGTGTGTGCTGCAATGCAGAAGGGTCAAGGCTCAGCGATATACTTGCCAAGGAGGCAACACTGATTTTCAGCCCTCACCCAGGAGATGAACGCGGGTACTTTGAAAATTGATTAAAAAAAAAATTAATAATAATCTAAACGGTCTTATCATTTTTGTGCCACTTACACATGAAGAGCTTATACAGTCAGGCAGATTATCCAGAAACTATTGTGTTGTATCGTATCTATGTAATGTGTGCGTGCAGTGTTTCGTGTGGTGTGTTGTGTATTGGAATAATAAAAATAATTAGTAAAACATAGTGAAATAAATAAATAGAATAAATAAAAAAAAACTATATAAAAAAATATATATAATACATAAACCAAAATAAAAGCTGAGCCGCGCCGCCGCTAACACAAAGCAGTTTCAGCTCCAGTTAGGTGGTACTTTTTTGTAAATTCATCATGGAAGCCTTAAAATGTTTTTTAAAAGTAAATATAGTGTTTAATGCCCTCATCGGCGGCGGCAAGTCATTCCAGCATTTCGTAGCCTGGAAGCGGAAACAGCCGCGAAATGCCACAGATCGATGCAGGTTAGTCATCAGTGGAGCACGCGCAGTTCTTGTACCGTATCTGGCAACGAGTGGCGATGGTTTCAATTTATTAAATAAGTACTCAGGCTTTTCATGCTTCATAACACTAAACACTAGACATGCAAGGTGTAGTCTCCGACGTGATTCCATGTTTAACATATTAGCTGCATTCAAGTAGGGGGTAATATGACTACGCGGTGGGATTTTGAAACAAAACCTGCTGCAGGCGTTCTGAACGCGTTGTATTAAACGCTTTGACTTCGATAGTAGACGAGGTCCCATAACTATATCTCCATAATTTAATCTCGATAGTATGAGAGATTCACACAGTGTTATTCTTGACTTCTCATTGATCAGGTTACGTATTTTGTATAGTACTTTTAACCTATACATACATGTTTTCACTATCCCTACGACATGTGACTCAAAACGCAGGCAACTGTCGAACACCAGCCCCAGATTCCTACACTCCTCAACGCGCTCAACCCTTTGCCCGTCAATGTGGACCACCGGATCAACCTGCAAGATCTTTTTTACCTGATTTTTTGTACCCATAACCATAAATTTTGATTTTGAGGGATTGAGTAAAAGAGCGTTTCTGCGTGACCAATCCGCTACCCTACTTAGATCATCATTGATGTTCTTAACGGCATAGGATATATTAACAGGCACTTCAGATATATACAGCTGCAAGTCATCTGCATAACAGTGATACCTGCAGTACTGAATCTCAGACAGAAGATCTGCACTGTAAATAATAAAAAGTAATGGCCCAAGAATCGAGCCCTGCGGGACTCCCCGCGCAACAGTCCTCCAATCCGACACAATAATTTTCCCATTTTGATTGGTAAGCTTAACTGACTGGCGCCTCTGGTCAAGATAACTCTCAAACCATTTTAGCGACAAATCATGTATACCATAGTATTTTAGCTTATTTAGGAGTAGGGGAATACTAATACTGTCGATCGCACGCGAGAAGTCCAGCAACGCTAGGATAGTTCCACGACCTTCGTCTTGATCAGATAGTACATTATCAACCACATCGAGAAGAGCAGTGCCCGTGCCACGACCCTTACGAAAACCTGACTGATGCACTGGTAGGATGTTATTATTCTCGACATATTTAGAAAGCTGAGCATGAACCGCTTTCTCTAAGATTTTAGAGAAATATGGCAGAATACTTATGGCTCTCAGATCTTTCAATTCTGTCGGATTGTCAATTTTGGGAAGAGGTGTGACATGTGCTTCTTTCCATGCAGTGGGAACGATACCAGTTTCAATGGACTTATTTATTATAGCCGTGATTATATGAAGCGTTCGTGGAAGAGTTAACACTATCATGTCCCCACTGACCCCATCACTCCCAACCGCATTTGACTTTATTGATATAATAATGTTGTAGATATCTTTTTCATCTATAGGGTTTAACTTAAAAGTGGAGGTTCCGAAACTATTCGATTCAAAAAATGACAACTGAGATGCTGGAATATTGTCATTGCCGGGTATATTCAAAAAGTGATCGTTTATTTCAATAATCCTGATAAAGGCGTGTGCACATAATAAAAGTGCGGAAAAGCAACCGATTCGAATGATATTTTATTTTTATTAGGGCAGGATTCCACTGTTGGAAGTGTAAATTATTATCGCCGTTAAATTGTATTGATTACTATAAAAAATATTCTGCCTTTGATAAGAGTGAACACATTTTTGATTTCAGGATTCTGTAGAATTAATACTACCTACTTTTTAATTTTTTTATGTCAGTTTAAGGTGTTCCTATTACTTGTAATTTATTTGTCTATAACATAGGTAATTATTTTTAAACAAAATTTAGCAAATTTTTTTTTTGTTTGTATGTTAAATGCACAGTCTTTTCTTTATTTTCTTTTGTGATTTTTTGTCTACCTACCCTCACGGCTGAGAAACAGTTTAGAAGTCAAGTAACAATTTGTATGTATTTGTTGCCCCATTCGTAAGACTCTATTTGGTCTCATTACCGACAAATTAAAAAAATATATGTACCTACTCTACTTGTTAAAATATATCTTACATTTAACTGTCAAAGAACTATAAGAAACTCAGAATCCCTACAGAAATTTCCTCCAGTATGATGAATGTATGACATGACAAACTATGTCTTGTCACACGAGAAATCTCACACTACTGACCCTTAAAAACATTGAACACCTTCAGTCAGAATATAGTGTCAATAATTATCAATTCTTTTAACCGGCATGAATGAAGTCTTAATAGTCTAGAATGTCTAGATCAAATTCTTTAGTTCTATCTGTTGGTACCATAAAAATACTACCTCTATGTACGGTTGTCATAGACACAGTAACACCAGTAAGTTATCTTCATACCAACTGACCGCATCGCATCGGTTTGAATGTGAGCGCGCCATATAGGCAGGCACGCGCTGTCACGTACACACTAGCATAAATAAGGGGGAATAAGGGGGCAGTATGGGCTAAATGCAAGCGTGTGCGTGACGGCGCGTGCCTACACTGCGCGCTCACATTCAAACCGATGCGGCCAGTTGGTACGGAGTTAGCTTACTGTTCTGAGTTTACTGAGGCATAGAGTATTAAACATTATAAAGATGGTAATACATGCAAATCTAAATGAAATAAATTCTGTCAACTAGCTGAGGTGCGGGGAGGTTGTCTTGGCGTTTGTGAAATAACTTCAATTTCACTGACAATTGCGTACAATTTCCCTTGCACATTAATTTTAAACCATTCATACCTTGTTTGGTAACAAAATTTATGTTTGAAATTCACTTTTAAAGCTATTGAAATAAAATCTGTTTCAACTTGCTTCAGAATAGTGTTAATTACTTTGTACCTAAAGACCATCTTCGGATATGGCAAAAAAGAGTAGGTATAATTACTAATTAAAATGTGCTTCTTAGTTCTAGATCAATGTGTGGAATTACGAAAAGGTGTGAAACCTATAAAAGTTAAATTCAGAAAATAAAAAATAAAATCTGTAAAAAAATATAAAATTTTCGTGTAGTGCAAAAAGATATTGATTGTATTTTTTCATTATGTTTTTTTTTCAATTAAAAAATCTATTACCTACATACTCGTATTTTTAACTATTTTTTGAAAGCATATTAAGAGTGCTTTTTGCTTATTTATAACATTCTTCACGCCATTTTATGCAAAATGAAACTTAATAATGAATAACAAGAGAGTGTTTTTGAAAATAACTTAATTTAAAATCGCGTTTTAACATAATATATTCAATTTGTCTTTTATGTACCATCTCAAAGAGTTTTAATAGTTTTGAACTCATTGTATATTCGTTTTAGGGTTAATTTTGAACAGCAATTTGTACGACATCAATTAAAATGATCATCCAAGACCCTACATGGCTTTCCGCATTACAAAGAGCAGGTACAGTCAGCAAAAAAATAAAGAAAATAAAAGCCAACAAAAATAAAGGTCGTGTTTTTTGAAGTAACACAAATTATGCAAGAAATTTACGCAAATGAATGTATTTTTAATGTTTTCTTTCATTGCACATCTCTTTGTTTGAAAAAAAAAAAACGTTACTTATTATTATGCACGAAAAAACATAATATACTCCAAATAAAATTAAATAAACATAAAGCATTTAAAATACTAATTCAAATAAAATAATAAATTAATAATAAATTGTAATTCAATTAAAATAAATATACTAATACTATAATAATACTATAATAATTGTATAGTATAAATAATTCAAGTATCATAAACATGAATAATTGAATTATGACTGTCGAGCATAAACTTTGCTAGGTACTATAATTTAATTTTCAGAGGTTTTTTAATTAAAACCCTACACTTTTTAAAGTTTCTAAGGGAAACTCGTGAGATACTTACATACATGGTTTTTACACACTACGATATGATTCGCATATTATATTTAAATCAATTCAATTTATCAGATCAGGGGGTCCATTCTGTTAGTAATATGGTTGCCTTAATAACTATGTTAGTAATACAAGTATAGGTAATAAATGAACACTTAATTAACCAGGTAATATTTCTAGCCAACACTCGGGAAAGACATCTAAAAATATAATTTACGATTTTTTAGTTTAACCATTTATGCTGCTGTCTGTACTTGTCACCATAATGACATGTCTTCATGCCCGCCGAGCGAAAATAGTAATTTTTAACATTTTTATGCGAATTTAATATGTTCATGTGAAAGGTGAATGCGGCCCGCCATCGATCGTTCGAGGTTCGATTCTCGGCCGAGGATATGTTAATGGCGACGTTTATTTTATCGTTATAGGAGTATAATGTATTAATACTATATCTTTTTTTTTTTTTTTTTTTTTTTTTTTTGAATTGACCTATGCTTGTGTCGAAAAGGTACGACAAATCAAGCTTCACCGGACTGGTACTATATCTTATTGCGCCAAATAGGACCGCATGCCTTAAACCCATTCATAAACTTAAAATTTAAAAAGGCGAATGCGATATTAGTTTGAACAGAACTGCATGGCGGGTTCGCGCAATGTGTGCGCTGCTGTGGAAAATAATATGTGTGCAAGTTTCCTCACGATGTTATTTACATCCTTCACCTTAAAAGCGTAGAATAAACATACAAATGAGTTCGAAAATCGAAAATACTTTTGTACGGTCACGTTCATAAGTCCAGTCATGTCACGTGCACCTATACTTCAAATTAACTTTTTTTTCAAAAGCAAGCATGCCGAGGCTTGAAGCCCACCTACTAAATGAAAGATAACGTCTCTACCACTAGGCCACCGACGCTTTCAGATCGATTACATATATTACATTTAACGTGTTATTCAGTAACTAGCTGTCCGCCCGCGGCTTCGCCCGCGTTATTTTTCGACTTTTCCGTGCACAGTTTCCTGTAGGAATGAGATATTTTCCCGTGGTAAAAAGTAAGTATCTAAGATGTTGACTGGTGATGTAAGGTACCACCATGCAAAATTTCATTTAAATCGGTCTAGTAGTTTCGGAGATTAGCCCGTACAAACAGACAAACCGACAAACAGAGAAACAAAAAAAAATGAAAATAATCTGGATATGTTTTTATTTTTATTTTTTTTTATTTATTTATTTATCGTACACACACAAACATACAGAAAATCACAAAGTAAAGTTGATATTATACAGTAGGTAAGCTTAACTCACAATGAGTTCTCTGCCAGCTAACCTGGTGAGAAAAAGATGCTATAGGAGGCAGCAGGTAGACCTGTGTACTACGCTAGTTTCAACACTTAATTAAATAATTGTAAAATACTCAAATACTTACATATTATACATACAGATAATAAACTACATACAATATCAGGTAAAATACATAATACCTATTTATACATATATATATAATAAATATATACATACATATATACATAATAAATATATACATACCAGATACATAAGATATTGCCTAATCAGATACATAAATACTATAATGAATGATACACGGACAAGTAGTAAAATTCAAAGAGATAGGTAATGCTCCTTTGCTCTCTTCCTGAAGACCTCTAACGAGGGGCTTGCGCGGATGCTATGAGGTAACGCATTCCACAGGCGCACAGAATGCACCGTGAAGGAGCCGCCATACCGCACAGTCGAATGTATAGGAATAGACAGAAGTAGGGATTTGGACAAACGGCAGGGTTTACCGCGCGGCACCATGTACTCAAAACGCTCTTTGAGATACTGAGGAGCTGATGGGCTGTTGAGGATGGAATACAACAAAGTTACCACATGCAAATCACGACGCTGACGTATAGGCAACCATTTCAGTTGGGTTCTAAAATTAGAGACGTGGTCGTATTTTCGCAGTCCAAAGATGAAACGGATACATAAATTCTGTAACCGTTCCAGTTTATTCAGCAGCTCCTCAGTAGCATCCAAATAGCACACATCTGCATAGTCCAAATGAGGTAAAAGAAGAGACTGGGCTAAGGTGATTTTAGTTTCAAATGGTAAAAAGTTTTGGAGACGTTTAAGGGAGTGAAACGAGTAGTGCATTTTCTTGCTCACGTCATTGACCTGATTGACCCAGGATAGCTTGCTGTCAAATATGACTCCAAGGTTTTTAGCACACGGTGAATATTCTATAGGTACACTGTCATAACATACCGTCGGCAAATTTTTAATATCTATAAGATTAAGCATGTACGAACTACCAAAAATTACGGCTTGGGATTTTGCCGGATTAACAAGTAACCCAAAAGATTTAGCCCAATGACAGATTTCTGAGAGGTCAGCATTCACTGCTGATATAGCCTCCTGAACCATATCTACTCCAAAATGTCGGTACAGCTGCAAATCATCTGCGTAGAGGTGAAAGTGTGAAGAAATAACAGGAGTGATAGCATTAATAAATATTGAAAATAGGAGAGGAGATAAAACGCCACCCTGAGGGACACCCGCAGCAAGATCACACCAACCGGATGAGACATCATCCTGGCGAACACATTGCGAGCGGCCCCTCAGGTACGAATCAAACCAGGCAAGTACAGGTGGAGATATGTTCAGAGATTTTAGGATACCCAATAGCACATCGAAATCGACGGAGTTAAAAGCGCTGCTGAAATCCAGAAGAATTAAAAGTGTCAGCTGTTTGTTGTCCATAGCCCGGCGAATATCATCAGAAACTTTGAGGAGTGCCGTGACCGTGCTATGGCCAGGACGAAAACCTGATTGGAACGGGCTCAGCAAACTATTTCTATTTAGAAATGTGGACAGCTGTTTTTGAACCAGGCTCTCGAGCACTTTGGACAAGATGGGGAGAATTGATATGGGTCGGTATTGTGAGAATGAAGAGGGGTTAGAAGTTTTCGGTAATGGAATGACTTCAGCTTTTTTCCAGATGGATGGGAAAGTGCCTGTCTCTAACGAAAAATTTAAAATGTGGGTAAGAACTGGAGCAAGCACGTCAAGGAGCAGTAGGACCATCTGTAAATGGATTCCGTCAACACCCACCGCTTTGGTAGAAATTGACCGAACAGATCTCTTAACGTCACACTCTGATACCGGAGTAAACGAGAATGGGCTGCACTTGGGTAGCGGCTTTTGAGAAAGCTGATTTAAAGTATTAGATTTAGTGTTGCCAGTAAGAACGATAGGCGAACGAGAGAAATGTGCATTCAAAGCATCTAGATCAACCGCAGTAATATGTTCATGAGAAGGTTTGCCGACACCAAGTGACTTTAAAAACTTCCAAACATGGAAAGTTGGTAAGTTTTCGATATTGTTATGGATATGGCGCCTTTTTGCGTCTCTACACATACGATTGCAGCGATTACGTAAGTTTTTGTAAGTCAACAAGTTTTCATCAGAGGGTATCCGCTTCAAACGTCGCTTAGCTTTGTCTCTTTTCGCCATAGCTTTTTTAATTTCTGTAGTCAGCCAAGGAGCAGGCAGTCTCTTAATCTTAACGCACTTAACAGGTGCATGACGATCATAAAGGTCACTCACAGATTTGTTGAGAGCAGTTATTTTATCGTCAATTGACCTGGCATGTAATACAGTCGACCAGTCAACACCCCTCGCATCACTTAGCAAACGTTCCATATTGATGGCTTTGAAATTACGGCAATTGATAAGTTTAGGTTTGGGTTTAGGAGGACGTATTTTATACGACAAGTAGATAAGGTCGTGATATGAGAAAGGAGCTGTTAGTTGACCATGGGTAGCAACCATATTTGGGTTTGAAACAATAATCAAATCTATCAATGAGGGATTGTCATATTGTGGAGCATGGTGCGTGGCTGATAGTGGCAAGATATGCAGATTCAGTGATGTGGCTAGGGAACGAAGCTTTTGGGCGCGATTATCGGACTTAATGAGGCATGTGTTAAAATCGCCAAGAAGAATAGTATGCTCGTAAAGAGGAGAGAGCAATTCAAGCTTAGATTCTAGAGAAGAAAAATAGTCAATCTGAGAAGAGGGACTATAGAGAACACCCAAGAGAAGCTTGGTGTGCTGAACGGAGATTTCGATAAATAAGTGCTCAGCAGAGCGAGAATATTGGCTGGGAGAAGCATCCAAGACTTGACAGGGTATGTCAGCCCTCAGGTATATGGCTACACCACCTCCCCCCTTTTCCGTCCTATCATTTCGAATTAAGCGATAACCAGGTATGGGGTACTGTGTAGAAGCTAGAGAAGGCTTAAGAAAAGTTTCTGAGATAAGAATTGCATCAACTACAGTGGAATCGAAAGTAGATAAGAGGTCAGAGTAGTGTGCCGGTACGCTCTGAGCGTTTATATGCACTATGTTTAGAAATTTTGTGTTTAATGTAAGTTTAGATTTTAAAATATCACACAGTTGAGCAGAAGTGTCAGAAAAAGCACTTGCATAGTCCTCATCCGAGGCACAGGACGACGAGCAGGAGAAAAAGGAATCATCAATTATCTCATCCATAAATAATAACAAAATAAATAAATAATATAAATAACAATAATTAAAATGTATAAAATATGCAGTAAAATAAATAGTTTCAACAAACTGGGTCAATCCTATGAATATGACCTCAATTTACACTTCCTATACTAGTATTGCATTCACCACTCCAATCTAATATAAAACTAATCTAGTTACAATGAAAAACCTACAATTCGGCTGCAAGAGTTACAATATTTTTGCCTACCTAGAACGTTTTGGAAAGAATTAAAAGTAATAAGTATCTGTCAGTCACTGACTGTCAGGCAAACGTGTCAAGCCAAAAAATAAGATAACCCGCACAGTGTTTTATTAAAATTTACGATAGCGAATTACCCAGCAAACTCAAGTTAAATAAAACTGAACAATTTTCGAAAATGACCTCCGAAGTCAGTGCCACAAACTATAAAAATGTTACCCGGCTAAGTTGAGTAGGCACCTGCCTTGGACGACAATGTTTGTTTACATCGCAACTGTTTTGGGTTTTACACACTTCCGAACTGGTCTAGCACCACGCACCCTTTCCGCTGCCCGCGAAGAAGTGCCTGCAGCTGGGACTGGAGGAGGGCTAGGGCTAGTAGTCTGCTGTTCCGGGTTCATTGATGGGTACTGTTGAATAAGTTCCTCCAGTTCAAACTGTCGCTCAATCTTGCGACGACTTTTATTTGGGAGAAGGACAACAATGCGGCCCTCTGAGGTCCAGCATTCCTTGATGCCGAAATGGTCACGAGCACGCTTAAATATGTCGTGGCGCGACTTGGTAAGAAACTCAGATACTGTGATGCCAGAACCCTTAAGACTTGTCTTGTTGTTCCACACTTGACTCCGCCAATGAAAAGATTGGAAACGTACCAGCATGGGCCTAGGTCTGTTTTTGTCTCTGCCCAGCCGATGGCAAGAAGATATGTCTGCTTCTGAGAAGGTGGGCAACTTCATTTGGTTGTTTAATACTTTGACAACAGCAGCTTCGGGAGCCACCTCATCATCAGCCTCTGTGAGCCCATGAAACAATAGTATTTTCCGACGTGAGGCAGTTTCATGTCTATCAAGGCCTAAATGCAGCAGATCTACCTGTTTCTTAAGTGCATCTATTGTGTTCCAGATTTGCTTTCTGAAGGCAGAGAACTCACTTGCTAGAGCCTGGAGGTCACTTTGAGCCAGGTTTTCCTCAATCTTCTGCTGAAAACGCTCCATGTCACTATTGAACAGGGCGCTCAGCTTAGACAGCTCACTGTAGAGTTCCATCCTGAATGAAGTGGTGACGAACAAGGTATTGTGCAGAGGACAAATGATGTATTGAAGTGTAAGTGAGGTCAGTAAGCCACTAATACATTAATTACACTCTGAATTAATTTTTAATTAATTAATTTAGTAAGAGCTTCAAATAAAGCGTTTTGACACTTTGGCTACCTGCCAAAAAAAAAAAAAAAAAAAAAAAAAAAAAAAAAAAAAAAAAAAAAAAAAAAAAAAAAAAAAAAAAAAAAAAATTTTATCACTTCTTACAGTCTGTCCAAAAAGAGTAGAAATTAAAAAGTAGCAACACCGTAGTGTCGTCTCATTTTCACCATCACTTGGTTGGAAAGGGACGACACTATGGTGTTGTACATCCCCCTGACTCGGTTTTAAGCATATTTTTCTATACAGATTTTCGACCTCTACAGTTTTATTATACAGATATTGTACCATAATGCGACACCTAATTAGGATATCATATTGAATCAATCAATACTAGTCCTAAACTTGATATCGTCGCACGTAATCTCAATTGGCGTAAGGGACAAAATGGCCGAATGAGTTTTTTACATATTCTTGTTCAGCTCGCCGAGCTCTACCTGACTGTATATTTGAAATTTTGATATCTCTTTAAAAAAACCCTTTACGACCTGTAAATTTTCATGCCCTATCCAGATTTATTTGACAAAAAGCGAGGTATGGTTCATTTATTAAAAAAATTTAGGTTGTAAAGGCCTTTGGCTAAGTAAAATTATGGCAAATTAAAAATATTGTTTCTTACAGCCACAATAAAATATACTTCAGATGGGTCGTAAGGGAACTTTGAATCGATGAGTTGTACTTTAATACTCTAGTAATTTTGCTAACTAGTTGCTTACGACACAAAATACTGCAATTTAAACCTTTACAAGGCAGTGGCCACTATATTGCCACCGTAATTTTAACCTTATACCCTTAACATAAAGTTGAAAACGAATGCATTTTATAAAGTTGTTTTGCCTTATAAAGGGTTAATGTAGGTACATCAAATAGCGGTATTGCACGTTATGTCCCTACATTTTTGACAAATTTTGCTTTACGTGGGTAGTTTAAGTATTATGTATGAGAAAATTATAAATTTTAAGGCTGAAATAATTTGAATTAAATAATTCTGTATCGTCAGCAACTAAAAAAGATTATTACCGTTAATATACCGTTGATTTTGTAATAATTTACACATTTCACTACAGCTTACCAATCAATATTAATTAAGATAGGTATTAGTATTTCAATAATCACTCAAAAACTTTGTGATATATTGTAATTGTGACTGACTGAAGCGATTGGCTGTCGAAAATTAAGAAATATATTATGGATTTTGTTATAATGACAACTTTTTTGTCTCTTTATTGCTTGTATAATTTTAAAAATATAATTTTTTTACTCTTTTAGTAAATAGTTTTTTGTATGTGGCGTACTACAACCGCCTATAATTTAATCCACTGCTATGGCTTCTTCTTTGGAAGCTGTCTCCCTTCAATATCCCAAAAATTTGTACAAAATAGAAAAAAAGAGTAATGAAAGTTATTTTTTTTAATGAATAATTTATTGAAATACCAATAAATGCCTAATTCATTGTTGAAATGTTCCATAATTACAAAATTTGTCAGATAAATGTGTCTTTTTATATGTTTTTTATTATTCACGACCTTAATTTCTGAATTAAAATACATTTACGCCCTTAATTTCTGTATCAAAATTACATTTTCGTCTTTTATTACCCAATTTGAGGTAAAAATATGTCAAAAATGTGAGGACGTAAAGGGCACTAACTTCTTTATTCAGCTGTTTTCAACATTTTGAACTCTGCGGGTAGGAACAGAAAGGAAATATAGATATTGTCTTCTTTAAGGCATTTTTTATAACTTCAAAAACAAAAAAGTTATAAACAGATTTCTGAAAAAAAAATCGTTTTTTGGTCATACTGTAAAGTAGGGGTTTGTCCCTTACGCCAATTGAGATTACGTGCGACGATATATAGACCTTGAATTGGTAGGTAGTTAACTAGTTATTAGGGATTCGATCTGAATAATTTAGTCCTATATTAGAATTGGATAAAATTAGTGGCGGGTTTACAAAAAGGCTGAGTAGACTGAAGCCTAAGGTATCTAGATTTCGGCGGGCGGCAAATTAGGATTAGTTTTTGACGCTGGGTAACATTATACGGTTTGCGGCATGCTACATAATTTTCGCATATGAAATCTTATGTTATGCTACAAATAGATATAATATATTTGCGGCACTTGCGGCATACGGCAGCATATTTTGCGAGGCAACATCGTGGCAAAATAATCGATAGGTATCTATCTATACTAATATTATAAAGAGGAAAGATTTGTATTTCTTGTTTGTAATGAATAAACTCAAAAACTAATGTGAAGATTTCAAAAATTCTTTCACCATTAGAAAGCTACATTCACCCTAAGTAAGATAGGCTACTTTCTACCGCGGGAAAATGCCTCATTCCCACGGGAAAAAGGGTTAACGCGGGCGGAGCCGCGGCGGAAAGCTAGTACTTCATACAAACAGTCTAATTCAAATTACTGTTTTGTAGGAGAGTTTCGAGATTTTATGTTTACCTCTTTAAATACTACAGGCGATGTAATTTATGGACTGGGCTGCCCAGCAATCCTTATTACCTCATAAGATTCACTTTTAGACGCACAATGCAGTGAAAGATAATGTTGCCGAATAGGGGGGTAATTATATTGTTTTCTTCCGTAAACCTGGCAGAAAAATGTTTATTTTTCAGTTGAAATCCCAAAATTTTGCTCAAATTTACATCATAGGATTTTAATTCAAAATGATAATGCAGTTAAAGATATTCCTTCCTAGATGGGGTATTTCGTAAGTTGGTTCCCCTCACCCTGGCAGGGACCGCAGTCAGCCGCCTCAAAGTAGGCCAAAAATGACGATGTCTTACCTCATCCGATTTCAAGCTGAAACTAATGCAAGACGATAGTTTGAGAAGTGCCATTTATGAAAATATAACGATATCCGCCAGAATCTTGGCAGAACCTTGTCATCTGAAGCCCCAAAGATAACACCTAAAATCTTTGAACGGCTGAAAGTGAATCTTATGAGGTATTGCTGCGACCGGAGACCAGTCCATTAGCCCTACTAATAACCCGGGAACAAGCCTACTCTCATTTGTTTAAAAAAAAACTGTAGCTCGGCGATCTAGAAGCTGCCAGTGTTGGAGTCGATCGTATAAATGGCGCGCGCGCCGATCCTGTGGTGTCAGTCTCGCTTTGCCGCCGAGAGGATATACAACATAGCACCATGTTCGCAAAACTGGTGAGTTGCACCCTTTATTTATATAGGTTACTGGGTCTTAGTGATTTTATTAAAGTGATTTTGATGGTAATTTATGTAGAGGTAGGATAATTTCGAAGTGTTTTTTATTGTGGTGTTTGTTATACTGTATCAGCTCTCCGAGGGGCTCGAGCCTACCCTGGCACGGGAGATATAAGGGTGAACAGGCCGCAGTCAATACTTTATTTTAATTCAAAACTTTTAGAATAAACACGTAATAAACTTAAAACTCTAAACCTTAGAGTATAAATAGAAAAAATTCTCTAAGCTCTAAACTTTGTTGATTATTGTGTAGTTTTGCAATTGTAACGAATATCTAACTGAACTGAAACAATTAAGGTCTTGAAATAAATCAAAATAACATCAAAACATATTTTCATCAAATTCAACAATAGGTATCCCAAATTTGTCACACATCGACACGACAGTGCGTACATTGTCCAAAATGATACCTAATGAAAAAGTTATTTTCAGTATTTCCCTAAATTTCACACTACGTGAGCTAGCTTCTCGCGGTTTTCCGCACTTAATTTAATTCCGTCAAAATAAGTTATTCTCCTACAATTCGTCGCTGATATCGCATAGAGGCGAATCTCAATTTTCTAGGAAATTGAGTTATTAACACCATCATGTTCCTTGGGCTGTGATCTAGGTCCTCACAAAGACTCGTAACTGTAAACCTTATACAGCAGGAAATAGCGAACAGCCCTATGACAAAACCGTTAAAAAAAAATTTTTACAAATAGACCTATTTGAAATACGCTTATTAGTGAAACTTTCAATTATTTAAACTCATATGACAAACAGCCCTAATTCGACTTTCGCCCTTATGCGATGATCATTCAGTCATTCTTTGTTTATTTACGCCCGCAATCTCGCGGATCAAATCTACCGGTGATAATATCATCATCATCATATCAGCCCGTAGCAGTCCACTGCTGGACATAGGCCTCCCCAAGTGCGCGCCACAATACACGAGATTAATTTGTGATCGCGATCAGACGCGGTCTCTTCTTACAAAAGGCGATTGAATTTTTTTTTATCCGATTGTTAAATGCGATCATATCGCGTTTGGCGCAATCCTTAAACTGAAGCATAGGACGACCCACACTGCGCTTTGCAAAAGCTACTTGGCTCAACAAAACCTGCCTGGGCAAGCGAGCACCGTTCATGCGGTGCATATGCCCCAGCCATCAACGTTCCCTGCTTGAGAAGAGCGATGATGCTGGGAAGCTGTGCAATTTCCAGCACTCTCTCATTCGTTACCCTGTCCTTCCATGATATATTGAGGATGCTTCGAAGATAACACATGTGAAATGCGTTTAGTCGACGTTCATGCTTGGCGTACGACGTCCAGCGGTTTCAGCTCCGTACAAGTGTATGCTCAAAACGCATGTTTGATACATGTCCTTACTGCAAGGTGTTTATTATTCCATACTCTTGAACGTAGCCTACCGAACGTTGTGGCGGCCCTGCCGATACGGATGTCGATCTCACTATCGAGGGAGAGATTGCTCGACACTATCCTCGTGGCAGGATTTGACCAGCTTTGGGGGACATCCTATTTTTTCAAGCGCAATGTAGAGTCCCTCCCTGCTAACTGTGTCGAAGGCCTTACTAAGGTCAACGAAGGCAATCATCAGGGGGGTTCTCCGTTTCCGACACATCTCTTGAAGTTGCCGAAGGGTGAAAATTATATCCGTGGTCTAACGCTGAGAGCGAAAACGAGAGAAATTATAAATAGACTCTTACCGCATTTTAACTGCTTCACGGCCTCGTGAAGATCTCTTACAGTGGGCAAATCATCTAGCTCAGCCATGATGGGTAAGTTCGGAATTAGATCCACGGCTGT
This sequence comes from Teleiodes luculella, assembly GCA_948473455.1. Taxonomy (NCBI): domain Eukaryota; kingdom Metazoa; phylum Arthropoda; class Insecta; order Lepidoptera; family Gelechiidae; genus Teleiodes; species Teleiodes luculella. Next base: position 3,147,738 of record OX419608.1, read on the forward strand.
AGGGCTGATCTCCACTGGTCGAGATCAGTTTGGCCGCGCAGTCTTGAATGCTTTGTCATAGTTCTACCCAGTTAGTATTAGCCAGTTGGCGGCAAACGCGCTGCAAGGATGATTTAGCTTGTTCCGTGTGGTATCGCAAGGATTAATGCGGTAATTTAAAGCAACTGTGCGCTTGGAATCAATGTGAGGCTGAAGTTGGTCTATATTTTCGGTTACCCAGTCCGGTGATTTCACCCTAATGTAGCCGAATACTTCACCAGCTGCATTGGTGAGTAAGGTTTTAATTGATTTCCATTCCTCCTCAACGGATGCATGCACTGCCCAAGTAACTATCTGCTGTTGCACTAGTACACGAAAAGAATCCACTAAATCAGGATTCCTAGTCTTAAGAAGATTTCGTTTCTTTCTTTCGGGAGTTTTAGAACAGTGGATTCTTTTAAGTGACAGATTTACTTTACATGCTATTAAGGAGTGGTCAGGATCGCAGTGAGCGCTGTGAAAAATCTCGAATGTCCGACTTCTTTAAATTCCTTCTTTCTTGTTAAGGCAAGGTCGAGTTGATGCCAATGACTTGATCTAGGATGTTTCCAGGAGACTTTACGCATGAATTTGCCTTTAAATAAGTATTGGTAACACACAGCTGGAATTTGGTGCAGAACTCTAGTAAGCGCTGGCCATTTTCGTTCAGCTTACCAACGCTATGGTTACCTAGGCATTCAGGCCAGGCGGTGCCTCCTGATCCTGCCCTACACGAGCGTTAAAATCTCCCAGTATGTATAGTCGATCCCCTTTGGGCACTTGGCATACAACACTGCAGATTTTATCATAGAAGTCGTCTTTTACCTCTGGTGACAAGGAAAGTCAAAGCCGCATTTGGTTTTTAGTCCTAAAGACATTATACGCTCCAAAATATCTCGTGGTGTTTCAATAGAACTGATAAGAGCATTGTGTACTGCAAAGCCCACACCATATTCGCGATATTCATTTAGATTTTTGCCTATCCAAAAGAAAGTGTAGTTCTATTCTCGCAATGAGCCCTCTTCGGGGAGTCTGGTTTCTTGAAGTGCTGCTATAGATATGTTAAGCCATGCCAGATCGAGGTCGATAACAGCTCATCATCACTTTCTGGGCAAGCCCTGCGTTCTCAACACCCAAACCCGGCATTGGGCTTAAAACAGTCCAGGGGACTCAGGGGAATCTCATCTTTTTATATATACCACATTTGATTGACCACAGTCTCACCTGGTGTAAAGCGACGACGTGACCGATGATGGAACACGCTCAACCAGAAAATGCCTTTCCATTATATGATTCCGGGAAAACAGATGCAGGGAGAGAATTCCATTCTCTGGCCGTACGCACCAAAAAGGAAGACGCAAAGCGTTTGGTCCGAACCTAGGGGAATTCGATCACATGTGGGTTGTATTTCCCACGGCGCCGCGTATTCCGGTAACCGAATGTGGTTGGAAGGATAATTTCGTGGAGTGCCTGAGAACATTCTCCATGATACACGTTATAAAAAACCGAGAGGCTGGCGACTTTGCGTCGATGCTCCAAGCTTTGAAGCTTGGTCTTCGCAAGTTGGTCATCACCAATGAGTCTCCGAGCTCTACGGTCCACCGATTCAACGTCATCCAGCTGATACTTGGCAGAGCCCTCCCATAGGTGACAGCAGTACTCCATGCATGAACGAACTTGTGCTTGGTATAAATAATTTGTATTTCTGCATAACTAATAGAATAAATACTAATGTTAAATTTATTTTCAATAAAGAATTCTCTTAAAATCACCTAATTTTCCAAATTGACATTTCATTTTGTACAATTTAATTTTAAAATCAGTCGAGTTACACCTAAAATTATTCTGCATCAAAGTAAATACGACATTACAGATGGGCGTATATGATTTTCAGGCATGTTTTTTCAGAAATTTACGGGTTCCGGTCATTGTGAGTGACATAATCAGATAGCACGTTTCAGTAGCTACAAACACATATAAATTTTACAGCTATGCGCGTCAGCAATAAAATATTATATCCTAAAAACCGTCCGCATGTGGAAAAAAAAAACTAATTCTTGCTCTCCTGAAAAGTTGCAAAATGTGAGTTCCGCCTCTATGTTATATTAGCGACGAATTTTTCCTAGTACAAAGAGATATTTTTTTTACCTTTTTCATTTTAACTTCTTTTTTCTGTTGAATTCAAAAAGTTGTTCTATCTACTGTGGAAAATAACTCTGATTTGCTATATATAACACAGTAGTTTCATCTAAATCCATTATAATTATGTGAGCATATTTACCAGTACTTCAGCAACAGCATACACCTGTGTATTGTCCTAGTATTATAATGCCAGATTATCAAAACAAACGCCTCCAGTTCGGATGCCATCAGTGATCGTATGCGCAAGGTTGACAGTAGGAGTGACAACTGTGACATGATACGAATATTTAGTATTGGAATTATTGATATATTGGGTGTTAAATCGATATATTATATTCAAAGTTCAAATTCAAAGTATTTATATAACTTTAGCATATTTAAGCCACTTGTAAGTCAGTTAAATATTCTTTTGTGGCGAGTTCACAATTTGGCTGTCTTCTGTGGAGAAGAACTCGCCGGAAGAAACTCCACAGACGTTGCATCTTTTAAAAATATTTTTTACAAAATTATAAATTATTATTTTATACAATTTTATTAATATATGACAAAGGTAAATGATTCTTCGCTTGTTTACTTTCTGATGTTGTCTATAATATATTATCTAAACATCCATACAATACAAGTCATAGATTCTTGCCTCCTTTTTTTTGTTTATTATTTATTTAAATGTCGCTCACGCTCAGAGTAAATACATCTTCATATTTTTCAAACAACTACCCCTAAATTGAGAAAATAAATCAAAAAAATCTAATTGGTTGATCAGTTTTAAATTATTTTAATATTGCATACAGGTATTAAAATATTCACTTACTAGCTATCCAAGAGTTTAAGGCCATCCAAGTAGTTATTATTGCATATTTTCATGCAATTCCGCGCGTTAAGTCTTTTTCTTAAAAGGTAACAAACATCTAAAATTCCAAAATATTCAATTTAGTTGATAAGGATGGACTAGTCATACAATATTATTATCTGTCTAAGACCTTATATACCATTCATTACAAATAATCATATCAATAGCAAACATAATGCATAGTAAGCAGTTATTACTGTTCGTTCATAATATGTTCAAGGTGTGAGGATTGATGTATTTATTTCCTTGTCATTTTCCTTATGGTAATCCTAAGCAAGGTCATGAATAGGCTTTCAACTTACGGTAACATAGGCGCGGCACTTAGTTTGACAAAATATCTTGAAACAATCAAAGGGCTCATAGAGGTAGGCAGAAACTAAACAGTTTAAAATAATTCTTTCAAGATATTTTGTTAAACTAAGTGCCGCGCCTATGTTACCGTACCTACAGTAACACTAACTTTGCACTAAATTTAAGAATCGCTTAAATTGATGCGTATTTATTTAGTAATTTAGGTGAGATTTGGTGAAAATTTTGTTTGCTAGTAAACTTCAGACTTATTTTAAACTGTTTAGTTTCTGCCTAACTTTTTGAGCCTAACTAGACTTGTTAGTGAAAACCAATTATTTTTTAAGCTTTAGATAGCTTAGGTCTTTCTTATCTACGAAAAGCCTAAGACAAGGTTAGTGCAAACGGGTGTAAGAGCCGCGTAACATTTAAAGGAAATCAATCGAAATTTCTTTTATTTTCTGATTTCGTTGAAAAGGCAGTTTTTCTATTTCATGCTAGTTGTAGTAGAGCTATTTAAAATACAAAATGTTTGCGTGCATTTCCGTTTATCGAATTTGTAATTAATTCATTGAATAAAAAAAATTGTAGGTACATTCAAAAAATTTAATCTTATGTCAAAAGAAAATAATTTGAACCTAGGAGCTCCATAACGAAAGACGAACGATCTACCGCATGGCTAGCGCTTATTTTATTACCTATTACCGTATTATAATTATTTTTCTCTTTGCCCAAAATAGTAAATTAACAATGCCACCTATCTTCTATTTCTTTTCTGTTTAATTTTTCATTGCAAACTTTTCTTATTTTAATTACGGAGGCAATTAACCATTTTAATTACAATCAAATAATATGCAATCATAATATTAATAAAAAAGAGTTTGTAATGAAATACGCTATCGGCGACCGGCCTATAATTAACATTCCAAATTCGAAATTCCCGAACGGATAATGCAACTTAGTGCTGTAGCCAACGCCCTGCATTACCATACATTAGGCAACCGTATTGTTTGGCAAACAGGAAATTCTAGTTGGTACAGTATAATTGCTAGACAAGCTGTAAACGATTTATTTCGTAGTTCAATGTTTAGATCTGTCTATTAATAGACTTGGTTCGTGTTGACTTATTCAAAGGAATGGAACAATAGGGAATTTGTAATATTGACGCAGGCTCAAGTATAATCTATTTTGTATTAAACCAAACAGTTTATTGATAAGTACCTATTTAATTTATTAGGGTTGCCTAAAAAAAAAGTCTTATAGATAAGACCATCTAAGTAAGTAATTCTTTATTGCTTACACATTTAAAACCACATTTAAACCTTCACAAGGCAGTGGCCGCTAATACTGCCACCTTAATTTTAACCTTATCCCCTCAACAAAAAGTCGAAAACGAATGCATTTTGTAAAGTTGTTTTGCCATAAAAAGGGTTAATATTCCCCTCCATTGTTTCTAAACCATTACAAGGCAGTGGCCACTATATTGCCCCCTTAATTTTAACCTTATGCCTTCAACATAAAATCGAAAACGAATGCATTTTGTAAAGTTGTTTTGCCTTAGATAGGGTTAAAATCAAAATTCCCCTCCATTGTTTCCAGTTCATCATCAGCGCCGTCCTAGCCGTGGCCCTCAGCCGGGAGTACCCAGCCGGTGTACACCCCGCAGTCTGCCCCAACTACCCATTCTGTGACACAGAGACACTGGCCCGCCACACTCCTGACGGCATGCCCATTCCTGAGTGGGTTAGAAACCCAGGACTGCTGCCTGTCGCGCCTGTAGCTCAGTTGGCGTAAGTAGATATTTAAAATCTATATCGAGTCCGGTGAAGCTTGAATGATCGTACCTTTTCGACACAAGCTGACCTATGCATAAAAAAAAAAAAAAAGACCTATAGGTATACCATACCCTTCAGGCTGTGCTTCAGGTAACAATGCCCGTACCCGCCGGCGGGGGCGCGGTCAAAGTCAAAATCAAAACCAGTAATCAGAGACGGAGCCCCTCAGGCGTCGTCTCCTTAACGTTGTTTTTCCGTGGCCGTGGTCCGAGGCTCCCTCGAGCCACCCCTAGATGCGTTGGTACAAAACTACTCTGGGGTAAAGCCTTCCGCTCCCCCGCAAGTCCAGTGAAGCTTGATTGGTCGTACCTTTTCGACACAAGCGTACCTTATTACATCATCCATAATACAAATCTACTTTAGCTGTTTCATAAACCTGTTTTATACAGGTGTGAACAAAAATGTTGGATGAGATGCATTTTTCCGAACAACCTTATTAAATAAACCTTGGCATGCCTATTTAATATGTAAGTAGACTCCAAATAGACTCCAAATTGAACTTGCTCTTACAATCCAGGTTTAAAGCTCTATAAGACCACACGAACTTATCTGTGGACCTACACTGGACATGACTGGTGCCTGAGCTCCAAATTCCAAGTCACATTACTATGTCTACTCAAGCCTTGAGCTATCAATGATATGTTGTACATTTTTAAAGAATAAAATCTTCCGCTCCCTCGCGAGTCTGCTGAATGTTGATACTTCGATTTTCGAATATACTTTCTTATTAATTCTAGATAGGATAGTAGATAGGTATGAAGTAGTATTGGTATACTAAGGTCTATTAAAAAATATTTTTTTGTTTTTCACAGCCCTGCTGCCGCCATTCCCGCCGCTCCCCGCTACCCCGCTGACTTCCCCGCAGCTCTCTGCCCGAACTACCCATACTGTTGGTGAACTGATTCGGCGAATTACAATAGCATAGCTTCATGAAGATGAAATGTTTTAGATAAACATCACGTCAAACCATTTACTGAAAAATTTAGACACAGATATACAATATTACAGTCAAGGGCACGCTAAGCTGGACACTTTTTACTTTGCCCCGTTCTATGTCCACTGAATAAGGAACAGAAAAGTTCAGCTTACTTTGCACTTGAAAGTACAATCTATATGCTTATACCTACAATTTATGTACTGACCTAGAATGATTGGAAAATGTTTTGAAAACTCGTAATTCTAGACTTTTGAGAACCATTTTTTTTTTTTTTTTTTTTATAATTTTATTATTATTATTTTTTAATTATTCGTATTTAGATATCAAATAGCTTTGATCTTTCACATGTATAATTTAATAAACCTTTCTTATTCATGAAGTTATAATATAACACATACTAAGCTGCCATCTTATTTGGCATGACAAGTTTAGTATTAGATTTGCAGAAATTGTTTGCCTTCACAAAGATCTCAAAGTAAATTTTTTTCGAACACAGAAAATCTATTTAACTGTGCGATCGCAATTTCTGGAGATCTTGAATATCTAATTACTATGATTTCACTGCCATAACGTTTTACTTTTTGTAAAAATGTACATAGTGTTCATTATTGTAAGCTGTGCTTATGCATTTGGGTTTTATGTAAAAAAAATATGAAAGTGTAAACAAATGTAAATAAAAACGAGGACTTTTAAATTTTGACCTTTTATTTCTCTACTCTATGTATATTTTTAATTTTTGTTACAAGTCAGTCCGTTGGATAGAGTCTTTCCATAATATATAAAAATAAAACTGTTGAGGTCGAAAATCTGTACATGGAAAAAAAATGCTAAAAACCGAGTGAGGACGATGTAAGAAGTGATATAGAACTTAATATGTTGTTAATCTGATTGTCTGCTAGTACGGTTTAATCTCCGAAACTGGTAAACCAATTTGAATGAAATTTGTATGGTGTTACCTTATATCCGAGTTTTCCTTTCAAAAAATGCCTAGAATTTTCCAGATAAAACAAAAAACGCCTGAAATCACCGTTTCGCTCTACATAGCGAACCATTAATGCAGTGCCTATTATTAACAGTATAATTGCTATATAACTGAATACAACGGGCAAAGTCATGCGTAAAACTAGGTATATTGCACACCACATTTCGTTTATTACTCGCCACTTGCATAACCTCCTGAGACCCAGACACCTAAAAGTTTACCAATTTTCGTGATTTTTGGAACAGAGTATAAGTTTGATACATAGACCGCGAAATAAAAAAATAAAAAAATCCCCCCCCCTCTATTACTGAGATAATGCGCGTATCACTAGTGATACTACGGGTTCCAATCGCATATGAAGTCCAATAAACGTAAGCATTTAATTAATTTTAATTTAGATGTATTATTATCGTTTTAATAGACTTTTTTTTTTAATTTAGCCTGAACTACTACTTATTAGTGAGAAAATAAAAAATAATCAGTTTTGATTGATATTATACCACAAAAAAATATTTTTGATGAAGTTCAACTGGTTTCATGAGCTAAGTCAGCACGTAGATCTGTTAGTCTGACCACCCTGCAAGTGCTGTGCTTCTTTGAGTCTCTTGGTAACATGAGGGAGAAGTTCCACTAGTCTTCGCTTTCGGTTCGAAGGCAGATCTTTGACATCAGGTTCTGCTTCCTGTTTAATTCTGGGCAGCAGCGAGGACTATTTCGTGTGCATCGTGACAAAGAGGGGCTGGAAGAAAGAATTGCACCGAGTAGCTGATCACGTGTTTGACAAGATCCTTTTGGAAGTCAATACATTGCGTTGCATCATGTTTTTTTCTTGCAAATCCACATTTTACAGCGTCTTTTCAGTACTAGACCCATCCAGCAGCAGCTATTAAGTAAAAAATGTGGAAAATCGTACGAACCGTCTTTTTTCCTATGGAGGTTCTTTATACAGGTCAGTTCTAGTATTTCCAAAATGATTATTACGTTCCAATCGCAATGGACGGTTTCTTGACCTTCTCCTTGCAGCACTGCTTGTGATAACGGCTCTTAATCGGAAGAATCCCAGTCACTGGAGTCAGGTAACCCTGGTCTTACGTCCTCAAGGTCCTGGTCGTACAAGTCGTTTTCTATTTCGTCATCATAATCTATGCATTCCATTGAATGCATTGAATGCATAGATTATGAAATTTCCACATCTAGAATTATCGTTAATTATAAAACTGTTATTCTGTTATGCCCAAAGTATCACCTATGATATGTTAAAAAAACAGCAAATTTACCATTGAAAATAACTATATTTTTTGTAAATTTTTATTCTTATTAATAAATGACATTATGTAGCACAATACTAACGAAATAATAAGTAGAAAAACATATTTTAATTAATATTTACCTATATGTAAATTCGCCATGTCGGCTCCTGTGTTCTTTGAAAAGTTTAAATGGAGGGTACATAAATAAAAACTTGAAAAAAATTGACAAACACTACCTAATAGAAAAAAGAAGAACCTTAAGCTTCGAAATGTTGTCAAAAATCTCACGAATATTGGTAAATGAAGCAGAAAAAAAAATTAAAACCTATGTATCATAGGTGATACCGGGGGTCTCAGGAGGATAAGGGATGCGTAAAAAATATTTGAAATTGGTTAAGCAAAACGGATGTAAACAAAATTGCTTAGTTTTTCGGCTCATATAACGTCCTCGCCAGTGGCAAAGAGGCTAGGGTCGTTGACTCCCATTCGGTAGTTCGCGGGTTCGAGCCTCGGCACGTACCAATGTGTATAACTATGGACAGTGTGGTCCTTGGTATTTATTCGCTTTAACGTCGAAAAATGATTTTGTAAATCTTACTTCGAATAAACCATTTGATTTTTCCTTTCCGAACCTGACGACGAAATCACTGATGCAGTTAAAGCAGCCAAAGAATTTAGATTAGGTACACCTAACATAATGCCGTTCTGGTAGCGAATACCCTTCAGGTAACAATGCCAGTACCCGCCAGCGGGGGCGGTGCGGCCGAAATAAAAATCAAAACTAATGAGAGACGGCAGGCGTCGTCTCTTTCACGATGTTTTTCCGTTTCAACGCGCTAGGCTTAGGTTCGAGGCTTCCTTGAGCCGCCCCTAGACGCGTTGGTACATGACTACTCTGGGGTAGAGCCATCCGCTCCCCCACAAGTAACATTTAATTTGTATCTCAAGCGAGAAATGTAATGTCTTTAGTATAATGGCTTTAGTATAATTTTGTATATATCTATTTAAGTCTGATCTGAGTTTAAACGTCATTTATCCATTTATTCTCCAATAAAAATAAAATAAAACTACAATAAACAAGTTTATTATTATAGAAATTCAGGTTCCACAATAAAAGAAACAGTTGCCAGCCTTCCAGCTAATTCCGGGCGTACTTTATTCACTCTCCTCCAATTTCTCGTCTCCTTCAGTTCTTTGATGTTCTTCATCATGATACTGTTGGTGTCCTGCTCTAACAATAGCTTTTTAATCAGTGTGAGGAGGCTAGACGTATTGAAATGTTGTTCTTCTGTTAGTCTATCAAGTTTGACAGCTATAGCGGCTGAGCTTTCTGAAGTCATCTGTTGAAAAGGATCCAAAGTTACTATCACAATTAAGGCGAAAGTTTTTGAGTGTGTATGTTTGTTACTTCTTCACGTGTAAACGGCTGAAGCGATTTTAATAAAATTTGGTATGGAGTTAGTTGACACCCTGGATTAATACATAGGCCACTTTTTACAGCGGGAAAATAACTCATTCCCACGGGAAAACCTGATAACGCGATCTGAGCCTCTGGGAGGAAAGCTAGTTTTCTATAATCCTCATGCTTGGATGGTGGATTGGGGATCACAGTTGTAGTTGATTATCAGTCACACTGAGAGCAACAACGGTACATAGCTCAGTGGCTAGGGCCGTTCCCTTTAATTCAGATGGTACCTGGTTCAAGCCTCGGCATTACAGAAGCCAGCACATGCGGTTGGATATTCGCACTACGAGATTCACCCCTACCACTACGGAATACGGGCAATCTCAAGGTCAACATGTCCAACCGCATGTGCTGGCTACTGACGTATTTTCGATTTTCAAATTCATATGCACGTTTATTAGACGCTCTTATGGTAAAGGTAAAAATTGTGAGGAAACCTGCATACACTTGCGAAGTAATTAAAAGGTTGTGTGTTCATGACCAAACCGCACTTAAGGCCTAACCACCCTGAATTATGGTAGGCTCGAACCCCTATAGTGGGGTCATGTTGAACAAATTAGCCCTCACACCACACCAGTATTATTGTGTGGGTTGCGTACTTTCATATCCACAAGAAAAAGGAGATAGTCTGATTTTGAGCACCAAAGAAGAAGATTATTATTTGAGTTACCTTGATGATAAGAGGTCTGAGATCTTCTAAATATCTTCCAATCGAAGGATCCTGTGATTGGAGCAGATCTCTGGATCTCAGCCACCCGTAGTTTGAAGAATTCTTACAGATTTTGTCATGTTCAGACGCTATCCTCAACAGTTTTTCTATCTAAAATATTAAAAGAAGTATGGACCTATCTTATTATAGGTACTAATATTATAAAGAGGAAAGATTTGTATTTTTGTGTGTGTGTGTTTGTAATGAATAAACTCAAAAACTACTGAACCGATTTCAAAAGTTCTTTCACCATTAGAAAGCTACATTCACCCTGAGTAACATAGGCTACCTTTTACCGCGGGACAATGCCTCATTTCCACGTAAAAACTGTTAACGTGGGCGGAGCCGCGGCGGAAAGCTAGTCTATAAGTAGGTACATAATTATACATACTTAATGATTCACAGCAGCTATCTTACCCCAAACTAGACAGAGCCACCATCTTCGTTATTAAAACTTTACAATAATATAGCTTAATTAAACATCAGAATAATGGCTCGGGCTGACTACCTTTTACCGCGGGAGAAAATGTAAGCGAGGGCGGGGCCGCGGGTCTAAAAGCTAGTAGATAAAGTATATTAATATCCTTTCAATATTTGCTAAGCTATTAGGTACTTACACCGTATTACTACATTATAACTACATTCTGCCGGGACCAACGGCTTTACGTGCCATCCGAAGCACGGAATCAGCTTTCTTTTCGTACTTACATAATAGAAGAGATCCACATAATTGAAGCTTTTTTCGGGACCCACCACGTTCTTTTCCCCAAAAAACATCTTTCCGAATTTCAGTTACTTTCACAAACGTCATCGATACCAAAATGAGAGAATTATTCTACTGAATTTTAATTAGGTTTATCTACAATCATGGCTGATTCGATAGTGATAAAATTCGAGGGCCTTGTTATGATAGCTAAGTAGGTAAGTTAATTAAAAAAGATAATCCATACTAGTCCATCCATAGGTACTAATATTATAAATCGGAATGTAATTTTGTCTGTTTGTTACGCTCCAATGCTGAAACAGCTTAACGGATTGGGATAAAAAGTGATAGATAGATGGTATCATGCGAAAGCAAACTTTTTACCGCAGGAATATACCTCATTTCTAGAGGAAAACTATGAACTCGGGCGGAAAGATTGTTGATTATAAAAAATATGTTTTAAATAAATACTCCTACTTACCTAAAATTTAATTCCAGTCACTGTCCACGTGAAAGTAGTAAAATATTCTCAATTAGGGCGTCCGCTAATGCATGCGCGGGCGTCCGACGCAAGCGCCCGAATAAATTAAAAATTTCAAAAACCCCAGCCTTAAAACCGTTACTTGATCCTTTCATAAACCAGAAAAGAGCTGATAATCTTCAAATGGCTGAAGATATTTTCTTGATCATAGCTAAAAACACTCTCGATTGTGACACCTTGCAAACAAAAAAAATTAGATCAAAATCGGCGCATCCGTTTAGGAGCTACGATGCCACAGACAGATAGACACACACATTAAATTTACACCCCTCTTTTTCGTCGGGGGTAAAAAATAGTATGAGCTTTAGTATGAGCCTATAACTCACACACCCACACACTCATACTATTTTTGAATACAGCCACGCGAGCCGCCCGCGCATGTTTTAGCGCGGATGCTCTTAGAATGCTGCAAAAAAGTTCAAATATCTTTGACTTTACCACAGGTAACTCAGTGACTTTACTGATGGCTATCTTTCATAAAAAAATCAAAACATTGTAAATGTCATAACATAACATAACATTCCCCAATCTTAATATTTCGAAGTAAATCTTCTAAATTACCAATACAATTACAACTATAACGATAATACAAAGATAAGCAATTACTTTTTAAACTGAGCTAACTAAAAATCATAAAATCACAATGCATTTGACAGATATGTATAAAGTAAACGATTTGCGAATTGAAGAGATGTCTTCACAAGACTATGTGGATTCTATGTTTGTAATGCATAACACCATTTACAAACCAACACAGCTTACAATACCAGACACGTCTAATGATACCCTGACAGAAATTACATCGGATGTAAAACCACGGTATTCCGAACCATATTTGAGTGGAATTTTGGAAGAAATAATAAGGAAATTGATTGTAATAGCTCAGTATACGTGTTGTTGGCGAAGTAACAAAGATAGAAAGGGAAATAGTATGAATGTGGATGAGAAAGACGTGTCACACGTGGCTGTGACTGTTAGTCCAACAACAACCGATTCAGAAATGGAGATAGTATCATCTCTCAACTTCGACTCTTTAGAAGTGCCAGAAAGCCCTATAATAGACCCAGAATTAGGTACATCCAAGAAAATTCCGTGTAAAAACGCAATAAGGAAACTGTTTTCTAAACCTAAAAGTTTTAGAAATCTTGACGATGTAACTAAACGCAAAGTTGATAAATGTAGCGGAGAATGCTCTCCGAATGGTTGGAAAAGTTATTCTGCAGAGTGGAAATCTAGCATCAGCGATCAGGGTGGAGCCAATGACATTCCGAATGCAGGTGATGGTCCACAAACCGAACAAAGGCACCCTCAAGTATATTTGATAGAAGACTGCAAAGAACCGAAACGGCAAAAAAGAGCGTTTGATTATTTCAATGACATTTACAAACCTAGGAACAATATTGTATTATAAATGTTTTTGTTCAAAATTATGTTTTAATTTGTCTTGATTGGTCGGCAGTAGTTTGCCGCGTGGCAACGGCATAGAATAGTGTCACCCCCTCTCTTCCCGTGGGGGTCGTAGAAGGCGACCGAGGGATAACTACAAGAGGATGGGCAGCAGCGTCCTTCTGTGTTTAAGACCACACTGTTGATCGCCAATCCGCATGCCAAACGTGGCGATTATGGCAATATGGCTTACACAATTAAAAATCCTTGGGAGAGGCCTTTGCCCAGCTGTGGACGTCTTTCGGCTGAGATGATGGTCAGTAGTAGAACGTGGCTCTTAATTAGACTACAGCGAGTAATAGGTGTCACGAAAAAATACTGTCCCTAAGAGAACCCCACACTAGCGTTTTTCAAGCGTCAACGTGCGTCGCGCATACAAAATCATCCGCGTCCGTGTTTTGTTTCACTCGCCTTGCTGCCTATGATTGTATGCGCGACGCACGACACACGACCTGTACCCCTACCATGAGTTGATAACCAAAGTAAACGCGCTCGATAGCGAGAGCGTAAACGCGATTTTGTATGGAATTAAAACTACGCCATCTATTGACAAGTTATCTGAAGTAAAATTTCTCCATACTAAATGCACGTTTACGTTGTCGATATCGAGCGCGTTAAGTTTCGTTAGCAACTCATGGGTACTGTATCCTGGATATATGATGGCTCTGGATTTTCGGGAGTAATAGTTAAACACCGTTGGAAGGTTTGATCGAATCTCACTATATATTTTTATGTATATCTATATCTATCCACAATCTCATATGTACTAGCGACATCTCGCCTTCCGGGTTCGAACTTGTATCTATAGTATGAAAGTAATACCCGAGGCGATGCAAATTAGCCTGATCTATAGTATACTAGTACGTTACTTCATACAAGTACCGGGAGATGGCGCTAGTAGGAATACAAAATAAACTACTGTCTGTGACCCGACGCTCGAAAGACACTAGTGTGGGGGGTGTCTTAGCAGACAAGTAAAAAATCTCGTCATATTGAGGAATTTCAATAGAACCCATTTTGTGTTAAAATTTTTGGACTCTAATTTATAAACAATCACGTGGCGGAGTTGCATACTTTGTGAAACGAGGCGCCGTTGGCAAAGTCAAAATTAGACAGTTTTCTATCTCATTTCCACGCGTAGCTTTTAACACATGTTATCAATCGTAATTTAAAAATTGTTCTAAATTTTTTTTTTCGAGTGTCATGTGTTACACATCTAACAAAATACTGGGTATAAAGGATAATTAAATTTTTTTACACCCTGTATAACTGCACTGCACTTATGACGTGACTGTACCGTACGAAAATTTTTAATAAGTACTTGAAATTCCTTAAACGAAACATTACTGTTAGTAAAAAAGAAAGGCTAAAAAAGAAACACTACAAAAGTGATGATTTGGTATATTTATTTTCTATTAACAAAAACAAGCCGTAGCAAGAAATTAACTATAAAATGGAAACAGAGATTTATAACAAATAAAATATAAAAATATAAATTATTGCAAATAATTATCACAGAAAGTATTAGGTAAGTACATTACAAAGCTATGCTCGCTCACTGCTAAAACAATAAGAGTTGCTATAAGTGGTTATGGTGAGATTGATATTTACCTCCCGTTATTAAAAAAAAGAGATTGAAGTACAGTTCAAGGCACGTCAAGCTAAACATGAGCTAAACACTCGCCACGCGATTTTGACTCATAATAAACGGACATAAGAATGATAATGGAGTGCAAAGGTTAAAGTATTTAACTTGATCTGCTCTTGACTGCAGATTAACAATTTATTATTTTTTTTTTTTATAAGTAAAATATCAACATGAAAAAGTACTTAAACTGTAGCAGCCAAAACAAAGAAATAGTACAACCGTATAAAAAAATATGGTAAGTTTTTAATTCAGATGTCACTGCAATTAATTTTTTTTGTAAACAATTTTCAAATTGAAACAGCCTTTATTTTGATATTATCCGATACTGGTTATCATTTGAGCCCAAAACGGTACAGTAGCCAGCACATGCGGCTGGACATATTGACCTTGAGAGCGCCCGTATTCCGTAGCGGTAAGGGTGAATTTCGTAGTGCGAATGTCCAACCGCATGTGCTAGCTTCTTTACACCGTAGCTTATTAACCTCTACATAAATAAATACTAGTATTAGCGCAGTGGTTAAAAAACCTACATAAATTCTAAGTTGCATTATAAATTTATAAAAAAACAACAATATCACCTTATAAGAAACGTGAACATAAAAAAAGAAAATAGAAAAAAATTGCCAAGTTGCCAGCCTCCCGTAGTGTTGCCAAATCAGAAGGGCTACTCTTGACGGCGATTCCGATCCCTCGTCATTGAGATCGAACGTTTCGTACTCTCGAACGCCACACTAGTGCCACCTTAGTTTCATATTGAAATATATTAAGTGAACTAAATGAAATCGGACATTTGTCAACTCTTGGCGGGCAGATTTTCAAGAGAAGCGGTCTAAAATTTACTTTCGTATTGCATTGGGTTGAAATGGGGATCGATATGTTTCAAAAGTAGAGCCGCGTGTGCTAAGTTCAAATCGGCAAAAAAAAAACTTTAAACACCACACTTTGTATTTTGTTATGTTGTTAATTTTCTTTAATGTTATGCACCTTCCCGCGTCTAATATTTAATGGCCCTTACTTAGCTGGGTTGCCTGAAAGAAATTTCTTTAAGCAATAATGCCGCCTTTTGCCTAAAAATGCTGCTGTAAATAATAAATTTAACATTTTTTCTGTTTGCGAGTAATAAAGTATTTGTACTGTATTTAAATTGGAAGAATTAATTCTTACTTTACAGTGAAAATAATTCCGTTTAAGCCATTCGGGTTAGATTCAAATATTTGACAATACTGCATACAGTTGGCAACTCGACTAACCAAAAAAATTTACCTTGTGCGAATATCATTAACACTAAAATAAGTAACAACATTTATTACATACTATGTCCATTTAAAAATATTTGGATGACATTAATTCGTTACACAAACACTTAGCTGTAGGCTTACTACGGAACGCGCGATAAGCTGTCAAACGCGACCTAATGACATAGCTAACCCTGTAGCATGACCACTGTCACAAACTATATATCCTTTATCTAGCTGTCAAAACACCATGAGAAACTTGCCATATTGAAATATCCTCTTGAGTAAACGCACGACTAAAGGATGATGTGTCAAAACGTCCCCCCAAAAACAGAAAACTAATAAAATCGACCAACAGATTTGAAATGTATATCAGTATATGCGTCTTAGCTATGTGATTACTTTTTACTATGGCGACATCTTTTAAAGACGCGGGATATTCCGAGAAAAAAATCGTCTTGCTATTAATATTGGTACCCAAAATAACAGATTGTAAGTACCTATTGCAGACATTAAAAATCTTTTGTACTAGGTTTATCAGAGTCAAGATAACACCTAGCAAAAATGTTTCTTTTATTTTCAAATCCCATTGATCATGAAGTTAAATCTGGTTACTAGCCTTTCTAAAGATCCATAAGAACCTATTGACACATATAAAAGATCTGTTGGAGGGGGGGGACGGGGCTCATATAAAAATGGTCATCATCCTTTGGCAGCTAGGTAAGGGACATATAGTTTGTGACAGTGGTCATGCTACGGGGATATGTCGCGTTTGACAGCATCTCGAGTTTCTCGCGCGTTACGTAGTAAGCTTACTGATTTAAAAACATATTTTTAATACTATGCAAGAAGGAACATAGGTATTACAAATACTTAGTCCAATTTTATGTATGAGGTTGCTTATAAACTTGGGGTTCTTTTTAAATAATAGTCTTTGGTGCTATATTATGTTATATTCATAGCAAGAAATAAAATGTTTAGGAACGTGTCTCTAATACTTAATTTGCGCCGAGGCAACAACATGCTACATGTCGCATGCCACATAAATTGATAAACTTTTACAGTAAGATCACTAAGATGCTTTGAAAATTATCTAGCCACGATGTTGTCTCGCCGTAAAATAGACTGTCGCATGCCGCAAATATTTTATATTTGTAGAGAGAGCGTCGGTGACCAAGTGGCTAGGAACGTTGACTTCCATTCAGAAGTTCGCGGGTTCAAACCTCGGCACGTACCAATGTGTTTTCGAGTTTCGAATTCATATTACGTTTATCCAACGCTCTTACGGTGAAGGAAAACATCGTGAGGAAACCTGCACACACCAAAGTAATTCAAAGGTTATGTGTGAAGTTGACCAACCCGCACTGGGCCAGCGTGGTCGACTAAGGCCTATTCACCCTGATATCAGGGTAGGCTCGAGCCCCTCGGTGGGGACGTATATGAGCTGCTAACGAGAGCATACCACAAGATTTCACTGTTGCATGGTGTTGCTTCGGGAAAAATGTGGCATAGTGTAAAAATAAATTATTATAAAATTTAAAAAACAAAATAAAATTTTATAATTAAATTAGCCGATTTGTCTATTAGATGACTACAGATAAATTAATATACAAGGTAAGTTTCGTTTGTTGTAATGCCCGACCAGAAAAATAAAACCTCGCCATATTAGAACTAATTTAATAATGGAAATTATTACCATAAACATAAAAATATACACGTGGCGCCCCTAGAGCAGGGTTCTCTGTACATTACGACTATGGCAACAATTTCCCTTATAAAATTAGTTCCATTGAAATTCCGCATTATGGCAAGGCTTCTTATTTCTTTGGTCGGGCTTTACTTTAAAAATTAAAAATATTGTCATGATGTTGTTGTCATATCATAATCTTATTTATTAAAAATATTCGAAAATTGTAATTCTGTTGAGGTATATTCTTCACCTCACTTAATTAAATTAATCTATAAAAAGTAACCTAAAATTGAATATTAATTGATTTCTTTTAATTTTGTGTTATGATAAGAATCATGAAAATAAATTACTATGTAAATTATCATTTTCTGTTTTTCAAATTTTTTTAAATGACAAGAAAAACAAAGGAACTTAGTTTTGAAATAAGCGTTACAGTAAAAAAAATAATTAACCCAATCAATTTAATGTTTAATTTATTTAGCCCTAGCTAGCGTCCAATTAGGTCATTTGGAAGTCGAATAAATGTAATTAAAAACGCTGATAAAATCATAATCTTTTGGTTTCATGAACCGTACATTAGTATACTTCGATTTTTTTAATTAAGAATGATACAAAAATAAACCAGATAGTATTGAACACTATAGAGACGAAAATACATGCAAATGTTAAAGAAGCAAATTTTGTCAACTAGCTGAGGTGCGGGGGAGGGTTTGGCTCGGGGTTGAAAAGATATTACCTATTATAGATAGAAGATTTACTATTTATGTTATTTTTTTATTATCAATTGGAAACTTTTATTAAAGGAAGATTTTGTGAAGGGGACATTTTGCGAAAGGGACGTTTTGCTAAAGGGTCATTTTACGAAAGGGACATTTTGCGACGAAGTCATTGCTCCGAAGGGCATGCAGCTTTCTATTAGTCGAAACTGACGGAAAACAAAGATATCTCAGCGAATTTTACAGAATCGTGTCGCCTTATATTACGTCTCTCTACAACCCAAAAAAAAACTTGAAACACACAAGCAACTACATAGGAGCATACTACATAGGAGCTACGAAATGTAGCATCACTTGGTTTTAAAGAAGGTTCTTTTTTATTTGATTTGTTTCCATTAATTTGGTAATTAGCCCTCATACTGTGTCTTCCACACAATACCATAGGAACAGGAAGTGGATTACACGGTTTATGTCAGACACGCAGATTGACAGAATTCGCAAAATGCCGGAAACTCAAAAAGTCAGATTCGCAAAAAGCCAGACACGCAAAATGTCAGAAACGCCTAATGTCGGATGGATGAGGAAGTGTCTGCGTTGGGTGAACCTCTATGGGCCCATCCAACATAAGCTGAGACATTTCCTTTTGCCCAAATTGCAAACTTGTTTGTAAAATGTAATTTTTAATTTAAAAAGTTTTATTTGTAAAAAAATCTGAATTGTAATTTTATGTAACTTGACGTAATTTAGGCAATAAACTTCATTTTGATTTGATAGCGAAATTACTGCACCTTAGGTTTGGATTTATTCGATTTTTTACCAAAAGATTTCCTTGTCGACTTAGTACCTTTTTCGCTTGTTTTTTTAGGGGTGTCAGGCTGTTCATAAGGCCACATAGCTATGCATGGCACCAGCCTCAAAAGCAAAGGGACTTTGATTGTGCATATGATGAAAAGTAATAAATAATATACAAACGCGTTGTCAGTCGGTAGATCTCTGTTGAGTGAGCGATAGACTAATACTATGCAGCCTGTGAGGAATGTTGCTAGGAAGATAGAGCGAGATGTCGTGTAGTGACGGTACCTGGAAAAAATATAGTTTTTTTTTACTACTTAGTGTCTAGCTAAACATACTATGCCGAAATTACGTCCTTCATGATGTTTTTCTATATTAACGCGCTAGGCCGTGGTCCGAGGCTCCCTCGAGCCGCCCCTAGACGCGTTGGTATATTACTTTTTTTGGGGTAGAGTCTTCCGCTCCCCCGCAAGTCCGGTGAAGCTTGATTGGTCGTACCTTTTCGACACAAGCATTAAGGTCAATTAAAAAAAAAACCGAAATTATGCAACCGAAGTTCGGCGGCTGAATTTGCGTTCCGACGCATTCAAAGATTAATTTTTACCAGAAAAAAGGTGGCCGGTGTAGTGTTGGAGTGAGACAGAGATATGTTAGAGGGAGACAGGGCTATGTTAGAGGGAGATAGAGCTATGTTAGGGTGAGACAGGGCTATGTTAGAGTGAGACAGAGATATGTTAGAGGGAGACAGAGATATGTTAGGGGGAGACAGGGCTATGTTAGAGTGAGACAGAGCTATGTTAGGGCAGGGGGGTTTCACTCGTTAGAATAGGTATGACGGGCGAAATATCGCCCCGGCCGATGAAAGGCAGGGCTAGCTACATCAGTACGCGAACAGTCGCCGGGCGCGCGTGACGCGTCGTTATTACGCGCCGCTCCGCTCGCTCAAATTACGAGAATGACTTCACAACAATACGACAAATGCTGTTGTGTTTATGGATGCAAAAATAAAAGGAAAAGGACTGGATCGGATGTGTCTTTTTTTAGATCTCTTTTCTTGTCCTCATAATTTTCTCTGACAAACCTACAGTAACATTATGACGTATTTTCATAAACTAAAGTACTTACCTACCTACCGACGTGTAAATATAGTTTGCAAACATTATAATACGAGTAATACTATTACTTAGTAAATAGTAGTAGCATTGGTTTATTTCAACCATCATTTGTTTGAGTAAAAGGTAGGTACATTATAGGTTAATAAATCAGTAGCTTTATTTTCTCAAAGACGACAGCCCTAAAGGTGTTAGTAGAGTGGCACAAGAGTTGGCGCAACGCGAGAGAAAGAGATGCAGCAACTTCGTCTTTTCGCCTAGCGCCGTGCGATCTGAATTGCACTTTATTGTAACGAAGATAGGGTTGCAATTTATTTGAATTATGTCGCCTAGTGGAGCTTCTGTAGGGACTACTATTTGGTATTCTGTGGTTAGGGTGAGACCGGGCTTTGTTACAGTGAGACAGAGCATTGTTAGAGTGAGACATTCAGGCACTCACTTGGCGATGGCCGGCGTGACGCATAGCGCCCACCCCATGAGGTGGCCGGTGCAGTGTTAGAGTGAGACAGGGCTATGTTAGAGTGAGACAGGGCTATGTTAGAGGGAGACAGGGCTATGTTAGAGTGAGACAGAGATATGTTAGAGGGAGACAGAGCTATGTTAGAGGGAGACAGGGCTATGTCAGAGGGAGACAGGGCTATGTTAGAGGGAGACAGGACTATGTTACAGTGAGACAGAGCTATGTTAGGGTGAGACAGAGCCATGTTAGAGTGAGACAGAGATATGTTAGAGGGAGACAGGGCTATGTTACAGTGAGACAGAGCTATGTTAGGGTGAGACAGGGCTATGTTAGAGCGAGACAGAGCTATGTTAGAGGGAGACAGGGCTATGTTAGAGGGAGACAGGGCTATGTTACAGTGAGACAGAGCTATGTTAGGGTGAGACAGGGCTATGTTAGAGTGAGACAGAGCTATGTTAGAGGGAGACAGGGCTATGTTAGAGTGAGACAGAGCTATGTTAGAGGGAGACTGAGCTGTGTTAGAGGGAGACAGGGCTATGTTAGAGGGAGACAGGGCTATGTTAGAGGGAGACAGGACTATGTTACAGTGAGACAGAGCCATGTTAGAGTGAAACAGAGCCATGTTAGAGTGAAACAGAGCCATGTTAGAGGGAGACAGAGCCATGTTCGAGGGAGACAGAGATATGTTAGAGGGAGACAGAGATATGTTAGAGGGAGACAGAGATATGTTAGAGAGAGACAGAGATATGTTAGAGGGAGACAGGGCTATGTTAGAGGGAGACAGAGCTATATCAGAGGGAGACAGGGCTATGTTAGAGGGAGACAGAGCTATGTTAGGGTGAGACAGAGCTATGTTAGGGTGAGACAGGGCTATGTTAGGGTGAGACAGAGCTATGTTGGAGTGAGACGGAACTATGTTAGAGTGAGACAGGGTTATGTTACAGTGAGACAGAGCATTGTTAGAGTGAGACATTCAGGTACTCACTTGGCGATGGCCGGCGTGACGCATAGCGCCCACCCCATGAGGTGGCCGGTGCAGTGCGCAAGCGCATACATGGGCGTGGTCGACACATGGATCATCTCTGGGTGTTCGCACCAACGGAACGCCTGCAACATACAATGCAACACACTTTATTGATAACAAGTACAGAAATAAAACTCATAATACAGAAAAGTTAAAAGATGGCGGCTGGCGGTGATTATTGAAAATGAGAGCATAGCTGGACTGTAAAGGAACTGAAAATAGGTATTTTAAACATATTAATCGTCACACAAGAGCTCTATTTCTCAAACGTTCGTGTCACTAAGATCGCTCGATTTCAACTGATTTACACTCGTCACGAAAAACGGCATTTTTGGTTGTGGCCCATAGATAGTTCTGCTTTAGTTTCGGATACTACCGGTTTTCGTTCTTACACCATATCGAAGACGAGTGACTCAGAAATACGGACCACATACATTAGTTTTGTTGTTTAATTATTGTTGTTTTCTAATTACTGTTGTTTTGTTGTCAATCTTGTTGTCTAATTGCTGCTTTGTCACTATTGTTCTTGTCTAAGGACTGTAATGTCATTATTGTTTTTGCCAAATTACTGTAGTTTTGTTATCATAATTGTTGTTGAATATTATGTAATTGGTGTTGCGTCATCACCGTTGTTGTTATAATGATCGTAATTGTTATAAACTCACCAGTTTGATGGACCACAGGAGATCGAACCCGCACATGCCGCTCGCGAGGTAGGTAACGATGCTGATCAGTATGGCGGCTGTGGCAGATGCCGCATGCAACATCTTAGTGCGGCGCACAGATATCTTGTTGTACGGACTGTACTGCCAGACGAACGGATCGGCCACGTATATGCACAGAAATGGGGCTAGGAAACCGCCTGCAAGGAAAAAACAAGACTTATTTTATACCCTTTCGACGCATATGATCAAGAACGCAAAATTGAAAATTTTATAAACCCCCGCCACAAAACCGTTACTTGATCCTTTCAACAATTAGAGAAGAGCTGATAATTTGACGGCCCCGTAGCCTACTTGGTAGTATATCTGCCTATAAAGCACAGGATCGCGGGTTGGAATCCCGCCCAGGGCAAACATTCGTGTGATGAGCACTTGTGTTTGCCTTGTGTCTGGATGTTGTATGTTTATATATGTATGTATATCAGCTGTCTGACACCCATAGTACAGGCTCTGCCTAGTTTGAGGTCAGATGGCCGTGTGTGAGGTGTCCCCACATATTATTATTATTATTATTGATAATCTTCAAATGGCTATTTGATGGATATCTTCTTGGATCGTAGCTAAGAACACTCAAAAACTAGATTAAAATCAGCGCATCTGCACCCGTAACATGCAGTGCTATGACTGAAGTTTGTCACACGAGAAACCCGCCATATTGAAGTATCCTCCAATAGGATATGAGAATACGCACGACAAAATTATGTCTGTCACGCGTGGACCGGGCATGTTAGAGGGGCTGTTTAGGAGCTACGATGCCACAGACAGACACACGTCAAACTTATATTTTCATTTAACAACCCGCAGGAAATACGGTTACGTACCGAGCAGTGCTCCGGCGAACACCTGATGCGGGAAATGGGCACCCACATACAAGCGAGCGAGCATCACCCCAGCCAGCGCCGCGCCACACAGCGGATACCACACGTAGCGCCACCACCACACCATGGCGAGCTTCCTGAGAGCCAAAAATTCATTTAAAAAAGGCTAGCTTACCGCGCTTACAAATTTTCCCGTGGGAATAAGGCATTTTTGCAATCGGCGCAGTAGTTTTCGAGTTTATTCATTACTATCTTTTACGCCCCCGTTTTCCCGTGGGAAAGAAGTGTGTTATTCTGATGTATAAGCTATATTATTGTAAAGTTTCATTACAATCCGTCCAGTAGTTCCAGAGATTAGCGTGTACAAACGGACAGACAGACAGTCACTTTTATCAAAACTTGTATTTTTGTGTTCAACTACACTACTAGTGTAACTAGTATTATATTATCTGTGGCTACACTCTCTTAATCACCTACAATCAGTTTTTTTTTCAATACAAATCAATACACTACAACATACACCTACCAGTTTTTATGTACTATACAAGGTATATTTTTGTATGGCAATAAATATGATTACCTACTTTCTTCACTACATAGTATAAAACAAAGTCGCTTTCTCTGTCCCTATGTCCCTCCCTATGTCCCTTTGTACGCTTAAATCTTTAAAACTACGCAACGGATTTTGATGCGCTTTTTTTTTTAATAGATAAAGTGATTCAAGAGGAAGGTTTATATGTATAATACATGCATAATATACTGAAGGATAACCCACAATAACCATTTTCCCGAGCGGAGCCGGGGCGGGTCGCTAGTTCTTAATAAAAAAAAACATACTTGTCATTCAAGACATGTTCGATCCAGAAGACAGTAAGGACCAGAAGCATGGCAGCCGTCTGCGAGTGGCCGGAGGGGCATCCCGGACCGGTCTCACAGGTCTGCGAGGTCTGCCGGAGCACCGGCCTGTCTGAACCATCGTAGAAGTCTGTCTCGTGCACCCACCAGAACGGACGATCTTCTAGTAGCCACCTGCATAAGTTTTTACAATATGAATGATGTTTGGCTCATACACATTTTCGTGACAAAAATTATAACTTGTATGGGAAATAGTGCTTCTTTCTTCTACTTTTCATTTTCTTTAGTTAATAGTAAATGTTGTGACGGTTAAATTTTGTAAATTGTCATTTTCTGGACAATTTCGGAATATGGTAGAGAACTTGAATTGTGTTCATTTTACTTCCTCCGTGATTTTTCTGAATTATATTCTATTCAGATTAACAAAATCCTTACCATTTCACGACTGCGTTGAGCCAGCCACCGAACGCCATGCACAGTACGAGGTGGGAGGCAAACACGGAGTCCACGATGGAAATCAATGGGAACAGCATTTCAAACGCATAGTTTGGGTTCGAAACATCGTTGATGAACTCAAAATACTGATCGTAGTCTTCCAACCTAAAATAAAGTCGATTTTAAACAAAACAAATGTGTTTAATTCAAAAGTAGAAACTGTTAATAAGTAATGTGTGACATAATGACAAATTGGCTATCATGTCACTATGTTGTGATTGTCAGGTTCTTGCATGCATGTTATGTAGTAAGCCTGCTGATAGGAGCTTCAAATCCCATCACTTGACCTGTTTTTCTATACTAATAAGTATTATAAAGAGGAAAGATTTGATTGTTTGTTTGCAGTGAATAGGCTCTGAAACTACTGAACTTATTACAAAATTTGTTTACTGTTGGAAAGATCCCTGGGTTGCTAAATATTATATTTTCAAAAAATAAGGAGTAACAGCTATAGTAAAATTTCCTTTTGCACTTTAAATAGCCCTCTTTATGATCAATGATACTTAAATAAATCAAATTCATTTAGAAGTAATTTTATGTACTTTTATTCGACGCTCTTACGGTGAAGGAAAATATTGTGAGGAAACCTGCACACACCTGCGAAAAAAATTCAAAAGTTGTGTGTGAATTTGACCAGCCCGCACTGGGCCAGCTAAGGCCTATACCCTGATTTCAGGGTAGGCTCGAGCCCCTCGGTGAAGACATAATATGAGCTGTTAACAACAAAGTACCAAACCTTTTTTTACATGTTTAGGTCAGAGTCAAGTTAATTTAGACGTTTTATACTACCATATAGAAAATATTTGCGGCATTTGCGGCACGCGGCATCGAAGCTAGCTAGATAATTTTCAAAGTATCACTGTAAAACCCAAAATTTAACTCTCTGACCAAAATTTGTATATAAATTGTGTGGCATGCGACACTGTCGTATGTTGTTGCTTCGGCGTAAATGAGGTTTAGAACCCTAAATGTGTTGTTGTAAACGGAATAAAAGAAAACCCAGTGAGAGACAGAAATTTTTGATTCAGTCATCATTTGAATCCTATAAATGCCTTCAGACTTTTATAATGAGCATTATTGTGATGATAAACTTTTAAAAGCCCTGAAAACTAGTCGAGTTAGCTAGGAATAGTGTAGCAACTGACCAGTCCTGGAGAACTTCTATGATAGACACTCCCAATCCGTAAACGTGGTCCATCGTGGCTCGTTGATGGATGACTTCTGTGTGTAACTTTATTACATCATTTTTATTGGTTTTCCACGGAAACAACGGAACGAATTTGCAACAAAAAGTTGGCAAAACAAATTTTTATGAAATTATTGTTTTTTTTTATATAAACGTCAAATCGTCGGCTTAAGTCGCAAACCACTTAACTCCAATTTTTTCCCAAATCGACATTTTGATACCATTCGATAGAGAATTTCTGAACGCATCAATAGAAAAACTCTTAAAAACGTCAAAAAATCCGTTACTGTTTAAAACCCTAAATAGAAAACCTCGCAACTCCAGGCACGCCATTTTGTTAAAGCAAACCACGTAAGTCCCCCGCGCAGTACTGTTCGAGATGCCCTAAGAATCACTGTTACCACCAATAAATCCTCTAAAACAAATAGTGAAAGACGATTGTTATGTGAGATACTGAAACTGATAATAAACCGTCATCACCAAGCATTTTAACGATGTCTATTGTTTGTAAAATTGAGAGTAAACCAGGTATCAAAAAAAGATTTTTCGACGTACAGCGAAACCTTTGATCATCATCATTAGCTGCCAACGACAGTCCACTCCTCTAGGCCTCTTTTTCAGATCATCGTCACTACATCTAGCCATGGGCGTTCTACATTTCGTTTACCTAGACGTGATCTTCAGTGCAGCTTACTCCAGCGATTTTTATTTATTAACTATGGGCTTGCCTTTGGCCAGTCTCACCTGGTGGAAAGCGACGACGTGGCCGATGATAGAACACGCTCACCTAGAAAATGCCTATTCACTCTCGACGAAGACACCCAGGTTGTACGATTCTCTGGCTGTACGCATCAAAAAGGAAGACGCAAAGCGCTTAGTGCAAACTAAGGGGAATTTGACCACATGTGGGTGGGTTTTCCTACGGCGCCCCGTATACCGGTAACCGATAAATCCCCCCGTTAAATCGTCCCCGTATACCGGTAAATCTGGTTGGAGGAATAAGTTCGTGAAGTGCTTGAGAACACTCCCCAATACTCCCCATGATACGCCTTATGAAAACCGAGAGGCTGGCGACTTTTCGTCGATGCTTCAAGCTTTGAAGCTTGGTCTTAGTTGGTCGTTGCAAGTTGGTATTCACCAATGAGTCTTCAAGCTTTACGGTCCACAGATCCAAGGGCATCCAGCTGATACTTGGCAGAGTCATCCTGCCAAGTATCAGCTGGATGCCCTTGAATCGGTCGACAGCAGTACCTACGCCATGCATGAACTTACTTGTGCTTGGTATAACTGGAGCATCTATTCTGGAGTAATACCGCCGGACCTTAAATAGGACACCAAGTTTTTAGCGGCCTCGATGGACTCCCCAAAACCAATGTTTGAGGAGAGCCTCACATCAAGAAGCTCTAGGTGTTTAGACATCGGCAAAGGTGTATCACGGAATGTGGGAGAAAAGACACGCCTGCGTTTTGTTGGCATTGAATCTCACAAGATTGGCTTTGCCCCATTCAGCCACTGCCTCAAGTGTAAAATTCATGGATTATCGGATCTGCGACAAATGTGACCAGTTAACTGCCACTTTAGCTTGCTTATTTGAGTGGTTATGTCGTTTAAATTGGTTCTCCAACAAATTTCCTAGTTTCGGATTTTATCCATCAGAGAAACTTCGAACATAGTCCTCTGCATAGCTCGCTGAGCTACTTTAAATTATTTTGAGGACTAGTACCACAGTCAGTGTCCACGTTTCAGCACCGTAGGTCATGACGGATGGGAAGACTTTTGTATTTGACCAGTGATAAGTTGCCCAGTCTAATTGAATCCTTTATCGGCTTCCCTCACGAAGTATCTAGTTTCTACCCAACTGGGTACTTTGATTACTTTGCCCAAGGTAGACATAATAATTGACAATTTCAAGAGGTATTCTATCGACGATAATCGATCCAGGTACGAAATGCGCGTTAAACATAAGTTTTGTGTTGTCCAAGTTCATACAAAGACCAACTCGTCGAGAGGATTAATTCAAGCTGGTCAGCATGATCTGGAGCTCCTGCAACGACTTAGCCATTATAACTATGTCGTCGGCGAATCAAAGGTGTGAAATATACCTACTCGCCATTTACATTAATGCCTCGTCTCGTCGTCTCGTTTATTTTCCTTTGTTAGGAAAAAGGAACTGGCAGCAGCGTAAACAGTCCATAAAAGAAATGTCCCTTGAAAACTTACCGAAACTTGAAAGCTATTGTAGGTCACGGTCATTGAAATCCTATCTTGAATCGATTTGGTAACCGTTTATTCATGTAGCAAAACACTTAATTCCTACAAAATGTTAGTATTATTTTAGTAAAACCTCGTAACTCCATTTTTATTTACTTAAACTGACTTATCTTCGATTATTTTCTCGAAATCTGATTTCTACCTGCTACTATAATTGTTTATAAAAAAAAACAAAACAAGTCTTCATACAATTTTTTTCATAATTAAGTTTTTTGTGTCTCCTGTAAAATTTGGTGTGACGGAGTTAAGAGCTTTGCGACTTAAGCCGACGAAATGATTATTTTTTTACTAAAATAAAGGCAGAATTACGGAGCTAGACAGCCTAATCTTATGTTATAATTTCAATACCTCAACAGGGACTACTATTTGGTATTCTGTGCCTCAACTTGTGGTGTCGCCATCTTTCGTATAAATGTTCTTTTACTATGTTTCGCTACTCGACACTAGAGTGCGCTGTTAAACGTAAAAGCACAGAATAAGCTTTGTTTTACGTTTCTTTCTTATAGGAAGGTAATAATTGTTTCTTTAAAGAAGTGCGGCTTTACCATCTTCCTGGTTTACTTTACGATTATGAGATGTTAGGTAAATAAATACAAAAATCTACAAGTGGTAATATATTTTTTTTTAATCCTCTATTACGCTATAAGCTTTGGTCTCCTGATTTTCAAAAAATGGAAATTAAAAAATCTCGAGTTCAGAAGAAAGATGATTAAACTTTAGTTTTTGCTTAATTTTATTCATTGCTTTAACATTTAGAATACCTTACTGTGATTCGTAGTATTAACGCCTATTGATAAGTTCTATAATTTTTATTTTAAATTAACATTCAAAATAGACTAACATAAATTAACAAAACATAACTTTTATGGTTTATTCTATATGTAAACCCCTTTGTTTTAAGCACTCAGCCTCTTTCTCTACTTGGCGGGTAGTTATTGGTGTAAAACCACGCACTCAATATTCAAAAAAATATATAAACCATGCACTCGGTATTCCAAAAATATGTTTCCTTGTAAAAGGTTTAAAAATTCTGGCAATTAAATCGGGTCTATGTTCTTTTTTAGTGCCTTGTAAATTATTTAACATTTCCTGCCAATTCCGACACGTAAATGTTATATAAAATAAGTCTGGTTTACCATACAATTGCCATGGAATCCTGATAATTTTGCATCATGTGCTGGGGACTTTCCACATAAGTTAATGACAATATTATCATTTTACCAATGCCTTGACCCGTTCTATCATTATTGTACAGGCTATCCATTAAATTGTTATAATTGTCAGCTCTAAGCTGTTTTTGATTCATTCGAAGAAACAGTAATGTTTGAGATTCAATCCTAACATAGTATAGGCCAAGACACAATATGAAAATATTTCGCCTTAAAATAATGGGCTAAAATTTTTACGAACAGCAAGTCTATAGGTACTGATAAAATTGTAATATTGTAAGACGGCTTCGAGCAGTTCGACTATCTTCTCTGTGTTGAAGATTTTCATGCCATCCGAGTTCTTCATTACGAAAAAGTAAAGGAAAGGCTGTCAAAGTCGTTGCCGAAATTACGTCGCGAATAACGTACAGCCGAATTTCGGTCGGGCGACTCGGGCGTAAGTTCGGCGGCAACTTATTTAAGAGCACACATTATTTTGCCGCGTAAGTTTGCGCTTATGGTTTGTCGTCGATTACGTCGGAACGTTTTAGCTGCCGAACTTCGGTTGCGTAATTTCGGCATAATGTGGTGACAAACCTTTGTGGCGGCCGCCACATACTACGCCATTAGAAGAGCGACCAATAAGAAGCCGAGGCCTGAAACACGCTATGAGAGTTTTCGCAAGACATTGAACAAATACAAGTTCCAACGAAGTACAGTTGGACCGCGGTCGCCGGGCTCACCACCATGCCCCAAGGAAGATCTTCTCTTTGCCCCTACGCGCTACGCCTTTAATTTGTTTTTAACTGACTTGCGCGATCTATTATACAATATAAAATATCGCACAGAGCTTTTTTAGGTCTAGTTTTTAGATTACAACTTTAGTAAGACTTTAGTGCACCCGCATACTGCATACCTCAGCATTAAGCTTGGGTGAGAACGCTTAGCGCCCCGCCCGGGATTGGTCCGTTAATAATTGAGCATCATTCTGCAGAAATCGTACAAACAAGAACACAAGTTCCAACAATATTAATAGGGTTGTAAATACTTGTAAATGTAAAGGGGTGCAGTGCAACTAAGTGCCGAAAAATCATAAGTCAACATTTTTACGAAAATGCAAACCATGTATTCAAATAAACGTACATAATATGAATTCGAAAATCGAAAACACATTGGTACCTACATATCGAGGTAGAACCCGCGAACTTCCGAATGGAAGTCAACGGTCCTAGCCACTTGGCCACCGACACTCTTTAATAATAATATTAAGTAACTAGCGACCCGCCCCGGCTCCGCACGGGAAAATGGTTATTGTGGGTTATCCTTTAGGATATTATGCATTTATTATACATATAAACCTTCCTCTTGAATTACTCTATCTAATAAAAAAACCGCATAAAAATCCGTTTCGTAGTTTTAAATATTTAAGCGTACAAAGGGACATAGGGACATAGGGACAGAGAAAGCAACTTTGTTTTATACTAGGTAGTGATTATAAATTATATTATTTATTTAGTGTGTGTAATATTAGTGTTTTATTCCACAGTGGTGTTTAGAATAATACCTTTTGCTTAAAACTTTGGGACTAGCACACGGCTTCGCTTTTTTCAGAGTGCAAATCTGTTGGCGGCGGTGTACTCGCTATAACCTCTGGTGAAATTCGCCAAATTTAATCTTACGCTCGACGCTGCTATGGCACAAACGGGGTAAACAACATGAGATGGATCCTGCGATAAATTTAAATACGTTATAATCATAACATTTAAATTAAATTTTTACAACTAACTCCTTCACTATAATATCTGGGCAATGACAATGGCCCCGATTTTAGATACCTATTACGCGCCGAGGTACAAACCCGCGAACTAAGGTCCCAGCCACTTAGCCTTTTTTTTTTCTTTTTTTTTTTGAATTGACCTATGCTTGTGTCGAAAAGGTACGACCAATCAAGCTTCACCAGACTTGCCCAGCCACTTAGCTACCGACGATCTCGTTATCATTGCTACTAATAATAAATTGTAAGTAAATGGCTTTGTTTTCTAGAAATTATACTGATTTTGAAGAATATAACAGTTGCATTTTTAAAATCCCTTAACAATTAAGTAAATAACATAAATAAAAACAAGTTTAAACAAAGTTAAAGGTTTTTATAATTCATCTATTTAATCGCTTTTTATTTTACTATGACCCGGAGTGCTAAAAAAAGTACATAGAACACGATTTCGACGTCTTTTTCACATGGAATAGTCAGCAACACAGCTTACAAAATAATCATGTCAATAGAAATACATTTAAAGACTCTTTTCGCAATTCAAAGTTCTGGGCCGGAAGCCCTTGAACCTATTATTAGTACATTGGGTCGTCTTTTTTTTTAATTGACCTATGCTTGAGTCGAAAAAGTACGACGGATCAAGCCTCACCGGACTTGCGGGGGAGCGGAATACTACGGAAGCCTCTATCCCAAAGTAGTCATGTACCAACGCGTCTAGGGGCGGCTCGAGGGAGCCTAGGACCTAGGCCGTTGCGCGTTGATACTGAAAAACATCGTGAAGGAGACGACGCCTGAGGGGCTCCGTCTTTGATTATCAAGTTTGATTTTGGTTTTATTCGCGCCCCCGCCGGCGGGTACGGGCGTTGTTAAAATTAGGTTAGGCCTTCAGGGCTATTTTACTACCAAATAAAAATGTCTTCCTTTCTCTATGTATTTATCTCAAGATCGCTAATACCCTCTATAGCAGTGAACTCTCGTAAACGTGGTATGATCACGTAGAATTATTGCATTAAAATATAATCTAGCCTCCCCCCCTCGCCCCTTGCCAGTTCAAGAGGGGGGTTGGGGCGGCGGAAGGGTGAGGGCGGGGGTAACTTACTTGGCGATTTCTTCGGTATATTTTTTTTTACAGTTTCGTTCGTTTTTAAGTTGTTTGTAGTCATGTTTGAGTAGTTGAATGAATACTAAATTAAGATTGCAACCATTTTTTTTTTATAAATATCTAAAATTGTATCCGTGTGGTAAAATACTTTCACTTCCTTTCTTGGTGTCAGTAAAGAATATTTGTATTGTACTGTGTTATACGAACGAAGGTCCTGGGTTTGAATCTCGGTGGGGCACACGTCACACAAATAATAATATCACTTAACATAGTACTAATTACTACTAATATTATAAGGAGGAAAGATTTGTATTTCTGTGTGTGTGTGTATGTTTGTAATGAATAAACTCAAAATCTACTGAACCGATTTCAAAAATTCTTTCACCATTCACTCTGAGTAACTTAAGCTACCTTTTACCGCGGGAAAATGCCTCATTCCCACGGGAAAAACTGTTGTCGCGGGCGGAGCCGCGGCGGAAAGATTATATAATATAAGACTATCCACAAATTTTTTTAGACATTGCAGGCTAAATCCACTTTAAAGATGATTTTGTGCTTCGGTTGACACGTGTTTGGTTCTATACGGATGTGGTCGTTATGAGCCATGTCAGAAGCCATAGGCGGATCAATAATTCTGACACCAGGGTCTGTGAGGTAGGTTAACTTCGAATGACTTCGAAATTCACACGATTAGAAGACAAATATTGTGTTTTTTAAAAACAGATTTTATAACTGAACAACGTAAATAAGGGCTTATTAACAGTTTTTGAGGCGAAAAATAAATAAAAATAGGTCTTTTAAGTAGTTAGTTTCTGTTTTTGTATCTATTGTGCACGTCTTACCTCTGTATTTTAATCCTTTTCTCTTCCTCTAGGTCTACTGGAAGACATTTCTTTAGAAATAAGTAGTACCTGTTGTGTCGTCGTTCTTTATGTTTGTATTTTTATAATTTTCTTGTGTGCTAATAAATCTTAAATAAATAAATAAAATAAAAATAAACTTGCAAGCAACAATAAATCCATTTATTTCAGGCAATATTTACATATAGATGTTAAATATGTAAACAGAGGTCCATATTATAAAAACCAACAACCGCATGGTATATGGGCTGAGCTGAATGCGATAAAATTTTCGGATATTAGCATACTTAAAAATTAAAATACAATGAATGTCGTCTTTCTGTTTTATTATTCAGTATACTTACATTCATTAATTAAGTTAAATAAATAAACATGTACGTAATATATATTCCACTTCACTTTATTGCTATAAATAATGACAAAATAACGTCCCCATTATAGAGCTGCGCCATCAAAGCTTTCAGAACGAAAATAGAGATGTTCCTAACCGCTTAAATGGTCCTAATATGTCACAGTTGAAAATATCGTTCAATAAAACCACAATTAGCGCCTTAAAAAACTCATAAATAGCGAGGGGCGAAAGTAGCTTAGAATAGCGCCCTCATGGGACGGATTCAGAGTACCGGATAACCATTTTTTTATATGTAGGTGAAACTACGCCATCTATTGACAATTAGCTGAAGCAAAATTTCGTCATACAAAATGACGTTTACGTTGTCGATATCTAGCGCATTTCAAAAGCCAATAAACTCGCACTAGATATTGTATTTCTAATCTGAAAATCAGTCTAAAAGCGCCGTTCTTGACGAATCTTATCGCTATTCGCGCATCTCATTCACAATTCGTAGGTTCTGTTCAAATCAAACTATATCGCATCGCCTCTAGTTTAAGAGTTTATTCTTCATACTGTGTGAGCGTCGGTGGCCTAGTGGCTAGGCCCGTTGACTTCCATTCCGAAGTTCGCGGGTTCAAACCTCGGCACGTACCAATGTGTTTTCGATTTTCGAATTCATATGTACGTTTATTCGACGCTCTTACGGTGAAGGAAAACATCGTGAGGAAACCTGCACACACCTGCGAAGAAATTCAAAGGTTGTGTGTGAAGTTGACCAACCCGCACTGGGTCAGCGTGACTAAGGCCTATTCACCCTGGTATCAGGGTAGGCTCGAGCCCCTCGGTGGGGACATATATGAGCTGTTAACGAACGTGTGACGAGAGCCATCCTTGGTTTGAGCAAAGTTTATTAACTTTATTTGACGTCAAAAAATAATTTGTACAATCTTAATTCGAACCTTTTGATTTTTAAGGGTGACTTTCATCAATAACATTAATTGTCCTATTGTAATAAAAACAAGTAGTGATTCTATTATTAAAGATGAAATGATTGTGATTCACATGACAATTGGATTTAAATAGAAGCCTAATATAAAGTCTGACCAAAAAGAGTAGAAATCAAAAAGTCGCAGCACTGTAGTGTTGTCCCTTTCCAACTTATTAATCGTGAAAATGAGACGACACTACAGTGTTACTACTTTTTAATTTCTACTCTTTTTTGTCAGACTGCATTGACCATTTTACATTAAGACGAATCAGATCGTGTTTCTCTCAAAATTCGGTTTATGAATCCTTTCTAGGGGCGCCAAACAGTAACTTCCTAAGTGCGGCCCTGTAAAGGGGAAGTGATGGCGGTATAATGTGATTCCTGTGTTTGTTTTTTACTCGCCGACCACTTAATGCAATGGATGAGTGGCGTATGAAGCCCTTAATTCGTCCACTTTGATTTCGTTGGCGCCCATAACGTGAACGATGAACTGCTTGTAGGGTGGTAATTTGAGAAAATTGAATTAAAAAAGGAGCGGTGACGATTACTCTACGGAGCTTTGCTTTTAGGTAAACTGGACGCACACATTCGGTTTTTTCCTGCTCAGGAAATCAGATTCGGAATACTGCCGCCTTAGCAATAAGGCCGTCTCTTGTACACCTGTTTGTTGTAATTAGGTTGGTTTGTATTCTCTTGTGTGTAATAAAGTATATTCTATTCTATTCTGAATGCTCCGCTTACATAAAAAATGTTCGACAAGGAGCCACACGTTCTTACATTTCAAAACGGGAAAAAACTGACGTTCGGTTTTTTCCATACTAAAATAATACATAGTTTAAAAAACTAAAAAACACGCTTCCTGTCCGCCATCTTGGACGTCCACCATATTGGATTTAAGTAACGTGACTGTTTTTTTCGTATTCCTGACAGCAAACCCTTTCATTTGATACCCATATCATGGGGGTGGATTTCAAACAGCCAGTTCGCCATCTTAGGGAGGCCACCATATTGGATTTGTAATGACGTTTCTTATCTAGTCATGTATTGTCATCAAAATTCAGAGCGTGTGCAAAATTTCATCCTAATGGAAGACCGGGAAGTGGGTCAAATTAAGATTCCAAGATTTTTCACGTACATATAATGCGGAGGCCGCCATATTGGATTTGTAATGACGTTTCTTAGCTAGTCATGTATTGTCATCAGAACTCAGAGCGTGTGCAAAATTTCATCCTAATCGAAGACCAGGAAGTGGGTCAAATTAAGATTCCAAGATTTTTTACGTACATATAATGGGGAGGCCGCCATATTGGATTTGTAATGACGTTTCTTAGCTAGTCATGTATTGTCATCAGAACTCAGAGCGTGTGCAAAATTTCATCCTAATCGAAGACTGGGCAGTGGGTCAAATTAAGATTCCAAGATTTTCTTACATACATAGTTACTTACAAGTGAAGCTAATATAAAGCGTGTAAAAAGGGATGTATTCAGTAGACATGGCATCCGAATCTGAATTCCGCATCAGGAAAAAACCGAATGTATGCGCCCAAGCTTAAATTGTGAATAAAAAAATAAAAAAAGCGAGGTGGACCGACTATCTGGTGAGGGTCGCGGGAAGCCGCTGGATGCAGGCCAAGCAAGACCAAGACCGATTATTGTGGAGATCCTTGGGGGAGGCATGAGTCCAGCAGTGGACGTCTACAGGCTGAAATGAATGATGGTGATAAAATAAAAAAACATTTGATTGAGATGGTGTTGGATTTCTTCATAGTTATACTTACATCAAGATTACTTAATTTTTCTCATATATTTTGAATCGTTATTATTTGATTTTTTCCACAGGGATAATTTTTTTTTCAAGGGTAAAAAGTGGCTTATGTCTTTTCTAGCATAAGATAATACAATCATGGATTTGCAATCAAAAACATATTTTAATACCTACATAAAAATTAATAACAACCACAGAATAAATACATAACATACAAAAATACATAAAACAAAAAAGATTTACCGAAAAGTGGACTAATTACTTGGATAGAAGTCTACCAAGAAAACATAGCGTGAAAGCTTAACAATCTATAATAATTATATTTTTCTTTTAATTTATGAGATTACTTTGGTTGTAATAAAATAATAAGTAAATAATATTTAAAAACAATTACCTATTATGACACAAGAGTTTTAAAACACTAAATGAACAAAAGACGAAGCATTACAAAAACGTTGTTTATATTTAACGCCCTAAGTCGAGATAATAATTAAATCAACAATATAATAAACAGAGTAATCCAAAAATCTTTCATTCATTCTTGTTGACATTTAAAAAAATTACCATTCGGTCTCCCCTAGGGTTAGTTAGGAATAGGGCGAAGGATTTGATTACCATTGCCTGTCACATTATAAAAAAAATGTGTCGTAAAAAACTGATTTTCGTCATGATTTTATTGTATTAGGAATATTGAATCACTTGTATTAACTTTAAGTAATAGCTACAATATGTATTTTATATTCCTGCCACGCTCAACATTTTTATTTTTGCAAAAAAGCGTTTGTTCTAAGCATAATAATAATGGTTTAATTTTTTTTTCAATCCACAAAACATTTTATTCTCTTATTCACTACTAATAACAAACAGTCGTACCAAATAATAAAATAAAAATAAGTTGAGTGGGCCAAAACCACACTTACCTAAAGCAATTAAAATTTTAAAAGTGGGGTTTCGTCCATTCGGATCGATAAAAGTTATAATAGACTTGTTTCCTTTGTCGACGAAAAGAACAAGATATCAGTGAGCCTAGCATGAAGCACTGTGACAAGCCATTATTTCACATTTGACTGTCAAAAGGCTGCCTGCGAGAAACCCGCCAAATTGAAATATCCTTCAATATGATGATGTATAATATTATGTTTACGCTCGACAAAACTATTGTCTGTCACGCATAAAATCTAATGAGTATATGTTACTTTTAATACATAAAATATTTATTATTATTATCATACTAGCCTCACCCACAGTAAAGTCTTTTAAAACGAAGAATAGATAGCAAGCAATATACATCGAAATACGTAAGTAAAACATCGCCGATTTACCAAACGAAAAACAAGATGGCGTCGCCAGTAGCAGGTGGCATTGCGCGCCCCCCGGCGGCAATTTGACAGACTATTAATCCGGATTTTGTCAGTTTTAACCGGATTAGGGCGGATTTATCCAGATCTAAGTGGTTTATCGTGGGGCGCGTTAACAGGTGATTGGACCAATATGGGGAACTTATTATTGGGTGAGGAATGGGATCGGTTGATTGAATTATTTCTATCTATTCATTAGGCCTTAAGTTTTTTAATTTAGGATCGATTAGAAATATGTAATACATTTTCAGTATAATTAAAATGTTCATTTAGTTAAAATTATTACATTCTGTCTCTCTGTAACGAATTGTTACCAACAAGAAAAAATATTCAAGACATAGAATGGATTTTTTATAAACAACCGCAATATAAAGTTTCTAACCTCAAATAATAACTTAATAAACATTTATTGCACATTTTACGTTCCATGACCACAAAAGTAATAAAAAAACGTTACATACAACTTTCTTTACATTTGGTTATAAAGAAAAGGTCTTTTGCCCTTGCCGCCTTTTGAGCGGTCCAATAGGGCGGGAAAATATTTTGTCATCTGTCACAATGGATAAGTTTTAATAATAGAATTTAGTTTGGCAATGGTTACCGA
The DNA here is from genome assembly GCA_948473455.1 of Teleiodes luculella. NCBI lineage: Eukaryota > Metazoa > Arthropoda > Insecta > Lepidoptera > Gelechiidae > Teleiodes > Teleiodes luculella. Next base: position 3,185,858 of record OX419608.1, read on the forward strand.
CAAACAGCCAGTGAAAAATATTTATTTAATTTTCGGTGGTTCCGTATATGAAAATTCCGATTCGAAGTTAAAGTCAAATAATTTTATTCGAAGTAAGATTTAATTAAACCAGTTTTTGACGTCAACACCGATAAATATCAAGTTCCTTAAATCCACGGTGGTTCGTTCTACTTAAGGTTCAGAAAATTACTTTGCATGCAAATTTAATTATTATTTTTCATTAGACGCTAACTATCGAAAAGCTAGATATACGCCTTTCTATTCTTTGCTTTATTCAAAGGTTTATTCTTATTTTTCTTTTTTTTTACTATTATTTAAGTAATTATTATTTAAGGCGACGCGGCAGACCCAAACGACGATGGCGAGACGAGCGCTAGACGCCTTTAGCGATACTAGGTAAATAAGTACTAAGTACTATTTGGTATTCTGTGGCGAAACATACCAGGAAGAGGCACAGGAAAGAGAGTCATGGAGAGAGCGGAGAGACATTTGCCCAGCAGTGGGACACATAAGGCTAATTAGGATAAGATTATTTTAATTTATTTTATATTACTGTATTTTATTTTATTCAATCAAGTTTGTTCCGATTTTCTGCTCTGTGTTACCATGATAAAAAGTACTTTATTTTCTAACGGAACAACGGAACCCTAAACGTATCAATAGCCAAGGGCATCCGAAATGGCTTTATAACCTCAAGGAAAGGGCAGTTTACGGTAGTACTGATTTGTTACAGCAAACCGTAACATAATTCCTTCACTACCGCAACAACGGCCAAACAAACAGACAGACACTATTATTGTATAACAGTGCGTTAATTTCTTGTTTAAAAAAAAACTTTTGTCTTCATAAATGCTTTTATATATTGTGCCGTCACCAATTTTTATTACTCTTTTACAAACGGACTGGCCGGTGATAATTTTTGGCCAGATTTTTATTTTTTTAATTGGCAAAAATGTTCGAATGTGTTCGTAACATCAGCCTCGAATACTCGCATCCTATTAGAGCTTATAATCCCTCTACGTTCTTTATGGATAGGAATTTAAGTTAGGATATAAGCACAGAAGAAAAAAGTAATAAGTACCTACTGTTGTATGAAATTGTACTTCGACGGCCCCGTAGCCCAGTTGGTAGTACGTCTGCCTTCGAAGCACGGGGTCGCGGGTTCGAATCCTGCCCAGGGCAAACATTACGTATAGTGATGAGCACTTGTGTTTGCCTTGTGTCTTGATGTTGTATATTTATATTATGTATATTGCACTTATTATATTATTATATTAAATTACTAACCAAATCCATGGATTTACTTACGTTATGATTCGTTATGAAACATTTTATTTTGCTCGTTCTTATGTCCACTGAAAAAGGAACAGAATCGCTGTACATTTGTTCACCTTACCTTGCATTTGACCGTACGGTGTTATTTTTTTTCTATTTCTAAACAAAAAAATCTACAAACATCCCCCCATCTGATTAATGATTACTGAGGTCATCTCTCGTTCGATTTTCAAAAGAAATTGGGCCGAATAGGCCATTGATTCTCTATAATCCAATATAAGCCGTTAACTCCCGATAATATAAAACATTTAACACTGGCAGCGTCGACGATGTCGCACGATAGCCATTTGTTGCAATAAAAAAGAAAAAGGGTTGTGTTCTGAGGACTAATTCTACTAATACAGTTGAAAGCCGATGAACACTCAAAATGAAACAAAAATTGCATGGTCGTTATTCTGCTAATTATCATTATTTTACTGTAATAAAATTAATTATAATTCTTTTTGTAAGATCTATAACATATTGCAAAGGAATAAGTATTTAAAATTTTATAAAGGTAACACAGTCATTAAATTACCAACCACACTATTTTATATTCTACTCTTACGTACTTATAATAAGTAAGTAGTAAAACTTAATTCCATTTTTTTTCTAGAATTTTTATTTCAACATTTCAGATATCACAAACATGACATAAGCAGAATACGAGCTTCGTTTGATTCCAATTTTGAATTCAATTTGCGAGGGAGTGGCATGATTTTATTTTCATGACTGCCGTGTTATGCAGTAGACTTCTGGCAGAGATGATACTAACTATACATAAACGAATTAAAAATATGAACAGATAAACAATTATAACATTAAATAAAAAAAATAAAAAAAACTCTGCCAAAAATCCGTTACGTATCCTTTCAACAACTACAAAAGAGCTGATAATCTTCATATTAAGATCATAGCTAGATTTTCGAATTCATTCACTCGACGCTGTTACGGTGAAGGAAAACATTGTGAAGAAACCTGCACCCACCTGCGAATAAATTCAAAGAATTATGATTGAAGTTGACCAATCCGCACTGGGCCAGAGTGGTCGACTAAGGCCTAATCACCCTTATTAAAGATTGGCTCGAGCCCCTTAGTGGGGACATAATATTCAAAAAAATTGTAAACTCCTAATTACAACCTTATTCTCTCCCATTTAGGTAGCATTTTCATTGCGGTAACGTAGTGCACTGGAATCAAAATGTTATTTGTAATTTTCACTAACTTCAACCTTAGCACAGAAGAAAATAATAGTACTAACCCGACCTAGTCTTTCTTATGGTTGTTGGCAATAAATATCTTATGATATCTTATGGCTACAGATTGGTGTGTTTTTTTATTTCATGTTAATAGTTTGTGTTCATTATTCACTTGTTTATTTTGCAGTGTGTGGATAAATTTAAGACCCTGAGGTCAAATTTTTTTTATCTAGCATACTGCGAAACAATATCAATAAAATAATACAACCCTATCATAACAAACTTGTTAATAATTCACCCTACTAATCTCAACATTTTGTCCCCTCACGAACAAAGAATTAAAGCTATTTAATGTAAATAAATAATAAGATAATTTGATGCAACTCCGAAAATAATCTCGGTATCCCTTTCACTTGTTTAAGAACATAAACAAAAGTGATAACTAGGTAGGTAGGTTTAATTCTATAAAATTATTTTTTTTTTCGAACGCAGTGATTAAAATGCTCTTATTATTATTGTTCTGATTGTGCAATCAAGAATATAATATATTGTCCTAAATCGACCGATAAATTATGTAAAGCGTTCAGATTGATCTGCTCTTCACTGTACGAGTACCTACCTTTTATTATGCACTTAAGAATAAATTTAGCATAAATTTAATCTGTAGCTGACCCTGCTACGGCTACGAGGCGTAGCAGCTACGAGCTACGAGAATTCGTAGCCTAAAGCACTGTTTGTTATTGTGACATTAGCAAACTTGTAACAAAAGCGTGTCAGTGATCGCTTCACAATACAGTAAAGTACTAACAGAAAAGAAGAAATTCATAGTTAGTGTGAAATCGACCAGCCCGCACTGACGATCAAACCAAAGTCAATTTTAGACCGCTAATCTTGAAAATCTGCCCGCCAAGAGTTGACAAATGTCCGATTTCATTTAGTTCACTCAATATCTGTCCAACATGAAACCAAGGTGGCGCTAGTGTGACATTCGAGAGTACGAGACGCCCGATCGGAATCGCCGTCAAGAGTAGCCCTTCAGCCTATTACTAACGTGATCGACTATCATATGTCATATGGCGGTGGAGATTTTTTTTTGTATGGGTTCTTAAGGAAGCTAGATGATGATCTACTTTTTGATTTCTACTCTTTTTGGTCAGACAGGTCCAACTGCAAGAAAGTCGAATAACCGTAACTAAATCACATTGGTACTCTTGCCGAGGCTCGACCCCGCGCCTTACAGACAGTAAACGGCATATTTTTCTTGCAAAAAAAAAACGCATCATGTATAACATAACCAACCAACCCATAGGTAATATCAGCAAAGTTCCAGTTTAAAAATATTTCCCTTGCCCGCGACGATCTTCTCTAGCCCCGACTTTTTGTTCGATTTACCAATTATATATTTGAAGTATATTTCTGAAGAAATGAGGACTCAAAAAAAGAATGTAAATAGTTAAGTATGTCAATATAACGTTTATGACGAAAAAAAAATAGCAAGGCATACTTTGTCTCGAGCCACTGCACACAATATTATCCCTTAAGGTGGGCTAGCGGCAACTTTGCTGATAGTACCTACCTCCCAGAAATTTTTCTATTTATACTCTAAGGTAAACCTACCCATACGTAAACAGCCCAAAGGTGTAAGTCTTGAAGGAAGCAAGGAAAGGGTGACACATCCCTCAGCCGCGGTGCGCGCTATAATACCGGCCCGGTTACTTTTTAATCCTGCCGCTCGTAAACACCGGCTAGTGGTGTGCGGGTGTCGATATCGATAAAAAATCGATTTATCGATTCTTACATAACACACAGTAGAGTGGTAGTTAGGGACTCTACAACAAACTATATAAACTGTTGGACCAAAGCCTCTACATTGGCGGGGACGTAATAAAACCTCTCTTGTCTTTGTATTGAAAATTGTAACAAATTTTTATTTTATTTATGTATAGTAAATATACGTAAGTTAAATATAATAATAAAATAACATTAATATGTATTTAAATAAAATTAATATAAGGCCATCTGATACCAAACTAGGCAGAGCCTGTACTGTGGGCATGTGCTTCAGTAATTTCCCATTTTCGGCAAGCGGATTGGGAATTAAAATAGTTTTTAATTACACAAATGATCGCTACTGTCTGTCTATCTAATTCTACCTCTGCCACTCTCTTTCCCGAGCGTGTATGCTTTGAGCTAGAATTTAATTGTATATGCGCAATAATGCTATATGCAATTAATATTTTGAATAATTATTATTTAATATGGAAATGAACTTCAATCGCATTTGTAATTTAAAATAAAAAACGAAAAAGAACCTATTATAATATATAAAAAAATACAAAAGAATTCTCGAACCTGATCTAAAATAAGACAAGAAATATATTGCCATAGCGCCATAAAATGTCAACCAAAAATGTATCGATATATCTGTATAAACCCCATCACTAGTCGTAATCCGGTCCCGGCCCGGGTATCACGGATATTCCGGGCAATCATCCGGCAATTCGCACTATTTTCCCGGGTAAAATGTTACGCCACCCCCAAGGGGCCAGCCCTGATGTTTCTTTTATTCAGGAACGGCTCCTGCTAGCTTTGATTTCGGACGACAAGATGGCGGACGAATAGTTTATTGCGTTTTGCTGTGTAAGATATTTTCAGACATTCTTCTCTTATTTACGTCTTTATGTAAAGCCCGATCAGAAATATAAAAAACTTCGCCATATTGAGGAATTTCAATGGATATTATTTTTCATAATGAAATTTGCCAGAAACATAAAAATATACATGTGTCGCCTTCAGAGCAGGTTTTTTTATATTTCGGTCAGTCTTTTTTTACATTTAGTTCATTTGCTTAGTTAGGTGTTTGAAATAAAATAATCGAGGTAAACCATAAAAGTTACTGTTATATACTTTTTAAAACTTTCACGGTACAACAAATACCACGGTAAATATCCCATTTTAAATCTTAATAGTTACTGGTACGTCAGCCAATGAAAAATAAAAAAGGGTGGGGACAATGAAAAACTTTCATCTAAGGGGCTCCGTAGCTTATAATAAATACCTTGCTTTGACGTTGAAAGACATATTTTATAAAATCTTACATGAAATAAACCTTTTCAAAATAGGTATTTGAAACTTTCGACCAAAGGAGCCGGCCATTTTGACTAACACAAGTAAAGTTAGTACAATTTATTAATTACGTATATTTTATTCATATTTAAAACCCTACTTAATTTTGGTGCGAGGTTGGGATATCGATAAGACTTCTAAAAAAAATGAAAATGATATTTTAATAATGTGGAAATTTTATAACGACACACCCAAGAAGACACAACCTAAAAAAAGGTGTAAATAATTTGTTATGACTCCTTTAACATTCTTTCGCCGAGTGTAAGGGAACGTCAAACAAAACATTCCTAAACACAATGCTTAACGTCGCAACAATTGGCTATTGGTTGTAAATATTGTAACAAAATAAAAACATCAGACGTCCACCGAAACTAATCATTTGCTACTGGTCACTCCATCATCGCAGCAGGATATCATGGTTATTTTGTACACAGTTTTTTTTATGGCACTAGGTAGACTTTTGTGCCAGTAATTCGGCTTTATTTTACCGAAGTAAGAAAGCCAATTCTTGTAACAGACAAGCAATTCCGAGAACGATCTTTTTTAAAATTACGTGATGTAAAATTACTATGTCATCAACGTTAGACAAAGCCGATTATAGAAACTCGGCACGTGCAAGCAATATAGTAGATTGTCAATTACAAACGTTGATGACGTAGGCTTGTTCCAATCATAGGAAAGTACCTGGTGCAGTATATACGACGTTAATGACAGTACTAAAGATTTTCTAGTTCTTTGGTATGTTACTCATATACGTGAATTACCTTGGCAAGAGGAAGTCCCGTTTAGTTTTTTTTTTCGTTCATGGCACTAGTATACCATGTGCCAGATTTTATTATTTTTAATTTAAGTTGATTTTCAGATAAAATATTAAATTCTGTACGAAAACAGTAAGTAAGAAAAATGAATAATGAAGCCGATAGTATTAAAACTAACAATACCAACCAATTTGTTAATAAACAATATTTTCAGTTATTTATTTATCAGCTATACTAATACTAATTAATAACTAACTTAACATTATTGTAATAATTTCAATTTAATTGCTAATTGCAGTAACGGGGTCTTGCTGTACTGAAACTGAAATTGTAAAAACGGAAAATAGCAATAATAAATGATATGATATGATGGGTTAGTCAAAAATGATTCGCTCGATTTCATACTTCACGTTTGGCAAGCGGGTTGAGTACTTGAAAATCCACTGCCTTGTTAACCTTTATCGTCTCGTGTGAAATTACAGAATCAATTGGATTGATCTTATTTTAGTCCGAAAATCGAATGATGTTTGTAAAACAGGATACAGTAATAAAATAACGTGTGTAGATGCTTTAAACAAATTACTTTTCAAATTCAATTCAAATCAAAACAGTTAGCAGAATCGCAGTTCATTGTAAAGTAAGTCAAGTTTTGTCAAAACGTTTCCCGCCCTTTTTTTTAGAACAGGCTTTTGTTTATAAATTCATTATGCCAGGGTTGTAAACTTGTTTACGACACGGCCCAAGGAGAAATTGTTACAATTTCTTTTGGGTCAAGTTGTAAAAGCTGTAAATACGTGTGACGAGCCCTGGAAGGAAGCCAGATTATTTAGTGGCCAGTGTCGTTATTTCTTTATTCGATTTGAAAAAGGAACTTTGTTTTGTAACAATAGTAGTAAAATAGTTGCAACAGACGTTAAACAAAACATAGTACTCGTACCTACATAGTTGATACTAAATCTGAAAAAAATGTAAAGCAAAACTGTTATTAATTATGGTACGTAAAGGTTCAACTGATTATACAATATTTTAGAGGAAAGATTTGTATTTTTGTGTGTATGTTTGTAATGGATAAACTTAAAAATTACCGTGCCAATTTCAAAAATTCTTTCACCATTAGAAAACTACATTCACCCTGAGTAACATAGGCTACCTTTTACCGCGGAAAAATGCCTCATTCCCACGGGAAAAACTGTTAACGCCGGCGGAGCCTTAAATAAAGCGATTGATGATAAACTCTAAGAGGGGATACAATATGACTCAAGTGTGACTCACTGTGATATAAAGTCACGTTCCTAAGGGCGTTTACATATTATGCCGCAGCGGCAGCGTTTTTCGCCGCCGCGGTGCCACAGATACATAGATTTGCCGCCACAACCACGGCGGGCGGCGGCGTCACATGTCAGGCTCTATTTACTAGCGCAGCGGCATACACTGGTCCCAAAGTAAAAAAAATGGGACATTAAGGATTTTCGGATCGAAGGTCAACGGATCAGCCTGTTTTTTTTTTGTAGACAGCTGATGCAATTACAAGTCACTTTTATAGATATCGTTTTTTTTTCAAATATGCCGTATCTACAGAGATAAAAAAAATATATTTTTTTTTGTATGCACGAAATCATAATTTTGACATTTTCTTCCAAGATTCAAACAAATTTAAAATAAATCATAGCACACCTTATAGAGGGACTCTTGTCGTACATTTTTGTCATAGACACTCAACTGCGATTTTTGCGAGTTTAGGAGCTACAGGCACTTTATTTTTTTTGGTCAGTGGATGACATGATACAAAAAATAAATCAGCCTCATCCACCATCCACCATCGATCCGTAAATCCTTAATGTCCCATTTTTTTTACTTTGGGACCAGTGTGCGGCAACGCTAGCCGCTGCCACTGCGGCATAATGTGTAAACGGCCTAACAGGGTGGGTAGAGTTTTAAGGTTTTTGCATACAAATAAGTATAAACTATATTTGCGTTGAAAACGAAAAGACAGAGATAATTAGGTAAGTAAGTAGAGCCGCGTACCTATCCCGTAACTTAGCGCATAGAGTGCTTGTTGTGTGTGTGTAAGCGAGTAAAAAAGACAAAAATATGTTTTTTAAATAAACACGCTCGAAGATACTTATAGACGCATAACATATTATTTGATTAGAATTTATATACAGTAGCCAGCACATGCGGCTGGACATATAGAGCGCTTGTATGTGCTTGCATTCCGTACCATAGTAGTTCCGTAGGGGTGGATTACTGTGCTTTATATTCCTAAAACGATTTCTTTGTTGAAAGTACAATTTTCGTTTTCGTTTAAAATAAAAACAAAAGAAAATCCATCATGGCGGAGCAGTTGGTGAATTTGGCGCGAAAATTAGCGCAATTTAGAACGCGCGGATAAACGGCCATCATTGGCGGCGGCTGCGCAAGGATTGTTTTATGATATGCCATTAAACTGTAAACAGTGAGGTGCACGAAAGATTAAGGGAGATATCCCAGAACTGTTATTCTACTAATTAAAGCAAAAAATAATTTTCTGATGTCACGATTGCGGTCGTTCGCACCTCTTTCCTTCATACTATCTATTGATTTGGGAGTCGAATTTTATTTAAATTCATATTATTATTTGAACCCTGCTCTTCCGGCTCGTTAGTCAATGGAAGTTTTCCTGACTTTTCATAGTTAGCGGCAAAAACAATGCACATAGAGTCTGTGCGGAAAGAGAATAGGATTTAGATTTGAGGGCGCAGTAGTGCTTTTCTACCGTATTTGTCATACTGGCAGCACATTATAGCATAACTGTAACATCTTGATATTTATTATACTTAAATAAAACCATGTTAATGATTTCCGATTCTGTCTGTCTGTCTGTCTTTTGTGTTAATGTTAGTAAATCTGTAAATCTATGTTAGTTCCGTTTTTCGCCACGCCTATTCTCTTTCCGCACAGACTCTAATAATATTTTATATATCGTCACCCGGCTCGTCACAGCTTTTGTCCAATTCCTTTTTTTTACAAATTGGGCAAAAAACTCGCAGTATTTGCACTTATAAAATTTACGCATTTGTTTTAAAGATTTAAAGATAATTATACAATAACTAACAAACAACACAATAAATTTTACCTAAATAACTTTCATACTTTTTTTTTCAGTAGATAGATTTTTTGTGTCTCCTGTAATACTTTGTTGAAGTGTATTTCTCCGCCGGGTGACGATATGGGAAATTAAAGGGATTCTTGTGACGTCATATTTGCCATTGAGCATATTTGTACGATTTTTACCTTGCATATAATAAAACAATATTGTTTAAGATAGTTTATATGACGACAACCAATATTCCTAATTCCTATTAATTAAAAAACAAGCTCGTTAGATTAATAATTTATTCAAAAAAAGTAAGTACAAAAACACAATTAGTTCGATTAACGAATGGCTCAAAGGAGGGTGTAGAGTGCGTGTAGTTCGAAAACGGGTGGGAATATTGAAAACAAAACAAAAAGTAGAACAAAAGTTATAGAGAATTTTATAAGCTTTCATTTCATCTTAAATTATATTTTGCTACAACGCACCGTTTCTGTAATATTGGCGAAAAACTGAAAAATGATACCTTTGACCTCCCCGGCTCACCTCCTAGACGTCGGGACTTTTAGTATGTTTTGTCCCTAAGCACCCTGAATAAGTTTCTGAAGAAATCGCTAAGGCCCGCTCACTACTCACGGACTAAATGTAATATTTTCAGAAAGTCGCAGTCGAAGAAAAATAAAATAAAATAAATTTCTAAACTGAGCCATGTCCATACTAATGCAACATTGTAGCAACGCTCGCTGAATAAAAGCAGGAAAATTACTTTTCCGCTCGCGAAATCCAAAATGGCGTAACACCCTACTATTTCCCTCTCTCTCTAACTAAAGCTGTCCTATATCTCTGTCTTTTTCGCACCTACAGATGAAAACAAAGCGAGGTAAGCCTTTTTTAAACTAGGGTTTGTTCATGAATCGTGCTCAGCTGCCATGATGGCAGATTATACAACGCAATAAGGTTCAAAATTTCCCATACACATTTCCATAGTAGTTGTTATGGAAAAACTGTTAGGGATTTTACAGGCTTTTATTTGCGTGCAGCTATTGGTTGTTTCGAAAAAAGAACGTGGCTCTTGATTGGTCCACACAAATTTGCTGTTTTCTGCTATTGTTGTGTGTTAATTTGACAAGTCGTAATTGAATTTGTTTTATTGAGTGGTGGGGTACGAAAAATGCAGGTATAATTTTATCATACTCATACTAATATTCAAACGAGAAAAGATTTTTATTTTTGTGTCTGTATGTTTATAATGAATAAACTCAAAAACTACTGTGCCGATTTCAAAAAATATTTCACCATTAGTAAGCTACTTGTACATTCACCCTGAGTAACATAGGCTACCTTTTACCGCAAGGAAATCCCTCATTCCCACCGGAAAAAAGCTGCGGCGGGAAAGTACCTAGTCTTTTATAAAGTTTAAAAACCAACTGAAATAAAATTTACATACTTTTAACACCCAACATTACTTTTCAAAACATGATAACATTTTTGGCGTAACACTCGACATGGAGGAGGAATCAGGAGGATGGAGGAATCAGGAGGATGGAGGAAATCAGTAATACATCTTTCTATTTAAAAAAATTACTTAGTGGAGAGAGTCCATTAGAGCTAGCGGTTCTTCTCCATGGCACTCCACATTGCGCGAACCCGCCATTTATGTTAAAACTGATATCGCATCGCCTCTTTTAGATTGTTTGATCTCTTTTTTATTGCTTAGACTTGTACATTGTTTGAGACGAGAGCCGGTCTTGGGCAGAGCAAAGCTTATTAACTTCTGATATGACGTCATTATGTGTTTTTAAATTTTTTTGATTGAAAGATATTTGACTCTGTCGTACCCTTAGAGAATAAATATACATGGAGCACGCCCATCGCTCCGCTGCCTTTATGTCAAGCGTAAGCAAATTTTGGCAGATTTTGTATGGGCGGTGAACCAATAACATTTTCTTTTTTGATTTGTTCCTCGAGTCATGTTTGCAACTTATCACTGCACATTTCAAAATGTTCTCCTATTAAATTTCTTATTTTCACCGGGAAAAATAATCAGCTCCGATAACCATTTGATACTAAATGAACGCGCTGAAGATATTCGGACTGTTCATATCCGTGCTTACGGTTCATACTCGATTAGGCGTACTCTATCCCTCTTAGAATTTTTTCTGTTTATACTCTAAGGTCGTACCATTTCGACACTAGCGAAAGTCTATTAAAAATAAATGAATAAAAAAAGTCATAGGAACACAATTTTTATTTTCATTCCAAATTACAGTAAAACATAATTGTCATTACATTTTTGTTACTCTTACTTAAACCCTTCGTTTTGATACACCACTCAATAAGTTTGGAACAAAAAAATATATTTAAAGACACATAATTTGCCGCCAAAAATCGGTTTTATTGTTTTTGTTTATAATATTTAGATATCCAGTATCTCTTTCACTATTAACACGAATCTCTTGATAAGTAACTTTTACGTTAACATGTTATCAAGGTGTTCAGGTTACATTATAGCGTACAAAAAAAATTATACATGCAAACATACATGCATTCAAAAAACATTGTTGCCTTTGGTAGTCGGGTAAAAAATATAACCTTCCCTATCAATTGTCATGTCAATTCCCGTCAAGCCATGGTCACCCTACACTCGCTATTTGTTCCTCCTCCCGTATCATTTATTAACTCCTTATCTGCTGTTCCTAGGAGTTATACATCCCGCTATTATAGATAAGTATACATCTCATTATTCCATGTTGTATACAGGGTGTATCGCGCTGTGTTCATAATCACTCTTTCTCACATTATCTCTTTCTATCTCTTTCTCACGTCGCGTCAGTTGTAAGGTCAATGGCCTACTTTAAAAACCTCATGTTAGAGTTATTGAACTATCTACCGATTATCTATCTATTTATCTATCGAAGTTTACATTGTAACCCTGAAAGTATATTAAATTCAGAATGCTCTGGAATCCTTTCAAAGTATGAAAAAACAATCATTAATACCTAGTCATAGTTTTTAAAACAAGACTTATAGATGTAAAAATTATAGCTTTTAGGTGCCCTCCGCAGAAATTAAAATTGTGTAAGGACTTCATTTTATTTTTGCTAAGTTTATATTGATCTTACAACACTTTTCCTTCTGTACTTGTCTTTCTATTTTTTTGTACACATACAAAAAATATGTATTATTATAAAGTAATTTAAATTTAGAATAAGATTTAACTAAAAAAAATTTTATGACCCGTCCCGCTCCCAAAACTACAAAAGGCATAAAAGCAAATTTTGGTCTTTGGCCCACAGTCACATAAATATCGTGAGTCAATCAAATAGGGCAAAGATAAATAATGGTAGGGGAAAACACCATGTATATTAGTTTATTATAGATATGCATCTTTCCTTATGATGAGAAAAGATATTTGGCCCAAACTCTGTCCGTTCTCATGGATATATTCATTGGGTTTTTTGCTGATGTATTACATTGGGTTATAGATCGTAAACTTTATGTTATGTACAGTGTTACGTGAGGAGGTAAATATATTTTTATTTTACGAGCCATTTCATTACAATGAATTGTATATTTTTTGCCATAAAATATGGTTACCTACCTATACATGAAGTTTAGTTTGTCGCTTTGTTCCGATTATTTAAATAAAGAGCAGCTGATCTATATTTTTGATTATAAATAATTAATCAAGACCTAGATATACTTTGGCAATGAAAATAAAAGAACTAGCCCAAGCATATCTCTAGAGTAAAGTAGAATCATATTATTAGCAATTTAGTTAATATTCAGCAGCAGATTTATACTCAACAGAAGAAGGAAAGTATTCGGTGTCCACGAAAATTTTCGAAATCATTGTCACCCTACACTGAAAGTCGTTTTTCTTTTATTCGCTTATCATTTATTACATTGTGCATTCCTCGCCCTGTCCAGGCCTGGAGTGAGAAGCTATTGCTGACTTTTTAGTGTAAACGTGTTTTTAACTACTGGCAACACCAATATTACCCACATAATTTTCAATATTAAGGCACTTACCCTCGTTTTGGTGTATATTTACCACTACTCGTCCACGCCGGGTGGGGGCGCGCGCGCTCACCGCAGAGCGCCGCAGCGCACCTTGCCTCATTGCGTTGTTGAATTTTGAAGTGACAACACGTGTTTTACTGGTGATTCTGTCCGACTGTATATCAATACCGACATGAATTACCGATTATGGCAACACATTGCACGCAGTACGTACGAGTTGCGGAAGAAAAGGTGGACAGTTCTGCGGATTGTGGAGCACGAGTTTTGGAGGTGTCGAATTTGGAAAGGTTTTTTAAACCAGGCAGGTTAGTACTCTAAATTATTGCTTGAACAATCATTATTCGACACATTTATTTTTCGAACTTTGAAATAGTGCCGAATTTAATGTCAAATTAATTCGGTACTCCTGATTGGCTGATAAATTTACATGAAAGAAGACCTTTTCTTTTCATTCGACGAAAGCAAGTTTCTTTTTTATTTTATTTTATTATTATTTATTTTTATTTACTTTTTGAGACAATAATTTTTGAACGTTATTACAAAGAGATTGGTCGTGTTAATGGAACTTTAGTTTTTGGTAAAGCCTATCGAAATTTGAAAACAATTGGTTTTCAACCTCTTTGACCCTGGGCCAATCAGGAGGTTAACCACGAGACGAATTTACGTCACGTGATAAACAAGAACGTGAGACTTCCTCGTCACGGGGACTAATCAATATACCGCCAGTTTTATAGTTGTGATTTATGGTGACCGTTTCGGGTTATCAAGCCGAGATCGTCTAATTCTTTATTATTTTATTTTATAAATCACTGCAAGATTTTTGATAATTTATATGCTCTTAGTATCCGTTTGGAACTATATATATACCTGGGTACTTATACAAGTACCTAGGTACTGTGGAGTTCGCATTAATGCTTTTGCGATCTCCTTTCGAATGTAACTGGCGCTTATGTTGCTATTCTAGAAGAATGATATTATTTTGATTTGAGAATTGTCTCGCTTAACACAGTTGACAACCCTAAACTCATGACCTAAAAGTGGACAGGGCAAAATAAACACTTAACATAACAACCTGTCAACAAAGTCTGTTGCTAACAGCTTCCTGGTGCAATGCAAGCAAACAAACCAGACCATTGCACAAGAAACGAATGCCAAAACCTGTCCCAAAAGACAGTCGCATCATTGATCAGGTTGGACTACCAAACACCGAGGCTATAAGCCAATAGACTCTAGTCCTAACAGCGTCACAGAATGAGTAACAGTCAACCTGTCAAATCAGAAGTTGAAACCAGCGTCCAAGAATTAATTTATTAAAATGTTTTAAAAATATTAATAATAATCAATAATCCAAACCAGGACACGCAAGCAACAACGCCCAACAACGACAAACGAACAATTAGACAAAGGGCGCACGCATCCTAACTAATACTTAAATATCTCAACCTAAGTTAAGTTGACATCAATCAGGGTAGCTTGTGACCGCGGGGGATGTGGAGTTCGCATTAATGCTTTTGCGATCTCCTTTCGAATGTAACTGGCGCTTATGTTGCTATTCTAGAAGAATGATATTATTTTGATTTGAGAATTGTCTCGCATGTTAAAAAAAAGAATATCATTATTATTATGGTGATGGTCTTGAAGTGATCAGTATTACTTAAAAGAAAAATATAAAATATACATAAAGAATACTCTCTTTCAATCATTAGGGAGTTCATTGGATTATTATAGTACAATAGTGGGTTGCGGGTACTCACATCTCTCTATTGTGATACGGCTTGTGTATGTCGTTGGCACCGCCACGCTTAATAGCTGGCGCAGCCAATCTGATACCGAGTGAGGAGAAAGCAAGGTATTAGTGGGTTCCTGGTTTTGAACAGCATTCATTTATCTTCCACTCATTACCTATGTTTCCGGATTCCTCTCGATTTGAATCTTCGATTATGAATGCCTCGGGGTTTGAGCTGTCTACTCCCCCCCAAGATCCGTGAAACTTGGTACATGTAAATCTTGCGACACACCAGCGTTGAGCAATAAAAGGGGTACTTACTACTTAAGTGCGCCCATGGTTTCCTGCTGCCTGGCTACCTTAGCTTGATTTTCAGAATTTGATATTGTATGAATAACTTGTGCCCCAAGGTTGTTCCTAAGGTGTAAGGCCTTGAATTCATAAAAAATGCTTCAACAGCAAACTTTAATGGAAATTTTTCGAGCGTTGGTTTCAGCAAAGAGCCTAACTAGTTCCGGTCGAGTGACCGGGTGAGCTGCGCGAGGCGTGTGCTCAGACGCCTCAGCGGCGCAGTGGCTTCCAGTCGAGCGGCGGGGTAAGCGGCGCAGCGGGTTCCGGTCGAGCGGCCGAGCGAGCTGCGCAGCGGGTTCCTGTCGAGCAGCGGGGTGAACGGCGCAGCGGGTTCCGGTCGAGCGGCGGGGCGAACGGCGCAGCGGGTTCCGGTCGAGCGGCCGAGTGAGCTGCGCAGCGGGTTCCGGTCGAGCAGCGGGGTGTGCTCAGACGCCTCAGCGGCGCAGCGGCTCCAGTCGAGCGGCGCGGCGGGTTCCGGTTGAGCGGCCGAGTGAGCTGCGCAGCGGGTTCCGGTCGAGCGACCGGGTGAGCTGCGCAGCGGAGTTCCGGTCGAGCGACCGGGTGAGCTGCGCAGCGGGTTCCGGTCGAGTGACCGGGTGAGCTGCACAGCGGGTTCCGGCCGAGCGGCCGGATGAGCTGCGCAAGGCGCCTTAGTTTCCGGTCGAATGGCCGGGGAAACCACGCAAGGCATCTGAGGTATTTACATAACTTTAATGGTAATTCTTCGAGAAGGGTTGCATTATGTAAATTTTTATATAGTCAAATTTTTCATTCGTTTCTTCAGCTAGTCTCCAGCGTACAGCCAAGACAGCTTCCTGTATCAAACGATATAGGTACTGAAAGTCTGTATATGGTGTATTCTATTCTATTCTATTTCAATTAACACAAATATCTTCTTCTTCACACTTAAGAGCCGCGCTAACCGTAACCAAATTTTTGGTGACATGCATTTTGCCCACAACTAGAGAGCTCTTTTAAATGCAACAACGATAGTTTTTCAGATAATACAGCAGCTGTTTGTTATTTCGTCTGATTTGAGTGGAAAAGTCTGTCTGTGCAACAATGCGCAGCCCGATTGGTCAACATCATAACAATTTTGTGGGACTGTGGATGTGGCTCTCGACATTTCACATCAGCCATGAGCCCCAAACTGAGCTGAACCTGGAAGGTGAAAAGCAAACAGAAGATAGACATGGCGTCGCCGCACAATGGCAATCGTGTGGCAGACTTAACACTATTGTACTCACACATTAACATATTATTGTGTACAGAATATCGTTCTCACTTTCAGACCAATTTAATATTGTATTATCTTTTCCCCCGCCGCGTGATGCACGCATCGCAACGTCGCGAGGCGCATCATGGAATCGTAGCAGCACGACGACGCCGTGGGGCGCAGCGAAACGTGTCTACTAACCGCGGGTAACCGTCTTGCCCGCACCCAAACGACGTAAATCGTCGACGTTGAGCTGGCTTGGACTCCAGACGCCGCTTGGGAAGGACTAATAATTGGTATTATGTATAGTAATCGACAATCGATCAACCTGTAGGTATATTATAGATGTTGACCCTTTTCTAAGGAATAATTATTTAACACACTTCAGTCAGACAAACTAGTAAGCTACATTACATCATAGCAAAACTAACATTGAGTACCTACCTACTCATCGCACAAATTAAGGTTTGGCCTTGTGTCAATTAAAACCCGCATCGCTAAGCTTCAAAGACAGGTATTACTATACTACCATATGAGCGACGCTGCAGTCAATATAACTATAATACTTAATTGATTTTTACGTGTCCTAGTTTTTTAGTTTATGCAAGCCTTTAAAACAAAATGCATAATGAATTTTCAGATTCAAATTAACCGAATAAGTAACTTTACTCAGGTAATTAAGTGGTTGTGTGTAAGATATCAATTTGCCGCCACACAATATGCAAGGGGATTTCATTTGCTTATGTGAAATATTTACATTTTTTATTTATTTTTTATTTTCCTTTTATTGATAAGTTAATCAAATTTTATTTTTCAAGGCAGGTGTTTTAAACAGTTTTTATTTATGGCATGTATCCAGAATTCGGATCAGTTATCTGGGAAAATCTGTGAGACTCAGATCCAAACCAGATTTCGCTAACACAATTTATTGAAGAGAAAGTAAGTAATGCTGCGAGGGTTTCCTACCAGCCAATAAGGTATAATGGATAAGCGAGTTTCACGAAACCACATCCGTTTAGTTTTTTATTATGTTGATAGATTTGTTGAACACATGACAGATTAAATTAACTACCTACCTACCTACTCAGTATTACTAACCTAATAGGAGTTTATCTATTGCCTATTAGTAGTATTTATA
Source organism: Teleiodes luculella (assembly GCA_948473455.1). Taxonomy (NCBI): domain Eukaryota; kingdom Metazoa; phylum Arthropoda; class Insecta; order Lepidoptera; family Gelechiidae; genus Teleiodes; species Teleiodes luculella. Next base: position 3,203,782 of record OX419608.1, read on the forward strand.
TTGGAATGTATTATTACAACATTTCGTCAAGTCCGGTGAAGCTTAAATGGGTGGTGCTTTTTCAACATTAACATAGGTAAATTTTTCGACAAAGCCCACTTGTTTTTCTAGAATAATAACCCCAATTTTAAAAAGCGCTACTGTCGCTATCTATGGAAGTCTCCTGTTTACCTGTTTTATAACTAGCAGAAGGTATCGACCGATCCATTCTTTTTTCTCATTAGAATCCTCATTAAGAACCTATTAATTAATAACCTTATTTTCTATAATTAAAGTTCCTTAAATGGCTTTGTTTGTAATAATATACAATTTATGTAGATACAATTTTTATTATATCACTGTAACTTTATTAACCTTTCAACCTTAATAGGTTTTGTTTCTTTTTAACTAACTACTACATATATACATGTTAACTACATACAGATTATACTACATGTAACTACATGTATGTACATGTAATAATGTTTATGAACTTAATCTGTATTGCATAATCAATTACTCACATTATACTGTAATTTATTTTCATCAATAGGTATTATTCCTTTGATCACTACTCTACCTACACCAGGTGATAACAGACACTTCTCACTCCAGGCCTGGACAGGGCGAGGAATGCACAATGAAAAGGTTTTACCTACCAATAAAACCGGCATTGTGCTCCGAAGCCCTGTCCAGGCCAATTTTAGTTCTACCTGGTGAGAAGCAATGAGGCAAGGTGCGCTGCGGCGCTCTGCGGTGAGCGCGCGCGCCCCCACCCGGCGTGGACGAGTAGTGGTAAATATACACCAAAACGAGGGTAAGTGCCTTAATATTGAAAATTATGTGGGTAATATTGGTGTTGCCAGTAGTTAAAAACACGTTTACACTAAAAAGTCAGCAATAGCTTCTCACTCCAGGCCTGGACAGGGCTTCGGAGCACAATGCCGGTTTTATTGGTAGGTAAAACCTTTTCATTGTCCGAAAACTGCAAATTGATGGACTACGTATTTGTTATTACTGTTATCATAACTTGCCCATATACTATTACGGCTCAGTAAGTAGCCTAGTTGATAGTACGTCTGCCTCCGAGCACAGGGTCGCGGGTTCGAATCCCGCCCAGTGGCTAGGGCGAATATTCGTGTGATGAGCAATTGAGCACTTGTGTTTGGATGGTCGTCTATACTTATATTATAAAAAAAAAACAGATCAAAATCGGTGCATCCGTTTAGGAGCTACGATGCCACAAACAGACTGACAGACACACACGTCAAACTTATAACAACCCTCTTTTTTCCGTCGGGGGTTAATAAATAGGCAAGGTTTAATTGTTTGTTTGTTTGTATCGAATAGGCTCCTAACTACTGAACCTGTTGGGAAGCTACACTATTATATCCGCAAGTTTTTTGTAGAAAAAAAAATTTTTTATGAAAAAAAATTCGTTCCTTACTTAAACTCCAATAATGTAACCCAAGAAAAAAAAACATTAAATATTTCTAATACTTAAAATGATTTAATGTGAATGAAGCGAGAGTAGTGTGTCTAGATCGTAGCAAGTGGAAGGAAGTGGTCTCTGCCTACCCCTCCGGGAAAGAGGCGTGACTGTATGTATGTCGAATCCAAAATAAAATCTGTGAACCTGAAGGAATCCACACAGTTTCAAATTCCCGGTAAAATTTAAATTATTCTCCCGTACAAAATACTTTTAAATCTAGTGCAACATTGAACGAAGAAATAAAAACCGGCCAAGTGCGAGTCGGACTCGCGCACCGAGGGTTCCGTACAAACCTGCAAGGTTTACAAAGTTCTTTCATTACGACAATCGAGTCATAACTATGGTAATCTTATTGCAAAATGAAATTCATAACATTACAATGGGGAAAGATGGAGGAGCATAAATTTAAGACAAAGATCTCTTTATCGTTTAAGTAACTAAGTACTAAGTAAGTATTTCAACTTGATAGCTCTACGCGTTCATGAGGAAAAAAGTAATAAGTTTATATTTATTAAAAAATATATATTTTGTAATGTAACTAAAAATTTAAGGTTTTCGGAATTTTTCCTTTATGTGTGCTATAAAACGTTGCTTCATGCCAAATTTCAAGATTCTAGGTCGACTGGAAGTACCCTTTAGGTTTTGATTCCCTTGCGAGTACTTGCGAGTTTCAAAATATGCAGCTTAAATTGCTGTTTCTTTTGATTGCGTTGACATAGAAGTTTGATTTTGTTACAGCTTAAAGGTATTATAGACCTGAGTATTTGGTATGAATTTCAATTTAATACCTCTACGCGTTTATGAGGAAATGGGTAGTAAGGTTAAAATTATTAAAAAAATATATATTATGTGATGTAACTAAAAATTTATGGATTTCGTAATTTTTCCTTTATCTATGCTATAAGACGTTGCTTCGTACCAAATTTCAAGATTCTGAGTTCACGGGAAGCACCCTGTAGGTTTTGATTCCCTTGCAAGTGTCGAAAATTTGCGGCATAAACGGCTGTATCTTTTGATTGCGTTGGCTTAGAAGTTTGATTTTTTCACAGCTTCAAGGGACAGTAGACCTGAGTAATTGATATAAATTTCAGCTTCATACCTCCACGCGTTCCTGAGAAAAAGGGTCTTGACAGACGGACAGACGGACAACAAAGTGATCCTATAAGGGTTCCGTTTTTTCCTTTTGAGGTACGGAACCCTAAAAATATACTTTTTAAAACTTTCACGGTTGTTTTCATAACTATTAACATTAATAACACTAAATTAAAAAATTTCATAACCCCCGACACGAAATTATCCTTTCAACAACTAGAAAAGAGCTGATAATCTTCAAATGGCTGAAGATATTTTCTTGGATCATAGCTAAGAACACTCTCGATTGTGACAACTTGCAAACAAAAAAAACTAGATCAAAATCAAGTTAAAGAAAAATACTTTTAATCAATTAGTTTTGTGTGGAGAGTAATTTTAATTTTTTGTTTCTGTAATACAGTTTTCTTGAAGGTTTAATTAAATTGGTCTACTTTTTGGCAAGTGTTACAAAACATACAAAATATTTTTTCCACCGAGTTTCGAACCCGGAACCTCGGTCTCAACAAATTCATTTCCAGCTAGACCACGGAGGCTGCGAAGTTAATAAAAGTCGACTAAAGCTTTATGGGCGTGGGGACAAGGTGGGGACAAAGTGGGGACAGGACGGGGACATACCGGGTTAATTAAGGGGCCACACATTATCGCCGCGTTTCATTAATACCCTGATGTATTGCTCGGACGATGTACTGCCCTCTTAACGGTATCCTGACTTTTCGCCGAAAATTGATTGGCCGATTATTACTTGCCAACCAACGTTTCACCAAATTTTCACTTTGACAACTAACGATTATAATTTTTTTGTGAATACGATACGCTAGCTAGAGTTTGGCTATTGAAAGTTGAATAAACGCGGCGAATTTGAAACATAATAATCGTGGCAATGGCAACCCCGATTCTATGGATTTACCTTATTTGGTACTTTTTTTTCTATGAAACTTTGTTGCCGGTACCATTTTTCAATTTCATCGATTGTCTACTTTCATTAACTAAACTATTATATTTGCTACTTGAAAGTTGTCATTTTGAAAAGAGTCGTTATAAAAAGCAAAACAAACATTCAGTTGGTAATGAGTTTGGAACATTAAACATTATTATAAAGATAAGTTGGCAAATTATTATTCTACGAAATTAAATTCTTTGCAACGTTAGTTGGCAAGTGATAATCGGTCAAACAATTTTCAGCGAAAAGGCAAATATCTCCTCTTACTATACACCGTGAAAGGGTATCATTCATTTTGGACCAAAAAAGTAAAAGTGCCGGCCAGCAGAAAAAAGTATAACTTTCAAACACACAATTCCTGTATTCTTTTACTATGACACTAATCCTGTGCACCCCATGGTTGTATTGTTAAAGCTATTAATTAAATAATAAAAATGTTATTATAAAAGTATTATTTTGACGCATGTCACAGCGCAAATAGTCATAATGTATTGAATATATTATAATTCTTTATTTTATGTAGTTTAACTTTTTTTTTATTATTATAATAGGGGCCCACTTCGATTAAGTATATATTTGTTTAATATAATTAAAAAATATATTATGAAAGAATTATTATAATGCATAATAATGATCATTCATCAACTTTTTTTGTTTATTATTAGAAAAATAAGGAAAAAAATATAAAGAAAATGTAAAAAAAAAGTAAAGAAATATATAAACTACGACGTGTTCTATCCGAAAAATACACTTTTTTTCCTTGGCCGGCATTTTCAGTTTTTTGGTCCAACATTGTATGAAACGTGAATGATGTCCTTTAACTGGTTGCTTATCCGCAACATAGTGGTAGTACTCATGAAACTGAACAACTTTCCCTAAGGAACATAGGTTGAAATCTCATTTAAATTCTACTTTTCATATAAACTTCAGTCACGTGACCGACCACTTTGTGTGACAAGTTGAATTTTAGTTTTGATATTAAGGGGCTCCCCTATGCAAAGTGGCGCCGCCATCCGTTAAAAAATAATTACTCTATGAGTAAACAGTTTTTCAAAAATCCGGTAGGTCATTTTAAAGATTTGGTGTTTTAGGATATATAGAAGCCATCAACTCTGTTAGTTTGAGTTCGATGAAGTTACAGATAGAAAATTTGCCAAAAGTGGCCGTTTTTAGCAAATTTTCTATCTGTAACTACAGCGGACTATAATAAATCGTCGTTGCCAAAACAAGACCTTGTATGTGCACAGATGGTACTTTTGAGAAAATCGAAAAAAACTTCTTCGTGAAAAAAAAATGTATGGAGGCATGTCAATTTTATTTTTGTTATATATGTATCTATATTTCAGACAATTTTTATAGTTATTACAGTATCGATACCGAGACATTAATCCACTTTTTTTTTATTTTTCTGACGACTGCTGCACATGAGAGGTTTTAATTGCTAATTTTAGAAACATAAGAGGTTTTATGAAACTAAAAATAAAAGACTACTATAAATTCAACCTCTATAATCTCACGTATTTTAAGTCGACATTCTCAAAAATACAAAATATAAAAGAAATAGTTCAGTTGAGTCACAAAAATAAGAGAATCATAAAATTGATGATAAGTAGTCGGTCTACGTAGACCTTCTTCTTTGTCGTTACACTCTTGGCAGAGTGGTCGTGGTCGTCATAGCAGGGGTGGTGGCAATCTTAACTATTCGTCGCCATTCCTTTCGTACCGAAGCTTTCCTCGCACATTCGTGAAGTGGACCATTCAGAGCAGACTTCACTTGGTCAGTCCAGCGCATTGGCGATCTACCGCGCGCCCTCACGCCATCCACTTTGCCCTGGACTACAAGTATACGTAGATAGGTAGATAGGTCACACTAAATGTTTTGCGTAACTTAAAAAAAACAACGTTTTTTTGCTTTCCAAAATACTCTCCTATACATTAAAAAAAAATTTCATGAGATCGAACCATTTTTAAAACAGGAGGACCACTGATCTGAAGATATGTTTTCTATGAGGGGGTCCAACGACAACAAAGTTTCCAAACTTTTAATTCTTCGTGTAAAATTTTATGAATTATGGCTCACACCAATCCCCAATAGTCCTCGAATTGTCTCATAGGTAATCCGCGGGTTTTCTTCAATTAGCCGCTTAATAGTAGCCACATTATTTTCGTTGACGGCAGTTGAAGGCTGCCCTTCACGAAATTCGTTATGTAGAGAAACCCGACCTCACTAAAATTCAGCAAACCATCGCCTCACGGTGCTCAAACAAGGTGCTTCTCCCCCAAAAGTATTTTGATGACAAGCGGCACAGTCTTGCGGAGAGAGAGAACTTTTAAAATCATAATAAATCATCGCTCTAAAACATGAAGTAAGAAATAGAGTTTTATTTTATTTTGGGCGCGTAATTTTTGTTTTCTTCATGCTCTAAAATATTTTCGGTTTAATTCCATTTTCGTTGCGTACCTACGTTGAAATTTGATGTAAGATAAAAAAACATGATTTCGCGCAAACATTTTTATTACTATGAAGGTTGCAAAGTCTATTCTATTATACATCAAGGTCAGATTGGTAAATATACCAAGTTTCATCAAGTTTACGCCCCACGGCTCCGCCCGCGCTTACAGTCTTTCCCGTGGGAATGAGGTATTTTCCCGCAGTAGATAGTAGCCTATAACCGCCCCCAAGGTCTATTTTACCTCCGTACCAAGTTTCATCAAAATCGGTTCAGTGGTTTTGGCGTGAAAGCGGACGTAACAGAAAGACAGACAGACAATAACTTTTGCATCTATAATATTAAAAAATAGTAGGGATTGTCCCGTCTGGGGAATATTTACAGATTTCAGATTACTATCAAGGTTTTCGTCTTCTTCACTGATCTGTGTAGTTATTTGTCTCACCTAATAAGTATAGAGCATCTTTTTTGTACTTGAATAAGAAAGTACCTATGCAAGTCAAAACCTCGCAAGTGTTTATCATTAGCACAAAATATCATTTTAGCGATATTTAAAATATCTCATGTGCACAGTTGCACCACATGAGATATTTTGATTGTCAATTATTTTCGAGTGCCACATGGGAGATATTTATCGTCGCCTGTAACTCTGCGAATATATAAGATATTGACATGGGAGTTTTTGTACAAGGTGGAGAATTTGATTTTTTACAACATGGTGTAAAAAAGTGATTTTCGTCCAGGGCGTCACATAAGAGGTCTTGTTTTGGCAACGACGAAATACAGTTTATGGCCGCTATATACTATACTATAGCACGCCAACTTGAAAATGACCTACCGGATTTTATAAAAAATGTATACTTCGCGAGTTATTATTTTTTAACAGACGGCGGCGCCACTTAGCATAGGGGAGCCCCTTAACGCTTTCCATTTACCCGCAAATACTCGTAGACCTATTTAAATATCGGAAAGTACCTATTTAATAACAAAATAAAAAGTCACAAAAACTACGCACGCTTGCTTGACTACTGACTGAATGTGTTTCAATTTATTTGGTAATAATGCGTTAACTCAAAAACGGTTGTTTTGAGTAAAACAAATACTCTACATTTTATCTGAGATTTAGTCACTTTTGCTAAATAATATTTTTTAAATATCAAAACCGAAAATTTGTATGGTAAGTCTATGGCGTGATGAAGGTGTCACACACACATCACACCTTTTGTACACATACCATCGTATCAATCTCTCTCTCTCTCATTTATTGATTACCGGTAAATGGTATAGTATTTATTTCGGATACAGTTAACTTCTCTATTGAGCAGACCTATTTTAATTCCAATCAAAAGATCATTGGAAGGCAGTTGTCCTTAAAGGATTATTATTGGCTTTTACGTTGAATTATGTTATAAAATCAAACTTTCAATATTTTTTTATATTTCAAGGGATTCAGAATCGAAATAAAAGAAAGGAAAATTATATATAACTTTTATAATATCGTCTTTTAAATTGTAATACAGCTATATACAATGCTCTTAAGACAAATTAATTGAGACATTTAATGTAACTTACAAAATAACTTAAATACATTATGAACACTAAGCTTTTTTACATTTTTCGTATTTTACAGGTACTGCTTTTAATTAGCTTTTCTCTTACGATTACCTACTTTTTATATTTTTATTTCTAAGAGGAGTTTTTTGACCAGTGATATATAGAAACTGTCGATACTCGATAGTCTAAATTATTCGATTTAATTAAACTGTGTCTATTGGCAATTACAATAATTATACCGACTAATTTCCACTATCAATAGTGTATTTGTATTTTTGCTTCAAAATACCTATGTATTTTAAGTTTAAATTAATAAATTACAGATCATAATCCAGCATGGAAAAAAAGCGTCCAATTAAGTGAAAGATTTATATAAATGACTTTGTTGCTGAAGTACAGTTAAACGCGCATCAAGATTAATAATACTAGACGACAGTGACGATTGCTAGACATAGGATTAATGAAGAGTTAAACTTGATATGCGTTTAAATGTAGATAGATGATTTTTGGTATTGTTCTTCCATTTTCTTCATCGTTTTACTAATATTTAACTACTTGCATATTTTCTTCCGTACTAACATTTTATATTACAACTTTATACATTTTAATACCATTAAGTAATATACAGTAGTAGAGTGTGTGTGTGTGTATGTGAGCCTAGTAAACCAGAATGTTTCATCAGTTAACAGTACCTAACAAAAGATGAGTAGGTGATTCAAAAGTTGACGTTTCTGTTAAAACGGATTTATCTAGTTTTTCAAATTACAAATTGATTGAATTTTACGATGTACTATTTGTATATAATATATTCTTCTTTAGAGTTTACCTACTACATTCTATTGCACTTATTAATTATATTTAATTTGAAATTTATCTAAATCATTCATAGATCCAAAATAATAAAGAGAGTAAAGCAAAATTTTAAAGGTGTTCGAAAATGGAATGCCTTTCTGAAATCAAAACGCTTAAAAGATACATTTTTAACTTAGTGTCTTTTATAAAATGAAACGATCTGTACGATAATATTATAAAACAATTAAAATAAATTAACTTATCGATAAAAAATACATTTTTACATTATAGTAACTAGATTTTATTATACATACACATTTTAAGACATATGGTGAGACAAGAAAAAGTAAAACAATGACAATATTTTTAGTTTTAATGTTAATTTGATACTTGAATTAACTAAAAATATTGGTTTTTGCATTGACTAAAATGCCGAAAAATAAGCTTAAGCCATACTTCATAAGATTTTCTGTTTTAAAATTAAATAACGTTCAAACAATGGATTGAAAAACTTTCAGTGTGACCCACAAAAAATCAACATAGTTCGATATTAAGTAGCCAGGTACTAAAACACTACAGAATAAACTATCAAACGCTACCCTATAATAACGCAATATCAATATTTACAAAACAAAAAACCCTAAATCTATTTATCGACATTAATATTAAAATTCGAATAACCCGGTCTGACGTCGGGGTTGACAGGATTAGCGGGCGAGGGGGGGGTTGGGGGAATGTACGGGTATCGCGGGTAAGGGTACGGATAAGGGTACCCTGTGGGTAGAAGTTGTGGGTTGTGGAAGGGTAGAGGTAAGCCGGGGGAGGGGTAGCCGTATGGTAGGCCGACTGAAGAGGCGGCGGCTTGTAAGATAGACGCTGCGAAGGCCGGGTCGCTATAGACTGCGGCGTAAGGCCAGGCGACGGCGATCCGCTGGCGCTTGTCTTTCATGCGACGGTTTTGGAACCATACCTGTGGACAAAATACTTATTTAGCAAAGTATAAAAATACGCTCTTTTACTTTTTCAATCTAAATACAGTCGTTTTTCACTCGTTTAAAATTACTTACAACTATGATTACAATTTTTACAAGTATAATATAAAGGAAAATAAATAATGGTGTACTGAAATGTGTGGTAGTCATTTTCTAGGCAACATTTTAGTTAAGTACAAAAGTAGTAAAAATTAATTAATTATGCTTGGTTGCTTATCATGTGGGTTTTGAGGCATAAAATATGATCGTGATGTTCAAATTGCTCTTTTTTAATTTTAAAAGTTCTTTGTTCTTATATGAAAACGTATCAAATTACAATTATACTATCTACAACTTAAATCAAACACTAATGCATAAGAAACCGGATAAAAAAAATTCCTTTAATTAGGTTACCAACATGCCAAATCATTCGTTTACCACAGGGTGCTAACTTTTGAAAGTGCAAACTAATTCCGAGTAGTTACAAAACAAAAATTTTAAAGAAATATACATAATGAATATGAAATATAAACTTATCGAAATCATTCACGTATTATCGCTAATTAATTAATACTATAATTTGGAATTTGTCGATATCATCATCTAATTAAACCGTTACCTTGAAATTCCATGATCTTTAAAAAATACAGTTTACAAAAAATGTTTAAAGATTATTCCGACGAGGTATCAAAAAAATACGCAACCTGTAAAACTTCTGAAGTGGAGATATCGAGTTCTTGATTTAGACCCTGCGTTGAACGAACACAGCTAATTATGACCTTATTTCAAATAGTTCCAATGACGTGTTCATTCTACTCAAATGGAGAGGTATGATACCTCAATTAGAGTATCAATAATTTGCAACTCACAGAATATGGTCAAAACAGTTGATTTCCAGATGTTACGAAACAAACAAGTTAAGCACTGACCAAACTTGTGAGAAAAACGTATGAATGATAAATGATATTAATGTTTATTTTTTCAGAATTTCATTTCATTTATTGAGCGGCCAGTAATATCTGTTAAAAAAGTTACAGTAATGTTTTTAAGTAATTTAAAATTATAGATCGTGTAACTAAACTAAATAATATTCAACTAACTGTAATGATTTGAAAAAAATAACCGTGTGATTCTAGGTTTAAAATAGGAGTTTTAATTAGGTGTCGTTCGATACGAAACACTAGATATAGTAGAAGTATAATAATATCATACCTAGAGTGAGTAAATCTTGTAAAACCAATTACACATAAGTAACATTTCCGCCAATTTAAATTAAAATTCCTCGTTCGCGCGTAAACACGAAGCTGCCAGTCATAATCTCAATTATCACATCCACTAAAAAAGAAAACCGCTTGTCGGATAGAAAAAGAAAAAAAACACGTGTTTTTATAGCTCCATTCGAGTTTTACATTCATGCTAATTTGTCGATGTGCATTTATAAAAGATACCGACCGAATTATTCGGTAGCTGTAGGATGCTAATGAACATTAATACCGAAAAGAACGAATGAACGAACGCACACTAGCTATAAAAGCTGTCATTAGTGACTGGCTGTATAGCAGCGTGTTCTTTGCCTGGCATCTGTTTTATGGCACTTTATACCAATTAAAAACTATTAAATTAAGCGGCGGCTACCATTTGATGCGTAATAAAATTTGAGATATTTTCACCGTATGTTTGTTTATTGTGATGATTCTTTATGGTGTCAATAAATACGATAACTAATCAATAAACGGGGTTTTTATTTTGTGACACTATGGTAGACACCTACATTTTTGAATATAATATACATACTTGTTCACGACCGCATTCCAAAGAGGCAAGGTTAAAAAAGAATTGTGTAGCTGATAAACTTTATAATACTTTTCTATTTCCTACCGTGAAACTTGTCTCTGGCAAAAAGCATTCGTAACTTATCAAGTGTCAAAAACATCTTTAATATTATTTTAATAAATATGAACGTAAGGAAATAAAATAACGTGAATATATTTAGTAGGTATTTATAATAAAACTTTAAGCTAGTGCAATAAAAAAGTAAAAGTGCCATTATAGAAGTAACTTTCATTTTTATATTACATTTAATTTTGAAATCATAATAATAAAATGTTCATGTATGGATATTGTTTGAAACTCTGACTGTTCGTTTTTTGCTTTCATATCTAAAGCATTACAAGAACGTTGAATTTTTTCTTTTCCTTTTTTATGGCCTGGTTGCAAAACTTATAAGTAATATGCCAAGTCTTATTTGGTAAGAACTTTGATTGGTAGACGAGAAATCAAGTCGAAGATACAAAGGCCAGAAAATGTGAGAGTCTTTAGACGAACAGCTAGTATATAACGAAAGATAAAAAGGAAAGTAAATAAACAATAAAAAGTGATTATCTTGTCTATGGTTGGCGAGCATCGCCGCCATTTTGAAACGCTAAACTCGCGATTCGCGCCAATTAGCACCCCAGCCTCTCCCGCGGCAAACAAAAGACGTTTTAAGCGGCTTTAGGGCTTCTTAAACTGAGATCCTTTGTATTTACATTGTTGTGTTTTGTGCCGGCCATTACACCGTGTTGATGAGTTTATACTGGCTTTTAATATTTCTGAGCAATGTTTGAGTTCAGAACACAAAAGGTTAAGTGTGCAACTAACGGAGAGCGGAAAATGTCTGTAAGTACTATTATCATGTAAGCACTTTAAGGAAAATAATTAACATTTTAAAAACAGCATGAATTTAAAAATTATGGGACAACTTAGCTTACATGTCAGTCCTGGACTAGACCAGAAATTTCAGCGTGAAAGTGTAATTTAACAAAAGAAACAGAAAAATATCCGAAGAGTCCAAATCCTTACATTTATTATCTTTAGTAAGAGCAAGATATTACATTGATTTTAAATTTAAAAAGATGTTTCTTTTTCTCCATATTATTGGTCAATAAAATCCAGTTAAAGCTTGTCAATATGCTTCATGAAAACGACCACGATATGGCAAGTAGTGACAAATGTACCAGTGATCAACTGTCCCCTTGTAAAGGTTATAATTGAATTGAGGCCGTCTAAGTGGGCCTGAGTGGGCGGTACAGTTTCATGAATGAAATATGACAAGGAGAAAATTTTGTAACACTATGTGGTTGACACTTAGGTATATTAAAACAGGCGTGCAAAGTGCTTAACGATGTGGACACCATCCGCCCACTGTCATTTAAAATTGTTTTAAAAAGGTGTTGTAAATTGGTAATGTTGTAACGTAACGATCTTACACAATAACCGAAAATTTCTCATAAATAGCGTCCATACCGCAGTGTCTTAAGTCAAAAGTCTTTGACCAATGTGTGTTGCCAGTGATGACTTACGGATCTGAGACGTGGTCGCTAACGATGGGCCTCATAAGAAAGCTCAAAGTCACCCAAAGAGCGATGGAGAGGGCTATGCTTGGAGTTTCCTTGCGTGATCGAATCAGAAATGATGAGATCCGCAGGCGAACCAGAGTCACCGACATAGCCCGAAGAATCGCTAAACTTAAGTGGCAATGGGCTGGGCACATTGCACGTAGAACCGACGGCCGTTGGGGCAGAAAGGTTCTTGAATGGCGACCGCGCGCCGGAAGACGTAGTGTGGGCAGGCCCCCCACAAGGTGGACCGACGATCTGGTGAGGGTCGCGGGAAGCCGCTGGATGCGGGCAGCGCAGGACCGATCATTGTGGAGATCCTTGGGGGAGGCCTTTGTCCAGCAGTGGACGTCTTTCGGCTGAGATGATGATGATGATGAGCGTCCATAAAGGTTCTTTTTTCTCTATGCATCGGTTGCCGGGTAGAAAGCGCTATCTTAACAATAAACCATTTTGTTGTTTCTTGTTTTATGATCAATATCTAGCAATTTATAATGAGCCCTCCCTGGTCGGCTATGTGTTCCATAAATGCTTATTTATTGTTACTATCTTTATTAAAAATTGTGACGTTCCACGTGCAAAGGTATTTGAATAGCTTATTAGTTGCTGATTACAGGGATATGTGTAACTCAATACCGACCATAAGGTACCTTTGCATGTGGAACGACACCTATGGAAATATTATTTATTGTACACAAACAGAAACACAAAAACAGATACAAATAAAAACAATAATGCAATTATTTATAGTTTAATTACCTTGATAGTAGACTCAGGAAGTTGTAATTGAGCAGCCAGCTCACACCTTCTCGGTCTTGATACGTAGTTCTCTTTCATAAATTCCTTTTCTAACCTCGCTAGCTGCTCCCTCGTGAATGCGGTCCTGTATCTCCTGTTGGGAAAACATTTTTTGTTAATTTTGCAAAATATAGATTATTACACTTAGTGGTTTTTATTTAAACCGCTATCATTTAGAAGTAAAAAAAGACTTGGAAATACTTAAGAGTTTTTATTTTAAATCTTAACCAGGTCACGAAGGGGAAAAACAAGATTTTTTTATTATAGGCTACTCATAATGATGATGATGAACCAGTTCAACCACTTTTCTCAATTTTGAACGAATTGCAGTTAGTCGTTTTTATCAAATAGCTGTCACAATATATTAGATTTCTTTAATTCTTACCTAATATTCGGGTCTGGCGCAACACTCGAGTTGGTCATCTGCTCCGATTGGGGGCTCAGTGATTCTGCAGACAAAGAAAAAAGGCTGTAAAATCTCACAATATTTTTTATAAATCGCATATAAGAACGCTTAAATTCCTGAGATAACGGGACGAAGCGGGCTGATTTTTGTAGCTTTTTGGGTTACCCAACTCGCTCTTTTTTTGTAATAGATAGGTACTTAGACAGAATAAAACAAATATAAAGAAATATAATTATGACGTCATTGTACATATCTTTGTCGTGAGAAATAAAATATTTTTTTATATTTTATTTATTTATGTTTAATTACAAAGATGTAGCTATTATATTTTCGTAGTAAAAATAATTATTTTTGACTAAAAATGCGTTTGACTTATTTCTAGTAAAGACATTTGTCTATTTTTGTGTGTTTTTTTTATAAAAAGACAACATTTAGCTTTCTTTCGGGTCTATGTTTTTTTATAAAAGGGCAACAAGCCAGATAACGACACTTAGAAATATAAGTTCTAAAGGGTTGTAAGTACAGGCTTCTGGTTTTCAAAAGAAGCACATTATTATCTTAATGAATGTACTTTTGAACTAACTGCTTGGAACTTTAAAGCAGACCGACGGATATTAATAATGTTTAAAATTTTAGTTTAAGTAATTATTAATATTGCCTTAAGCAGACAGATATAAGTACTCGTATTTTGTTTTTTTAGGGTTCCTTACCTCAAAGAACTAAAAGGGAACCCTTATCAGATCACTTGTCAGTTTGTCCGTCTGTCACACACACACATAGCCATTTTCCTCTAAAACTGACCATTGAAATCAGTTAAATTTTTTCGTTATCAGCTTACTATAAGAATCATTATTATAACCTCAAAAATACGAGCATTATTACCTGTAATGTTACTAGGCACTTCGACATTATAATTAATAATTTTACTAAGTAAAACATTTCTTAATCACAATGCAATTAAATTTCAATTAATTTTAAAGACTACCACTTCAGTTTCTGCTTCAACCTCTAAAAAAAATACAAAATTGTTCCACTAATTATTTCTTAAAAACACGATTGACTCGTCATAAAAACAGGAAAGCGGCTCGCCGGTAGCGAAGGTGTTAATTGATCGCATTCACCTCAAAAGGGGTACATTAGCGCAAAACAAACTCAACTAAGCTATTCTCTAATTAGACATTTTCCCATCTTACTACTGGCCGCAAAGACACCGAAACTCTTTCTTTAAAAATAAAAAGTAAATAAGTAAAAAACGCACCAATAACAACGCCGTCTTTACCGATCTGTTTAGCCGCTGAAGTGGTTCTAAATTTAAAAAGGCGCGCCGTTATTGACATTCGTTTGAAAAAGGAACGCTTTTAACGTCCATTGTCTATGGTGTAACAGTGATTGAGACTTCATCAAAGATCTGTAATATTGTAATATTGCTGACAAAGTTATAAGTTAACTATGTAGGTAAGTATACACGAGTTTTCAATTATCACTTTGGAATCGTGTGGAGACCAATAAACGTTCGCCAATGTCAATGATAAGTAAGTAGGTACGTAATGAACATTTTATAGCAGTTAGGGTTTCGTAAACAACTGTAAGCCCTAATTAATATATTCGTAGTAATTGTGTTTAATAACACTTGATACTCATTTTTACTGCTCATTAAAAAATAAATACTTTACCCACGTACGAGCAAAGTAAATAATAATAATGTTATGATTTAAGTTTTCGATCGAAAAGGGCCAATCGTTTTTGATGAGAATTTATATGAGAGAGGGTTTAGATTTGGTTAGGTTCCTTGTGTATTAAATCGATTTTTTTTTGAGATATTAAAGTAATAGTATTATGAAGATGGGTGCCAAATGCCTCTCTTAAAGATTTCTATGCAAAACAGAGAGAAACTCGCCGCATTGAATAAGATGAGATTATTGACACTACAAAACCATATCTTGTCTTGTCTTAAGTGAAACCTCATTTTACCTAAACAGATCTTCAGTCTATTGCCTTGAAACTAAGTTATTATGCCATTCCAAATATAAATTTAAACGATAAAGAGTACATAATAAATATTTTACGTCATATTGTATTAATTAACTGACGAATTATAACCCCTGTTCAAAATCTCACACACTTGAGCTTTACTTATTGGCGTGCTCGGTTTTTTTTAATTTACTGGCGTCTCACATCCACTTGAGAATAACGTTCTCAATGTTCCCATGCTGGGTGGCGACATAATACTTAAAAGCCAATTTGCAATAGTCTAGTCAAGTTCCTTTAACCATAGAAAACCACACACATTTTTTACCCCTAATTTTATCTGTGGCTGAATGACAGATGCGCTCGTGCCGACTTTCCAAAAAAAAACAAGGAAATAACGTGCAAGTTTAAAAAGCTTCCGTCGTCGTCGTCGCGCCGTTCTATTTTCAAAACGAAACGGAAGGAATTATCTTTTTTATGACATGTCGGACACGGGATTGATTTTATAAGTGTTTGTTTTTATTTATCGTTTGTGAAAAACGGAGCGAGGCTACGTTTTTTTTTAATATTTGTTAGTTTAGATAATTATTTTATAAGTAATTAATGAATGCGAAACTAACTAAGTATGTTTCTTACGCATCCACGCCAAAACTACTGAACCGATTTTGATGGTTTGACACAGGGATAGAATAGCCCTTGGGAAAGGACCTTCGTAACCTCTTACCGTGGGAAAATACCTCAATCCTATGGGAAAAATTATTAACGGGCGAAGCCTCTGGCCGGCTACCTAGTAATTCATATTTATAGTTTTTTATTATTATGTATACTGCTTTTTAAAAAGAGTAAAATTCGAATATTATTATGTCCCAGTCTTTTAAAAATTAAATAACGAATTTACGTATTTCGAATTTCAATTTCGTCGAAAGCCTGCCTGCCTCATTATGAATGCTAAAAGCGATGACGATGGCCACCGCCCGGCAATTGTTTCGACATGTTCTTTGTTTCAAAACGCGTGTTAATGTACAGTACAAACAAGCGGCAGGCATCATAAGGGTAAAGCGGCGGCATAGTGTTTGAAAAAAGAAAAATATATATAACTTCTTAAAATTGAATATTGTGAACTTCTCTGTGGACTAGAGGACGAGCGTTGGTTTCGTAGTGGTTTGGTCAGTTGTTTGCCATTCGGACGGAAGACTTGGGTTCCATCCAGTCAGTCCAATCAAATAGAGCAATGTTAACGAATTTAAAATTTACACGAAAGTCTTTAAAGGAAACATAGTGAGAACGATCTGCATATATGTACTAAACAAAACAAAAGTTTTGTGTGAGTGACTTGCCAAGGTTTATTATCACTAAAAAGGGTAAAATAAAAAGATAATTAAAAATATATATAAAACCTCCTTTAAAGAGCCTACACTAAAAGGTAAAAAATAAAATAAAAATCTAGCTGAAAGCTTATTTACATAAGTAGTAACATCATATAAACATGTGTAGACATTGTTATACACTTCATCTTGGAGTTGGTGTCAGTTAATAAATTATTAACCGCCGAGGCTAGCTTTTTAATCGGAACAAATGTGTTTTCGATTTTCGAATTCATATTACGTCATTCGACGCTCTTACGGTGAAGGAAAACATCGTGAGGAAACCTGCACACACCTGCGAAGTAATTCAAGATTGTGTGTGTGAAGTTATTGAACAACCCGCACTGGGCTAGCGTGGTTTTCATTTCATTTCATTTATTTATTTCTCAAACAAACATAATTTGTGTCGAAATATTATTATTATGTTGACTAAGGCCAATTCATACTGATTTCATGGTAGGCTCGAGCCCCTCGGTGGGGACATATGTGAGCTGCCAATGATGAAGCTTTCACACTTTATAATTATACCCTAAACATAATAGGTACTGAGGCATCGGTTATGCCGTCTCTTTTGCTTTTGGGACTGGCCGCAAGTTTGTTCGAAATTTGAAACCTAATATCGCAGTATAAAAGAATTACTTTACATTCTTCACTATAACATCAGTTTTACAGTGCTAACGTGCCGCCTTGGAAGTTGAATAAATGTGTGAACGAGCAGAGCGCATTATTGAAACGTTATGAAACGTAACGTGTAACGGCAATTAACACGTAGACGGCGCATTTGTATATAGCAGCCAACTAATTGCCCAGTATAACTTGACACTCGACGCTATTGGTGCGCTAGGTACATCGAAGTCTGCATTAAACTGGTTATTTAAACTTTTTTTAAATGAAAATTCAGACAAATCATTCCATTAGAGAGTGATTGGAGAAGCATTGGTCAATTTTCAAGGTAGGAATGTAACAAATTTTCCTTGTATCTGTCTAATGCTGATTGGAAAGTTAATAAATAAATCATTTAGCGCAACCAATGAATTAAAAAACAAAGTTTTTAAAGTACTTTTAAAAAACTACATTTATTTTTATTTACATTGTTATTTACTAAATGTATGAAAACAAATATTAAATTTGTAAAATGCAATAATAAAGCTTACAAATACCAAGGAAAGTTCTATTTGTGCGTGCAGTTTGAAAATAGGTATATCTTTTCTCTAATGGCATTAGAAAACTGTTTGAAATCTTATAATATTATCTAGAAGAACACTGGCTGGCAATGAAGTTCTTATTTAATCATTCGAAATTCGAACCAAATCCCCGCGAACCAATTTACACATTAATTGATAGTGGCCAGTCAATTTGGCTCGAACGGCCCCTGTTACGGATACCGATCGCCATTGCCATCAATTAGACATACCCGGTGGCATAATGGCATTATCGAGAATTGCCTTTGCCGTTAGGGGTGGCACGCGTCGGTAATCGTATTGTGTTGTGATACGTTTACTAAACCCTTAATTGCGACGATTTAGTGTGGTATTCGATGTAATTAATACGACAAAGGATTTATCAGGCCAGAGTACGAAATTTTATATATTTAGTAAAATAGCGACTAGTAATTTTGCTCTTCATAAAGTCTTTAAAATTCCAAAAGAGCAAAACAATAATTTACATACTTCTTCAAAATAGCAATAACCAGGAAAAATATGTTTTTACAAAATAACCTCAGAATGAAAATGTTTGTTTAACTTAACCATTGAACTTAAATTTTTACCCATGTTATTCAAATTGAATTATTATTCAAACCAATTATCAAATAAGGATAAATGTCTTGGGCCATATGAGCTATCTCCCAAAGGAATCAAATTGATCTAAACAAAATTAGGTTGCTACCAGTTACAGCAAGTTTAAATGAAAAAATGTTTAATTTGATCGCACTGCTGAAGTTTGGATTAAGTAGGTACCTATATTTTGTTAAATGGTTTGGTTGAATAAAACTTGCTTTGATATTTTAAGGTTATATTATAACACGATTATTCGGCTGTTGAAGTTTATTTATATTCAAATAAGTAAAACTGAAAACCTTAGAGAATAAATATACAGAATTGTTGAATTTTTATTTTTCCCTGTCAGAAATTATACTCTAAGCTGAAAACTTTTTTTAATCTTTTTAGTTTTACTTACTATAGGTAGGTAGTGGCATTTTTTCAAATAAGTTTTCTCGTTTACAGAAAATTTTCGCAACAAAAATCGACAAATCAAAATGTAAATTACACACCAAGGACCCGAGGACTCACTGAGAACGACCGAAACAATTTACGCGCAAAGCAAAACATTTGCCAACCAATTATCCAATAGAGAACATATTACACGGTGTCATCCCCCATGTTAGCTCCCCCACGCTTCATACAATCCGTATCTCGTTGAATAATGGAGATAAATAGCCCCACAGGGAGCGGATAGCAATAAAAATACAATCACTTGTTTAGAATTGAGAACAACCCTCGCCCTGCGTTTGCGCAGAGTTGATGATTCTGATTCAGTGTTATGATACGAAATAATAAGTTCATAACAAATTTGATTTGGCGGATTATTGTAATTGCATGTTGTTTTGAGTTTATCAAATAAACATTTTGAAATAGAATAAGTAATAATAAGAATAATAGGTACTATTAAAGTTTGACATTATTTATGTATTTTTTACACTGGATTATATTAAGATTTAAGTCATGTATTGATTTTAACTGCTAAAGGTAAAACTAGTTATTCAGGTACAGATCCCATTCGATTTTATTTATTTACGTCCAAAATTTGAAAATTACAACCATAGAACAAATTTCCTAAAAATCAGTACCAACTATGTATGTTTCAAGACCTAAAAGAAAAAAACATTTATTAATTTATGAATTCGTCAATAGGAACTAACTAACGAAACTGAACGAAGTTTTGTGTTTTTATAGATAAACGAATTACGAGTAGGTATTTATTATTTACTAATGAACAGACTATTTTTGTCATCCTTGTAATAAAATAATTAACCCATTTCTATCGCCAACTATCCCGCTATTCATTCACCGCTACATAATTAGAGCTGTCAATTTGTGGCGCGAAACCGAACACCCAGGCGGTGATATTTTATTTTTTCTGGCCGAGGTCAATAAGGCAAACACAAGCAATCAATCCATTCAGCCAGTGACAATGCCATAGACAATAAATGCTCCGATAAAATTAGCCATTTAGCAGCTGTGGCTTAATCGTGCATCGAATTAATCTAAATTGCGGTTATTTTAGAGTTCTAATAAGCATGCATTAAATTGTACGTAGAAATTCGATATATATTTGAAACATAATGGTCTTATCTAGTAGTAAAGTGAAAATAAATAACGGGTACTACTAATACTATTTATTATAGCTTTAGAGTTTTTAACTGACCACCATTTATTTTCCATAGACAATAGAGTCGGCAAACGTCAAAAAAATATCCTTAACCGATAATCACCTAACGGTAAAGTCAGGGGCACACCGGACCCCAAATAAAAATATAAAAATTATATCTGTTAAACATTCCAACAAAGAAGGCTGTAAACCGTCGGCGACTCACAAAGGAGACTTCGAAAGATCTCATAATGGCTTTAATTTGTTTATTATTTTATTACTTTGAAGGCTTCTTTTACTAAGCTTTATTGCTTAAAGTGCAAGATGCGAAATTGTTGTAACGCTTGTAACGGTATTTGGTGATGCTATCTTTAAGATGTTTGTTATTTTCTTGTGAATTATCAGTTTATCTCTACTATTTCCGATTTAGCATTTGACGAACCTATTTCTAAGAGAAAAGTAAAGATACAATAATACCAAATAATACTACTTCTTCTGTTTATTTTATTGTACTAAAAATACTGTCCATTTTAATTGAGTAAGTATTATAATAATGATTCAGATTTGATCTTTTAAATTTTTGTTAGTCATTTATTTTGCCGAGTCCTAAAATATTATTTGAAATTGTAATGGTATGGATGGATATCTATCTGCGTCACATGTTTCATTGTACCTTAATTAGTGCTCTAAACGATTATAGTCTGTAAATTGCTCTTCTGAAATAATAAAGAATTTTGAAAAACAAAAACAAAATTAGTGCGGTATTCGCTAATTATCTCGTATTATAATAAATACGAGTACATAACTTATCTTACTTATCACATGAAATTAATAGATAGGTACATTTTCTCGTCAAGCGCATTAGATTAACATCTCCCTTCCAAGGAACAGGTTTAGGTCTAGCCAATTATAATAAATACATACATACAGGAACTATCTAGCTGAGTTAGTATATATTATGTTAGCATCGTCTGTATTAGTAAACTAAAAAAAACAGATTTACGATTTTGTAAGCAGGTATTTCATTTTGCTGCTGCTTGTCATAAAAATAATAATAACCTGTACCAAATATACGCCTATTGAATCAATGGGACAACATAACCGACAAATTTTTGTTTTTGTACTACAAAGCTATATTAGGGATGTTGAATGACTTCACAATAAATTATTCTTAGACTGCGCAGGAAATAAACGGCTCGAAATCACTCATATTTAACTTAGTATAAAGCTTATTATTGCAAAGAAAAGTAAAAATCGATCAAAAACGAAATGATGACGTCATTAAATATTGTGTTGACGTTTTTTAAATAGAAGCTTATTTATTGACTAGCCAGCTTGTAAGTCAGTCAACACCTATTTTTTTTATGTTAATGCAATATTATGTTATTATGAGTCATTATGACTCATGAGTGTCATAGAAACATTTCTAATACGATATTACCTTTTTCAAATATTTATGCCATTACGGCATAAATATTTGAAAAAGGTATGAGAAAATAATAACATTATATTTAAAAAAAAACCGCCACAAAACCGTTACTTGATCCTTTCGACAACTAGAAAAGAGCTGACAATCTTCAAATGACTGAAGATATTTTCTTGGATCATAGCTCGATTGTGACACATTTTCTTTGAAAACTAGATCAAAATCGGCGCATCCGTTTAGGAGCTACGATGCCACAGGCAGACAGACACACTCGTAAAACTTATAACACCCCTCTTTTTCGTCAGGGGTTAAAAAGGTGTGTATTATATTGAATGTCAGTCGCGTAGTAGTAAACCATTGTTTTATATATATAACAACTAAATAATTGTCTTTCCAGTAGCATTTAAAACCTCGACTTAAAAATAATTATGTTCATTCTATTTTCTAGTTGTTATCATTGATAAAGAAGTAGGTAGTACTATATACTTCTCTTTCTTTGCGAGTTGATGACAAATCTAATTTTATATCTATTGAGCCAGAATTTAGCCATCTCTACTGCACCGCTCGTTGCGACCATCAGGCCTACTGAGAACAGGTGACATGAAGAAGAAGAAAGAAGACAGAACATTTATTCAGCACAGGCAGGATAAGACATCAAGTGGGCCATGGTTTGACAAGTCCCAACCACAATACTTAAACTGAAAATGAAGTAATCAAAATACATAACAACATACCTTTACTTTTAGGAGAAGATGGTGGTGAATTCTGCACACCCAAGTCACCAAACACGTGATTCTGCTTCAAATCTACTGACAAAGACTCCCTCATTGTTTTATGATCTATACCATAATTCCTATACGCTTCCATTTCTACTAAATATGACTTTCTAAATAAAAAAATATACAACGGATTTGAACTTTAAATAATAATAACTCTATAATCCGACACTACGACATCCAATTAAAAAACAAAACTATAAAATTGGCTGTATAACGAAAGGCTGTATCGCTATAGCAACCGTTGCCGCATGAAAAAGTAAACTGTCAATGTTAATGTGAGCCCAGGAGGGCGGCTCTACTAAAAATCCATAATCTGTCGACCAATAACGCGGCGCGGCGTCTCCCCACCAATCAGGGCGGGGCATAATCGCTCTCTCTCTTTCACTCACGGCTTTCTTGTTACGAGATCATTTCAGTGGAAATTGGTTAGGCTGGGATCACAATGAGGACGAAATGGTTAAAAAACCTTTATTGCATTTGTTAAGTGATCAATCAATAGATTCGTTCTTGCATATTTTATTTATGAGATGGATTTGTTAACTCAGCTTGTGACGGTCAATATGATTTGAAATGAAATTGATAAAGAAAATGCATATTTCTATATTTTGGTATGGCAATTTTATGTTCAATGTACATTTTATTATGTTTTTGACATAATTTTCTTCCTTTTTATTTCTGTTTTTTATTTTGTTTTTGCCACAAAGTAATTTTTGTATATTTTGTATTTAATTTGTAAAATATGTTTTATAACTACGCTTATTTTCCCTACGAACGTTTAAATTATGAAGGCTAAATTTTACTGATAGAGGCTCTTGGAATACGCTGACATCAAGGCTATTTAATTTTAATAAATATTCTGATTTACCTACCTATATTTATTAGTTGGATGAGATAACAAACATAAATTTTAGTAACTACAAATGGTTTTTATACTCTGCGTATATAAAATACATAAATTGCTTGCTTATCGTGTGGGTTTCGACGTACCTAACCTAACCTAACCTACTTCGCAAAGCCTGGTTTCGGAATTACTTAACATAAATACACAAACATATCATCATCATCATCATCTCATGCTGGACAAAGGCCTCCCCCAAGGATCTCCACAATGATCGGTCCTTGCGCTGCCCGCATCCAGCGGCTTCCCGCGACCCTCACCAGATTGTCGGTCCACCTCGTGGGGGGCCCGCCCACACTACATATTCCGGCGCGCGGCCGCCATTCAAGAACCCAAACACATACAACACACGATAATAATTAGTTTCGATTACTATTAAAATTATTCTATTCCCTTTTATGATTATTATTTTATCATAGCCACTATTCCCACCCAGTGTATCCCCAGCCCGACCGTTTAATCACGACGCCGCCATTTCAGGCCCGCTGTGAACATCATACGCCGTTATTACTTGCTGAAATATATTAAATACTTCATTATAACACGCCTTTACGATGATACCGGGTCCTAGTTCTTTATCTAT
Organism: Teleiodes luculella; assembly: GCA_948473455.1. Lineage (NCBI taxonomy): Eukaryota > Metazoa > Arthropoda > Insecta > Lepidoptera > Gelechiidae > Teleiodes > Teleiodes luculella. The sequence continues at coordinate 3,228,020 of OX419608.1, forward strand.
TATACTAGCGGCTTTTTCCAGTGGGAATGAGGCATTTTCCCGCGGTAAAAGATAGCCTATGTTACTCAGGGTGAATGTAATTTTTAATGGTGAAAGAATTTTTGAAATCGGTTCATTAGTTTTTGAGTTTATTCATTACAAACATACACACACACAAAAATACAAATCTTTCCTCTTTGTAATATTAGTATAATTACAGGTGGATATGTTTAATGACATTCTGGAGGGAAAGATAGAAAATGCTTCAATGAAAAAAAAAAACAATATCTATACTACACTACAATAAAACTGAAGAATCAGCGTGTCTGTACATTGATTTGTTTTTCAAAAAACTGATTGTAGGTGATAAAGGGAGTGTGTAGAATACAAAAATACAAGTTTTGAAAAAATGCCCGTCTGTCTGTCTGTCTGTACACGCTAATCTCTGGAGCAGTCAGCACTGTTTAACAGTTGGACCGATTTACATGAAATTTTACATGGTGGTAACTTATTTCCCAGGTCATTTACCCAGGAAATAAAAAATAAAAAATTAACGCGGGCGTAGCCGTGGGCGAACAGCTAGTTTCTATTAAACATGTTTCATTGAAACATTCTACAACTTTTAGACCAATAAATTATTTAATATAAAATAAAGTAAAAACGGCTCAAATGTGAAATATAAATTTAGCCCAAATGAACCAATTTTAAACAAGATAAATAAGTAATTAGGGATTCTGTAGAATCGAAAATGTGTAGAAGATATAAGAAGTAAAGAATTCAATCAAAATACAAACAAAAGAATGATGATATCAGCACTAAAACCGTCCGAAAACTTCAAAAATTCTCAGAACCATTACGTATTCACCAAAAATGTGGAAGCTGTAAACCAAAACCCAATTTTTATAACCATTGACAATTCGGCCAACATGACGACTTACAAATTATAGACAATACAAGAGAAAATTCTAAAAGAAATTTTGGCCACAATGCCGAGACCAGACTCTAATTGAGCAAAGACAAAATACTTTGTGTGCCAACATTGAAAAAAAAACAAAAGATGAACGTTCGACGCGTTTGCATTGTCTATGGAAAGCTTTGTTTTTTTTTTATTTCTTTTATAGGCACTGGTAGGTGCTGGTAGAGCCTGTGGCTTTGTTCGTGATGGCGGCGAATCTTTTCAAAATGGCGGACAATAGGCTTTATTCAACAGTAGCACGAATGTATTCAGAATAAAGTGCTACCGTTTTCGTTAATTTGTCAAAATTAAAGCGTAAAGGGTGTGCAATAGAAATATTTGAAGTTGTGACATTTTCTGTGTGTTTTTGGGGTTTATTTATGGCTTTATTGAGAAGATCTCTCGATAATATTGCTATTAGGTTTGTAAGTTTATAATTATTAGACCTCAGTTCAGTTCAGTTCAGTTCAACGGGCAAATTTTCCGCAACTCGACGTCAAGCGCGCCTTATTAGACCTCATAAAGGAATTTTATTTACATAGGTAACGTAATAAAAAATAAACTGTCAATAGACATTCAATAACGCGAAAGTTTTAAGATTGACTTTTGTTACCTTTCATGCAATTTCAATAATAAAATAAAATAACCTATGGACTTGAGTTTGGCAAATGAAAGTACACAATCGATGAAATCGGAAAACATGGAACTGGCAACAAAGTTACATAGAAAAAAAAGTATCAAATTAGGTAAATCCACAGAATCGGGGTTGCCACGATGATTTTTTTTTTCAAATTTGCCGCGTTTTTTTTCCAAACTCTAGTAGCTAACAGGTATGTAAATTTTGTTTTTTTTTTTACCTCGATAAACAACATTTTCCTATAGGAAAAGTAGAATTACAATTGTCAATTAGGGGTGGGAAGAAGCGGCGAGGAGGCAAGCTAACCTATTTTTAAAATTAATAAAAAATAATCGCTAAAATTGGATAATTCTTTTTTGTTGTGTTTGCTATTATCCGGACCAGTATATTTTTTTCGCAGAGGGGATGTACTTTTCATACCTAATTAAAAACATACCGGCGGCTATTGTAAGTTCTTAACTTAATTATTAGAAACAAGGGTTTTAAGTTCAAACATTATTTAAATAAATATTATTTTGAAATTACTGCCGAATAATTGTAACTGTGGCATCGGTTATAGACCTAATTGCACTATATTAAATTCTTTTATTCTTTTGATTTTAAACAATGTTTGCCACGTATCAAGTCCGGTGAAGCTTGATTCGTCGTACTTTTCCGAATCAAGCATAAGCCAATTTAAAAAAATTGCACGTATTTTTCATTTAATATTATAGTTACTTACCTAGTTAGCTTTTTCTTCAACTATACTTATGTGCGCTCATGAGTCAAATCGTGCAAGTCTTAACTTACTCGAATCTGATTTAAGTAGCTAAAGAAAGACGAGAATTTAAGGGCCACTGGGCCTTTATGAAGTAAAATGTTGCAATGCCTGGAAGAGATCGCTACCTTAACAATAAAACCGCTGTTGATTTAACCTATTGTTTTCTTAGTTGCACTTTTTTGGTGTCAATTAAGAATACACATTTGTACCTGTTGTTGTTTAATTAAGTTAGTCTGGTGTTATGTTCGATTATACATTTTTACTGCGTGTTTTAAAAAATAGCGCTTGCAAGTTGCAAGATTTATCTAAAGTAAATAACATACAAACAGTATATCGGTGTCACAAAATATTATACGCCGCCGCCGCTATTTTTTTAATGCGTTTATTTATTTGCGTTTTTTTTGTGTGTCATTTTTTTCTTTGGGGTAGAGTCTTCCGCTGCCCCGCAAGTCCGGTAAAGCTTGATCCGTCGTACTTTTTCGACTCAAGCATAGGTCAATAAAAAAAAAGGCATTTTTTTTGTTTTTCTAATAATTATTATGCGTAGGTACGCATTTTTAACGTTGTTTATTTTGAATGCGTGGCTAGAACTTTATTTCTTTCGTTGTTGACTGCGAGCAAACGGATTGTCTGTCACTTGATTTTAGCTTTTAAGAATAATAATAAATATTATATTAGCTACCTAAAGAACTAGACGATAATTTATCAGTCTCATTTTCACCTATAGGTACAATTTTGTATAATGATTACCTATAACCTAAGTATTGGGATAGGTATAGAAAAATCAGAAAACTTAATTTAAATACGAGTAAGTATTTTTGAGTTTGTTAAAAACTTACCGTGCGGTCTATCGTCAGGTCCTTCGCTATCCACCTCGCTTCGTACGCTGCCCGGGCTCGCTCGCTTCAAATCATCCTGGTTCTGTCCTTCTTGGTAGCCCCTCATAAAGAAAGAAAAATTCGGCACCCTATTCTGGTACCCGCCGCTCCAATACTTTCCGTCTCTAATCTTCACGTCTTCATCTTCGGAATGGTCCTGATGTCCAGAATAATCCTGCGAAATATTATTTTCTATGTCAATCTCCGGAGACCGTCGGTCGATGCCAACCAGGCTTTCTATCGAAAAGTTCTTTGACGGCATTTTCGTCTGATGCTTGCTTAATTCCGATTCCATTCTAACTCAATTCGATATTTAAAAAGTCACTGCACTGATCACTTCATTAAAGTTTTGAATGTAATATCACTGGCCGCTTAGAAAACCGAAAGACGTCAATTCAAATTCCGAATGTGTATACGTGCGATTGTCTGTTGTCGACTGACAGTTCTGTTTGGATCTCTGAATGTGATCTCTTTTGGCCCCGCCTACAAGGGAGGGAACTGCATGTTTGTTCTTTCATCATTCAAAAATCTACCGAATTTGTTCACAACAGAGTTTATTTTGCCGTGAAGATACAAGTTGAAACGATAGAGACGGAACATATTATAGGTTAGTATATGAAAAACTAAGGAAAAGCTCTTTGCTTCGCTACTGCATTTCTACTCACTAAAAAAGAAAAGCCGTCGTGTTTTCGCTCGGTTTTCTCAATCTATGTTTAAGGAGGGTAGGTAAATAATATATTGTATTAAAAAAAGAAGCTATGTATCTGTAAACTTTTTACTTTTAAATACTTAAATAAATCCATTTTGACGTTCTACGGTTTGTAAAATATTACTGAAAACACAAAATCGATTCAATTTAATTTGGTTGTCTGGAAAACGTTTCTACCATTAAAATAGGGCGATATCTTCGTATATCTTACTAGCTTTTCGCTCCGCGGCTCCGCCCGGTAACCGTCTTTCCTGTGGGAAAGAGCTATTTTCAGGCGGCAAAAAGTAGCCTATGTGTTAGTCTGATGCATTAAATCCATTCAGTAGTTTTTGCGTGAAAGAGTAACAAACTAACAAACATACATCCATCCATACTCACAAACTTTCGCGTTTATATCATTAGACATAGACGTAGACGTAGACGCAGACGTAGACGCAGACGTAGACGCAGACGTAGACATAGATATGATTATGATTTGTATGGAGAGGGAAGGGCACAAAATACCCAAGACCACTGTGACCCATACTGGATCTATTGTAGTCAACCCTCGTAGGCTACATAGCCTCTTCCAAACCGACAGTTTTGAAGAAGATGACGTTTTTGGTGGGATTTAGGCTTCGGGCTTCATGGGGGCAAACTTGTGCGCTCCCAGCACTCGACTCCTTTTATTGACGAGAGCATCACATTCACAGAGAATGTGAAGTGGGGTAGACATAGACATAGTTTCAGGCTTTCCTTGTATACCTATGCAACAGATAATATAATACTAGTTACACTAGCCTATGCTCTTTCCTTGTACGAGTATACCTATGCTAACCGACACCTTGTAGGTACGTATACCACAGAAAATGTATAGTAATGATTTTCATTTGGCGGTTAAAAAATTCTGAAACTTAAAACTGCCTTGATTGAAGATGGTTTCTCAAAAGCTACAGGCATTGTAAAATAAGTATTTAGATTACCGAACCTTTTTTTCCGAACTTTTTTTTTGCCTAAGGACCAAAAAATAAATAAGCCTAAGTTCCACAATCGCTGATCGTTGACCGTTGAAAAAATGGTGGCAACTTATTATACTTACTAGCGACCCGCCCCGGCTCAGCACGGGAAAATGTGGGTTATCCTTAAGTATATTACGAATGTATTATACATAAATAAACCTTCCTCTTGAATCACTCTATCTATTAAAAAAAGCCGCACAAAATCCGTTGCGTAGTTTTAAAGATTTAAGCATACATAGGGACATAGGGACATAGTGATATATAGGGACATAGGGACAGAGAAAGCGACTTTGTTTTATACTATGTAGTGATGATATGCCATTTGAAAAACATTACAGCTGGGACAGGTCTCTCCTCAAATTACAGCCAAAGTATCCTTGGCTTTATGCTAATCTGACATAGAAAGAGTTTTTTTTCTATATTTTTTGTTATTCGTAATTTTACCCAAAGGTTGTCTGTAAGTAAATGCTACTCTAGTCTCTTGTTGCTGCCTGCTGACTGATCGGTTTTATTATACCTACACCGTAAAATTTAAACGTAGGTAAGTAGATGTTTATCCGCAACATAGTGGTTACTCATGAAACTAAACAACTTTCCCCAAGGAACATGGGTTAAAATCCCAAAAACAAATACCACGGGAAATATCTCGTTTAAAATCATTAATAGTTATAAAATAACTGTAAAGGTTGTAAAAAATATTACACTTTACTTACTTTACGTCGTATTATAATTATGATTTTTAGGGTCTTAGTTTTTTCATCGATAACAGGTAAAAGAAATAAAACAACAATTTGACGAGACGGGAAGTCTTTTTTTTTATGAACCACGCTTGTCCCAAAATCGATAACAAGCTCGCAGGACTTGCAAATTAAAAACTTGGTATTACTACCGTGCTGCCATCTGTCTAAGTAGAGCTTATTAATTTCTTTTGCTACTCGACACTAGATGCCGCACTATTAAAAAAAGTTTAGTTAGTGTATTTTCGGTAGCAGATAAAATATTGCCGATATTTTAATAAATAAATTAATTCAATTTTATTACACAGGGGTATATTATATAACTTAGGCACCATAAAATATTATTCTAGTATCAAACAACAATGGAAGTTTAGGTACTTGCATCACACAAGACAAGAGGGTTGAATGAAATGTCTAATAGTTCAAAAAGAATGATACTAGATGGCGTTTTTAAAGATTGCTTTAAAAATATATTTAAGGAATTTTATTTAAATGCATCTACTTTGTGCTATGATATTCTAGCTGACAAAGTCAAAGAAAAAAGCATTATTGGGTGATTGAAGACTTGGCTTTGGCTCATTTCCTCATTGCTTTGGCCCATCTTTGGCCTTAATATGACAAAGAAGACAAAATTCCTATGACAAACAAGGCAGTATGGGCCAAGATTTCCTCTGCTGTCCAGAATGGACGAAAAAGAACAAGAAAAAGACACTGTTAAACTGTCATTGTGCTGTCATTTATGAACTGATTTGTGTTATTATTTATGTAGGTATTTTGTGTTGTACTTATTTTAAATTTAATTCACCATTGAAATGTACAGTTAAAAATACTTCAATAGATAGACAACGCCCAAAACAGCACAATTTCGCAAAAATGGCTGTCGACTATTTTACACGGAAAATAATGTTCAGAACAGCTGGTGTTTTACTGACTATAAAATTTTTCTACAAGGTAAATTATGCTTTGGTTATGCTAATCATTGATGTATAATAGCACTACCAATAGTTTTTTTTTGTAGATTATAACATTACTGGAATAAAAATATGTAAGTATTATGACCATAACAAAATGTACAAAATAAGGATGCCGCCCTGACCTTGCTACGGCGTAGACCTTTGTACTACGAGACTGCGAATTGCTACGACGCGTAGCAAATATTTCTACTACCGCGGGAGAACATCGTAGCATTTTTCTTTTTAGTAAAACGGGTTAGTACTTAGTACTATTATATATTTCTGTGGTATTACTAAAACGAAATAAATTACACATCTCTGCCAAATTAGTCCAAGTTTTGAGAGGTCAGTAAATGAATGTGGTTGAAAACAAAAAGTTTTACTACAGAGCTTTATGTAGACTAGAAGAATCTGTCGGCCCCAATAGCCACCGATTCTACAAGCAATGCGTCTCACTCTAAAAACCGATTCTTCGACTTAAGTTAGTGAGTTTGGTTTGCCTGCAATCTCATCATTCTTGATTCGATGGCGCAAGATAATTCCAAGCATGAGCCTTATAAGGTCCAGTCTATTGTAAGCGACCACATCTTCGATCTATAAGTTACGCTATGGTTGGTTGGTCAACTGGTTGTCTGAAAAGAAAAATGATTCCACCTAGTCGTTATGCCTTATATGCCTGAGCGGGCTTAGTAGCTAAGCGCTTTGTTTCCTAACAAACCCAAAAACAGTACCAAAGTTACCAGTACTAGGAATTCGGCATATTGTAAAATGGCAAGCAAATTACGAATTAAGCAGTTCGCTGACTACATATTATACCTAAGTATAGTAAGTAGGTACCTAAGTAATTTAGACGGCCCCGTAGTCTAGCTGGTATTACGTCTGCCTTCGAAGCACAGAGTCGTGGGTTCGAATCCCGCCTAAGGCAAACATTTGTGTGACGAGCACCTGTGTTTGCCTTGTGTTTGGATGTTGTATATTGATATATGTATGTATATTAGCTGTCTGACACCCATAGTACAGGCTCTGTCTAGTTTGGGGTCAGATGACCGTGTGTGAGATGTCCCACATATTATTGTTATTATTTAAGTAAATCTCTTTTTTACAGGGCGCTGTCGTATAGTAATCTGAAGTGGGTTTCGAAGCCTGTTAAAAAGAAACTCATTATTATTCTTCCATCAATATTAAAGACAAATAATGTAATTTAATGACGTCATAAATCTCCAAGAGGAATTTATGGCAGGCGTTCAAATGCATACTTAGCTACATGAGCTTAAAGTTCTAAATAAATCAATTTCGTATATACAATGTTCAAATTAAATTTAAAAAAGTGTATGTAGATTTGAAGGAATGATTTATTCAGTGGAATCAATAATAATTTAGTGATGATCAAATAAGTTTTGTTTTTTTGTGTGCAGAAACTATTAAACATTAACCGAAAATTAACTTATATCCCAAGGATCCCAAATTTTTTGCAAATGTAATATTGCCTATGTTACCCGGGAATAATGCAGCTTTCCAACAATGAAAGAATTTCTGAAATCGATTCAGTAGTTTCAGGGCTTATTCAATACAAACAATCAAATCTTTCCTCTTTATAATATTAGTAGGTATAGTTTAAAATATCTTTATTTAATGTTGGCAGACCAGTAAACGATTTCAATTGAGATATAGTGGGAACCGCTAGTTATCTAAATACCAATCTGTATAGATTTTTCATGTATTTTGTATCTCTTTACTAATAAATATCACATAATATAAAAAAAATCATTCAAATTCATTCATTCATGAATATTGTGTCTCTACTGTGGAGTTTGAATAGACGCGTTGATACATGACTTTTTTTGGGGTAGAGTCTTCCGCTCCCCCGCAAATCCGGTGAACTCTTTCAACAGCATAGGTCAATTTAAAAAAAAGCATCTTAAAGACTAGTTTCCTTTGGTTTTCCAAATCGCATGGTTCTGTGTCTCGCCTTTGCCATTGTGTTACTTATTGCAAGGTGAATAAGGTTATAAATAAAACGCATCCCTTGCAAGTGATCCAAGAGTACATAATAATAAAACAATAACATATATTTTCTATTGGTTCTCAAACTCCATTCCATCTACTTAGGTACAATGTTTTGTATTGAGTTTATAAAGTAACAAAGCTCCTGTGTTGCTTTATTTGGAACTGCTGAACGGATTTTGAAAAAAAAAAATTATAGTTAGATGACGTGTTAAAATTTAGGCGTTTCTTTGAAGAAATATATTTTGTCATGCCTATCCAATGAAATATGGAAGGATATTTATTCATTATTATATCTATGTTCACAAACAAACAAATTTAAATTAATAAATATGGTTGACTGGTATAATATGAATAAATAAATTAATAAATTGTTATTTTTTTAATCATACGCAAGTATTGCAGTTGTAACTAAAAATGAATCAATTCATATACCTAAATCTTTCGCTATTATGTATAAGTTAAATATTTTGTTTTTCAGCAATTCGAAAGTAATAAATAAGTAAATTTAAAAAATCTAAACACCCGACTGCTTAAAAAACTAACTAAAAAGAAGAAAACAAGGTGATAGTAGCATGTATAATTGAAATCCTCTTTTTCTATAAATTAAAATAGTCAATTGTTGTTATCAGTTGAGCCTGCCAATTTAATAGTGATAGATAAAGTCGTATAATCTGTAAAAAAATATCCAATCAATTTGTTTAGAATGTGAAATTAAGAATAACTCCAATAGGTATTTAACAGTTCCAAATAAACCAGCTGAGACGTAATATGTTTATATATATTCTGTACTTTACATAGATACAATATTTATTATAAGTTATGTTTTTATATTTTGTTTTCTTCAGGTAGTGTGTAAAAATACTTAACTTTTTTTTCATTAACAAATGAATATTTTTCGTAATATAAAATAAAGTACATTTCTATAGAAAAACAAGGAGTACAAAATCTTTCTACTCGCACAGTTACCTTGTAACAGGTACTAGGTACAAAATAGCAGCTCTTATCAAGTCACAATTTAATTTTAAGAAGTATTTTCAAAAGTATTTTAGCATGATAGGTTAAAGAGCTCTCTTGTATTCAGATCTGTTTTTCTTTTATTTATCGTCATAATTTCAAATATTGCATTTTTTTTACAAGACAAGACAATTTTTTTTTCACCGCGTAGCAACCCTAGTTAGTACAGTCAATATCATAAATAGATGACCACATTCAGGTTTTCAAAATTAAATTTCACGCCACTAAATTTTACCTGACTGAAATCATAGGCAAAAAATCTTTTTTTTTAAATGTGGTCAGCATCTTTTGATATTGAATTACCAAGGGTTTTGGCCGTAGATCTGTCATATCATAGTAGAGCTGAAGTAAATGATTTAGATTAGGTTTTTACTATGATCTTAGCTGGGTTCCAAGTTTACTATGGTCTTTACTGAATATATTTGATTAAGACACAACAAGATTGTAAAGATATTTGAAAAGATGCGTCGCGATGTGGAGTTTCTTAGAGCCGTTATTTTCCAAGATGAACACCACTTTTGAACGTCCAACAATGGACATGTTATTTTTAAAATCCAGTGAAGCTACATTGGTCGTACCTTTTCGACACAAGCGTAGGTAAAAAAAAGAATATGAAAAAGAAAGAACATCTTATGGACATTTATTGACATTGATGGGGAAAAATGGTTTTTGTAAAATCTTACTTTTTATAAAATTTTGATTTTCCTTACTATTTGAATTTGCTTGAATGATCAGCGATGTATGGGTACTTACATCCAAGATATCCTATTCTAAGTATGTAAAATACAAAATACTATGGTAATATGTACAACACTCAAGATTATTTTGGGAATGGTATTAACTTTAATTAAATGCGTTTTATTTTTCATAAATCATTTAAAAGATACCTACATAATATTTCTTGTAATACACATTCCTATGGTAGAAAAGTATTTAGGTATTCAGCCCGTATTACAGGTGTAACAGTGGATGGTCGCGGGTTCGAGGCCTGCCAAGGACAAACATTCATGTGTCGAACACTTGCATTCGTATAATCCTTTTAATTTTGTTGCTACAGTTCAACTGTGACAACTAAAAATATACTTTTTAAAACTTTCACGGTTGTTTTCATAACTATTGAGATTTAAAACGGGATATTTATCGTGGTATTTAACTTAAAATATATTTCAGTGTCTTAATCAGTTATTTTTTCGGATTTTTTAAATCTGATTTTGGTATTTAATGTAATCTGTCGCTTTAATTATTAGCTTGAATTTCTTTTTTTATATCTATCGCCATTAAACAGTAAAGACCACAGTATTGCGAATCTTGGAAATATTTGATGATTTCTTGACAAAAACCCAATAATAAAATAATACAGCGAAAGAGCTCTCCATGTTACTAACTATAATCAATTAAATATATACTGTATTCTGCTGTCAAATTACAGCTAAATATATAATTGCTGCCAAAACGAACAACATTATTTTATAATTTAGTTTAGTGAAAATTTTGCAAAACATAGTATAAAAGTTAGAAATATCCTACTAAATCTACCCAGCAAGTAAAACAGTTATCCTAACTCTATCACTATCGCTTTCTATAAGTACTCCGTACATACGTGCGAAAGAGAGACAACTATATAATGATCAATAGAGTTTCAGTTTTTCAGTAATATTATGCAAAGATGTTATGAGTACCTACTACCGTACAACAGTACAAAATCCTTGTATTTAAGTTATATTGCATTAGCCTTTCAAAAAATTGGCATAAAGTGCACGATACACGAAAAGCATATATGAAAAAGTTAGAATACTAAATACGTTAATGTGCACATTAACTAGGTAATCTCCAGAATTCCTTTTTCGCTTCGACGTCGAAAAGTGATTTGTAAAATCTTACTTCGAATAAAACATATTTCATTTCATTTCATTTAAAGTGTGTTTGACTTAAGAAGCTGATATTCGCACTTTACCTAGTTGGTAACGGTTATTGCGGAATTTTTAAGCTTGCCTGGGCCGAACTCAGGCAATTTAACGGTAACAAATATTATTACAGTTTAGTAAACAAGCACAAATATATTTCTGTTATTTAATATTTAAAATACATTTCCGTGTATTGTGCACATTATACCTTACGATTTTATATTTTTGCACAAATAGTTTAGTGCACGGAATATAATAACACTAGTGTTGTACAGGGTTACCTTTTAATCAGTGCACAAATTTTGTGTACACAGTCAGTATCGTTACTAGATCACATGAGACAAAAAAATTTTTTTTTTTTATTATTTTTTTACAAATTATGACACGACCGAATTTCAAAAAACGTCAGAATACGTGTCCAATTAATTAAGCCAATGAGTGTTTATACGAAGTATCAAGAAAATTGGCGCGTATTAAATTTCTTCCCATACAAAATTTGATACCAATTTTATGCATAAAATGGCGATATTTCGATTTTTTTGTATGAAACGTGATAAAATAAAAATATACGGGTATTTTTATTTTCTTTAATCTATGCCTACCTAAAATTTGTGCACTGATTAAAAAATAACCCTGTATATTCCGTAACGTAGTTTAGTGGTTGACGCTGGTTTGTTATCGTATACATTAAAAATGTTCGGTTAATTGAAAGAGTAACTTTTGATTTATGATTCACATAAACATTTGTCAAAAATGCGCGAAAAATAATAATAAAATGTACTTTAGGTTTGATGACACTTTGAAAACTGTTTCTTGTGGGTATAGGTGACAACTTTTCGATTTCAGCCAATTAATCGTTCAGTCTTAGTGCTCTAAAATGTCTATCTTTATCGAGCTTTTAAATTGTACTTGAAAATATGCAAATATTCCTAAAAAAACATGCGCTACTAGATTTATCCAATGTCTAGTAACATTTTAAATTTACACCGTGCAATTTTATACCTTTAAAATCTCATAATTATTTCAAGATCTAAAAATATATTTAAAAACTGAACTTTTTTATGTTATTCACTATGAGATTTTGTTATATTAGGTATCTTTCAACGAGATACGTTACGTTTTGTGGCATTAAGCCTTATTTACATAGGGGCAACATTGCCGCATGCCGCAAATGCTTCAAATATATTCTATTTGTAGCATAACACAAGATTTCAATGCCGCAAGCCACACATGTTGCTTCAGCGTTATTAAGGCTTTACAGGCCTTGTGGCGTGCCGCAATGCAGCACAATGTTGCCCTGGCGTGTATTAGGCTTTTTTTAGCATCAGACGCTCATATAAAATGTTCACTTTACTCTTTTCTGCATGATTTAATATTAATTTTGAGCGTGATGCCATAACCTATATATATCATATTATACCACGCTACGCAACGCTGCTATCTCTACACAAGACTGTTGATATTTTTTTATTTAAAAATGCACGGTGTCAATTTTTATTTCACACCACGACCGAGTTAATTATAAGTTATGTTACTATACGTACATTTGTATGTTTTTTTACTTTCTTTATGTAAATCAATTACATATTGAAAAAAAAATCGTAGAAAAAACGTCGTAATCTTTGCAACCTGTAGGTACCTACGATAGATAGTTACAAATAATTTCATAAATATTACGAAATGTCTCTGTAATTAGTATTTTGATGAGTAACAGAACTTAATAAGTAACTAGGTTCTGAAGTCTTCATAATATTTAAGAATTACGTTATTACAGTATATTCGTAGTGGGACCCAACGCTATATCCCAACATCCCCAAGCTAAAATGAACTAACTTATCTAAAAATGGTGCTTCTATATAATACATTTTGTAGAACAAAATCTTTTTCAAATTGAAAATAATCATTGTTGTCTTTTCTTGATAATAATTATAATTATTTAAAAAAATCTTGTGAGTTATTTATTATATTTATGCACATTTACAAATCAATATATTTTGAACCACCCGTATGTTTTATTAATCTATATGATCTCACTATTTATGTATGATTAAATCTATATAATATTATATTTTATTATGAGAAAAAAATAAAACAAAAAAAATCATAAAACGGACTAAAAAGGAATAAGTAAAAAAATAAAACCAAAATTATAGACAATAACAGATTGCTTTATTTAACAAAAAATATATACCTATATTATATAGAAAATAAAAACAAAATTTAACACTTGACCCACAAAGATGTATTTAATCAAAGTGAAAAAATTGCTTCATTATTTAATAGAATAGAATGTAAAAATTAAAAATAACCCATCGAACCTTATAATGGTACATAATATAAAATACATAATGATTAATAGCTATTTACAAAATACGAGTTAAGATTTATTTAACGTTATATCCAGTCTATATGCAAAAGGCTATTTGACAAAACTTAGCATAGGTTGATAAGTATAAGATAAAAATGTAATTCTGAATGAATTAATGATGACGATATAGCAGGCAATTGTAAAAATATATAAAATTAAAATAAAACAACATGAAAAGGTGTAAATTTAAAATGAAAGATGATTTTAAACAAAAGTGTATGAAAATTGTTTCATGATAAATTAAACGTTTCCAAAATTGTACTTCTTCATTATTATTAATTGTTAACGTTTAATTATAAGTATAGATATAAATGTGAATTTTATTTAATTATTATGCATTGCATACCTTTTGGTTTTCAAATATTATGCGATAATTTGTTTATATATTCCGAACATGGCACCAAAGCATAGAAATTTTAAATATGAGATCAAAATAATTATAAAATTTTGCCTGCTATATTATGATGGGTAAAAAAATGTTACTTAAAAAATACGGATTGGATGTTACTTTATGTTCATCTGTAATTTTGTTCTGCTCTGAATTATATTAATATATTTAATCCAGCTTATTAATAACATTTATATTTACGTTACTTATTAGACTTTTCTCGATATTAAACGAAAGGGCAGTTTTGTGTACTCCTATAATTACAACTTATCAAAAAACTACATTGAAGAAAAAACATCAATAATAATAATCATTTGAAATAAATAACAAGTTAAGATTCTTTAAAAAAATCTGTTAAAAATTATAAAAATTCCTATCATAACGATCCGTTTAAAAGAATTGTGTGATCTTTATATCGCTACACCGTTTATAACTCCTTTATTTCTTAATAAAAACTCTATTTCTATTTTATTATTATATCTTTATATAATAATTATTATTATTTCTTCATCAAAGTTAGATACACTTTACGATAATTTATACTTAAAGCAACGCCTATATATACATAGATAACAAAGCTGTTATATATTTACAACTTTATTATGTATTTATATATATCGCAGTATTTTTTCGGGTATTCCCCACCACGCTAATAACCTTTGCTGTACAAACAAAAATCGCATAGTGTGATACGCTTTATAATAATTTAAAACTAAAGACACTTATCCTTAAATCCAAATTAAATAAACACTTTAAATATATTAATATTGTACGTACGCACTTATACGTAGAAATAACAGTCTCAGAGTACATACATACAATTATTATAAATAGATTAACAAATAATACAAATGTCTTTAGTTTTAATACAATAGCTGTCGCCCAGTCAATAATTTAGTCGCTCTATTATCAAGGGCGAAATGGGGAAGTGTCCTGGAAAAAATTAATCGATTCTAATTCGTCAGTTAGATTATAGAAAAAAATTGAACAGGTTTTTTTTTCAATGCATCAAAATGTAAGAGTGCTATGACGTCACTTTTTCCGTACAATTTGTATGGCGGCGTGTCGTCACTGGAAATTTCAAAGTACTGTATTGTCGCCATTTTTCTTTAGCCAGACAAAAAGAAATACGTGTACATTATTTTTTAGTAATTTAACTGACGGACTAATTAGATTTTTTAGGACACTTCCTTATTCATGAACTATATACGAAATATTACTTGTTATAGTTCAAAGGGGAAAGTCCGTGGAATATATAGTATATATTATGTGTGTGTGTTTGTTTATCCGTGTGTGTATTCTAGTACGCTGTCGAGAGAGAACAGTTCCTTGTATAGAGCCGGGAACACGTGGTGCGGGTGCGCAGCCTTGAAGCGACACAGCGCCTCCAAATGCATCAGCGACAGTTGTCTGCAACAACAAAATGATATAAATTAATTAGAAAAAAACACTAGTATTATAAAGATTAAATCACTAGTATTATGGAGAGGAAAGATTTGTATTTTTGTCTGTGTGTATGTTTGTAATGAATAAAACTCAAAAACTACTGTGCCTATTTCAAAAATTCTTTCACCATTAGAAAGCTACATTCACCCTAAGTAACATAGGCTACCTTTTGCCGCGGGAAAATGCCTCATTTCTACGGGAAAAACTGTTAACGCTGGCGGAGCTGCGGCGAAAAGCTGGCACGTAATAAAATAAATAAATTTCGTGGACGTCTACAGGCTGCGGTGAAGATCATCATCATCATCATTTCAGCCAGTTGACGTCCACTGCTGGATAAAGGCCTCCCCCAAAGATCTCCACGACGATCGGTCCCGCGCTGCCCGCATCCAGCGGCTTTCCGTGACCCTCACCAGATCGTAGGTCCACCTTGTAAGGGCCTGCCCACGCTACGTTCAATAGAAAATCCCGTTACAACGTTTACGTCCACCTTCGTGCGTGCGACGTTGCCGTTCCGCTCCCGCGCGCGCCATTTCGGTTTGTGTCTCGCGGACTGTTGCGTCTGATGCACGCAGTCGTACTGCGTTGCGTCTGCGACACTTTCAGTGTGAACTTCGTATTTCAGGTTAAAGCCGGGTCCACAGCTCCGTGTTTAACACGCTAACATTTTAAGGCACTTATGTTACTGGCGACAGAAGACAAAAGACGAAAGGGACGCAGTCATGTGCAAGAGTGAGCGCGGTGTAATTATAACTCATTCTAACGCATAACTGCGTCCCTTTCATCTTTTGTCTTCTGTCGCGAGTGAAATAGGTGCCTTAACATGTTAGAGTGTTCAAAACACGAAAACACGGAGCTGTGGACCCGGCTTAATAGATTACAGATCGTGTCGCACGCAGACGCAACGCAATGCGACACCTTTTGGTGGTTGGCAGCCTTAAATAAGTTTCGTGGACGTCTGCAGGCAGTGATGGTGACTTACCTGAAGTTAGGTATCTTGGCGAGGAGATTGTCAAGCACGGTGACGTCACCCTTGATGGGGGCGTGGTTGGTCTCTATCTCGTGTCGCATGGCCGCCATTGACATGTTGAATAGGCACTGGATCTCAGGGTTGCCTCTCACGCCGGTCCTCTCTGCAAGAAAACAGTAAAGTTTATAATATTTAAGCTGCTCGTATGATGCCGTTATCTTTAAAAACTATATTTCGAGAAAGGCGGGATTTAATACAGATTTGAACCCTTTGTAGCATCTGGACAAATTCTCAGGTGGACGGATTAGCAACTGGACAGAACATGTACAATCCATGACATAAAGATTATCTCTTGAACCGTCTTTTGTACATTATTGATATGATTCATGTAAAGTATTTAAAATAAAAACCATTCAGTATTTTTAAATTTTAAAATGCATATAGAATGAGCTACAGCCTCCGACAAATACTACTAACTAATATTATAAACGCGAAAGTTTGTAAGTATGTATGTGTGTTTGTTACTCTTTCACGCAAAAACTAAACATCCTCCCGGTTAGCATTTGTCCAATATTCTTCTTTTTGCGAGGTTAACCGGTAGGTTTGTGAAGTATCACAAACCCTGGTTTCGGTATTGTTGAGCCGCTTAGGTTTCCGACATGACTCCAATAACGACTACATCCGTAGATGGAGGCTACCAAACAAGTGGTAGTGATGAAAAGTCTCGAGGCTTTTATACATTTTTAGTTTAGACTAGCCTTAATTTTGAAGACTGGACGCCTTAAATACGACTCTTGGGTTTTTAGGGTTCCGTAGCCAAATGGCAAAAAACGGAACCCTTATAGATTCGTCATGTCTGTCTGTCCGTCCGTATGTCACAGTTACTTTTCTCTGAAAAAATAATAGCTATAGTGTTGAAACTTGGTAAATAGATGTATTCTGTGAACTGCGTTAAGATTTTTACACAAAAATAGAAAAGAAAACAATAAATTTTGTGGGCTCCCCATACTTAGAACTGAAACTTAGGTAAAATGTGTGTCCCCCCCTGTAACTTCTAAAATAAGAGAATTATGAAACTAAAAAAATATATGATGTGCATTACCACGCAAATTTCCACCGAAAATTGGTTCAAACGGGATCTAGTAAGTAGTTTTTTTTAATACGTCATAAATCGTAAATCGCTATTTACTTTTCATTATTATTAAAACATCGATCAAAGTTACAACGAACTACAAGAACTTTTATATTATGTTACTTGCTGCCACGGAACCCTTAATGAGCGAGTCCGACTCGCACTTGGCCTTTTAATAGCACTAGCTTTCATAAACCATCACTTACCGGGCCACAGCAGGACCAGGCTCTGATACAGCGCCAGTTCAGTCTCCGTGAGCTTCAGTCGGGCGATGGCCTTCGCAGCCTCGAAGATGCCTGCCACCAGAGCCATGTCACGAGGGTCCCTGGAATACGAAAAAACAACATTTTATAATCATACTAATATTATAAAGAGGAAAGATTTCTATTTTTGTGTGTATGTTTGTAATGAATAAGCTCAAAAACTACTGTGCCGATTTCAAAAATTCTTTCACCGTTAGAAAGCTATATTCACCCTGAGTAACATACAGAAAATGCGTTATTCCCACGGGAAAAACTGTTAACGCGGGCAAAGCCGCGGCGGAAAGCTAGTTTATTTATATGATAAAAAGGAAAAAGAAGAGAGGATGGCTGACACGAGCGCGGCTCTTAAGTGTGATGTTGAAGATAATTAATTAAAAAAAAAACAAAATAGCGCCGCGGACACTTCTTACAACTGACGAGTGTTGATACCTCCGCCAATTTGAATAACTACTACAAAACTGGGCTAGCATAGTAATTGATACTATGCAAAAGAGATTCGTAAAGGCATTCATGGCGTCTTTACAACTCAGAAAACATAACGATGCTAAGATTGTTTAAAAATTATATTTCATTTAAAAAACTATTCTTTATTACCCTGTCCTTTTCGTTTCCAAAAGGCTGGAAAAACAGAAGGTTTTCAAATTCAACTATAGACCAAGCTTTCTCAAATTTAGATTTAGTCTCAGGGAAAATGTTTTAGCTGGCACAAAGTTTACAAGTGCCAAAATATAAAAAATAAAGTCTCATACCGCGCATGCACGCATTCGGAGATAGGCAGCACCACGTCGCCGTACAGCACCTGGTTTCGGTTGACGTCGATCAAGCGGGACAGTCTTACGATGGCCAACTCGAACGACCCTGGGAATTCATCGACATCATTAGATTTATATCCTCTAACTGTTCGTAAAATGTGCGCGAAATTTGAATGATAATAAATGTACCAAGATGATTTCCTTATCTAGATTTACTTAGGTTTCTTCTTTTTGCACGTCAATTGCTATTAGTCCATTTCTTTGGATTTAATTTACGTGGTGAATAATAAAAATAATTATTTAATTAATGTTTTAATGAGAGGTTATGTAAATTTTTCATTTTCACATTTACCTAAAGGTAATTCAGTTATCAGCTATTCTTGATAGGATTTTAATAAGCTGGTGTGTGATAATAAAATTCTCCACCAATATCTTCATTGTCTAATTTTCAGTTAAAAATATTTCATAAATTTAAAGCGACAAAATACTAATGTAACCAATTCTATTGTTGTACATATTTTTATACATTCATTACATGCTAAAATTAAACCATTGAGCATTATAATCATAATGGTTTTAAGTTTTAACCATATTGAAATATATTGTACTCGAAACTATTGAAAAAAAAAACATATTGACACCTAAAATGACACACGAAAATCAACCAATCAACGCTTATCTTGTATCCTGTAAGTTCTTCTTAATAACTTGCTTCTTGAAGTTGTAACAAGAGAAAATCATGATCATGATATGTGATGAAAGTGTGATGATGATGTAACTCTAGGTTCTGCAACAAGTTATGGGAGAACATGATGAAATATAAACTCGGAATTTTGCTTAATTATAAGTAGAAGAAAATGAAATAAGTACTGATGAAGATAAGAATTTTGTAGAAGTTCGTAAGAATCAAATAGAGTTCAAGGAAGATTTAAAAGACCCCGGGTTAGATTTTGAATATATCCAGAATAAATAAATAATTATGAATAACCAGGAATCCAATTCAGGTACAAATACAATATAAAGATGAGCAATGTCCTTTCAAGAAATTCTTAATGTGAAAAGAATTATTTATGAGGCCGATACGAACTAAATGTACGATATTTTTTTATATTTAACTCAAAATTTAATCCAAAATAATGATAGTAACAAAGAAAAAGTAGACAAGGATGGACGTTTTGAAGATTTTCCAAATACCTAATTACAAAAAAAATACAAAACTAATCGTGAATGTTAGAAAACCACTCGAAAACCCAAAAAAGGAGAAGAAAATTTGCTAGAAAGACAATCTAAACTATCCAAAAAATAAATTAAAATGGGTGTATGTTACCAATACCTATCCTCGGCAACTCACCAGACTTGAGGAGCAGGATCTGGTCATCCTGGCTGAGCTTCATGAACCCTGGGATTAGCTTGGCGAACTCGATGATATTCTGGATCATTCCTGTCAGCTTCTCAGCGCAATCCAACCACATAGCCTCGTAGGTCATCGAGTTGTAGCATACCAGTCTGGAAATGGTATAATGACATTAGAAGATAGACCTTTGATTGATGCTAAAATCTAAAATTTAATTGAGTTCAGTACCGCTATAGGTACTATTTTACCGACAGTCACTCGTGATACTATAGATTAGATTCTGACAAATTGTAGTGAACATTTTTTAACCATAATTCTTCAATCACTTTTTGTCCTTGCTTATCTAAAGTCTCTTTCCCATGATTGTTTGCAGGTTGGTTGATTACAGGTAAAAGCAGCTATTCGTTCCCGGTCATATTTCAATTCACTATTTTCGTAAGAGCAATTTCAATTTCGTCGCACGACGAAAGTAAACACTCAGATATCTTTTACAGTTGGTACTTAACATTACAAAAGCTTGCTAGAATTGCGCGAGCACATGAGGAACATTTTGACAGCACCATGAAATCTCATCTTTTTCTTCGAAGCAGAATAGGGCTAAAGGACACCGTAAAATACCTATATTTGTATTTTTCATATTACCAGTTTTTAACCCCCAACGAAAAAGACGGGTGTTATAAGTTTGACGTGTGTGTCTGTCTGTGGCATCGTAGCTCTTAAACGGATGCGTCGATTTTGACCTAGTTTTTTTGTTTGCAAGGTGTCACAATCGAGAATGTTCATAGCTATGATCCAAGAAAATATCTTCAGCCATTTGAAGATTATCAGCTCTTTTCTAGTTGTTGAAAGGATCAAGTAACGGTTTTGTGTCGGGCTATTTTTTTTTTAAATTTAGTGTTATATTTAAGTATCGTGCGAACTTGCCAGTTCTATTCAAACTAATATCGCATGGCCACTTATTAAGTTTAAGGGTTTGTTCTTCATTAGTGTGAGACGAGATCTTATTAACTTCATTTGACTTCTAAAAATGATTTGTAAATTTTACTTCGAAATATAAACCTTTTGATCTACGTCTATTCTTTTTATTTTTCTACTGTTCTATCCTTCCGCGGAAGGCCCGCGTTGCTCTAAAAAGTTATACTTGTCATATTACCTGTTGACATCAGGTGGTTTTCTGAACATCTCATGTATGAACTCGAGTTTGGGGTTTGTGTTGGCGTGTGCCTCTGCCAGACTCTTTACCAGCACCTTACTGATGTCTCCATCTCCTTCGGCTGCAGACAAACATTCATAATAATTATTATTATATACCATACCAGATTTTTGTCTGGCGGCTCCTTAGCAGTTTTTCCCGAAGGAATGAACCAAGTTTAGAAACCGGTTCAGTAGTTTCGGAGCCTATTCAATGCAAACAAACAAACAATCAAATCTATCCTCTTTTTAATATTAGTAAAGATTTATATACTTTAAAAATCTTCACTGTTATTAATACAAGTACTGAAAGTGCTCGATCGAAGGTTTCGAGTCGCAAAGAAACTGTTTTCGCAACTTTTTATTGTTAGTAATTTTATTGTTACCTCTACAATGTTGTATTTACTTACAAATTGCAACATATTGATATTGTGGATTTAATCAGTACTTATGATAATAGTGCTCTACATAAAATATGTAACACATGCAATATTTTTTATACAATGCAAAATAAAAAGAACAGCATGATACAAAAAAGTAGAAATCAGAATTAAAATTATCACCAATGGCAACACCATTAAATAGTGATTGGTTAATGATCACCGGAAGTGGGAATGATTGGCTGAGAGTATAACAGGGTTACCAGTAAGCGACTAAACCTTCTACTCCTTTGTGTTTGATCACATGTATTTTTCCAATTAAAAATAAATAAAGTGACTTCATAAACAATATTATAAAATATCTAATACATCACAAGTAAAAATAAATACAATTACGTGATAATGTAAAAATAAATTAAAGTGCATAGAAAAATATTACAACAAACAATAGCTAGTAAAAAATAATGTTAAACTTTTTACTACGAAAGAGCTTTAACAACTAATAGTTAAAACTATTTAAAAAATCAAAACGTCTATTTTTGACACACTGTCATAACTTAGACATTTTCTAGCAAAAGTATGCAAAAAACCAACGTTATTGCAACAACAACAAAATCCTTTAGTCAAAAGGTTTATTGTTGTTATACTACATTATTCAAAACCAGTGTTCTGCCTATGGCTGCTTGATATGGATTATCAGCGTATGCGCATATTTATTCTGCAAACCGCCGCCGTCTTACTTCTACTAAGAATTGGCTATAAGATAAGCGGTAGTGGCAGGAGCTGGTAGATCTATTTCAGTTGAAATTGCACCGTCTGTCATGGCGATAGATCCTATATCGGCCTTCTTGTTGGGTTCTTGTCTTGTGGCTTGTTGGCGTGAGTTTCTTTTTTTATTTGGATCCAGCCTTGTATGATTATGATTATGATTTGGGTGGAGAGGGAAGGGAAATGGATACCCAAAGCCACTACGACCCAATGTGGATCTATTGTAGTCAGCCCTCAAAAGCTACATAGCCTCTTCCAAACCGACAGCTTTGAAGAAGCTGACGGTTTTGGTGGGATTTAAGATTCAGGCTTCTTGGGGGGCAAGCCTTGGTGGGGATTTATGCCTTATGATAATAATGAATGATTACGAGGGGCTTGAGCTTCTCGTAAGGGCAATATGGGCTGTTAACGAATTTTTAGAATCTTTCACTTTTCCTAATATAAAAGTTTGTACACATCCAATCTAATTCAACCCATTTCTTTATAAAATCTTATTCAGAATTATGTACAACGATTTTGATAACTCATTCGACAAATTCCATATTAATAGTAAAAATACGAAAGCAAATTCTTTTTAGTTATTATTTGGACATTATTTCGACTGCGGCCTATCTATTATATCAGTGCTATGACTACCTACAGACAGAGTCAACTCTATGGTTGGAACCAGCCAGAAAATACAAATTACTTTTCTTTAGACTTAGGGGAATAAATGAAAGCTTTTTGGTCTCTTCACTCTGAAAATGTCAGATTTCTTTTCCCAGCGTGTTTCCTGCCGTGCTGTTTCCCTATTCCTATCCCATTGCCGATGGTGGTGGTGCGACCAGGCCCTGATGGCCCCGGGGGAGGAACCAGGCCCAACCCTAATGCTTTCCGGATCACGGTAACATGTTTTTTTATTTACCATTTCATACAAATACATATAATTATTCTTTATTGACAGAAATACAGACCGATAGGTAACGCAAACAAAGAAAACAATAGGTTTCAACAGGCGGCCTTATTGCTAGTATAGCAATCTCTGCCAGGCAACCCATTACCAGGAAACGCGAAAAAAATAGAGGAGTGCGGGTTGGTGGCTTAGAAATCTAGTAAGATAAGCTACATACGAATAATTTACTTAAAAATCATTCACCATTTCAGCTTGAGCAAATACGCTTTCGTATGGTCATCATAAGACCTAGTTAGACACGACCTTCAGTTATTAAAGAGTGCGAAGGAGGAGAGATGAGAATATCCTACCTAGAAATAAATATTGCTTTTTGTTCAACAGATTCCGTTCATGATGGCCCCCCCTCCAGGCCGGCAGTACCGACCAGATTTCTTGCAAGAATCATATTTAGATGAGCAGCACAGCCATAAACCTTAGAACCAAAACACCGTATGTTTTTTTTTTGTTTACGTATTTTTCTCGTGTTGAATTTTTTGAGATGTCTAAATATAGTATTGTCATTTAAAATGTGTCTCTATTATTTTAAGCAAATGCGGCTGGACAATCACACTACGAAATTCACCCCTACCACTACGAAATACGGGCGCTCTCAAGGTCAATATGTCCAGCCGCATGTGCTGGCTTCTGTACATACAATATTTTAGCGGATTATTTTCAAAAACTGCAACAATTATTTAGATATCTACAGAGAGGTCTAAAAATAAACTGAGGACGAAACTACAAAAAACAAAATTGCTAAGATCAAAAACTAAAAAGCTGTCTACCTCATTCCAAAACGAAGCATCTACTAATTGATGAAGTAAGAACTTAACCTAAAAGTCTTGCAATCAGGCCAGAAATAAAAAAAAAGATGACGAAACGACGCCAACAGAAACTGCTTCTTTGTTCAAAAACAAAAAATACTGGCAACTTCTCTCAACTTACAGAGTAGCTCATCATTCGAACTGTGGCTTGTGCCCTGATGCCTTCTATTGGAAACCGCATTTGGATTAACCATCCCCATCCCAGACATATTCATATTCAATGGGTCTATCAGTCTCGAATGCCCACTGCTGGACGTCAAATCATCAGCACTTAGATCGTCACTTGTCAACGACACAGAACTCTGTCCACTGACCAACACTGAATTCTGTATCTCCATGGGACTGTGTTGTATTGTTGAAGGACTATGAAGGAATGTGGTGGAGTCTACGTAACTGGCGACTAAATTGTCAACGCCCATGGATGTTTCTGGTTTGATCTCCTGTTTTATGTTGATGACGCCGCTGGATATGGAGACGGGTGATTGGATGCGGTCTTGTTTGTATCTGTCGAATTCTTGTATTGTTCTTGTTCGGCCTCCGTCAATGGTGTTTATTGAGGATGTGGTGGATGTTGATGTAGAAGTGGATCCCGTTGCTCGGACGACCGTCGTGCCCTTTTGGTCGTCTGAACGATTGGTGTGTTAGTATGACGTTCTTATTAGTTATTTCGCTGGCTATTTGATGTAGAAATTAAGCTCCGGTTAAAAATCAAGAGGTAGTAGGTATTGATTTTTGAATCAATAATAAATTGCTGAGCAAGGAAAAAAAATACCTATGATACCAATAGGTGCTCTGTTTGAAGCACTTTTTGGAAATTTGGTGCGTAATCTCTACATAATTGTTAGTTTTAGTATACATTGAATAATAGACGATACAAACGTGAAAATCTTTTTAACATAATGGATTCTTATAGAGCTTAAGATCAAATTCTGAATTAGCCGTCCAGTGTACCTCTACAACTACTTGTCGTCGACAAGTTGTCGATGTGTCGAAACTAAAAGACATCGACATGGCACGCCGCGTCGTCGTCTTAAAGAATTCTTTGTGTCGTCTACTCTTTTAGGTAGAACCAAATATTTTAATTATGAATACATACCGTGCCCAATAAGTTCAGTGTCGAAAAAGCTGCCGGGCGTTGGCTTCGGTTCATAAGCCGTGGTTGAGTCGACGCGGTAATCAGCTGATACATCGTACTGTGGTTGAGGCTGTTGTGTTGGCATCCCTGGCAGATCTGATTGCAACGCCGGACCCGCGTTGTTGTAGCTGTACGAAGAAAGCGGCGAGTTGTAGCCGGGGTAGCTGGAATAAAAGACAAAAATATTAAAATTTTTGCTCTTTTAAAACAACCAAATTTAAAATCGATTTTGTCAGGTACATGCTAAATGTATTTTAATGATCATGCATTCTGTATAATTCGAATCGTTCATGCATTTTCTTTCGTGCAAGTTTTTTTATTAGCTCTATCTGTTTATTTTTATCGTACTACACAGTAATGCTACTCGACGCTAGAGCGCGCTACTCTCGTAACAAAAATTGTGGATTTTTAATTATTTCGAGTGCAGTGGACAGAATACTTCATAAAAGTACGAAATATGAATTTATAGTAAGGTAAAAGTCATTTGTTTCGATACAATTACAACTAATCTAAGGATTTGATATAAGGGAACTAACAGTTGTTATCATATCGTCTATTCTGAGGAAAAGGATTTTCCCGTTACGTTGCACTCTGTATTATAAATTACATGCTCATAGTGATTTAGCTTTACTATAATTTGTAAAATTGTCAACTAATAAGTCGTTAATATTTGCCGTCATAACAAAAAAAGGCGCATCTAAAAATTTATTTCAAAAAACAAAAAAAAAAATTAAATTCATTGCAATTTTATTTTAGAAAACATCACTTTAAATTCTGGGAAAATCGACAGATGCGCCCTTTTGTGAATGACGGCAGATATCGAGGGTTGAAAGGCTAATTACGTTAAGCGACCTTTTCGCAACTTTACAGGAGAGTACAGTCCGTAAGTCGTAAGTCAATGGGAGTTTTATTTTATCAACCCTACGTCCGCTAGGGTCCCGAAGGAGGTCATACCCGTTGTAATGGCTGTGGAACTGGTCGCTAGAGCTGGGGGTCTGCTGGGAGGTCTCGTAGACGGAATCCGGCGCAGAATCGGCGTTCGCTCGCAACTGATTCGCGCGGTGGAACCTGACCTCGTCTTCTACTTTCTCGCGCTGTTTCTTTGACATGCGCCCAAATTTTACAGCTGCAATAGATATATAAGGAATTAGTACATACTTGCTCTCTAATTCCTGGCGTCGTTTCTTGGACATCCGCCCGAATATAACAGCTGGAAGGAGACATGACACAATTAGTTCATACTCTCGGTGCTAGATGGCGTTGTTGCAAGTTTTTTTTCGGAATTGAAAGCTTGGCACTAGGTTTTTTTGAGCCAGTAGTATCAAAAGAAATTAAGTAACCTAATTAGTTTCTATTAAACTTAAAAATCTATATTACAAAAGCTGTTTCTTTTCCATTATCAGTTTTTTAAGGAAAAGTTGTTTTATAAATTTAAATTTTCCTGTGGGGATGTAAATTATAATTTTTCTTAAGTATATCTAACTATCCGTGTACCTTAATATAAAAGGAGTTAGAAGACATTTTAAAAGACAGGCTTTTATATAGTAGTTATTAGTTTGTATATAGTAATAGCAAAATATAGGTAGGATACGCAAAATATATTTTCTTGAATCTATCAATTTTGACGTTTAAAAGAAAACCACAGCACTGAAATACGTAATTCATATACTTCTATTGATTTTTAATTAAAAGTGGGTATTTAATGAAAACTTTTTTTGTTTTTTAGGTAGTAAACAGCACTCAATGACATGTTGCTTAATACTGTACAAGGCTTGTCACAATGCAATGTGATCTAAAAGTGTATTAACATCCTATAGTAATATAAATAACGGTGTGGCCTGTCGATGTGATTGTTAGGTTGCCAGACTGTGGAAGCTGATTTACAAAAACTATTATTTTAAATAATCAGAAAATTATAATTTGTTTTATTTTTATATCTAACTAATACATAATTACAAAAAGTTCTTGTATATTAAATGTAGGTAGGAATGGGATTATAGTAGTAATTAGTAATTAACAAAATTTAATAATAGAATAAATAAAAATTAGCTCTACATCTATGTTTAAACTACTATAACGGTAAACTAAGTAAGTAAAGTATCTGTTTCACAAACTTTACTTCTTATTTTCGCGTAGATTATAAACTCATTGACCGACGTCATAAAATTAAATATCAGAATTATTGAAGCGCCCTAAACCTTCCAACAACATGAAAATCGGAAAAAAACACAATTTTCTCCAAACATCTGCCGCCTGGCAACACACACACAAACAAACGACACTCCTACGCACATATCCACTGGCTTGTGTGCGTCCCGTCAGTTCTACTTGCGTGTGTGTCTGTACAGAAGTGTGCGTGAGGCCGAGTGCGGTTATTGGCACAGTGCCTAGTAGAACAACGAACTCGCAGCTTGTATGGAACTTGTATGAAGTTGTATGGAAGTATAATGCGTGGCTGCGTGAGGACAGGTTCGCTTTGTGAAGTCTCGAGTTCCTTTTGGCTAACCGTTCGTAGTCTTTAGAATCATTTTTTCGTGTGTGATATAGCCTCACATGTATTTATTTTATTTTTAATTTAAAAAAGGCAATTTTTCAACAAACTGTTATTAATATGATAGATAACGTTTATTTATCTCTAGCTTTCCGCCCGTGTTGATTTTTGACTTTTCCGTGCAGTTTCCCGTAGAAATGAGATATTTTCCCGCGGTAAAAACTATCTAAGATGTTGACCAGAGATATAAGGTACAACTATGCAAAATTTCATTAAAATAGATCTAACAGTTTCGGAGATTAGCCCATACACATAGACAAACAGAGAAACGAAAAAAATGAAAAGAATATGGATTTGTTCTCTATCACTTCTAACATCCCCCTGATTCGGTTTTTAGCAAAAAAAATTCTATGTACAGATTTTCGACCTCTACAGTTATATTATACAGATCAAATTTATCAGCTCAGATATATCCCTACCGAAGGTTTCAACCTACCTTATATTCGTATTAGAAAACCTACCCTATTATTATGTATAATTAGGGGTCGACGTCGACCATCCATGAGTTGGTTTGTACTTTCCTTTCCCATACTATGGTAATTGTGCTAAGTGCGAGATGGTCAACCACACACGCAACCTTTGAATTTCTTCGCAGGTGTGTGCAGATTTCCTCAAGATATTTTCCTTCACCGTAAGAGCGTCGAATAAACGTACGTACATATATATTAATTCGAAAATTGAAAACACATTGGTACGTGCCGAGGTTCGAACTCGCGAACTTCCAAATGAAAGTCAACGACCCTAGCCACTTGGCCACCGACGCTTAAAATTTTTAATAACTCCAAAATAATATATCGTAGTCTGAAGCCCCATAAAACTATGATTTAAGAGCAACATTAAAATATTCGTCAACAAAGATTTCTCTATGCTATAGAAATAAGGTCAATGAACTATTATTTTTTATGTTAAGATTCTTTGTGTTTCCGAACTCATAAAAGTTAGAATAAAGCTTTTGTTATAAAGAACGATGGAGGTTTTGTACTATGAAACTTTTGTGTTCAAAATAAGCCTTTTATTTTCATAAAAACCGCAGCCGAAAAAAGAGAAGGCTGTTCGCGTTGTTTTTTTTTTATTATTTCTATGGAAAAAGATTTTTTAAATGTTTAATATAAAACTGTAAATGTCGAAAATCTGTACATAGAAAAAAATGCTAAAAACCGAGCCAGGGGGTTGTAAGAAGTGATATAGAAGTAGAACATACCCAGGTTTTTTAACTTTTTTGTTTCTCTGTTTGTCTTGCTGTTTGATTTGCATGAAACTTTGCAAATTTACCGCGGGAAAATAAAAAAGAGACTACTGTCGTTTTCTTTAATTTTTATTCAATTCTGAATTATAATTTTAAAGTCTTTTTCATTCAAAACGTAATACGATTTTCGCAAGAAAAATTGTACATCTGACGATATCTCACGAAGTAAAAAGACTACAACATGGCACTTTAGCAAAAAGTCCACATTCTCACCGTGTCAGCGACGTCGCATGTTCGGCGCATAGCGAGGCGCCTCCGATGCGTCCCATTGCACAACACTACGTAACCGCTAGTGATGGGGCATGTAACTTATCGAAATTTAAATTAACATCAAAAATATCAGTTGTGTTGTGATGAATCTTTAACTATTTCCACATATTTATACACTTACTTTTGTTTTATGAATGACAAAAATATTTCTATTTTATAATGTTGGGCTAAAATTAATAGGTAGCTATTATTATTGAATAGGAAGGTATTTTCGTGATAAGGGCGTCTGTTGACAAAAATTTTCATAATTTTGTGTTGTGTCACATTTTATAGTTGGTGACATTTTTATCGTACTGAATGTACTACAAGAACTACCTACACTGTATCTAAAAGAATACCTTTTCGAACATCAAATCTAACTTGAAAAACGTACCGAGTTTACTCTTGAGGAATAGAAAAGTTATTTTAGTATCATCAATGGCTATTTCAGTCTCAGTAGCCTAGCCACTAGTGGCTGATCAAAACATTTCAAATAAATGAGTGTAATGATTAAATGTGTGCCAACATATTAGTGTCAACCTAAATGTTGAACATTTATTTTAAATGATTGTTCACAGTAAATGTTGGCTTTGACTAATCGAGACAGTTTTTTATTCTGATAAAAATATATTTCTTTTAATTTTGGGATTTTGTGACAGTGTTCGATATTTTTCAACAAACTTATTTTATTTTAGAAAGTATTTTTTCTTCAAAATATTGTGAAACACTTATTCAGCATAGCTATCCCACATAACTAGTGAAAACGTTCAACAATTTTTTGGCCCTTTTACATTATTTATATGAAATACGTTCTACATAAATTGGAGCAGCCTCAGAGTAACTAACAATATGTAATTGCAGTGCACTAAGCTCTGTTCACCCTAATTTATTTATTTACTTAGCACAAAGTCAATCCTCTCGCTGGAAGAGGAAAATGCTGCTATATGCTGGTATATGAATGAGTTGATGGCGATAGGCAAAAACAGAATCAAGGGTTCAGGTTTCTTTTCTTAAATAGCACCCGTCACATAGCAGCTGTATACGGCGATGAAGGTTACGATCAAAATGGCGCCTTTTACAAGAGAACGGTGATTGACAACATAATTAGTAGTTTTGTTCAATATTTTCACGCCCTGTGGGCAGGTTTTTGCTGAGCATAATTAATGGATACAAGGGTATTGACCAAAAATCTATGCAAATAAAGTTATTTCATATTACAAATACAACCTTTACCACTGTATTACGGGCTATATGACAGCACCGCTAAAAAACCGAAGCTCGACCGTGCCTTTTTCTCCCGCAATTTTTCGATATCGACAACTCAAATCTATCGACACGACCCCATCACTACCGCGTTATGCAATCACAGGCGCGTGAAACGTAACGTATACGTGCACCAACACGTAATATACTCGATCGCGACGCTTTGTTACGAGACACGAACGTAACTCGCGTGAAAAACTGAAACTTATTGACCCACTCACGTTTTTTCGCGTTACGTAGTTCACGCGTCAGTTTTTTTTATAATCGCATTAAGCCTAGGCAGCGTTATATGCCAGTTGAAAAACGTCCACTGCTGAACATTGTGAGTCTGATCACAAAAAAGTTAAACATAAGTTGAATACGTGTCTAAAAATCTTGTTAGGAAAATCCGGTATGTTTATATATAATGCCAAACCGGATTAACTGAATTTTTGATAATTTTAGTTATATATAAATAACTGCACGGAAAAGTTAATAATCAACGCGGGTATAGCCGCGGGCGGACAGCTAGTTTATAAATAATCACTTTAATTTAATAATAACTCGTTACAACTTATTTTAACCCATGAAAACATTATTTAAAAATAGCCATTGTTATTTAATTCCCAACAATACTCAATTATTTTTATCATCGGAACCACAAAGAATGCGTTCGCGCACCTAGCCGCATGTAAATGTTATGTAGTTATAACAACCGCTGATACGTTATCAGTGAACTGATAAGGGGCCGTTGACCTTTCTGTAAACTTCCTTACTACCGTATTGTGGAGTGAAGCAAAGAATCGTCATTCATTATGCTTATTAATGATTTAATTATTAATATAATTGTAATTCGTATTTATGTTTATTTGTGTGATTTTTGAATTTAGCTTTTAAGCAATAACTTTGAACGTTTCCTCCTCTGTGTGAATAATTTATTTAGTTGCTAGTTCCGATATTATTATACAATAGAAAGGTTAAGGTTTAGGAATGGGAAGATTAGGTTAAATTACACAAATATAAAGGTACACTTATGATGTTAAAGTGTACGTATAATTATTATAATTAAAGTATATGAATATTTAGGTACCTACACGAGTTCATTTAATATTTACTATATACATATACTATATATACGTTTCAAGGTAATTAAATAAGACATTAATGTGCATTATTTCATAAAGTTCTCTTTAAAGAAAAGGCGGAAGTTTTAAAAGAAACGGAAGATTGTTCTAAAGAAATCAAGAGAATAAGGTACACGAATATAAAGATATTAAGGCACACTTATTCAAAGGTACACTTATATAAAGGTACCCATTTGTTATAATAGTACACTAATATGAAGGTGCACGTATGTTAAGGTACACATGTACTCACCATCGCGGCTCATGCCGAGTTTGAGGCATTTCTGCAGGCGGCAGTACTGGCAGCGGTTGCGGTTCACGCGATCGACGACACACGCCTTGTTGCGCGGACATTGGTAGTTCACCACTGAAACAACGCCCTGCATTAGCGGAAACTTCGAGGTGCACGATTAATGAAAGTGCACCTTGAATCCGGATGCACCTTAACAGCGGTGTACCTGTTTCTTTTTTAAAGATGGCGGGCTATAGCCTTAGTCTAGCTAGATAGACTCTATTTTTATCCAGTCTCTCTCTCTCTTTATCCAGACTCTATCTGGACTTAGGCAAAAGGGACGCAGTTATGCGCAAGAGTGAGCGCGGTGTATTTGCATCCCATTCTAACGAATAACTGCGTCCCTTTCGCCTCTCGGCAAAACTGGAGAGTGTAGAGTGGACTTTACGTTGCCGGTTGGCAAAGGCGCGGGTTGAAAATTGGAGTAAATTATGTTGGTTCCACAGTCGAATTCTGCTGTATTGCCCATTCTTTTGGTAATGTACTGTAGCCACCACATGCGGCTGGACGCTTTGACCTTGCGAGCGCCGTTATTCCATAGCAGTAGGGGCGAATTTCCAGTCTCATGTGCTAACTACTGTACATCTTATAGTCGACGGACACTAATTAATTTTCCACTGAGATGAGGAATTTTCTCGTGATAAAAAGTAACTTATGGCCGTTATTTTGTCTCTTACCTAGCCAGTTTTTATCACAAACTGTTTAACAATTTCATGAACCTTAATGTACAGAGTAAGGAAATAAAGATAATATAAGTTCGATGTATGTATAATGAAATGAGTAAACCGGCTCGTTTATCGCTAGGACGACGCTAAATAATAATGATGATGATATTAGACTATGAAGATGTTACGCCATGTCTATGATGAGATGAATAAGCAAGCTGAAGTGGCAGTAGGCTGGTCACATTTGGAGCAAACGAGTTCTGCAGGTACTTATCGAGTGGATTTTGAGGTTAACCCAACCACAACCCAATCTACCTCACAAACCCTGGTGCCAGAATTAAAAAATACATCTGACACTTGTCTACATCCGTAGGTAGATAGTAGTCGGGACCGGGCTTAACGTGCCTCCTGAAGCACGGAATCATCTTTCTTTTTGGATAATCTGGTGATCTGCCCAATTATGTCCTAACCAAACTGGGAAAAGTCTCACAAAGTGATATTTGTTCGGCGAGTGCCATAAAGGACGCTTCGAACCCGCAGGTTTCATTATATGAGACAAGAGTTGTACCACTCAACCACGGACCCTGTTAGACCTGACCCAGATGGGTCAGACTAGGGATAACTTATGCACGGGGTTCCAACTTGGAATGGCTCCCCAGAAAAAATGGACCATCTCATTAGCTGCCCATCTTGTCCTGTCGCCTGCACGCGAGAGGACTTGATGAAGGCTACTGACGACGCTAGAGTGTGGCTGTTTTTGGGCCGAGACTGTCTGAGTTTGCTGTCGACTCGAAAAGAAGAAGACTGTTAGACCAGTGAAGATTTTATATAGGACATTGAAATGTTCAGTGGAATGCATTGCTATATTACTACCAGCGTGTTAATTAAATAGCATAAAACCTCTCGGGTGATAACTCAGCTTATGTAGTGCTCTCGCGTATCCTCCTTTTTAGGGTGACGGCTGAAAACAGTGTTGCCCTTTCAGGTAAATTTCCACTGAACCTTGGCCCTTTGCATACTGCATCACACATGGGTCGCTTATTTATCATTGCTGTTAAAATTATTATTATTCTGTTCGTGATAGTAACTCAGTTTTAATATTGTAGGTATTACTTTAAGCATTGTTATATTTGTGTGTGTGCAATTATTATGCAATAAACTTTTATCTATCTATCTTATGAAACTGAACAACTTTTGTTCTGCAAATATTTTTTTTACTTTCCAAGTCAGTTTATATGAAAACTAAACAAAAAATTGCAATTTAAAATAACGTGCAGTACAAATCACCAGATTATACAAAAGTAGTTCAGTTTCACGAGCCGAGTTATCATTATCACCATAGAGGTTTTGCGTTATGTGATCAAGACGTTGTATTTAATACCCAATTGACCACGCGTTCTAGCAAAAAATTCTTTTTATTCTATTCTATACTACGATGCGGTAGGGGTGAATGAATATAGCAGTGCGAATGTCCAAGTACAATATAGGAACTTCGTTAACCGGTTAGGATTAGTGATAACCGGTTAGACTTGGTGATGATGATGATGATAAGGGTGAATAAAAGAAGCCGACCTGTGCTCTGCGACCGCCGGAAGAACCCCTTACAGCCTTCGCAGGTTATCACCCCGTAGTGCACCCCTGAAGACTTGTCGCCGCACACCTTGCACGGGATTATCTCGATTTGGGCTGCAACAAAGAAATAATAACGGTTAATCTCGTGTGAAACCGGTTTATGAAAACGGTTACGTAATTGAAACAATCGTGTTTGTGTTCATGTAAAATATATTTTTTAATGTGTGATGAAAATGACTTGTTTAAAAATGTTGGAAAATTTTTTTTAAGAGTAGTCTAATAGAACAAATTGATTTTCAAACTTTTTGTCTAAGACTACGTAAAAGCGTTTTTAATTTCGTAGATTTTTCTTTTTATTCGGACAATTGAAAAGTTTGAAAATAGGTATCTAATTAGATAACATAAAGACTACCTAAGAAGTAAATTTCGCTCCTGAAAACCTAAATTAGGAAAAACAAACACAATACTAAACATTTTACATTTGATTTTTTCCATTTGACATATCAATTAAATAAAAAAAAAGTGAAATTCCCAACAACAAAACCACAATTAAGCGAATCTATTCCTCCCTTTTTTCCAGCCAGCATTTCCATACCGCTTCGAAATATGAAAATTTTGGAAAATCGTATTTGGAACGGGTCCTGCGAGCGTCGCCCTCGGCGCAAGGTCGGGCTGAGGTCATTGATTCCTGCTTCGAGTGTGTGAGTGAGGTGGGATATCCTTACTCACTTACTCATCATTCAAGTTATAAACGCTCCTCCATACTTATTTATAGTATACTACTCTTTAAATCACTAGCAAAGACCCTCCACATGCCTGTATGGCTGCTGCATTACTTGATTTTTCTCATAGTCCTGTCCTGTGATAAATAATTATGTCCTTTTTCGTGACGCAATCTATTTACCTTGCAAGTTTTGATCACAATTCGTGCAGGCGTTAAAATGTAACAAAAAAAGTTAATTTACTTCTTTCAAGCTTTGCTAACTCGTCAATAAATGTAACTTTATTTCTTCTTTCAAGTAATCCGCTTGGTTTTGTTAAATAATTAGATTACTAGTTTTTTTTTCTCTTATTTGAGATAGGAAACGCTGCTCCATTACTACAACCTCTTCATTAGTGTAAGGTTGTCTGGTAGAGATCGCTTCAAGCGCTAAGACCGCCTTTGTGCACTAAGTTCTCCAGTGTTGTAATTAATTTGTTGTTTTTGTACGCAGACTCGTTTACTTATTTCATCCTGGTACAATAATGTTTGAAAAAAAAAAACATAATTTGAACAAACTACACCCATTGACAAAATTTCAATAAAAATACCGTTTCTTTATTTATGTATCCGCTTCATGGAAAAAAATACATATTTTTTTATTTGCCTTGTTCTTATGAAAATCCTTAAAAGCCACGCCACATGTATACCGAATACAAATGATGCCTTTCCTTGTTATATTACTTTTTAAACTCGAAATTAATAATATATATTATAGAATTGGGAAAAAATTAAAAATACGGGTATCGTATTTTTTACCTAATTTTTTTTATCAAAATATAATGGTCTTAGAAAATTAAATGTTGTCAATTACAGCGACAAAAGAAAGCCAAATCTATCAGCATCAGTATGTTATGTTCTCAATTGGTCGTCTTCATCATTTCGGCAATTGGTTGTTATTGCTGTTTAAATATGTATAAAGATGAATGATGTCGTTGCCTAGCTGCAATTATTCAACATTAAAGTGCGTCAAGGATCTACTAAATCGACGTCGACGAGAGCACAGAATACTATTTACATTACTAGCGA
Organism: Teleiodes luculella; assembly: GCA_948473455.1. NCBI lineage: Eukaryota > Metazoa > Arthropoda > Insecta > Lepidoptera > Gelechiidae > Teleiodes > Teleiodes luculella. Next base: position 3,264,180 of record OX419608.1, read on the forward strand.
CCAGCCCCGGCTCCGCACGGGAAAATGGTTATTGTGGGTTATTCTTAAGTATATTATGCATGTAATATACATATGAACCTTCCTCTTGAATCACTCTATCTATTTAAAAAAACCGCATCAAAATCCGTTGCGTAGTTTTAAAGATTTAAGCATACATAGGGATATAGGGACATAGGGATAGAGAAAGCGACTATGTTTTATACTATGTAGTGATGTAGTTGTACTAGCTTTCCGCCTCAACGGCTCGTTAATAGGTATTTTCCCGTGGTAAAAGGTAGCTTATGTCCTTTTCCTACGTCTGTTCTATCTCTGTGCATAGTTTCATCAAACTGGGTTCAGTGGTTTTGGCGTGATAGAGTAACAAACTGACAAATAGGCAGACAGACAGTTACTTTCGCATTTATAATAATATATATATATAATGGTTATATATATATAAAACGAGGTGGACCGACGATCTGGTGAGGGTCGCGGGAAGCCGCTGGATGCGGGCAGCGCAGGACCGATCATTGTGGAGATCCTTGGGGGAGGCCTTTGTCCAGCAGTGGACGTCTTTCGGCTGAGATGATGATGATGATGATGATATATAAAACATAGTAGGTACTCGTATATACTACGTACGAGAGTGCTGCGTGCTATACAAGTGTCTGTCTCTAAATTATGTTTCTAATTTGTGTTTCGTAAGTGTGTCCTTTTTGGACGGCGGGATTACTTCCTTTTTTTGGCCGCGTTAATTTAGATCCTTGTCGGTCTGTATGTCAAACCAAGCATTCCGAACATCAGGCCAAGTGGTTGTATAACGCCCTAAAAATAATTATTTTCAAATCTAAAACTTATTTATAAGTGTGTAGTTGTTCTTTTTTTATTTTGCGATTGACTTTGTCTATTTTATGTTATGATCAAACCATTTTTGTTTCAATTTATCATGCTAGTATGTTTCTTGAATTCTATGCTATGTATGGTTCACAGCCAAAAACGAGTTTTGGCCAAATGTGTTTCTAGTACTTTTCTGCTAAAGGATTTGTTTTATCACCTCAATAATTGATGTCAAAAACAGCTCTGCATTTTACTTTATAATAAACATATTTATTTGTTATTTTACTTATTCACAATAAAATAAGTATTCCTTAGCTTTGAAGTTTTAATTGTTTATATCATTAGTATTCTCTTCAATGCGATTGTGTGTCAATGTGTTAATGGCAAAATCAGTTATTTTTAATGTTGTTTTAATTTAGTTTTGTGGTGACTTATATTTACCTGACAGTCCTGACACGTGTAACAAAGAATTTATGGAAATTTTATTCATTTCAAATAATTTACATATGAGAACATTGAAAATACATAAATATAGAAAAAAGATCCAGTGCAGCCGATTATCAACTCAGGCTAAACTTTAAAAAAAACTATTATTCAAAACTAAAACTATCTTCCTATGCAATATTGTCCAAGCGAAAAAGCGCTAGAAAAAGTAACATTAATTCATGTATTCGCAGGCCACCAGAGGTTACCGACATTGTTTTTTTTTGTTTAAGCAAATATTTATAAAACCGGTAACCTACTGGGAGGTCTGCCGTCTGGCTTCAAAGCACAGGGTTGAGGGTTCCAATCCCGCCCAGGGCAAACATTCGTGTGGTGATCACTGGAGTTTGCCGTGTGTCTGAATGTTACATATTAATATAAGTATCTATATTAGCTGTCTGACACCCATAGTACAGGCTATTATTCATAATATGGTTGCCTTATGGCGCATCCACACATGCCGGCGGCACGGCCGGCGGCCAACCCACCGGCCGTGCCGCCGGCAGGTTTACGTGTCCTGCGGCACGCGCGGCTTTGGTTGCAAGTCAGTCTGACAGCCGGCGGCAAACCCGGCGGCATAAGCCGGCGGCATGTGTGGATGCGCCATTAGGAATGGTTGCCTCGGGGAATAACCCTTTTCACCCGGCTGAGAAAACCAATTAAAAGCTTTCAAAAAATCTTTTACAGGAGACACAAAAAACTACCTACTAAAAAAAAGTAATAATGATAGGTAAATAATAATTCTGTAGTTTTTTAGTTATTATATGATATCTTTAGAGCTTTAAAACAAATGCGTAAATTTTATGGTGCAACTACTGCGCGTGTTTTTGCCCAATTTGTAAAATAAGGAAAAGGACAAAAGCTGGTTTTGTCAGCCGGGTGACGATATGTAAATATGTATTAGCGAGATACCGTTGACAAGTCGAAGATCCGACCTCGATCATAATTGCAACATGTTTTCAAGGTCACGCCAAGCAATCGCGGCAGCATTCAGCAATAAGGTCGGAAATGGCATTTCGTTTACGACATTATGACATTGTTTTAAGTAGTCGACCGTCCCTAAAATGTATTGTTAGTTTTTCACAATTTCCTAAAACAGTTTAACCGGGAAATGGTTAGGTACATAAAGCGGAACCGGTCATTATCGTTCTTGTCGTTTTTCCCAGAAGTTATTTTTATTACTATTTGATATACATAAACATATAATAAACATAACCGAGTATTTTCTTACAATATATACTTTTAATTATTTTGTAGACTCCTTATTAAGCTTTTATTTTTTAAAATGTTAATTTTTTTTTTTTGGAGTGCTAGTTGTAGAAACATTTTATTTTTCTTTTGAAATTTTACGTTATTAAGTCAGTTACTTTGTTCTTTTCTAAAAAGTTCAAAAATTGTTGCTGTCTTTTCTGGACTGCACTTTTCAAATCTATTTTTTAATTACAAATTCTTTGTTCACAAATTTTTGTTCCTTTTCCATCAAATCTGTGCCTAGACGAAACAAAAGCGCATTTTTTAATTACGCTACCGAAAGATTGTACGAGATATATCAAAGAAAAGATACAAAGATACGTTCTCAATACAAAAAGAATCCTTATTCAAATACATTAGTTGCATGGGTGTGTCGTCGTAGCCCAGCTGATCGCTGCGTGTGACGTCAGGGGTCGATTACCGAGCTGGGGGCACTACTCTCCGGACCGCAGCGTGACGTCACGCTCCGTATTTTTTTTCATTCGATTGAACCAGTGTTGCACCGGTAACGGTCGGTTGATTTAGATAACGGTTTTTAAAGTTCCGATTTGCATTCTGATGGGCAGTTTGACTGATGTACTTTTGTTTCGATGCGATGGTGCTTTGTTTTTTATTTTTAAATTTAAAATTCGAAGAACTTTACTTGTTGAGTTCCAAAATAAATATTTTGATCTATGTATCTTAAAATGTAAATGGTTGAAAATATTAAATGACTCATTCATTACACAAGCTCATACAAATGTATGCAAGAATGCTTTTGTAGCGGGCAGACTTTATTAATATGTTTTAGTCGATAGATTGTTACTTAAAGTTTGACTAAGGCTTTTTCACCCTGAATTTTTCAGAATAGGTTCGAGTCTTTCAGTAAAGATATCTAAAGACGTATACGATTAGAAAAGAAAAGATTTAGTAATAATTATAAAAGTGTTTTGCCCTAAACCTCTTTAAGCTAATAACTTTTGGTCCATTTTCATAACTAGGTATTTTATTTCTGTACCTAGAATATGAGTCTATAGTCCTACTAATGTTATAAACGCGAAAATTTGCTTGCATTGATTGCTCTTGACAGTACAACACCCAAATTGAAGTGTTGAGTTTTAGAAGGGTTGGTGTTCTTCTTGACTCGTGTATTAACCCAGTTGGATTAACCCAACTCTATATTTAAAGCAACTACCTATAACATTAAATTTAAAAGTTTAACAACTAGAAAAGAGCTGATAATCTTCAAATGGCTGAAGATATTTTCTTGGATCATAGCTAAGAACACTCTCGATTATGACACCTTGCAAACAAAAAAAACTAGATCAAAATCGGCGCATCCGTTTAGGAGCTACGATGCCACAGACAGACAGACAGACACGTCAAATTTATAACACCCTCGTTTTGTTGAGGGTTAAAAAGGACATATCTAAGGAATGAACAGCAGCTAGCTATGTAATATAATAACAAAAATAACAACAACTGCGATCCCTAACCCGCCTGCTGAGTGTGGGCATTATGGCAACAGCTACCTTTTAAGGTAGAAGCCCTAGTTCAGCAGTATACTGTTTATTAGCTGTGATCGTCATTATTCTAAATACTAAGCTGGTAACAACAAAGTATTAAACAAATTACACTAAAATTAGTTTCCCGAAGATATTATTAAAAAAAATGTAAAGTTAAATTTGTACATCCATACTACTATACCAATATTATAAATGCGAAAGTGTGTTTGTTTGTTTGTCCTTCCTTCACGCCCTAAATAAGAAACCAATCGACTTAATTTTCGACATAGAGTAAGTTGAAATGATAGAGAGTGACATAATGCTTTTTTTTACCGCGGGAAATACCTCATTCCCATGGGAAAAACGGTTAACGCGGGCGGAGCTAGTTAATAAATATTTTGACTATATTTTGTTTAATATACATATATATTTTGTCAGGGTCAATTGCTAAAAGTTCATAATAAAAATCCTACACGCACGTCCCTTCCTATTGGTACTATAGCGGCTGTGGGGGGGGGGGAGGCTTGGCCAAGAGCCGAAACTTAATAAACTGAACCACTTCGGATGGTCTAGATATATTTATTTACTGCTAACCCTTTGATGGCTCTATTTGACTTGCCTGGCCTGCCTGCCAGCTGTTCGCAGCTGGACTTGATAATTTCCGAAAATAGAGCAGTTGATGTGGCTGAGTTTTGTGCTGGAAAGATTTCATTTGGCGTCAACATATGTATGTTGACGCCAACATGAAAAACTACTAAAATAGATTTTTTAAAAGGCTCTAGTGAACTTGACTTTTTCAAAGCCTATTTTAAGTTCTAAGCTTTCATATAAAGCTAAACAAGCGTTTCATTGGCAAAGATTTATATCTCAAGATTTTTGATACAAAAATAATCATTATAACACGTGACATAAGGAACAAAGCAAAATAAATACGTCAGTTATATCATCTTGTTCCAAATAAAAGACGTTACGAAATCCACAACTGAAAGTAAACACGACCGAAAAATGTAGACCAACCAAAGCAATGCACACTTCCAAATTTGAATTTTAATCTAACGGCGACGACGTCATGGGTGAACGACCGCGTTTGTCCGAACGGCAAACTCCCGTCTTCCTACGCATTCCTAGACACGAGACTTCACTGGGTCGTATAACAAAACATTACGGTCCAATTTCATGCACATACATTTTTTGAACTCCGAATTTAAAGTGGTTGGTATTCTAATGCTATTATTTTTTATTCAAGAGTATGCTATTCTTTTGTTTATAATATCCAGCCAGCCAGTCACATCTGCGAAATATAAATTATATTTTTATGAAGTTAGTAGTACTTTAGCTGTTAATTTACGACTTCTACTTATTAAAGACGGTTATTGTTATTGGAAATCGAATATTCAATATCTTTATGAAAGTTGGCACCTTATTTACATATTCGAATTACAATTTAGAGGTAAAGAATTATTTTAAATACAGCCATTATTCCTGTAATATTCAAGTAGCATAATTTTACAAAGATATTAAATAATGCAGTAGATACCTAAATCTTTAACACTTGGAACAGTTCCAAAATTAGGAATCGGTTAATTTAATTTTTTATTTTGTACATTTTTTTTTCAAATATCTAAATCTAAATAAACTGAGTGGAAAAAGTTAGTTGTAGTGTCCAATACGGCCCCGTAGCCCAGTTGATAGTACGTCTGCCTACTGAGCACAAGGTCGCGGGTTCGAATCCCGCCCAGGTCAAACATTCGTGTGATAAGCACTTGTGTTTGCCCTGTGTCTGGATGTTGTATATTCATATATGTATGTATATCAGCTGTCTGGCACCCATAGTACAGGCTCTGCCTAGTTTGGGGCCAGATGGCCGTGTGTGAGTTGTCCCACATATTATTATTATTATTATTAATACACTTTTAGGGAATACCGCGTACAAAAAACTCTGACCTTGAAATAACTATTCCTATCTCTCTCACACTCACTTAGTATAACAATAATCCCCGCCATTTCCTCTCAACGTTCATAAACAAAGCTAGCCTACACTTAATCAATTTTGTAATAACTTAATTTCAAAACATCCGAGCACCGTAGTTCGTTGACCGTATATTACGGTATTACGTATACGGGTTCGGTGCAGCTGATCTTCAGCCAAAACTAAATATAATCCAGCCGACCGAAGTAAACGTGATATCGGTTATTTCGAACGGTTGAATCATTTTACGGTTAATTTATAATCGTCCCCACTTACGCGTCATTCTGACAATTATGGAACAAATTTTCAGACGTTTTTTTTTATTAAAGCGGGTAGATAAACCGGTAATTGTTAATTAATACTAGCATGAAAAAGCAAAACTTTCTTCATTACGGAAAATTATTTACAATGATTTTGATTGTCTTTATATATCAGTCCACTGCTGAATTAAGCCATCTCCCTTAAAAGGGAGGGAGGCGTCGACCGACACAACGGTTAGATGAGTAGAATGGGGATAGCTGTTATCGGTTCGTAACACAGTATTCCCGAATAATAAGTACGACAACTGTAGAATATCGTTGGGTTGGTTCTTCATGGTTTGATTCTAAGTCAGACACATCCCATACAATATGTCTCTATCGAGGAGCCCGAGTCTATCCAAAATTAGGGTGACCACGCTAGCCCAGTCCGGGTTAGTAAACTTTACAAACAGCCTTTGAATTGCTTCGCAGGTGTGTGCAGGTTTCCTCACGATGTTTTCATCACATGTCAAATAAACGTCAATAGGGAAAAGGATTTTATTCGAAGTAAGATTTCACAAATCACTTTTCGACGTCAAATCCTAATGAAGTTATAAGCTTATCTCAAACTAATATGGCTCTATTCTCGCACTAAATTTATTTATTTAAGAATTTAATGAAGATGAACTCTCAAAAATTTAAAGAGCCGATGCGATATCAGTTTGAACAGAACTGGCAGGTTGAATGTGTGCGCTGCTGTGGAGAAATACGTACATTATGAATTTGAAAATCGAAAACACATTACGTATCACACTGACACAGAAGAAAATAATAGTACTAACTAACCCGTACAGAAAGGACACTCACCCCCCCGCGCCAAAATGAGTTCCCCGCCCGATATAGCGCCCCAGGCCTCCCCCGCAGGCGCCGCGGGACTCTACCAGGAGTGTTCGGGGGTGTTTTACATAGCGCCTAGCGCCATTCACTTGTAGTTGATATCCAGTTGTTATTCAAAAAGAAGTAGGTTGTCAAAACGCGTTTTCTGTATGGAGTGACCGACCAGTGACACTGGCCACTGACACTCCACATTTACGTTACGTTTCAGCTGTAAGGAAAATACCAATAATTTTATTAAGCTACAAAACATTTGAATGGATGAGTCACATTTTCATTGACGGCAAAACTGTGATAATTGGAATTAGCCCCGCCCAGATTACGGATATTGATAACAGAGTCACAGATTGATAACAGCTATCGGTCAGAGTTGCAAAACGTCACTGTGACGTGTGGTGTCAATGACCTCGTGGGATAGTGACGGAACCAGGCCTATCGGAATGGTAATAAGTCCAAACAAGTGTGTTTAAGTATTTTTTTCGAAACCAATTTATTCCGACAGTTTGCATTTACAAGCGGAAGGGGATATTTGCCTGCTTTTGAAGCTCCTTGATCAGAATTTATCCTATTTCCTACCTAAATCATAAATTTTCAACGATTTAGATAAAATACCTACTAATACAAAAATAATTTAATGCAAAAGAAATCCTTACTGTCTGTTTTGTTACGCTTTTAGAATAAAACACTAAACCAATTTAATGAAACTTGGTACAGAGATATAATAGATTGTGGGGAGTAATATAGGGTACCTTTTTCCACGGAAAAAAATATTAACGCGGGCGGAGACGCGGGGCAGAGAGCTAGTATAAATTTATTTTATTTTAGGTTCTCCTGAGCGAGTGTAATCATGGGATGTCAGCTAGTTTAAATTATTTTTTTAATTTAGGTTCCGGAACTAAAAACCTGGTCCCTGATAAAAAAATCTCAAACAAATATTTTCGAGCCATATTTTCTTTAAATTTTAACATCCCAAGTTAAACTTTACCACATTCATACATGGTTTATATTCCTAGTTGCTCAAAAATTCCAGTTCAGTGCCCACTGGGACGAATTCCCGGCCTTGAACCCGAATTTACTAAAGATAAAGCATTCAGTAGCCAACGAGGCAGGATAGAATAGAACACTGTGTTTTAAAACCCATCCTTTAAATTGACATTTAAGTAAGTATAAACAAATTAAATATTGCTTACTTTTCGATGAAGAGAACAAAAATTAAAATTTTATTTTGATAAGTATCATTAGGTAAGTACTTAAATGAAAATGCAAAGGAAATATTTGGAAAAAAGTGTTTTTTTTTTTTGTTAGACGTGTTTAGGTTAGTTTAGATGAATGAAAATAAATAATTAGTAAGCTGCGTCTTAAATTGGTTTTCATCGAAGTAGGTTAACTTAAACACGTAAAAAAGCAACAAAAAAGTAGCTGTGAATAAATGAAAAAAAAAAAAAAAAATTTAAGAATGACAATAACTTTTTGTTGCTTTTTAACAAAATTGATTATTTTGAGTTACGACTTTCTTTCTTACATATCACGAAACTAATAACGGTCCCAAATGAACTTGTGTTAACAAAAGAACCTATTTATTAGTGCACCCATAAAATCTAAAAACTCATTAAAGTAAAAAAATAACAATAAAGAGCCGCCGAAATCTCTCCCAAACAAAAGACCCTATCACCATGGCGACAGAATACCGTAACTCGCTTTTGGTCAATTCTCGTAAAAAACACAATGCCTCAGTCAAAGTGCAAGCTACGTGTCAAGTGCGTTCACCCCGCCGAGCCGACACGTGGATGAGCGCATGCGATGCAAAAGGGCGTAAGCGACATTACGTTGGATGCGCCGGGTTACAGCACATAACGTTTTTCTGATGCGCTAAGAAATGCTTCGATGTTTATGAATTTAATTGAGAATGTTAAGTGAGTTGGGAAACGGAAATACATCTGTTGTAAAAGGAAAAGCTTATGAGAATGATAATGAAGTATTTAAAATTTAGAAAGATTTTTTTTTTCTTTAGTGACTGACCCATTATTTTCAGTTTTTTTTTTTGTATACGTACTAGTCTACTTTTGATGAATTCTGTTCATGTTATGTCTGTTTTCAATGCATAAAAGGCGATGCCTAATAATATTAGAAGCAATTCAAAATAAGTAAAACAGTGAGAGTAACAGTAAATAACTGGTGCGTACACATACAGTCTATAAAACTAATATATCTAATTAAAAAATAAGTTAAAAAAAGTTTAATACTAAAAATATCAAGCTCAATAAAATACTCATTTTTATACTGGAAATTGCAAATTCTGTAAGATTTATTTTATATTAATCTGTACCCTTTTTTGTTTTGTCCCATATAATATACATGTCTGTAATTTTTCATGAAATCAAGTACCTATAAGAAATTGTGTTTCATTTGCAAACAGCGACTAGGTAAGTACATATTATCATTTATTATCCGGACCTTTTGATTACCTAAATAAATATTTTTTTTGTATTGCAAACCTACAGTGCATTATTTGCCAATTAACCTCAAAAATCTACTCATTTTGACAATCAATGCGTATTATCTAAAATGCTCTAAATTGCATTTAAATGTTTGTGCCCCCGTTTTTGCTGATTTTCCACTATTAGTGCGTAGGGTTTTTTGTTTAAATTCATACGAATTTGTGTTAATTGTTCTGGAATCTGGGTTAAGTGACTTTAACACATTTGCGTTGTGCGTAAGAACATTTTTTTCGCCTTAATTGTACTTAAGCCTTTGTTGTATTTATAGGTTGATAAATGCTCTATGTTAGTAAATACTATTATGAACTTTATTCCTGTTAATTTTGTTCGAGATTAATCCTATTTGTCTTCTGCCATAGTACATCGTTTGTGCGGTGTGTGATTGATAACCTATACAAGGATATATGTATGGTACGATAGGTAAACGAGGGACGATAACTTGATTAAAACAAATAAACTCATCGATCACGTCTTAAGAACGTGTTCTTATTTGTAGGTACAATAAGAGATACCTTAATAGAAATAAACAGGACCGTTTCTAATATTATAATTAGTAAATATAGACGATTTAGTGTTTACGAAAAATAAAGAAGAGATTTGACGTTAATATGTTTGCCTTTTAAGAAACAAAAGGATTTAGATATGAAGAAATTCATAGTCTACATTATCACGGGAAATGAATTTTAACGCGAGCGGTTCGGTAAGCTGGCTTATTTGTTTACCTGCGTTTCGAGGATAACCTACTTCACAAACCCTGGTGACAAAATTTATTGTTTTCTATAAAGATAAGTGTCATCCACCTTGTATCCTACTTGCATGATCTAATGCCATTTTTTGTGTACACATTAATGTATTGCGACATTACAATGTAATAAAGGCCAAAGTATCTCAAATCAAATATCAGCAAAAAATCTTCAACTAAAAGTGAAGCGCAAGGCTCGAGCTAGTATTGATTATACGCCAAGTCGACACGAGATAGCATTACACAAATGGGTTCAAAGGCTCAAAGCCTAGGAACACATGTTCTCACATGAGTACAATACCCTAGGTATAGTATTGTACTCATGTGAGTACAATACTATACCTACCTAGGGCAAAAACTCGTGGCAGACGGGGCCATAAAACATGTAAATGCGACAGCACTTACTCAGTTTATAGGTGACGTCACAAATAGTGATGCGCCCTTCCCGGGAATATTCCCTCCTATCCCGGTAATATTCCCAACGAAAGGATAATAGGTAATTTTGTATGGGCCCCGTACGTACCCAAAAAAAAAAGACTGTAGCATTATGAGATATATCGGGTTTTGTAGCCCTAATGGAGTAGTTTGATTAACCCAAGACAGAATGTCTGAATTCAATTGGAGAAAAAAGATATGTTCATTAGAAAAACTGAATTTTCATTGTTATTTATTTATTTTTCCATGAATTCTTAATGCGCATTGATTTAAATCAGTGTGTGTTTTAGAAATAATTATTGTAGTTGAGATCAATGATATTAAAGTACTCCATATGGGCAATAAAGACCGATATGTTTTATAATGCTACAATTAACTTTGTGTCTGGGTACGCTCTTACCCATTCTCCTTTGCTGTTCAAGCTGGCTAGATGTGGTAGACCGGGTAGGTGTTTTCCGGTTAGGTACCTAACGACCCGACCGACCCTACAGATCTCACTGACTCGTCCTAGTTGGCCTCAAACGGAAAGTAGCATTCTTAGTGTGGGAATATTCCCGGGAGCGGCACATCACTAGTCACAATGATGTTAGAGGTGCTTGTCATTTGGTTTCGAGTGTATGTCGATGGTATTAGGTTTTAAGTAAGGCATATTTTTGGCCTCGTCTGCCACGAGTATTTGCGGCAGGTACTTATATTTATTTAATGGATACTATAGCTTTCCGCTCTGGGGCTGAACGCGAGCGGAAACTTTCCCGTGGGAATGAGGCAATTTCCCGTGGTAAAAAGTAACCTATGTGTTAATCCAGGGTGTCAGATAACTCCACACAAAATTGTATTAAAATCGCTCCAGCCGTTTAGATTTGAAGAAGTAACAAACACACACACTCACAAACTTACTTACTTACTTAAATAAAACTAAACTAACTAAACTTACGCCTGTATAATATTAGTGTGATTGTCTAGAAATACTTATATGTACATTTTCTTCAATAAGGACACTGTTTCATAATACAGCGTGGTTAGTGATAACTACATGATAACTAATAGGTATCATAAAACAATAACTTGTATATGTATTAGCTATATGATTACTGATTAGTTATTCTCAAACTTAAGCCTAAATTAACGTTTAGTAATTTGATCATCACGTGTGTTATCTATCTATCTATCTACGTGCAAGAGTGACACAACTGCAAATTTGCAAAAAAAATAAAATTGAAATTTCGAGTGCTGACATAACCTTATCATATCAGTCAAAGACTGCTCGATAAAAAAATATCGGTTTTGGATTTGAACGATAACGCCATCTTTTACAGAAATGGTCAACAAGACTTTGACAATCATAAAAAAAATTGTATTCCGTTTTATTAAAGCTTTCATTCGTTAGTTATACTACTAATTTATAAACGCGAAAGTTTGTAAGTATGGATGGATGTATGGTTGTTACTCTTTCACGGAAAAACTACCGAATGGATTTTAATGAAACTTTGAAATAATATAGCTTATACATCAGAATAACACATAGGCTACTGTTTACCGCGGGAAAATACCTCATTCCCACGGGAAAAACGGTTAACGCGGGCGGAGCCGCGGGGAGGAAAGCTAGTTCATTATAATGATAAGGTCAAAAAACAGGGTACTTACTGTATGTACTGTATTTACTTCAGTAATTCAGTAAATAATCATTAAAGCCTTTAAAAATATAGGCATACATATTTTCTACACAGTGTTTGTAACATGGTCCAAGAAAACAAGGTCTAACACTCCGACCACGTGACTGACACAAGTCTACGTCATTTTGCGCTGTTCATCCGTGTCTATTACACGCATTCGACAAGGATGAACGGGCAAAATGACGTAGAAATGACGTAGGCTTGTGTCAGTCACGTGGTCGGAGTGTCAGACCTTGTTTTCTTAGACCATGGCTTCTACGTAGTTTTATTTCTTGCCAAGGACCAAAAACAAACGAAAAAAAAAAGCAATAAATACCTCTTATAGAATTAGCAGCTTTCTTATCCATGAACATCCCAGCTAAAGATGACCCGAACATTCCGTCGCTACTGCCTGGTGGCGGCGAGGTGCTATCGGCAACGGAATTGGAGGTGATATCCTGCATCATGTGACCCTGCATCACTCCTTGAGGCTGCATATCATTGGGCTCCCGCTTCAGCTGCATGCCCTGAGGCAGCTGACCCTGATGCAGCATGGTGGAAGCAGACGAATGGCCGCCATGTTGATCCGGCGGCCATTGCGACCCGAACAACTCGTGAAACTGATTCATGTTCCAAATATCCGTTTTCTCTTCTTTTGAAATTGTTAACTTTTTAAGTGTAGTTGAATATTTTCGGCCAGTGGTTGTCGTTCGCGAATCGAATTCGCATTTCGTACACTACGTTTTTATTATCACTTTGTTTTGGTGTTTTGTTTTTTGCGTGTCGACTATGTCGGGTTAAGGCAACTTTTTTTTTTGATCACCAGTTTTTAGTTTTTGTGGAAACTGTATGGCACGGCCGGTCGTTCAACTTGGTTGATCAACGGATGTGTTTGATGTTTTAGCTGATGAATATGTTCCGTCCGAGCGGGGATGTGAGATTTCTTTTCGCGAAGTTTAATTCAGGTATTATCTTTTTGAAGAGCGGCAGGTTCTTTCGCATTTTGTCTCCGTGATTGTTTGCGAATATTCCCTTTCTTCTTAAAATATAATTAAGGCACTATTTTTGTTTTACTTTATTGTAATTCACTTGTTCCCGTATACTAATTTGTTAAGTATAAAAAATCTGTAAAAAGAAAACAAGAGCAGAAAGAAGAATTTATTCCAATTTTTAAATTTGGAAAATAAAGAAAAATAGATGCCAATTAAACAGTTTCGGTGAGAGATTTTAGCTAACCAAACTGCGTTCAATTATCTAAAATCCAGAAGAATTACGTTCAGAATTTTTCGAAAAAAGTATTTTGTTTTATTTCTTATTTTAAAACACCACGTTCCATTTTCGGGTAAAATCCAAAAAAATCCTCAGGTCACTGCACTTTTCAAGGCACTGTCATAAATCATTGGCGGAAACAAGATTGCACTGTTGTAAAAAAAACTGTTGCGTTCACCTCACTACTAGACAAGTAAAATGTTAAAAATTTGTACGTGTATTTTGTACTGTTGGTTCCACAACCCGTATCGCGGGAGATGCGTCCTCCGAGGCGGTTCGACTGTGACTGACGCATTGACGAATCTTCGGCCAGGCCCACGAAAAATTATATATTTTTTCATTCGGGCTGAATAATCAACTTAGCTCATAGTGATAGTTCAGTCCCCCCGAGCCAAAGTGTTTTAACCCCAAAACTGACAATTTTCGCGATTAACGCGCGGTTTACAGCCAAAATGGTGTGTTTAGGGGTAAATGTCAATAATATGAGGAAATTTTAATGAAAAATGTTGTTAATTGAAGTTATTAAGAGACTTATTCGTCGTTAGTAGTAGCTATTTGCGAGTGTGTGCGTGTGACGGTATGCACACTACGGCAAACGCGTCAGCTCCGGTCGTTGACCTCGGTACCCAAACAGTGGATTTCGGTGAAATGTTGATGAACTCTGGCTGGTTACGTCTCATGCAAAATTTTTCTGCTATCTTTCGAGCAGCTGCCTACATACTGAAACTTACTGAATCGTATTTCGTAGCGATTTTGTACATTAGCATTTACCAGGTGTCATTTTGTGCATTATTTATCCCCCTAGTGCGTGTGTATGCATTATACTTTAATATAAAACACATTTATAACTATAAGTTAGTCCACAAACGCATCGCAAGCATAAACGAGTATTTATACAAGTGTCAAAAGTTTATTGACCCCGGAAAATGTTGTCAACCACAAACAAGTTATTGCAGTTTTGTTTATTTTTAATATCGTTACGGTATCATTGCAGAAGAATGCTAGTTTGTTCAATTAAGTCAATATTCCTAGTTACGTTCGATGTGTAATTAATTTAAGTTGAAATACGTCACTTATTTCAAGCGTAAAACACTAATATCGAAAACGACAAATTGGTCAATTAAGTTTTTTTTGTATAATGTTTTAAGTGCAAACATATAAAAATATCGAGGTTTTTTATTTAACGAAAAGTTCACATATCGCGTTATTAAAGAAATATCCATGGGAACGAGTTTGTACGGTGTCACAGTACAATGCCCAAGAAACCCCCATCCACCCCGAAAATACTTCCGAAAAATACAAGCAATAACCTCCCGGACAAGACCGCCGACCTTGCGAACGAAGAGGACAGAAAAAGTGACGTCACAGCTCTCTGTCTCACTCTCTCTTTCAACTGCGGTGTGGACGACCTATCGATTTTGAAGCACGTGTCCAAAATAATGATCAATTAACTTAAAGTGTGGGAATTTTTAATTTATAAATGGTTTCAGAGATTAAACCTGATATGTTTTACAGAAATAGATTTTGTTCATAGATTTTATCATAGAAGGAATACTTGTTATACGTTTTTATAGTAATATATGGGTTTTTTTATTTAAAATATTAAGCCTTTAATGTAAAAATAATATTCAAAAGAAGCCGGAATAACACAATCAATACATACTTATAATCTGAATAAATTCGATGACTTCGATTTACGAAATAAAATATTATGTAAATAATACGGAAAATAATAAATGAATTATATCGTTCGATAATTGAAAATAATATCAAATAATAAGTTTATGGTATAAAGTTCTTCGTTAATAATGAAGGTAAATAATTTATCATAATTTTATAGGTAGGTTAGGTACCTATAATTAAATTTTAGTAGAGTGAAAAAGACAATCGTTATTAGTAAATTTATATATCGTGTAGTTAGAATATGTGAGAACGATACTGTACTTTTCTGTTTAATTTCTTGTCCCATTATGTACGTGACTTACCTTTGCCTTCATTATGGACCATAAAAATCGTTAAATTATATATTATTAAATAAATATTATATACTTCTTTGAAATTAATTTAAATTGTGCAGAACCCTCTTACCAGAATTCCTAACTCAGAGCTCACCACCATTCATTATTTTCCTTAGATTGTATTAGTCAGCATTTTACAACAATCACAATATTCAGTGTCAACGACCTTTCAGTCATACAAATCATACAATAAATTACACAATAATGAATAATTTTATTACTATGTGTAGTCGCAGCGAATGATTAAAAATATATTATTTATAATTTGCAATTAATCATTTCCTTATTTTATAGTTTTTGAACATAACCGTTTTTGTACACGGTAAGTATGTTGTTCAAAATTGAATGTGCACTTCATACAAAGTTAATAACATTGTCATAAATATAAATACATGCTCTTTTATTTCAAAAAGTACAAACTTAAGCAAAAAAGACAAAAATATCGATCTGCTTGGTAAGTAAACATTTCGAATTCCAAATCTCAATTCCTCGAGCAAAAAAATAGGAAGGAAATATATAGAATCATTCATCTTGGCCACTAATAAAAATGTATGAGGATTCCAAATTTGATTTCGGGTGTTCGAATTTCAAATGTAGCGCCGTGTCGCCGCCGGAGTTCGCACGGAAGCGTCCATCGAACTTCGAACTAGCGGTTGAACTTCCTGACCCTACAGATTTGAGGTGTGTCTCGTAGAAAAAAAAAACAGATTGATTCCTACAATTCTTTAAAATAATATTTTAGTAGGTACAATATTCGTATTAACAAAACTTATTGTTTGTTTCTTAAGGATCAAAGACCGTTAGCGCTTTTTTAAATGTATGAAGAACTAAAATATTGTTTTTTAATTGGTGGCTACTGGTTTTATATTCCTTTAATAAAAAAATACAATAAAATGTTTAAAAGTACTCATTAACGTTTTCATTTTCAAATACGCAAAACTATAGATTTTTTTAGAACCAAGTCTTTATTTTAAGTTGAGCCATATACCCAATTAATATTCCAGACTTCTTTTTTCAAATTTTAACGTTTTAAATCATGGATGCTGATCAAAGCTTCAAAATTCGAATTTTATAAACGGTGAATTGCAACGGGTTCAGCGGCGTTCGGCGACTAGACGAGGAGAATGAACTCTGTTTCGGCTGTTTCTGGGATAACTCTTTGCTTTTTTTTTAAGTTGCAGTTTTAATTTTTCGGCCAGTGTCAGAATTACTAACTGGGCAGTTAGTAATTCTGACCAAAAAAATTTTTTTCTAAAATTTAAATACGTTACTAGAGGACAATCTTTTAATCTAATTTTTTTCTTATAAGTTCGCACTTTTATAGACATTGACCAAATTAATAAACCATTTCATGTATATAAACACGTAATTTAATATTACATATGATTATTATTAATAATAAAATAAAAAAATACATATTTTAAAAATATAACCTGTCCGGTAAAGTTTTTGAAACACTAGAGAAGGTCAATGAAAACAAAATCTGCGTAAATTCGTTAATCTTTATCAAAAACCTTTAGTTACAGTATTTTATTAAAATTGTAGTAGTTTCATTAAAATTGTAAAACACATTTAAATTTTATTCCACTAAGAATTGGAACAGTCAAACTATAAACTGCCAGTTTTCTTTTTCGTTTACAAATAAACGAACGTTCTATATTTGAACCTTCAGATCCGTCCAAAAATTGCAAGTGGCTAGATCACAGAACATTTAAAAGAGGTTAGAAAGGCGATGTGGGCGGGGCCGGCGCGCCAAAACTATGAGCAAAACGCTCATACTTCACGCAAAGAAACGATCGCGCTGTCTAACTCACACATAGCTATAAAAATCTACATCAGTGTGCGTGCATGCGTATGATTCGTTTCCATTTGAAATCGCGTGATTGAGCGGCGCTATGATTGGCTAGATTTGAAATTGCAAATATGTGCGTAAACTTCATCTTTATTGAAGTACAGATGTAGTGGTGGTGAAAGGTGGGGTGGAATCGGCGACACCGGATTTCATACGGACGGCGCTTTATCGCCATTCTAACCTCTTTTAAATGTTCTGTGGGCTAGATCAACGAACTTGGTTTGGGCGCGGGGTTGAACGGCCGGCGTATCTGCAGATAACGCGCTATCGATTGAAATGAGTTACGTTCTTTTGCCATTAAAGGGGCTATAGAACTTATGGTTTGATGAAAAAACTACCGTATACGTACTATTATTTATTCTGTGCGTATACTCACTTTCCGAGGAAATAAGTTATTTTTCCGCTAGTAAAAAATGACGAAGTCTTTCGCACTGCATTTTTTTTTCACGTTCGTTTCAATACTATGCGTGAAAGACAGAATGTTAGTTTGGGACTAAAACTAAACGATTGATTAATAAGTATTATTTTGACGGCCCCGTAGCCTAGTTCGTAGTACGTCTGCTTTCGAAGCACAGGGTCGCGGGTTCGAATCCCGCTCAGGGCAAACATTTGTGTGATGAGCACTTGTGTTTGCCTTGTGTCTGGCATTTTCCCGCGGAAAAGGTAGCCTATGTTACTCAGGGTGAATGTAGCTTCTTAATGGTGATAAAAATTTTGAAATCGGTTAAGTAGTTTTTGAGTTTATTCATTACAAACATACACACACACACACATACACACACACACACACACAAATACAAATCCTTCCTCTTTATAATATTAGTATGTATGTATATCAGCTGTCTGACACCCATAGTACAGGCTCTGCCTAGTTCGGGGTCAGATGGCCGTGTGTGAGATGTCCCATATATTTTATTTAAATATTTAAATTATAAATGCGAACGTAACTCGTTGGTCCTTCTGTCTCTCTATTCTATTTGCATGACTATACTGGACGAATTGGGATAAAAATTTAGGGTTTGTGATAGAAATTGCTAACTTAGCAATAAGGCCGCCTGTGTTATTGTAAATTGAGTTTTTTTAGTTGGCAATAAAGTATATTCAACTCTTTCCTAAAAATTTAGATCGAAGGCATTAAAATATTCTTAAAATAATGTCTGTATTGTTGTTATGTAACCTAATTATTCTTGTATCATGAATCATAGGAACAAAATAATTCTAGTTAAATATATTCTGTCAGACGAGAAAAACAATGCAATGAAACGAACCATTTAAGCTTTGTCATAATAGGTTACAGACAGACAAACACACACGACTGACCTGGTTTCCTTTCTTTATACGTAAACTATTTTATAGTCGGAATCGTCGGTGTAATGACCCCAATTCTGGCACACCACATCGTGAACTTAAATTATAATTCATTTATATTTTTCTCCTACATCTCCATAAAGGTAAATTTATTTTTGGCTTTCGTACAATATATTTTCTTTACATGATGCAAGGTTTAACTTCATATAGTGAAGGCACGTGAAGGTTTAATTTTTTTTCTACAGTAAAAGCTTTTTCCTTCATTCTTGTTGGACTAAATTGGTGTTGGACGCAATTATAGTATTGGAAAAAATTAATGTTGGACAAAATTCTACACTGGACATTTCGTATTTTGGACATTAGTCGCGCAAAGGTTCTTTAACAGCTCATATTATATGTCTTCACCAAGGGGCTCGAGCCTACCCTGAAATCATGGTGATTAGGCCGATTTAATATGAAATAGCTTCAAAACGAGATTTTTAACTTCGCATCGTACGTACATCCAGAAGTATGTAAGAGAAAAGAATATATTTCTTTTATCTTTTAAGAGTGGCTGTCAGAATCGGAGCTAATATGTGTTTATATTAAAAGGAAAATCAATCGTTTGGTAGTTTGAGAGAAACCTAAAACTGTTTTCCTGAAAGAAGCTTGACCTAAATAATTTTCTGTTAATTCCGTACATTTGTTTTTCCCTATGATATGAATTGGTGATGCTGCTGCCACAATATCATCTCGTATTATATTATGTAGGTTAGAGGTTATGGTAGAGATTTCTAACTTAGCGACAAGGCTGCTCTTTGACACCTCTGTTTTGTTCTTCCGGTAAATTAGAACTTTTAAAAAAATGTACACTTACTATATCGTGCGTGTGATATAAATAAAGGGGCTTGTTGTAACGATTTCGAATTATATTTTTCAACTGTGTGATAAATAGTCGTGCATCTACTCGTATTTAATAAAGTAAGCAAACATAAACCATTCCCCCTCATATCTTTGAACTGGAACATAGTTCTATACCCATATAGCACAGTAAAACTATTTAAAAAAATTCAAATTATGACGTTTATTCAATGAATTGTTAGAAATTTTCACACAGTTTTCCCACCTCTTTTGAAATTTAAATACCATTGACTTTTTATAAGCTTTTCTATGCTTTGAACCGAAGCAAAAAGTATGATCAGTACATTTTTCATTTTTTCTATCATTGTTTAAATTAGTGATCTGTGGTGAGTCATGTCTATTCAAAGAGGTTACATTATGTTAGTGACGTCACTGGTAATTGAAGACGGCCGAATGCAGAGGTGTATAGTACCTACCTACCATACATGGCTATGATGGATCAGCTAGACTAGATATAATTTGTCAGAGATCGAATGACGATGCTATTACAATTGTAGTAAAATTAGGAAGGTAGTATAAAAAAATTGGTAGATATTTTTATTTTATTACTTATGATGTATCTTCAACTACTCCCACACTAATGATGCTCGTTCATGCGATTTGCGATACCCCAGCTTGATTCCATGTACTTTTTATACACATACAAGCATAGGCCGAAAAAACGATACCCCGCTGGCCCGATATTAATGAAGACTAGTTTTCCGCCCTGCGGTAAAAAGTAGAATATGTGTTTTTCTAATGTATAAGCTATATTATCATAAAGTTTCATTAAAAACCGTCTAGTAGTTCCAGAGATTAGCGTGTACAAACAGACAGACAGACGGGTATTTTTTTCAAAACTTTTATATTTGTGTTCATTCAGCTACACTCCTTTTATCACACAAATCAATGTACAGACACGCCGATTCTTCAGCTTTATTATAGTATAGATAGATAGATAGAAGATGTACAGGCGATAACACCACACCACACGCACCAAATACTCTACTCTCGTACAGACTACGCGGAGCATCGTCATCAGTAGTTACACCGTACAGTGTCTTACACGTGGTAGAGTTCGAACCAGCAACCCTGTGCTTCGAAGGTAGTGTTACTGACTATGCAACAACGCCAAATATTATTGAGCTGCAAATGGCTGACTAGCCTTGGTTAGACCAAAGCTTCGGGACAGACAAACGGCAACGCAAGAACGTAATCATCTTTTTTTTCCGACATTTAGTTGATTCAGCCCCTGAACTAGGAAAAATCTCACAAATTATATTGATACCTAGCCCTCCGCCCTGCGGCTTCGCCCGAGTTAACAAGGTTTTCCCGTAGGAATGAGGTATTTTCCCGCGGTAAAAAGTAACCTATGTGTTATCCAGGGTGTCAGCTAACTCCATACCAAATTTTATTAAAATCGCTTCAGCCGTTTAGACGTGAAGAAGTAACAAACATCTCACAAACATTCGCCTTTATAATATTAGTGTGATTTTCAGTCATCATCAGGGATTCGAACCTAGAGCTTCCGTAACGCGAGATAACCTTTTTCCCGCTCAGCGACAGAGGCTGTAATGACGCTGCGTCACCTGCGCGCACACTGGCGTGCGCGGGCGCATGCGATCGTTCAACTCGCGGCGCGCGCAGTGGGGCAGCCGTTGACCCGCCCACGTGGCTCACAGGCGAGAGTGGCGAACGGCGTTGGACTTCCGCGCAGATATTCCCGGGTTCGAATCCCGACGGAAAATAACAAAACGCAACGCGAGCGAGATTTTATTTTTAAATAAATTTCGGACTTCATCGAAAGTTTGAAAGATATCTATGATGTAATTGAAAATAAAATATAAATATTGTATTTAAAAAAATAAATACGTATGTAATATTTTTGACACACATCACACACACACACACACACACACACCTGCCTAACATTTTTAAAATATTTATTTGGTCTAAATAAGTTTAATTATGTATAAGTGAAAAAGTTCTCAGTTTCCTAAGAGAACTCTTGTAAACAAGGAAAAATGCATAGTTATATTAACCTGCTTTATTATTTTTCCTAAGGGAATGGATATTTTCCTATTGTACAAAATATAACATAATATTTCTTTCCCTCTAGCATCCAGAATTATTTCACTGTAATCTATTTAAATGGTGCAAAAATGTAACAAATATAAAACATGGTTGCTTGCAAACGTGCTTGCATTTATGTACATAAAACATGTATAAGAAATATTAAAAAAGAATGGTCAATTCCATACTTTTTCTCATAATCCATCGTGATGTGATTAAAAACAATAAAAATAAAACGGACAATAATTTCGTATCACATTTCTACTTCCCCATAGCTACGCGGCTACGGGCTACGAGCTACGAAATGTTGTAGCGAGCGTAGCAGTTCCGTAGCACTTTCACACTATAATTTCTGACTTAAAATTCGCTTTTTTGGCAATATGTTTTATTTGTTTACTATTGTAGCCTTCCACAAGGTCTATTCTATCTTGTACCAAGTTTTATTAAAATCGGTTCAGTAGTTACGGAGCCTATTCAATGCAAATAAACAAATAATCAAATCCTTCCTCCTTGTATTATTTATTAGTAATGACATGGCAGCAGCATTCT
The DNA here is from genome assembly GCA_948473455.1 of Teleiodes luculella. Classification (NCBI taxonomy): domain Eukaryota; kingdom Metazoa; phylum Arthropoda; class Insecta; order Lepidoptera; family Gelechiidae; genus Teleiodes; species Teleiodes luculella. The sequence continues at coordinate 3,286,591 of OX419608.1, forward strand.
TCTTATATAACCATCAACTGTGATCCCCAATTGGGCTGCCAACTACGTGGTTTATATTCTAACTAGCGACCCGCCCCGGCTCCGCACCGGAAAATGGTTATTGTGGGCTGTGGGTTATCCTTAAGTATATTATACATATATTATACATATAAACCTTCCTCTTGAATCACTCTATCTATTTAAAAAAACCGCATCAAAATCCGTTGCGTAGTTTCAAAGATTTAAGCATACAAAGGGACATAGGGACATGTATAGGAAGGACAGAGAAAGCGACTTTGTTTTATACTATGTAGTGATAAGTTTTTAGTGATTCTCACTACAAATTACCACCTGCCACTACCCCATCACACCCTTAGGGGGAGTGACCTTACAATGACCCCTCAGTGACCTTGTGGCAACGACCTCAGGGTAGAAATGGGGCTGATGGGTCATTCTCCACTTTTGAAGGTACAAATTACTTCCTTGGTGGCAGAAAATCGATAACTTGATGTAGAGTGTACTTAGAACGACGGTCCCGTAGTCTGGTTGGTAGTAAGTACATCTGCCTTCGAGAGTCATGAGATGAGCACATGTCCCTACATATTAAAAAATAAAAATAGAAAGTCAAACAAAGGAGTCATTTAATACTTTCTGTGGCTTTGGGTAACTACAACTGCCGTCCCCATTCGCCTGCCATGTGTCAATTTTCAAATTGTGTTACTATGGGAATTCGCAGTTTCAGTTGTTTATTAACTAATAAAGAAAGAAGTAATTAAAAAATAAATAAAAATAAAATTATGAGTGAAACATTGTAGTAATCAGCTGAATCTACTTATTTATTTATTTTCAGGGAAATGATTCTTTACTAATCTATACTAATATTATAAAGAGATTTGTATTTTTGTGTGTGTGTGTGTGTGTGTGTGTGTGTGTGTGTGTGTGTGTGTGTGTGTGTAAGTTTGTAATGAATAAACTCAAAAACTACTATGCCGATTTCAAAAATTCTTTCACCGTTAGCAAGCTACATTCACCCTAAGTAACGTAGGCCAGTTTTTTTTTTTCAATAAAATTATGGATCCTTACTGAAACTTGGACAATGTAACCCAAAGTGTAAAAAAAAAAATCTTAATAATTGAATAGGCTCCGAAACTGCTGAACCGATTTTGGTGAAACTTGGCACAAAGATAGAACAGACCTTGGGAAAAACATAGGCTACAATTATTTATTTACCGCGGGAAAATTTCTTATTCCCACGGGAAAAACTGTCAACGCGGGCGGAGCCGCGGCGGAAAGCCAGTAATGAATAAAATTATTTTGATTTTTTTTTAAACGTCCTTAGTAACAAACAATCGAAAATTCCAACACAAGTCATTTCATTACAGATAGCTCGCACTACAATTTGATACTACAGACAAGATTGTTATTATGTACCGCGATTTGGGAGGTCGTTCACCGGTAAATGAACTGCGAACGAGTGAGTGACCGGACCGCCAAAAACTGACCTATACCTGCGCGAAAACACATTTATTCGCTTGTGCGCAGTTTCGCAATAGATTTTTGCGCTTCCTTCTTTTTTCTTGTTGATGGCCAGTAACACCAGTATTCAGATTTGATTTGAGTTCCATTTTTACGAGTATCCAAATCTTTAAATCAAGCTTGATATGATTTAAATGTTTAGAAATATAAAAAACACTGTTTAGAAGTTTTTTCCGGCGAGTTCTTCTTAGAAGACAGTCAAATTTTTGAATTCCCAGAAAAGATAATTAAAATTTGACTTAAATGTAAATATCGAAAAGTTAAACAATAAATTCTTAACTCTAAAAACTGTGAGAGCTAGTGAGTGGGTTAATAAAGGCATATATGAATTCGAAAATACAAAACATATTGGTACGTGTCGAAGCTTGAACCTGCTCATCCCGGATGAAAGGCAGCGACCCTAGCCACTACGCCACCGACGCTCTCCTAGGTCATTGACAATGATGATGAAATTTGATGAAACATACTAGAAAACCACCTACTACGTGACGTCACGCGACCTCCTACTAATATTATTAACGCGAAAGTTTGTGAGGATGTATGTATGTATGGATGGATGTTTGTTACTCTTCCACGCTAAAACTACTGAACGGATTTTAATGAAATTTTACAATAATATAGCAGCTATATTACAATAATATAGCTTACTAGCGACCCGCCCCGGCTTCGCACAGGAAAATGGTTATTGTGGGTTATCCCTAAGTATATTATATATATAAACCTTCCTCTTGAATCACTCTATCTATTAAAAAAACCGCATCAAAATCCGTTGCGTAGTTTTAAAGATTTAAGCATACATAAGGATATAGGGACAGAGAAAGCGACTTTGTTTTATACTATGTAGTGAAGTGATAGTGATACATCAGAAATAACACATAGGCTACCTTTTACCGCGAGAAAATATCTCACGGGAAAAAACGCGGGCGGAACCGCGGGGCGGAATGCTAGTAGGCATATACTACATTAGTATAACTATAACTCTATATTCATAGCATAATGAAAGTTCAGTGACCTGTCAACAAACCGAGACGGCCTTCGAGCTAAACTCCGTATTTTTGTTTGGTGCAAGTACCTACGTTCGCGATGAGTCGCGACCTTGGTCTGAACGGTCTCAGGTTCGACTCCCCGTGACGCAATCGCCGTGCGAAGTGCTCGAAATAAATTGGTGTCGCAGTGACGAACAAAACAATTGTCATTAAATATAGTTGAATGGTTACTGTTTATTTCCATCTTTAATGACGAAGAAGGCTTTTGCAAAATGCAAATTTTAACAAATCTTGAATTTCAGTGACCAAATAGTACATTACTCCTGTGCCAATAGTACATCAATACTTTATACAGATTACTAAATGACATGACTAGCTTTCCGCCGTGGCTCCGTCCGCGTTTACGCTTTTTCGCGTGGGAATAAGGCATTTCCCCGCGGTAAAAGGTACTCGGTGAGTGTAGCGTTCTAATGGTGAAAGAATTTTTGAAATCGGCTCAGTAGTTTTTGAGTTTATTCATTACAAACATACACACAAAAATACAAATCTTTCCTCTTTATAATATTAGTATAATATGATAAATGTTTTCATTTGCAAGAATGTGTAAAGGACAAAGTGTCCAGCTAAGCGTGCTCTTAACTGTACATGTCACGTGGCAGGGTTCAAAATTTGGCCTCCCGGGATGGAATCACGAACCCTTGATGACCGGGTAACGACCTTAGACAACAACCAACAACTGTTTTGGCCGTTGTCGCAATATTATGACGTATAATGACGAGTAAGTACTTCCGAAATCTGCGGTCATTACTCTATTGATGATTGTAGTCTGTGAAAATGATTGCGAAAAGTGGCGAAACCAGCCAAGACCATGCGTCATTATCTTTTCTTTAAACATGGATTTAGAGACACGCTCATTTCCTTAACGGGGTGAGCAGAGTAAATTTTGTTCTAGTGGAAAAAAAAAGCTATTGATCTGAAGATAGAAACTTATATAACAGACTAGCTTTCCACCGCGGCTCCGCCCGCGTTAACAGTTTTTCCCGCGGTAAAAGGTAGCCTATGTTACTCAGGGTGAATGTAGCTTTCTAATGGTGAAAGAATTTTTGAAATCAGTACAGTATTTTTTGAGTTTATTCATTACAAACATACACACAAAAGTACAAATCTTTCCTCTTTATAATATTATAGTATGACGACTGCTGAAGGCCTCTCCCTCAATCGGTATTGCTATAATCCCCAGGTTTGGCTTGGGTTGGGGATCGCAGTTGTTAGTAAAACCTGTATTACAGCTAATTTAAGATGCAAGAATTAAGTTTGAACGCTGCTACCGTTTCTCTGAGTAATATATTTTTATTGTCACATAGCTCATATAACATGTTAACGATTGTCTCATAAGAAAGAAAGAAGAAATTTAGATTTAACTCTACGTCCTGTCCTAAAAATATTATTATTATTCGTTCTCTTTTCAAACCATAAAACCTACATCAATTTCCTTTCCCATAAAAACCGTCGTCTGTCTGCTCTATCCCACTAAAAACCGAACGAATTTGAAAAGAGAACGGTACTGCAACGAAATTCCTCAAATCAGCATGATGCTGGCCGCAAAAATTCGTGGCTACGTCACAGACCGCCCAAATGTCGGGTCACGCGCAGGTCAACGCCCCCCAAGTTGAATGGCCAATCAGAGGCCAGCGTAACTTGATCCCTCGATGCGGAAGTCAATGTTTCAGCATTCAGACTGGTCGCTGATAGATTTCGCGAAGAAAAATGCTTTATGTATATAATTTTGTAATTTTGTGGATAGTTCCTTTTGTTTTCAACAAAAAAAATATGACATACAAGTCTCGCTGAAATCACTTGTTTTAGAACCAAATAATTTAATGAAAAAAATGTTATAAGGGAGGCCTTTTCCCAGCAGTGGGACTGTCTAGGTTTAATAAGATAAAGATAAATAAGATAAATAAGGTTATATTAAGTATACACTGGCCGCCCACGTTGTTTGATTGTATGATTGAGATATTTTCCCAAAATGTTGAACGGGGATATAATATAAGGTACCACCATACAAAATTTCATTTAAATCGATCCAGCAGTTTCGGAGATTAGCACAAAAGAACAGCTAGAGAAACAAAAATAAATCTGGATTTGTTCTATTTCACTTCCTACATCCCCCTGACTCGGTTTTTAGCAAAAATGTTTCTATGTATAGACATTTGATCTCTACAGTTTTATTATATTTTATAAGATAGATAGAAGATGGATGTGGTATGATTCAATCATCTATAATATTATAAAGTGGAAAGATTTGTATTTTTGTGTGTGTGTATGTTTGTAATGAATAAACTCAAAAACTACTGAACTGATTTCAAAAATTCTTTCACCATTAGAAAGCTACGTTCAACCTGAGTAACATAAGCTACCTTTTACCGCGGGGAAATGCCTCATTCCCACGAGAAAACTGTTAACGCGGGCGGAGCCGCGGTGGAAAGCTAGTATACTCGTTAAATATATTATTATAATGTTTGCTTGCATCGTGCAATCAGAAGTACACAATAAATTTGGACAAAGTCTCAGTTCATTAAACTTATATCGCCCAGTCAGTACTAGTACCTTCCGATTGAACGAAAATATTTGTACAGCACAAGTAAATAATATATTTATACTTGATAAACAAGAAACCTACCATCAAATTATTGCTAATTATATCTAAACTATTAATCACTAATTATAAAAATTCGAAAGTGACTATGTCTAGTCTGTCTAGAAGTCTAAGCAGATAGCGATAAATTTTGACTGGGTAATGTAAGACATCACAGGGCAGAATATAGGCTGCTTTTATATATTATAGATAAACCCAGGTTACCTACTCTTAGCTATTATTAGTAGTATCAATTATATATGGGTTAAGGAAAAGAAACCTGGTGTCAGCAAATGATTCCTAAGACCCAACTCTGCTCATCCTTTTAAATGTAAACTTGATCAAGATATAAACTGCCTGTGTCTTAAAGAAAAAACTGAATTCACCAAATCGCAAAAATCCCAAAAAATACAAAGTAATACAATTCGCAAACCTGCGACCTTGTGTCTAAATGTTTCGTAACAGGGACTCAAACCCGACACTTTGTATTTGGCAGACTTATCAACCAAAACACAACGAGTCATCGGAGTAGGTACAGAGTACATTCAACTTTCGGGGGTCATCGCCCTCCGACCGTAGACATCGCCGACAGTTTTACAATATTTCAACCTCTTTTAATGCCATTTTCTTTTCATCTATTGTTATAAAATATATACAGTTTTGTAGAGAATTTCAAGAGGTTTTGTATGGTATAAAATTTATTGAATTCAGTTAAGTAGTTTTTAAGATATCTACCAAAATGCGTCAATTGGTTTATCGTGAAAAAGGACTGAATGTGGAGTCAACTATGCAATACAAGAATAAGTATGTATGCACGTATCTACAATATATCTATGTATCATCACGCTCATGTTTATTACGGTGTGAGTAGGATTTTGTTCAATACAAAGTGAAATTAGCAAGTTCATAGTTATTAAAGTTCTTAATCTGCTTGAAGAGAACAGAACAATTTTATTTTGTACTGAAATCAGTGTCTTTTTTATTATTTTACAAGTTCCTAGTTAATACCCAGTTATGGATAATGGAAAAGAAATAAACAAAAGACTGTAAAACTATAAAGCATCAAATCAAAAGTGCATAACTAACATATCACCAGCCTTAACAGCTCAAGCTTCTTCCCATCATCTGAGTAACGCCCTTTTTATTGCCAAAACAGGAACAGTTAATTGCTAACCTATCATAAAAAACCTCCTACGATCCCTTTTTACTTCTTCCCCTAAAAATACCCCGTCTAACCACAAAAAAAGTTAACGCCTTTTCATCGGGTATCTAGAAAATTCTACGAGATATTTCATAAAAGATTTTAAGACACGCGTTCGACATCTGTTTAAATTTTATGTAGTTTGAATATGGTTCGAATTCTGGTGCCCAATAGTAAAGGAATTTGACCAAAAGTAAAAATTCACGAAACATTGCGAACATTCACCCGGCTCGTACGTTCGTTGAACCCGAACGAAATTTGGGGGTCAACGAACGGCCACCGCCCGATCAACATAATGCTATATATAGTTAAGGGGGAAAGAGAGGTAAGATCACAATTGATTAAGAAGACAGAGAGGGAAGATACACGTGATATTTTGATCAATTTATATTGAGAACCTTTTTAGCTTTACGAAATTAAGTGATTAATACTAGTGTGGAGGTAGAGTATTTTTTTTATTTTTAAGTAATATATGCAAAGATAAATTAACATCTATATTAAATAAATTCTTCTGTTTCTTTGTCTATTATATATTTTGGTGAACATAGTCGTAATGTGGGATACGATTTAAGTAAACCATTATTATTTTAAAATATAATAAGAAATAAATATAACAAATATAAACTCTACTTTTTCAGATCTTTGCTAAAATAAATAAAAAATTACCACAAAAAACTTAATTATCTCTTTCTTTTTCGTATTTTTTAACGGGTCAGAAGAACTTTTCAGAGTTAAAATTGCTAACTTCGTGCTAACTTCCATATCTACAACTTTTTTTTAAATATATGCTTCATTATACCTACATATTATATTATGATATAAAGCGTCGGTGGCCAAGTGGCTAGGTACGTTGACTTCCATTCAACAGTTCGTAGGTTCAAGACTCGGCACGTACCAAAGTATTTTTGATTTTCGAGTTTATTTGACGCTTTGACGGTGAAGGAAAACATCGTGAGGAAACCTGCACACATCAGCGAAGAAATTAAAAATTTGTGTGTGAAGTTGACCAACCCGCACTGGGCCAGCGTGGTAAGGCCTATTTTTAGGGTTGGCTCGAGCCCCTCGGTGAGGACATGTGAGAGTTGTTAACACACACACACGTTATGATATCAATATAAAAAGTAATGTGAGAGTGCTTCGTTTCCTCATTATGTTAGTATCGTTAGTACATCGATCACATATTGTGCAATATTTATTTTTATAGTTGAATGACCTTAGCAAGATATAAAGGGCAGTGACCTACCTATTACAAACACAATTATTTTTTCCGATAATGATTTTAAAATTACTTTTTCATTGGCATAAAATGACGGCAAATTACAATGATATTTACAAGTAATTAGGTATTTACAATTTACTCGTTTAAACAATTTACACATGTTACTTTTTCCCACTTTAATGTAGTATTTTCCCATGGTAAAATGTTACTGTTAACTTTAGTTCTGGTAAACGTGAAAATTTTAAGATACCTACCTAAATAGCTTGTCAAAGATATTTTCACATTTGTCAACAAATTTATTTCTATACTTATAAAATCTTTACTAGTTAAATGAAATTTAAAGATTCTTATTTCCACAATGTCTAGACTATTTTATATTTATAAAAATATACATAGGTATTTAAGTTACCCTTCTCCTCATCAAGTTGTCGGTTAAAAATAAATACATAAACATTATAATATCGTAAGTAAATAGTAGATTGAAGTAAACAAAGAAGGGACGTATTTATGATAGGAATGTAATGCTATTAAAATGGAATAAAAATACAGTCCACCCGAGAAATGTAAAAAAAATACAGATAATGCAGATACAGAAATCAACAGGCAGCCTTATTGCAATCTCTTCAACGCAACCTTAGGGTATAGAGATTACGACAAGAAAAAACTATATGCTATTATTTTGTAGCGAAAATCTTTGTTATTGTATAGACTGTACAATATATCACTTTATATAAATCGAAGTGAATAATGAAAATCATTAGGCTTGGGCAGGGAATTGAATCCGCGTCTCCTTGGCTATCCGGGCCATACACAAGCACTACCAATTGTACCACCAAGTCTCCGTACAAGCTTAACGAAATTATTTAACGCTTCTTCTAAATGCTTTAGAGTGCACACCCGAGATTTTATTGTCTAGTCTCCGCTTGAAAAACTTTCTAGCAATACTAGAGAAAGGCATATAATTTCACGTTAATATACAAGACTAGGTCTAGACAACAGCTCTAGACCTGGAACCTTGAACTGGCTGGTGGGCCGAGCTCCCCGAATCGATACTAATGTTGCCATGCGTGATAGCGGCCAGTGGAGCTCTATTCTGACAATTCACACTCTTAATTTGAAGTCCGTGGTCTTTTTCGTTTACACAGGAATCGATAAGGACGGGAAATGAATGTAATTTAGAGTTCAGAGTACCGATATTTATTGTAAATAATAGTTTATTTACGTTAGTGCCACCAACCCGCGCAAATATATTTTTCGTAATTTTCTTATTGGTTGCCTGGAAGAGATTACTGCTTTGGCTAAGGCCGACTGTTGGCTCCTTGTTTCGCTTGTGAAAATTTTTAACTGTCCTATTAATTACTGGTGTTATAAAAGGACATTTATATTGTAAAACATTAGCGCAACTGTCAAATCAGGCGTTAATTTAAGTGAGATGTTACGTGTTAAATCGATGTTTGACGTCCCTTAATATAAATTGACAATCACCTGTCCTTTTCGTTCTTAAGAGAGTGAAAAGAACATATCGTTTTGTAATTTAAAGTCAGAGCGTACTAATAACTAGTAGAATCGGCCCTAGTATATAAGCAGGAGCTACTATTCAATATTCTGTGTAGTAGCTGAATGAAGGGGGTTGTGGTAAATTACTGAAGGATTTTTGAGGATTATTTGAAGACGATTAATTTTTTCTTTGTTGGTTGTACAGAGAAGAGGGTTATAGGATTTCGTGTTCAATTTTGGGAAAACCTTTGACTATGTATACGTAAATTATATATTATTATATTTAAAAATTATAATGACTTTAACCCAATAAAATCAGATTTTTTAATGATTTGATTGTTGATATATTGTCCTGTCACATCTGAAAAAAGTATTTATAAACGGATTTCCTGTCCAACTTTTGAGGAAAAATCTCTGCTTCTAGGTAAACAGTCGATTGATTGGGTTTCTCTTGCATTGCAATGAACACAATATTTTTTTGGGTCAATGCCCCAGTTACAGCTGTGATGAGTAATGGTACGAGGTCAATGACACGGCCATTTTTTTCCATCAAGTCATTTGCAAGATGCAGCTACAGAACGCGTGTTCATTATTAATTTTAACACAAATTTTTAATTGCCTTAATTCTAGCAAAAATAAATGCTTGTCTTGAATTTACTATTTAATTGTATTTTTTTGTCATTTGATGAATTTGTATTATAAACATACATACATACATACATACACACTTTCATGAGCAAGGTTTATATAATATTATATAAGTTACAGCATGCAAGTTTTAAATTCTAAAAGGTAATTTAAATGATGTGAGATTAGGTTAAGTAATCCAATAAAACAAAATATCCCAGAAAACATAACTAAATTACAAAAAAAAATCTTGAGAATAAGAAAAAAATCGTCTAGTAAAAACATAGAAAATAATATGAAATATGATTGATTTCCAATTTATTTTTCCCGAGGAAAATAAACAAATAAACTTGTAACAACGCCATCTATCATCGAGTAGCGGAAGCAAAGTTCAAAGCATTGCCAAACCTGGGTGAACGACCCGGGCTTATCTCGCCGCGGTTCATACGACCGACGCCCCGCAGTGGCTCGCATGTAATTGTGTGACGGGTGATATACGTACTATAAGTACCTACTTGCTTATACAGTACCCCTACCATGAGTTGCTAACGTAACTTACGCGCTCGATATCGACTACGTAAACGTGCATTTAGTATGGAATTAAAACTACGCCATCTATTGACAGTTATCTGAAGTAAAATTTCTCCATACTAAATGCACGTTTACGTAGTCGATATCGAGCGCGTAAGTTACGTTAGCAACTCATGGTAGGGGTACTGGATTCCAATGGTTTATTCATACTCATACATACAGAATAAATACATTTATCCTCGATTGTTTAGAGTTCAATTACGATGTAGCGTTATTAAGTTTTTTGCTCGTAGACTCTAGGTACTAGGTGGAGTGTTTTTACCGCGGGAAAGTACCTTATTCCCATGGATTTTTTTTTCATGTGAGTTTAAAGGTGAAGAGGAAAACTAATAGGTATAATAATAAGATGATGATAATAATTTATTGATCTCAAAAAACGTGTTTTTTTACATTACAGGTCGGAACTCCCAATAAGCATAGAAAAGACTGTGTTAGGAATTAGGAAGCACCATGACATGATGATGATGATGTCAAAATAAATATTATTTGACTCATGGCGTACCTAAGTTACATTTTTGTAAAAAGGAAATTTGACTAGGTATATAATTATAATTACTTACATTAAAATTAAAATCTGGACTATGATAAGCTTAACGTTTTCACGAGGCTTTGTTCTAACCGTTATATTCATACATGTCCCATTGCATGATGAAGATATCAATATACCACTAAACATCTATGTATATTATGTATCTTCCCAGGAACTATAACGTTTAATTACATACTGAATGGATTTGGTTAAAATTTTCATTGGACAAAGTTTGTGCCCTGGATTAACACATAGATTACTTTTCATCACAGTAAAAATACCTCCTTTCTCACGAGAAAAATAATACTTTTAACGCGAGCGGGAAGCTAGGTAGTAAATCATTCCTTACTGTACGTACATATAATATGTCCCCACTGAGGGGCCCAAGCCAAACCCTATCAAGTTGAATAGCCAACGACGAAGCTGGCCCAGTGCGGATTGGTTAATTTCACACAAACTTTGAATTTCTTCACAGGTGTCGCGATGTTTTCCTTCACCGTAAGAGCGCCGAATAAACGTACTTACATATGAATTAGAAAATTGAAAACGCATTGGTACGGCCGATGCTTAAACCCGCGAACATCCAAATGGAAAACCAGGCCCCAACTAATGCCACTGACACTCTAGTTAAAGAAAAGGCAATTTAATTTATTCGTCTCAAAATGCTAACTGAAAACTGTTATCGTCCATTCACCCACTTGTTTTGGGCCAGGTGGTCTGGACACAGTCTGTGCCATAGACTTGTCTGACTGATAATGTTAATGCCCTAACCTAAATTTAACAGCTGACGTGATTTTTGTTATCATGTAAATGTGATGCTAAAAGATAACGAAATCTAAACGTTGGTTAATTTGTTATAACTTATTTATTTTATTCTTTACTAGCGACCCGCCTCGGCTCCGCACGGGCAAATGGTTATTGTGGGTTATCTTTAAGTATGCATGTATTATACATATAAACCTTCCTCTTGAATCCCTCTATCTATTAAAAAAAACCGCATTAAAATCTGTTGCGTAGTTTTAAAGATTTAAGCATACATAGGGACATAAGGACATAGGGACTATTAGGGACAGAGAAAGCGACTTTGTTTTATACTATGTAGTGATTGCGCAATTTAACAAAAAAAGGTGATTCAAGTTACTAGTTTACAAAGGCGAGCTTATCTCTATAAGAGATCTCTTCTAGGTCAGCCAACCAACACAGTGGTGGAAAAGGAGAGTGCGGAGTAGACATAGGAAAGTGCAAATTACCTACATAAAATGCATACATAAAAAATAAGTCTATACTATTACATACATACATACATAAATAAATATAATAAAAATACGTACAAATACTTAAATAATATAATGTTTATTAAATACTTAGACGGCCCGGTAGCCTAGTAGGGCTTATTTGAAACACAGGGTCGCAGGTTTGACCCCACCCGGGGTTTTTCAAAAAGTAGGTAGTTTTTCTAAGTAGGTAGTTTCAGTCCAATAACATCTAACTAATTTAATTGTTAAGCACAATGAACCAAACCATTATTTTTCCATCGACTGATAGCTACGTTTAACTAAAAACAGAATGTACATTAACCAGGCAGCCACACAAATATACCTACGCGCGTAGCGATTTATCTCAAGCTAAAAATACTTATAAACAAGGAAGTGATAACAGCGCCATCTTTCGGCGGGCTTCCGTACCACCGGTCAACAACCTTTGACCGAGTTACGGTGACTCAGGAAATCATTGAATTTCCTATGAATATTTGCATAAATATATTTTTTATTTAAACAAAAAATAATATTGTCGTGTTTCTCAGCTTCCTAACGGGAAAAATCTCAAATAAAGAAGTGCTTTGTTTTTAGTTTCGCTACTCCGTAACAGATGGCGTGCAAAATGCAAAATTTTCTTCAAACATACTTTCTTACTTTGAGAACTGCGAGCAATGTGCCAAGAACGATTGTAATATGCTTAGGAATATGTGAGTAGAATACCTAGATAAGAAACTAATAACTGAATACCTACGTGGATACTTAATAAACGATGCGTATGATAGTTCGTAGTTTTAGATAGTTGTCTCACAGTTGTGTTCCGAAATTGATTTGACAGATTTTAACTTATGTTAGTTTTGTTACTTTTTCCACTGATACTAACTGTTAGCTTTTTTCAATTTTTCGCTTCGATTTAAATTAATTCGCATATTAGATCACCTGAATTAATTAAAATTCATTAAATTCCTTTAGGCGAGCTTGGTCAATTTCTCAGATAGTCAATTTAGAGGCACGTCATATTCTTTGTACGTCATTTTCTAGGTTAGTCATATTCTAGGTAGGTCAACTTCGAGGGACGTCATTTTCTAGGCTAGTCATCAAATTTACTTTGCTTATAAGTAAGATTTACTTTCGAAAAATATATAGGTATAAAATACGATACCAAAATATTTTAGGCACAATAGAGAATGTTCACTAATTTTGAATGTTAGCTTTATAAATTCTCCGTTCAAAATAAAAAATACTAGTGAAAGAATTATTTCGATACGTCAATTAGTTTCCAAGATAGAGAAGTTTAAAGTGAGCGCGCGACGAAATTCCGCGTTCAAGCTCGTGACGTCATAATGCAACGCTCGCTCAGTCCGTTCCCGCTCTTCCGTACGGCTGCCTTGCGTTATTAGGTATTTTGTACTTGGATTTCAGAATTAAAAAAAAAATTAACAATCCAAATACCATAAAATCATGTGTTGTGCCAAAATGTACAAATACGGCTATCAATGCGCCGGAAAAGTTATTTTTTGTCGGTCCAATGGATGTCAAAATACGAAGTAAATGATTACAAGCTATGAAGAGATCAGATCCTGTTAGAAATCGAAGCACAGTTTATTGTTGTGAAGATCATTTTGACTTAAGTATAAGTAGTGATTACCTTTTTATGTACCTACTAGCTGCCCGCCCGTGGCTACGCCCGCGTTGGATTTCGACTTTTCCCGTAGGAATGAGATGATTTCTAGCCTGAAAAAGTAGCCGCGCGCGCTACTAGTATTAGGTAGACTTAATCCATCCCCCCGAGATCTATTCTATATCTGTACCAAGTATCATAAAAAATTCCCGCCGCGCTACTAGATATATTTCCCGTGGGAATGAGATATTTTCCCACGGTATAATAGCCTTTATCCCCCTAAAATATTTTGTATCTCTGTACCAAGTTTCACTAAAACTTTCTGCCAGACCTCCCATTTTCCCGTGGGAATAAGGTATTTTCCCGCGGTAAGAGATAATCTATATCCTACTCCAAGATCTATTTTATCTCTGTACCAATCTTTATCAAAACTTTTCACCTGTACTTCTTTTTTTCCCGTGGGAGTAAAGTATTTTCCCGCGGTAAAATGTAGCCTATACATATCCCTAGGGTCTATTATATCTCTGTACCAGGTTTTATCAAAACTTTCTACTCGCGGTGACCTTTTTCCCGTGGGAGTGAGGGATTTTCCCACACTAAAAGGTAGCCTATATCCATCTCCAAGGTCTATTTTATCAAACCCCAAGGTCAGATAGCTCGTAGATATCAAGTTTCATCAAGTTTCCGCCTCACGACTCCGCCCGAATCTTTCCCGTGGGAATCAGTTGTTTTCCCGCGATAAAAAGTAGCCTATGTCCGTCTCCAAGGTCTATTCTATCTGCGTAACAAACAGACAGACAAAGTTACTTTCGCATTTGTAATATTAAGTAGGGATTAATAGTTTTCGGTTTTAAGACCTAATGGTTGCCTGGAAGAAATCGCTTAGAGCGATAAGGCTGCCACTTGCCTTCTCCCTTTTTGAGTATTGTTAATGTATTTGTTTTTGTTCTGTGCAATAAAGTATATTTTGTTTTATTATTTTTATATTGACCTATATTACATTACCTAAAACCTAAGGTCTCTGATACCTACTTCTAGCTATAGCTAGTGGCATTACGAAATGAAATACTTGGGTATTTTAGGTACTTCAATAAAAGAATACTTATAGAACAGATATTAATATCTATTTTCGAGAGTTATATTATAAAAAGTTTAACTTAACTTAACTTTGCACTTACTCCTCGCCTTTCGACGGCAAAGAAATCACTATTGTCGCTAAATAATGAGCAACCAATTCCTTCTATTTTAGGTAGATTATTTGATTGTCCATTTTCGAACCCTTCATCTATTATTAATCCAATTCATACAACTGGAAGCGATGAAATAAAGCAAAACACTGCGCGAGTAAAGTACTGCGGAGCGGAGTGTTGCTATGTGACGTCACACGCGGTCACGTGACTGTCAGCGGGACTCGATATTTATGGGAACTTTGAATGCATATAAAATCAAAACTACTTGATATTTTTTAATGAAACAAAAACTAGTGTATCTGTATATATAAAAGCTCTACTGTAACAAAGTTTCAAGTGATTTTACATACTTAGTAACATTCCTTATTTTGAAAGTTATTTTATTACAATTTATTTATTTATTTTAATTCTAAGACATTTTATTATAAATTATAAACTGTTATTCACAGACGTCAAGAAAGGACATCTTTTACAGAAAGGGCGACTTTTCCCAAAATAATAATAATAAGACGAGTGAGACCACAAGACAAAAGACTAGTGAATTCATGACTTCCCTTCAAAATTGTAATACCTTTACAGAGTATCGGCCAGGCCCTCAAAGAGGCCCTTTTAGGCCCTCCCGCGTCAAGGTCACTCTCAGCCAGAGGACCCCTCAAGTTCTTTCAAACATCCCTCTATAAGGACCTACCATCTTTTGTAAGAATCTTGAGCGATGTCTACTTATAGACTATAATATACCTCACAAATTGATGTCTTAGGTAAAAATATGGGCGCGGTAAATCGTTTGTGACGGTGATGTTTAAACTTAATTAAACTAAACAAGGGTTGCCTGGTAGATATTGCTACCATAGCAATAAGGCCGCCTTTTGTGGTAATTATGTTTTGTTGTATTCTCTTGTGTGCAATAAAGTATATTCTATTATAAACTAAATATTATGTTTCTACTTAAATATTCTAAGTTTTTTTTTAAACAACGTCACAGAAGAAAATAATTGTACTAACCCGACAACGTACCAGATTTTGATATAATTTTAGAGTAGAATATAATAAGTAAGTATATTAGATTGTCCACAGTATTAATTAAAAAATAAAAACGAAAGATTGGCGTTAAACTCAATGTATTTTTTTGTGTTAGGTATGGCACTAGAGTATCCTTGTGCCAGTGTCAAGTATTTACAAATATACAAAAGTTTGGGAAACTAAACGCATAAAATACTAATAATTTTGGAAGAACAGGGTAGAGTTTACAAAGTAAGTAATTCTCATGCTGCAGTGCGTATTGCGCAATTGGGTAAACTGTTCACCGTCTGGGTAACACAGTAACGTAACGAGTAACGCGTTTGTATGCGTCACGCGTTACGCGACGTTACCAGACGCTAGAGTCTTTGAAGAAAGTATCTAGTTGGTTTTTCCTTTGTTGTAGTGTTTTAAATTTATTTTACAAAGTCTCTTTAGATTATTGAGTTTATACTTTGTTCATTACTGAGAGACGAGAGTCATCCTTTACAAAGATTGTTAACTTATGACGTCATTAAGTGATATTATCTAAAACCTATGACACAGAAGAAAATAATAGTATGAGTACTAACCCGTACAGAAAGGACACTCACCCCCCCCGCACTAAAATAAGTTTCCCTTCCGATATAGCGCCCCACGCACCGCACCCCGCAGGCGCCGCGGGACCCCGCCGGAAGTGTTTGGTGGTGTTTTTCATAGCGCGTCAGTGTTTGACTTGTAGTTGATATTCAGTTGTTATTCAAAAAGAAGTAGGTTGTCAAAACGCGTTTGCTGTATGGAGTGACCGACCAGTGCCTATGATGAACAAATATTTTGACTTTGACTTTGAATAGAATCGTTTAAGAGGTTCAAAAGTATAATTTGGAAAGTTAAAAACAAATGTTGTGTTTTGATTTCGCTAGAAAATTTTCTCATTCCCGTGGGAAAAAATATAACGTGATCTGAGTCATTGCGATATGCCAGTTCGAGTGACTATCTTATCTTAATTCTTACTGATATTATAAATGCAAAAGTAACTCTGTTTGTCTGTTTGTTTATAACGCTTTCACGCCAAAACCGCTGAACCGATTTTGATGAAACTTAACAGAGATAAAATAGACCTTGGGAAAGGACATAGGCTAGCGGGAAAATGCTGCATTCCCACTGGAAAACTTAACGCGGGCGGAGCCGCGGCGCGGAATATTTTATAAGTATTAAGTAAGGTGACTCAAGTGTTAGCTTATTCTGTATAAAAAGAACGACGCATCACACGGTGGTCTTCTAAAGAAAGTTGAATTACTCAGCGTTCACCTGCATAATCAACGACTACAATCCCCAACCAACCTCCTTAGCGTAAAGATAATGAAAAGCATCCCCATTAGATACGTACATGCAAGTCTTAAAGAAAGAAATTCTGTCAATTAGTAGAGGTGCGGAAGAAGGTTGCATCGGGGTTACAATTGCTCCAAATACCATGCATGCACATTTCTATTGGTGCCGAAATTGACGGAAAACAAAAATAATATGTAATCAATCACTGACATGTTGACAGGATCGGGTCGCTTATAATATTACGTCTCTTTGATAACCAAAAAAAAATTCTTTCTTCCTTTTGAGCTTCCCTTTCAAAGAAGAACCTTAGTCCAGCAGTGGGCTAAAGTACTCCTTAGAATTAAAAAATAATAGAATAGAATATACTTTATTGCACACTACAAAACAATTCACAAAAAAAAGGTCGAAAAGAAAGGAAACATATGCGGCCTTATTGCTGAGTAGCAATTTCTACCAGGCAACCTTATGTAATTAAGCCAAAAGCTTTTATCATTGAGCTAACACATAACCGTTTATCAATGAACGATATTGTATGAAAACAAAACTTTGACCCCACCTGACCTGCAAGTAGGTCGTTTTGTGACCTCAAGACTCAAGGTCAAAGGGTTGGGGTCACATCAGGCGTTCGAGATTTGCCCAAAACGGGACACGGCCTGTGACTGTGACCCAGATGTGGGATTTGCTCCAAATTGGCACATCCATTTTGCTGTGTCATATTTCAGGTTATAGATTGTCGGTGGCCAAGTGGCTAGGGCCGTTGACATTCATTCGAAAGTTAGCGGGTTCAAACCTCGGCACGTAGCAATGTGTTTTCGATTTTCGAATTCTTATTACGTTTATTATCTATTTTTCCTAATTTTGGGATGCAATGACCAGCCTGCCCGAGGCGATACGAGAACGTGGTGCTGCTTGGGGGGACTGGTCTGCTCTAGTCGATTGCCGGTTGTTGTGCTTGTGATTGCCTTCCTCTAATTGTATATTTCGTTTGCACTCTTTGTTATATTAATAAAATTGTACAAAATAATAATTTATAATTTTGTTAAATATAAAAAAAATGCAACGCCTGTGGAGTTTCTTCCGGCGAGTTCTTCTCCACAGAAGACAGCCAAATTGTGAACTCGCCTCGACGTCGAAAAATTGTTTGTAAAATCTTACTTCGAATAAAAACTTTTTGAACTTTTAACTTTGATGACACCACACCACATGCACCAAATGTTCTATACTATTTAGAAAACAATATAATAGCAAACCTCTGGGATCGACCCTTTATAAGCTAACTATACTGAATAACCGCACATACATACTATCAGCAAAGTTCCGCTAGCCCAGTTTGAAAATATTCTCCTTGCACGCGACGATCTTTTCTAGCCCCGCCTTTTTGTTTGATTTACCAATTACCGACGACATGGACTTAGTAACATAGTTACACTATTAACTATGGTAGTCCATGATTACTGATGACTTTTGAAGTATATTACTGAAGAAACAAAGACTCGAAAAAGAATGTTTATAGTTGAGTAGGTATGTAAATATAACGTTTATGACGGAATAAAAAACAGCAAGGCACTAGCATACTTTGTCTCGAACCACTGCACACAATATTATCCCTTAAGGTGGGCTAGTGGCAATTTTGCTGATAGTACATACAATAGAGGAGGAGGGGTGCCTATGCCTACCCACCACTTCCTTCCACTTATTACGATCCAGACACACTTCTTTCGCTTCTTTTTTTTTTTTTTTGAGTTGACCTATGCTTGAGTCGAAAAGGTACGACGGATCAAGCTTCACCGGACTTGTTCTTTCGTTTCATCCACATTCATTAATCTCCTCACGCAAGCTTGTCGGTTTAGAGTACTCCTGACCTGACCTTTTGTCAGAACGTCCCCGATTTGATTCTGAAAAACCTATGCTTGCCTATCGAACGGGTTTCAAAGTTAACCTTATCCCACAAACCTTGGTGTCGGAATTATTGAGCAGCCTAGACACAAGAGATAAATGACTACATAGGTAGATTGGGACCAACGGTTTTACATGCCTTCCGAAGCGCGAAATCATCTTTTATTTCGGACAATCAGGTGATTCAGCCTGCAATGCCCTAACTAAACTGGGATGTCACAAAGTGATATTTGTTCGACCAGTGCCGCACCGGGATTCGAACCCGGAACTTCCGTAAAATTAGGTGAGCTTGTGACCACTCAACCACGGAAGTTGTTTGGAAAACTTATAAAACACTGAAATACAAAACAATTAACCGAATCGCAACAAAACCAACTTCGCAACTTTAAAAATATCATATTCATCGCTAAGTAGGTACCTAGTTCAAAGTGTTCAAACCCTACTACGCCTAGACAAAAAGGGTCCTGCGTTGAGTGCGTCCCTTTCTCTCTTATGGACTTGCAATTTTGTTGGAGAGGGACGGCGATAGCCATTGTTGGAGTGACCTATTTCGGCCACGTGGTTTGAAAGCGTTTTCCAGTGAATAGGGAAGATGGGGTCGCATTCTGGCAAGCTACTTTTCTGAGGAACAAAAATGCTATCTTGAGTGTAAAAAAATATTAAAATTAAATGCTACACGCTAGTTTTGACTACGGTAACGTGACGTTTTCCCTTAGAAAAGAGACAATTCCCATGGTAAAAGTTGCCTTCATTTAACCGCTTTTATCGAACTGTTCATCAGATATCAAAAAGAAGGGCAGGTTTCAGACATAATTTCGTACTTAGAATTTTAATATAAATTATTAGATAATACTTCTTAGCTTTTTCAAACAAATAAAAGTAATTATCTGGTACGTTTAAGGAAAAACAAAAACAATTTCACAGTATGAATCGCTTTTGTGATTTCCAAAATCATTGTATTTAAAAAAACTCTTTTGAGGGGTTTGGTTAGCCAGGGAAGTCCCCTTTACTATTAACAGTTCATTACTCTAAGCAGTAGGGGGGTAGACAGGTTATTTCAAGGGCCTTAATTACTTGACACTCACAATGCGTGCAAAATGAGAACAGATACATTTCGACAATAGTTATATTATGAGAATTATACGAGTAGCTGTCAGATCGCACGCAAGCTCGTCCATAATTTATTGATATTTTTCCTGAGAAAATTTCCCTTTGTTTTGTGCTTCGTTAATTTTTAATCTATTGTAACAACTGCATACAGAACAGCAAAAATTTGGTTAAATTAAAACAAAATAAGTATTTTATCTCAGATGTTTTCGCTGTCGTTTGTTTCGTTTTAAACTTGGCACTGGCGCAAAGTTATGCCTACTAGCGCAAAAACCAGAAATAAAAGTTATATTTTTTTTTGTCTTTTGTCTAAAATGTAGAAAGCATAGAGAGAAAATTTTCTATTTATACTCTAGGGTAGAAAGACTAAAAGATGACAAAAAAGGCGCCGTTATTGAAGGACAAAAAAACAAATATCTATGTTTGCCAATAACATAAAAAACAACATTATCAGTTACCAGAAATGGGCAGAATAACTTTATTGAACACTACAATCATATCAATATATAGGTAAACTTTGTGGTTTTGCTTCGTGAAAACATCATATCTACCTATGAAATACCTATCAATGATAGATAATATACATGATAAAATACTTGGTAATGTTTATTTATGTGATTGTGGAACAAACGGGACATTTTGAAACCAATTGTTAGTAGTATTTAGACGATTCCAAATCATGTTATAAGCATGCTATTGAAGCTCCAAATTTATTATGACTATTTAATATTAATTATTGTTTTACCATTAATTCTTAATTGTTCCCAAATCGCAAATTACTAAACAGAAGTAGCATTTTTCAAAAAATAAATTTATACAATTTGCATCATACATAATTTTAAGGTTATGTTTTTAATCATACTATTATATTTATTTTAAATTATAAAGAGAAAAGATTTGTATTTTTGTGTGTGTGTATGTTTGTAATGATTAAACTCAAAAACTACTGAACCGATTTCAAAAATTCTTTCACCATTAGTAAGCTATATTCACCCTGAGTACCATAGGCTACCTTTACTGCGGAAAAATGCCTCATTCCCATGGGAAAAACTGTAAACGCGGGCAGAGCCGCGGTGGAAAGCTAGTTTCTCATAAAGTTAAACATTTTCCTACTAAATAATGTTACGTTTGTACCTAAATGAAACCAAAGTAGTACATATTTTAAGAAAGCACGGAAAGCTTAAGAAAGCTCCAACAATTTTCATAAAGTTCAAGTACATAATCTGAGACTAGAATTAGTATAATTTTTCTTTAACCTTTTCTGTAAACAGTTATTTTTAACTGTTGTTTTATGTTATTTGAAACCGTTATTAAATGCAATAAGGCGAGTAGCTCTTAAATAGAAAAATATTCACTCATTTTGGATAGGAATTGTGTTGTAATTATAAAAACTATAAAAAATAACGTTACTCTCACAAATCATAAAAGTTATATAGTTGTCTAATAACGTAACCAGCCAGCGTTATAAAATAATAAAATAGTAACCATCCAGTCGAACCAGCCGAGTTGTGGACTTACAGAACATAATATCTGGACGCATTCCAAAAAAAAGAAAAACTTTTCACTTTATTATTTGAATTTCACAAAACACACTGGCCACTTTTCACTGCACATTTTGGCGGGCACTTTTTATTAAAAAATAAAACGTTCGATATTTGTTTTCCGCGCCGGTTCGTAAGGCCCCTGCACACCGATGCGGGCCGCCTGAGGGACTACTAGGAAATGAACAGCCGAGAGGCACACAGCACCGCCCCGGGTTTGCGTGTATGCGTGCCGGTGCATCGACAGCATAACTTTATTTATAGGCCTATGCGTGCATGTGCATGTGTGCATCTCTTTTAAAAGCAGAAAATAGCTTACAATTAGTTAATTTGGTTCAGTTCTGGAACGCGCAGTGTAGCTATAGCTAACTATATCGTTCCTGCGTTACATTTTCCGTATTCAAACTAGATTCTTATAAGACTTTTCACAATTTTCAGAGCTCTTTCAAAATATATAACTTACAAGATTCCTACTCGAACAGCTTTGATGAAAAAATTCTCAAGAGTACCTACCTAGCTACCAAACCGCTGAGCCAACATAGCGGTATCAAGAGAAAAATGTTACGCGGCTAAATCACAACCACCGTTATTACATAACCGTCTGCGGGAAAGAGACACCGCTATGTAGTCTGCACGCAAGGAAGCGAGACAAGCTGTCAGTAACAGTTGTATAACACAGAGAAAGCTCACACGCTCAAACTTTCTTTGTACATCGAAGACGGCGCGAGTGTGCGTGGGTCTTTACAATTTTTACGAAAACTGACGCTTAAGGATACTTTTCAAAACGGTGTTGTCAGCATTATAGATAAAACCAGTTTTATGCATTTAAAGTAGTATTGTATAGATATTAAATGGTCTTTGAGATTGTGCACAAAGGTTTTAATTACGCCGCTATTTTCTAATCAATCACAGGATTCGAAAACTGGGACGTGCGTAAAACGCACATTATTCTGAAATTGTTTTCCTTATTGCATTGCGCATTTTTTTTCTTGATTTAACTTGAATTAATGGTTGTCTGTTGCGGGAACTGGCCGAAAATGAGGGCGCGATGGATGAGTAATAAAATATAAGGTAAGTTCCGCTACTTGACAACAGATGGCGCTACTTACTATGTAAATATCAATTGAATTATAAAGAATAGCAGATATTTGTCCGCTATCTATAGTTAGATCTTAATTTTAGAAATTGTTTTGGATAAATTATAAAACGAAATGCCCTTTTATAGAGTCATGAAAATAAACAAACAAGTAAACCTAAATAATGTTTAAATGTACAAGTTTTTTAACATTCCCGTAAGTTTATATTTTATTGTTAAAATGTATGTTTAGAGAACAGAAATTAATAAAATCCGACACAACTTCCCGCCAATTTGCAGTTGACTACAAAAAGTAGTAAACGCGAAAAATACAGAATAATTTTCCGGAAACACTAATTACAGTTTGACTAAAAATTAAATAACGTAGGTATTACAAAATTGGTGAAAATAGAATTGTGCGTGCATTAATTATCGACAATGTTTTTAATAAAATACATAATGTTTTATCTTGGCCAAACCGGTATACTGTGCATTGCATTACAACGAAGGAAGTGAAATAACAGTCATAATATTTATGTAGCTGTCCCTTTCTTGCGCTATGACGCCATCTTTGTCGCGCAAGTGGCGTTGCACGCTTGAACCCGACCGACTGATCGAGATATGTTCGTCTCGTTCTTGCCTATGAAAACATGTATAAGTCTTTACTCTTTGTACAAGGCAACGAAGTTCATCGACCTGTCCTTGCTGTGAATGTGTGCAAGGCTTGTACAGTTATTTATACACGCGTTTCTATGTGTGCGTGTGCATCATAAAGATTGATGTACACTTGTGGTTTTTTTGTGTTGTTTTAATAAATAGGTCATGAGAATTGTGTTGCAAACCTGCATTTTTCTGAATCAGGTGGTGTGGCTTACCTGTAAAAGAAAAAAAAGTTTAATTTTTTCAAATTCTACACAACTAAATGAAGCAAAGCAATATTTAAAAATAACTCGTGCATACAACAGAAAACATGCAAGTACAGAAGAAACTAAATCCAAAAAAGAAAAACGTTTTATTATCTAGGCAAGCAGTCGTCTCGGTAGGACTTAATAAGTTAAAATTTAATTAAACGAGTCTTTATAGTTTTATTTATAATTAAAATACCTAGTGCCTCATTCATTTCTTTTTCATTCCACATATTCATAATTTGATTTATTAAGTTAAATTTATTATTACAAAACTAATTTGCTAACCCTACCAGCGAGCACTCCCAAAAAAGAAGTATGAAAACTCCCTAACTACAGTTATAAAAAAAATGTTGCGTCACACGCTATAAAAAATGTCTGCGAGGCGTCAAGTCGTGATGTAACGCGTTCACGTGTGCACGCACACATACACACATTGTGCACAGATGCGTGCGTGTGTGCGAGCGTACCTACACTCTTTGTATGTGTGCGTCCTAATCTTTGCAGGAATGCGGGCTGTACCATAATGAGTACTTTTTTAAAGGCACTGAAAAGGGAAATGGTTTTTTGAAAAGGCTTTTTGAGTTGCCGCTATATTAGCAGAATGTTAGTCGTATCGTAAGTATTTAGGTCTAAATGCGGTGGGAGTTTTCTAGGAATGAAGAAATTACTAATGAAGTCAAAGTATACTGATTGAAGACTGCAATAACTCAAAAAGTCAATTTTATGGATTAGGAAAAATAAACGTTGTTTCAGTGTTTATGTTATTTTATATTTAAAAAAAATGTCTTGTAAATAAATATGTTAAGATTAAGACTTTAAAATTATTTCTGTTTTAACTTTTCTATATTTTACATCAGTTAAGACAAAGTTTAAATATCACCAATGAAAATGAAAATGAAAATTAAAATGAAATATGTTTTATTCGAAGTAAGATTTTACAAATCATTTTTCGACGTCGAGGCGGGTTCACAACTTGGCTGTCTTCTGTGGAGAAGAACCCGCCGGAAGAAACTCCACAGGCGTTGCATCTTTTCAAACTATTTTACAAAAATTATTATTTTATACAATTTGATTCATATAACAAAGAGTGCAAACGAAGTATGCAATTAGAGGAAGGAAGACCAAGTTTAAAGGAAAAAATAAAAATTTCGCTAAAAAATAAAAATTTACTTCTATATCACATCAAAAAATATGTATAATAAAACAAAGCATACTTCTACCTATATTAATGAACCAATAAATATAATGAATTCATAAAACCAAGTGAATCATTACAAAATCTGTATGTCGGTCCGTCCGGCATACATCCGTATGCAAATAGCTTTAATCCGGCGGAAATAGGATATTATTTTATAGATGCATTATTAATTTTATCCCGCTGTGGGGAACACTTTAACGTATTCTTAAATAATTATTTAGGTACATACAATATTTATTAATTTTAAGCTTTGGATAAAATTCACATGCAAACTTTTGTCGAGACGTATTATTAAAACTTTAATAGTGGTCAAAAGTGGCCTTAATATTAACAAACACATCTGATTAATTTAAGTAGGTACTATAATATTATTAGATTTAAAATAATTTAAATTTTTTATTTAAGTCTCAGTCTCATCAGACCTGAATTAAACCTAACTAATCAAAATGGTCTTTGACTTGCTGACTGACGTGGCTTGGCGAACACTATTCTATCTGCAAAAGTTTCAATGCTGTCATCATCACATTCACCTCGCCAAAAATATCTGCTATGATAACAAATACTAAACGAAATACATTAATGCACATATTGCGTTCAAGACGAAGGCAATAAAAGTATACATTGCTCAGTTGCTCGCCTATCGCGGGTAGTTGAACTTTTTTTAGGTCACCAGCCAAATTTTGAATGGCTTGCTTTACTGGCTTAGCGAGTCAGCTCTCTACCAGTGCAATGGAAAGAAATTGCTTGTTATGCGTTTATAGATTTCAAAAGGAAAACAGTGGTTTCTGCTTAAGAATTTGATGACTTGTTTTATGTAGTATGTGTCAATGCGTATAATAATAATTTCTTAAAATATTTTACCTGCATTATTTATTGGTGTACAAAGTTCAGAGTAATTTTTTTTATGTGTTACTTAAAATAAATTGAAGATCATGCATACACACAGAAATTATTATTTTTCACGCAGTTTTATTTTTTATTCAAGTAACTTTTCATCATCAATCTGCAACCCACAGGACGGGCGATACTCATTTCTGGTTTATAAAAAAAATAGTTTATAAAGCCCGTCACTATATCTATAACTCATAAGGGCTTCATGCGAGTCATGATGCAAAAAAATATTATAAAATTGCAGAAAAAAAAGAAGAGAAAATTTCTGAACGAGTGAGCAGTGAACGGCAGCTGGCGTGCGAAATAATCGGTGTAACGGATCCACCTCCATAATAGTTGTGATTCACACGACTTATCCAGTTAGCAGTTAGCACTGTCACGGTTACCTTTAACCGTTACCACTTTTTTTTAGTCTAATAGCGTTAAAATTGCAACGGAGTCATTTAAAAGTACGAAATTGTTACCTTCATTTTCCACTTTTTTGAGCAAAAAGTTCTCATGATGCGTAATGTCCTCAAGTCAGACACAAAAAGAAGAAATATTTTTAGTACGCGCGTAGTAATTTTTGTATTTTTTTAATAGAAATAAAATAATTTCGGCGTATTATAAGATAATTCCTTGAAAATAAGTAAGCCCTGAGAAGTAACTAAGAAAGTCCTGTGAAGCTTGATTTATCGTACTTTTGCGACACAACACAAGCATAGGACAATTGAAAAAAAAGGAAAGGCCATTAGTGTGTCATTTATCTTTTTATTTACGTATTTATTCTCATGTGTGTCAATAAATAAATAAACATGTGTATGTTTAAAAAGAAAAGTCAATGTAGAGCAGGAAAATAAAAATACAAAAACACAATAGCGTTATTTTCAGTCGTCTTCCGAACATTATATATACATTTATACCTACTATTTATAATAATATGAATGATTACTACAATAAAACAAGACTTGCAATATCATCTTGTCACCTTGAGTAAGTACCTACATTGATTCATGATGCTACCCTGACTCATTGATCATTGCACCTAGCCTAGACGTAGCGAATACATAGTTGCAATGAAACTACGAGTATATAACTATATATATATAACCCACAATATACTATACTATGTACATAAAACACTCATTACCGCGTAATCAACATGACACGACGCATACAATACGCAGGTCAGGTTTTTAGAATTTTATAAGTGATGGGATTTGGTTTGACCTAAATCTGTGATGACAGGAAAACCTAGCTAGGTCACTGTTAATGTCAGCTAATAAGTTATTCATTGCTATAATGACATTATAATGAAATATAATATGCAATTATGATGAAATATTTTAATTTTTTACAAAACAGTAATTATTATTATCACTTTTCCATAAGACAAATGTGGTTAATCTTTTAGAAAATAATGACGAAAAGATGTTTCTCTCTAAACTTTGCTTTATTTTCAAGCAAAATAATTCTACCTAACGAAAAATAGAAAAAAAATACACTTTCTCCATTATAATATCAAATTAATATGAATATCCACATTCACGTAAATAAAATAGCAGCAGTATTTTGCATAATACCTTTTTATTTTCGATCTTTGAACTTTGCGAAAGCTTAATCTGCAAAGAAAGTTCGTTTCTGTGGAAATTACTCATAAGATAAACATCGAGACGTGATATGCGTCTCTACCGCCTCTTTTCTTTACGTCCGTCAGATACGCCATCTTGATTTGACCAAACAAAGAAATTACGCCATACCGAATCTGCCGGTTTGTCCGATAGCGCACTGCATAATGTTCCTTATTGCATCTGTCTGCTAGCCAACAATGTAGACAGTAGAGTAGGAAAGTTAGGTGTGTTTGTAATGTAACTAGCGTAGGTTAATGTAAGTTAAGTGTACTTACTGTACTATATGCTAGCATCAATGGCTTGTTTTTCTTTTTGTGGTATGTTGCTAAGGTTTGCTTGAAATATAAATGTAACAAATGCCTGTATTAAGTATGTGTTTTTTGAAAATTTTTCATGTATTTTTTTTAACTTAAAATAATATATGATTTGAAAAAATGTATATTTTTGTAATCATCCTACCTAACCTCACCCATTGTGCTCCAATCCAACTGTCAGTTTAATTTAAGCGTTTTATGAAGAAATCGCTGATAACGATTAGGCTATCTTTGCACACAATTTATATTATAAGTGTCTTTGTATCTTCTTTATGTGTATGCAATAAAATATCACTTACATTTTGAATTTTTGTAAGGGATTTCTTACAATTTTGCCAATAAATACATACGAAATTTTCATCGCTGAAAAAGAAAACTCTGTAAATTCTCAGCCCTTTAAAAATATTCGCGTTCAACCACGCGTCCGCGCGGCGTCGCTCTTCGCGCGTGTGTGCGTGTATCCGTGTGACCTACTTCCGAACGCGCTTCGGGCGTCGTCGGCAATCATCGGAACATATGCAGCGGGACCCGATTCACTAAACCTAAACATCATCACACGCAACAAACACAATTTGGTGTTCATTACGGGCTCAGTTTGACTCGACTGTACACCTTTATGTTTTAGTCATATTGACTACGTAATATACTTTAAATAATACTTGTAATGTGTAAATAGAAGCTTCATGTTTAGGATCTAATGCATAGGAAAGAAAAAAATGGCGTGTAGCGATCGTGGAAATAGCTTTTTTGTGTGTTTAAGTCTGTTTTGTCCAAATTGTTATTCCTTTTGTAATTAACTTGTTTACGATACGATTTGTACTCTCATTCCGTTGCATAACCAGAACTGATGCACCTATAAGATAGTAAATTTAATACCTTACGTATTTACCATTCGTTTGCAAGAGCCCGTCTTGGTTTGAGCAAAGCTTTTAACTTCTGAAATGACGTCATTAAGCGTTCTGTCTGTGGGAGCCTATAATGAATAATTATTATTTTTATTATTATTATTACAGAATACCAAATTGACTATGCAGTGGCATAATGAAAAATCCACCTAGATTAAATATTAAAAAAAAAACACTTTTAAACTAAAATAATGATAAGCATGGTCTGCGCATGCCATTTTGATGTTTGATGACAATTAGTAAATAATAAAATAGTATCATACAAAATATTAAGATATAATTTTATACTATACAATGGATGGAGTCGAAAAGTTAAAATTTTATCGAAATGTTAACAGACCTCTAAAAACGTGAACTAAATTAATATTATATAATTTTTATTGTACGAGAATCTGAAAATATATTATTGTAAGTGTGTAAATGATGTTTTTTTCTTTTTTGCGCTGATTATTTTTTAGTACCCTGGATTAACATAATAATACAAAATATCTCGTTTCTACGGGAAGATAAGCGGAGCCGCGAGGTATAAGTTACTAAACCCACAATTATTACATCAAATTAAAACAACAAACAGCACACTTATGCAAAACCTTTCTCTATCAAAAGAGATTGGATAATATTACTCAACTAGTTAAATAATGGCTATAAAACTACATAATTATGTATTAAAAAACCTGTCTGCTTGTTAGTTCCGATTCTATATCCGTTTTATTTTATAAAGACACCTTTACACTTATATTCTTACTAGCTTTCCGCCGCGGCTCCGCCCGCGTTAACAGTTTTTCCCGTGGGAATGAGGCGTTTTCCCGCAGTAAAAGGTAGCCTGTGTTACTCAGGGTGAATGTAGCTTTCCAATGGTGAAAGAATCGATTCAGTAGTTTCGGAGCCTATTCGATGCAAACAAACAAACCTTTCCTCTTTATAATATTAGTACAGATATATTTAGAGCACCAATCAATATTTTTGGCAAGTGCTCATGAAATCAATTTTATTATTTTTATTATAATTGCAATTATATTTTATTTTTTCTAGAGCACTTATTAAAAATTTATCGGTGCTCTTCGTGGAATACCTCGTTGACCTTACCATGAGAAGAAGTTATTGCATTTTTATTCGGGTAAATACCTACCCATGCAACTCAAGGATAGTGTGAAAATATCTTAACATTTAACTTAACACACACTAAAGCACGGATAACACACGCACACATACACACAATTTTTGGCGGGCGACTTTCACCCAATTTGAAAGTTACGTTCATCTGTGTGCGTAGCGTTCGTATGTTTTTAAGAAAGCTTTTATAATAACGAGGTACAAATAACGTTATTATGCCATTATGTCTTGCTAGTTAGTTATGTCACCTTACGTAACTAGATGAGTGGATTAATAGGAAAAATCCGCTTATTTGGTCTTAAGAATGTGGGTGAGTGATAATCATGTGATAATATCTTATTCGATAAATAAATAGTTGATAAATTTTATTTTACTTCTAATTTTAGAATTGTTAGTACTAACCACGTACAAACACAAATATCCTCAAAAAAAATTAAATGCATTGTTAAATAAATTCTTTTCTAAAAACAAGCATCGTAAATAAAACTAAATGTACGTGTATTATTTTGTATATATAAAAATGTATAATTATAATATCACTATATTATTTAAAAAGCTTATAAAAGATTAATACTCTATGGACTGTGGACTCTTCGCGTACGATTTTCTAGGTCCAAGCCAAATATTCGTTTGAAAACTAACATAAAGCAATCTAAATCAATAAAAAACAACGCTGTCTTTACTTCGTTCACCGCTAAAACTTGCAACACAAAATTCGCGTCGTCCAAGAGAAAGTCTCACGAAATTCGGCTCTCCAATTTAGTATTCAACCTCACTCAGTGCTGAATCACTGACTGATAGCCATGTCATGATCGTGAGATAACAGTGTCATACAATGGTATATGTTTAACTCTTTTTATTACTCTTACACTTCTTACACCCGTTTGCACTAAACTTAAGAATCGCTTAAGTTGATGCCTAAAGTATTTAGGTAAGACTTGGTGTAAATTTTGTTTGCTAGTAACCTTCAGACTTTTTTTAAATTGCTTAGTTTCTGCTTACCTTTTATTACGAGCCCAATTAGACTGTTAGTGAAAACAAATTCTTTTTTAAGCTTTAGTTTGCTTAGGTCTTTCCTACGAAAGGTCTAAGACAAGCTTAGTGCAAGTGGTGTTAGTCTAAGACCATTTTGAGATATATTTTTAACCATATTTTAGTGTACAAAAATCAAAGATAACGATTGTTTTTCCTTTTTTATTAATATTATCTATGTACTAGTTTAAGCTGTTTGATTTCCTTAATAAATAAAATAAATAAATTATATCCGCGTTTTTAATTAAAATAATTTTACTTCCAATCCAAACCAAAGTAAACCAAACAAAAACATACATGATCCATATAATTCAATATTTAATTAATACTAACAGAAATTAAATGAGGGGTATATCTTTTATCACCTGTCAGAATACAGATTAGTTTCATGTATTTGTCAGAATTGGACTTTTTGCTAAGTGAAAATGTAAACTCAAACTTAAACTAGTAAACGCAATGTACACTCTTCCTTTCAGAACGGACGAATACATTGTAAGTAAAATATGAATGAAAGTAAATTAAGCAAAAGTAGCAAAATTGACCTTCAAAATAACCTAAACTATCAGTTAAAAGGATTTTTTTCGTACCAAAAAATTACTTGAAATGAAATGAAATTATTTATTTTTAACTTTTGGACACTTTTTATCACTCAGTTAAGTCACATACAGTTACATTTAGTTGTTACTTGATCTTCATTACGTACAACAAAAAACTAACCTTTGTTCAACTACAACGAGAATACATTAAATCTGCTATGCTACAAATAAGTATGTGTGTGTATTTTGAATATTCCCTCTTTTAGGACTATTTTGAGTTAAGGCAGTTTATAAAGCAGGGAGTCAGATAAACAATTTTAATTGCCAAATATAAATAAGACTATACATTAGAGCGGTTTTATAATATAAGTAAAGTATTATTTATTTTATATATATATATATTATGGGCTTTAAGAAATATTACTTGCGCAGACGACGGAAAATTTCATATCTGATTTTCTATATTTCTTTAATTTTCGCAATACAAAGTTTTACGAAGAGAAGAATACTAAAGAGTACATAGTACTAAATAGTGTACCGGTTTATATAAATTCAAAGTTTATAAATCTAAGTTTCAAAACATTTAGGTTTAAAATATGGTTAAAATACACTCTGTAGTTTCGACCTTCAACTCTTAGCGAAGTGGTTACGTACTGGCCTAGGTAGCCTAGCCGACACCTAGCGCCTAGATGCAAGCCTGGCTAGGTTTTCAGTAATTATTTTAGTGTTTAAACATGTAATTACCATGCCTGCCTACCGTGAGGTGTTTAAGTTTACCTAGGGGCGTGTTCACAGTATGTGAGAAAATTGCTGCGTTTTTAGTTTTGGCGATTTCAGTCCTTTTTTTAATTATTTGTTTATGTGTAGTATTTTTCTTAAGTGTTATAATTGTAGATTTTACATAGAACATAGTACAGTTTAAAGACGAATGACAAATAATATGAGAATGAGTTAATGAACAAAATATTCCCTATGAACTGCACACAAACACGTAACTTTCAAATTCCTGTCCTTTATGGTTTTGAACCTTTTAAATTTTTTAATACCTATTTAGACTTCTTTAAAAAAATATAATATTCATCATCGTCATTATGTCGTCGTATGGCGACTAATGCGATGGATAATGCTATTTAGTCGACTGTTATAATAAATATACTAAATAAAATATATTAAAATTCTGCAATGCGAATATTTAATTATTTTAGCACAAAAATTGTATTCCAAAGACGATTAACCAGTTTTTCAACATCCACTAACACAACATCATAAAATTAGACGCGTGTAAATAATCCCTAATACAGAACTTGAAGTGCGATAACACAGTCGTTTGGGACATGCTAGAAGTATTATATATTCTGTGGCACGAGTAATAACAGTTAGGTAAGAAGTCGTCGGCCTTCGCGCGTACCGTGTGTGCTGGCCCTAAGGGACGGTTCTCATATAATAGCAAGCCAAGCCCTGTTTCACTAAACTTCAATATAATAATTCGATATACACTGCGTGGCTCAATTGGAACCATGCATGCTCCAAGAAAACAAGGTCTAACAAGAAGACCACGTGACTGACACAAGCCTACATCATTTCTACGTCATTTTGCCTATTCCTCCTTGTCGAATGCATAAGGATGAACAGCGCAAATTGACGTAGGCTTGTGTCAGTCACGTGGTCTTCTTGTTAGACCTTTTCTTGGACCATTATTGGAACCATCTCATTAGCTGCCCTTCCTGTCCTGTCACTTGTTCGCGAAAGATGAAGGCTACTGACGACGCTAGAGTGTAGCTGATTTTTGGCCAAAACCATTTACTTTAGCTGTCGACACGAAAAGAAGAAGAAAAATAAGCTCTTTTGGGTAGCTTGAGAGGTGATTTTTCCCTCCCTATAAGGTAAATAGACTCGCTTGTCGTCGAGTCGCGGTAAACAGTCCGATGTGCCAATAAATAACAACAATACGTAGTGGAGTGCATACCTTAGGAGAAGTGTTAGTTTTTCATCAATAATGCAGTGCATGGTGGTGCACTTGGTACAAAGATAGACTAGACCTTTGGAAAGAAAATAGACACTTTTTACCGCGGGAAAATTCCTCTTGTTTTATTTCCAGGAAAAAACTATTAACGCGAGTGGAGCCGCGACGAAAAGCTAGTATACAGATATTTCGGGTGAAACTGTTAGATGTGCAATGTACGACGAATCGTAGTTTCAAATTGTATATCGTGTATTTGTGAAATAGGGCCCTAACTACGTTTAAGTAGCCTTCACCGTATTTGGTAGCATGCTAGCTTTACTGCATTTTATTTTAGCGCTTGTATCTTTAAAATTACTGCATTATTTTGCATGAGATTAGCAATTGAATAAAGATTCGGCCAAACAGATGAGCTGAACAAAGTAGGCTTTCGACAGAATATTAGAAGATACGAAAGGGGGATTGACACTGATATAGTACCGCTTTATAAGGCTTGAGCTGTCCTGTAAATGTGTGCGTGCTAGAGCAGACGTTTTTAACCCCCGACGAAAAAGAGGGATAAAAAGAGGAATGTTATAAGTATGACGTGTGTGTCTGTCTGTCTGTCTGTGGCATCGTAGCTCCAAAACGGATGCTCCGATTTTGATCTAGTTTTTTTTTGTAAGGTGTCACAATCAAGAGTCTTCTTAGCTATGAACCAAGAAAATATCTTCAGCCATTTGAAGATAATCAGCTTATTTCTAGTTGTTAAAAGGATCAAGTAGGTAACGGTTTTGTGGCGGGGGTTAATTAAATTTTTAGAGACAGAGCCTCTCAGGTGTCGTTTCCTTCACGATGTTTTCCATATCAACGCGCTAGGCAGCGGGCGGTGGCACATGACTATGGTCGTATGATCTGTTTCATATAAATCCGGATAAAAGTTCATTGACCTCTTTCTTTTCTTGAATGTTATTTAAAAAATATGTAACGCCAAAATGTCTGGCAAGGTCACACGCTCACCCCGCCTTCTATTACGGTATGCCAAATTACGTATTTTGCGATAATTCCCTATAGTTCTATCGAATCGTCTGAAAAAATATGTGCATTGTTTACAGGCGTCAATGACCTTTTGTCCGGATTTATATGAAACTAGCTTCCCGCCGCGGCTCCGCACGCGTTAATAGTTTTTCCCGTGGGAATGAGGAATTTTCCCGCGGTAAAAGTTAGCCTATGTTCTTCCGCAAGGTCTATTCTATCTTTGTGCCAACTCCGCCCGCTTTAACATTTTTTCCCGTGGGAATGAGAAAATTTCCCGCGGTAAATTGTAGCCTATGTTCTTTCCTAAGGTCTATTCAAACTTTGTGCCAAGTTTCACCAAAATCGGTTCAGTACTTTCGGAGTATTTTCAATTATTAGGAATATTTTACGTATTTTTTTCACACCTTGGGTTACATTATTGAAGTTTTAGTAAGGATCCCTAATTTTTTGAAAATAAAATTTAGCCTATGTTACTCAGGGTGAATGTAGCTTCCCAACAGTGAAAGAATTTTTGAAATCGGTTCAGTAGTTTCGGAGCCTATTCGATGCAAACAAACAAACAAACAAAAAAACAAACAATCAAACCTTTCCTCTTTATAATATTAGTATAGGTAGACAAACCATAGCTGTATCTTCTCTTATGTTTATGTACCACGCTATAGAAACCTTTTATTGGCTGTATTTACTTTATCTAGTTGAAAAGCTGTATACAAATTGTAAGCTGTTGGTTTCTCTAATAAACATAAATAAATTACTACACCGCTCTACCGCAAAGTAGTTTAGCTTGCCTGTCAAACGTCTAAAAACAGCTGTGCTAGTTTTTAATTAATTTTAATTGTTTAGAACCAAATAAATTATTAATAATATTCACTATTATCATCTTCAACGACCACTAAATGGAAATAAAGTGTTATTATCATCATAACAAGTGAAGGAAGGCATCTTCGGTGTGACAACGAACAACCTACCTGTCAACGGACGGATTCTGTTTGAATAATCATCGGATAAAACTGGGGAGTATTGTTTTCTTTTGCAACTGTTCTAGTATTTTACACTAAATTCGTGATAAGGAATTTACCACACAACGCTTATCTTTTGTTTATTTATTACTTTTGATTAACGTAATGTACAATTGAAATTATAGACTAAATCAAAGGTTTTTATACATTTAGATACTTACTTTAGAGACATAAAGTACTAGACTCGATACACATCACCATAAATCAAACAACAACAGTAAAAGCTGTAAAAATAATCACTTGGTTGTTTGTACTAATAATAGCTCTGAGTAGGTAGTCTCATTTCAATAAGTAGATACAATTTAGTCAATTAATTTAGAAGGCACCTATCACAGAGTTTTACATGCACATTTAGTTTGATTTACACTCTCAACATTGCAAATAAATACCTTTTGAACTAATCAAGTGCCAACCTAGGACCTACCTACACTATATAGGTAGGTACCTAGCTACACACATACACATAATAGCGCAACTTGAATAGGTAATTGATTGTATCTGTTACTCCATTTAGCTTACAGTAAATTTTTTATTTGATTAACATTAGTTTTAACACTATAAAAAACTAGGTATTGAATAGGAGTACGGTTTAGTTAGGTACTTATTTTATCTCTTCCCCTTTATTTAAACTACTAGCACTTACCCACTTAAAATAAATAAATAAAAAAAAGAGTAATATTAATTATAATAAAGTAATAATAATATTATATTATACAGTTGACCTACTGACTTTTAATTTATATTTCAGTTGATCACCATGATGACCCGCAGTAAGCATGCCGAACAGAAACTTACAAAACTTCAGAAAAGCTTAACCGAGGCAGAAGACGTTAACACCAAGCTGCTGTCAGAGCTTAATAGTAAGGAAGCTGAGATCAAGCGCTTAGAGGCAAAGAATGCTCAGCTTACAAAGAGCGTGTCAACACTGCGGGTTTCTAATGATGAGGCACAAGCTGAAATATGTCAACTTGAAAGACAGGCTGAATCAATCAATGACCTGCACAATGACCTTGCCTCTACTCAAGAACGTGAGAAATTCCTTGAAGGTCAGCTCAGGGAAGCACGGAATCAACTTGATGAACTGTATATGGAGAAAGAAAACACTCAGTTATTACATGTGATCTCCTTACATGATGAGTTAGAGGCACAAAATACTAGCACTAAGTATGGGAAAATGACAAGGATTAAAAGAATAAAGAAATATTGTAAATTAAATTTATTTTTCAAAAAATCCAGGAAAAACTTAAAACTATTAAAATTATCACAAAAGCAGAAACCTAAGAGAGGTAAACTAATCTCTTTACATCAACAAAACAAGAAGCTCAAGCATAATTTTAATGCAATTTATTCTGTATTCACCAATGCTCAAGCTGAGGTGGAAGAGCTGCGGATTCAACTAGCAGAAGCAATATCTAGATATAAGGAAAGTGAGTCTAGCCTTAACGATCTCACTACTGTGACGTCAGAGTTACTACACCTACAACAGGAGAATACTGGGCTGTTAGGTTCTCTGCTGGACAACAATGAGCTTAAAACAGTCTTGGGCTCGGCCAACGACGATAGCTTGATTTCGGAAGACGCGCAGCCTCTCTACAGCTGTACGCCACCCGAAGGTTCATTGGCCGACGACACAGATGACAGCTCGCCAGCGACCGCAGCGGCGACGGCGACCGCGACCGCGCCCGCGCCGCCGCCCGCACCTCCTACCCTAGCAGATGACGTCAGTACAGCTGGAGCGCCTGAGTCTTCCGCGCGCCCAGATCCAGCCACCACATCCAGCCAGTCTGATGCAAGCGCGCCGCCGGTCCCTAAAGCGCGGCGAGGGCGCCGTGGAAGGCGGGGGAGAGGTGGGAGGGGAACTCCGATGACTCGTCCGGCTGTGACGGCGGAGCTGGCACCAACACCTGCCCACTCTGCGACCGTGCTGCCATCTCCCACGCGGCACCCGCCGCACTCGCCGCTGCCCCAGCCGGCCTTTACTACTACTGGTCAGGAATATCAGGTCTCCCCCTCTCCACTTCGTCGTAGTGTAGTGGCCAACTCTCCTCCCAAGAAAACTATTATTTTCTCAGATAAAGTAGGAGTAGGCTTAGGACCCTTGTTATATAACTGTCTAACAGAACAAGTAGTTAATATCTGCTATCCAAATGCAAGTTACAGTGACATCATAGAAAAAGTAAGTCAGCAAAACTTTGATGAGAATACAACTGTCATTATTATGGTAGGAAGTCATATAGGAGTATCTAGAAATATGTTAAACTCTGGTATAAAACAAATGGTTAATCTAAATAAAACCTTAAAATGTAAATTTATAGTCAGCACTTTCCCATACTGTTCAAACTTGTCAAGTGAACATAATAGTTGCATTTACAATATAAATTCATATCTTTATCAGCTGACACATCATCATAGCGATGTTATTGTATTGTTTGACATAAATAAATTTATACATAACTTTACTTTGACTCGGGATACTATGTACCTGTCTAGGAAATTTAAACGACATATAGCTAATTTGTTAGCCTTTCATATACAGAACTCCGTCGTAGGAAATATGACGCAGTCATCTTTGATCACAATTAGTACAAGTACTAATAACGATTCTTTAAACTGTTAAATTCGACAAAGGAAAATCTAATTGTAAATATTGCTAGCAATAGAGCTGAGCAGAGATTTTCTTGCAGGGAGCTAGAAATAAAACAGACAAAGGGGAAGCGTAGTCGTTTAAAGGTTTTTCATCAAAACATTCAAAGTTTCTCCAGCAAGTCTTTAGTTTTTGAACTATTTTTAGAAAAACATAAATATGATGTAGTGTGTATAACCGAGCACTGGTTCTCAGAATGTAACATGTTTATTAATTTTGATAATTATTATGTTGCCAGTTCGTTCAGCCGAAAGACAAATAAAAATCATATTGTGGGAGGTGGCTCCTTAATATTATTACGTAAAAATA
This sequence comes from Teleiodes luculella, assembly GCA_948473455.1. NCBI lineage: Eukaryota > Metazoa > Arthropoda > Insecta > Lepidoptera > Gelechiidae > Teleiodes > Teleiodes luculella. The sequence goes on from OX419608.1 coordinate 3,324,864, forward strand.
TCAGATTTAAAGATCGTAAAGACATTGTGGGTCTTACGGTTGAGCGAAAGGTAGAGGTATCTTGTGTCGAGCTGGATGATCATATTGTAGTGTGCGTGTACAGGCCGCCATGTAGTCAAAACTTTAATATTTTTGAATCTGTGGTAGAGGACATTTTAAAAATCATTTCCCGAAGTACAAAACAAGTAATTGTGTGTGGGGATTTTAATGTAGATATTTTGATCTCGGATAATTACACAAATAGAATATTGAGTTTATTTCGGTCTTTTAATTTAGATTATGTATTTCTTGAACCGACCAGAGTGACATCAACTTCATCCACCTGTGTCGATAATTTTTTCTGTAGCTGTAAATATTCTAGTAAGTCAATTATAAATTCATTACCATCTGACCACACGGGTCAAGAAGTAGACTTTCCCGCCATTAAATCTAATGTAAAAATTGAAATTAAAACTAGACCGATTACTACTGGTCGTGTCGAAAAATTCAATTCAGTTTTGACTGAAAAATTGCCTAATATCGATTGCGATTTTAGTAATCCTAATGAGATATATGCAAATTTTTTCTCCGTGGTGTCTGATGAATATAACAAAATATTCCAAATTCAAAATAAAAGCGTTGGCAAGTCATTTAAATTTAGTGATTGGGCAACTCCTGGTATTAGGAAAAGTAGAGATAAATTGTTTGAGCTATATGAAATGAAAAGCTACACAAATTGTGACAGATTAAATAATTATGTTAGGATGTATTCAAAAACTTTTAAGAGAGTCTGTTTAACCGCTAAAGCGAATTATATAAGTAATAAGATTAAAAGTTCTGACAATAAAATAAAGACAGTTTGGAATATTATTAACAGCGAAACAGGAAAAACTAAACAACGCGATAATGACTTGGTTTTAAATTCAGATAAAGGGCCTGTTAATTCTAACATTGAGGTAGCACAAGAATTTGAGAATTTCTTTACTAATATTCCAATAAAAACAACAGAACTGCTAAATTCTTCACCTCTTGTCTCTGCTTCAATACTTGAAAACCATGTAAAAACCTGTACAGATGAATTTAAATTCAAACATGTAAATGCAAACACTATTATTAAAGCATTTAAGGAAATTAAAGTAAAGGGTACGGAAGATATATGGGGAATGTCTGTTAAGGTTTGTAGTAAAGTAATTGACACGCTGGCGCCTTATCTTGCCTCCATCTTTAACACATGTGTAGATGAAGGGGTCTTCCCAGATTTAATGAAATATAGTAAAGTAATACCCTTGTTCAAAACAGGTGATAAGAGCGATCCTAGTAATTTTAGACCGGTATCTATTCTACCAGTCCTTAGTAAAGTATTTGAAAAAATCATACTTAACCAATTGCTGTCTCATTTTAATAAACATTGCTTACTGCACAAACAGCAATTCGGATTTACAAAGGGACGTTCTACCACGGACGCAAGTGTTGCACTCATAAAGCATATCTTTGACGCATGGGAAGATTCTTACGATTGCATAGGTGTCTTCTGTGACCTTTCAAAAGCATTTGATTGTGTTCAACATGAAACCCTATTGCTCAAATTAAAACATTATGGGGTCAGAAATAGTGCACTTAAACTAGTTCAGTCCTACTTAGAGGGCAGGATTCAAAAGGTACAAATAAATGAAATGAAATCCAAGGGATCTTTAGTAAAAATGGGTGTGCCGCAAGGTTCCATATTAGGACCTTTTTTATTCTTAGTATATATTAATGATTTGCCATGCGTAGTTCAAAATTTGTCGAACATTGTATTATTTGCGGATGACACTTCTCTTATTTTTAAACTAAACCGAAGATCACCTCAATATAATGAAATAAATAGCACTCTTCAACAGGTTCATAACTGGTTTACTGCTAACAACCTGGTATTAAACGCAAAGAAGACTAAGTGCATCAAATTTACTTTACCAAATGTGAACAGCTGTAGGGGTGACATTGTGTTAAATAATGAACGGCTTGATCTGGTAGACAGTACAGTCTTCTTAGGTATAACTATTGACGCTAAACTACAATGGAGTCCTCATATATCTTCTCTGTCGGGGAGGCTTAGCTCGGCTGCGTATGCAGTGAGGAAAATCAGACAGTTATCAGACATAGCAACAGCTAGGTTGGTTTATTTCAGTTACTTTCATAGTATAATGTCTTATGGTATCTTAATGTGGGGCAGGGCATCCGATATTAACACAGTTTTTATTTTGCAGAAAAGAGCCATTAGGGCAATATACCAACTTCGCTGTCGGGAATCACTTAGAGAACTGTTTAAAGAAATAGACATCTTGACAGTTCCGTGCCAATATATTTATGCAAATATTATGTACGTTCGGAAAAATATCCACGAATTTAAAAAGAATTCTGATATTCACAAACGTAATACTAGAAATGGAAATAAACTAGCTCGTGATAACTATAGATTGGCTAAAGTCAGTACTTCTTTCGTGGGGCTCTGTGTACGCTACTATAATAAAATACCTGATGATATTGTAAATCTTCCAGAAAAAAGGTTTAAATGCCACGTGAAACGGCATCTATGTAAGAATGCGTACTATGGATTGGATGAATATTTGAATGATAAAAAAGCTTGGTGTGTAGAGACTTCAGCTCGACACGAGAAACGCTGTGCTTAATCTAAGGTAATATTATTACTAAAATTTGTTTGTAAAAACCTACGTAATTGTGCAACATTGTAGTGCGGTCGACTATGCAATTGGGAAGCCATTAATTAGATTGTCGTGATAACATCTGGCTGACTGAGTATTCATGCTCACTAAAGTGTCCTGACTTGCGGTGGCGTGTGGGCCGGGTCGTTGGGTTCCCTCTAATATGGTTGAGCCCGGCGATGGCTGTCCCATACGTCAAACCCGTGAACGTGGTGCTGCTTGGGGGGACTGGTCTGCTCTAGTCGATTGCCGATTGTTTTATTGTTTGTATAGTTTAGTTTTTCTACTTTGACTGGTTGCCTTCCTTTAATTTCATATTTCGGCTGCACTCTTTGTTATATTAATCAAATTGTATAAAATAATAATTACCTATGTAAAAATATTTTGAAAAGATGCAACGCCTGTGGAGTTTCTTCCGGCGGGTTCTTCTCCACAGAAGACAGCCAAATTGTGAACCCGCCCTGACGTCAAAAAATGATTTGTGAAATCTTACTTTGAATAAACACTATTTGACTTTGACTAGTCATGTACAGAAGCCAGCACATGGTTGGATATTCGCACTGCAAAATTCACCCCTATCACTACGGAATACGGGCGCTATCAACGTCAACATGTCCAGCCGCATGTGCTGGCTACTGTAGGTACTAACACGTCTAGAGGCGGCTCGAGGGAGCCTCAGACCACTGCCTAGCGGAAAACATCGTGACACTAGAATCAGTCCCATTGACAAACTTACTGAAGCTATCTCTTACCGCACCTTTCGTCCGTTATCACACTAACCGGTCGGTTATCTAACCGCGACTCGGTGAAAGCCGGCCGAGTCAACATTTGGGACTTAGCAATGCTTAAAAAAAACGCAGTAAAGTCTTTGTGTGTGTGTACCAAGCGTTATATTTTTAAACACATAAAATAAAATTAGGCTATTTAAGGCTATGTTGTTTAGGAACTACTGTCCGCCCCCGGGTACGCCCGCTTTAATTTTTTACTTTTCCGTGCACAGTTTTCCGTAAGTTAAGATATTTTCTGTGGTGAAAAGTATCTACGATGTTAACCGGGGTTGACAGGTACCACCATACAAAAATCGGTCCAGTAGTTTCGGAGATTAGCCCGTACAAACAGATAAACAGACAAAAAGAGAAACAAGTAAAAAATCTGAATATGTTCTATATCACTTCTTACATCTCGTAACTAGGTGCATTGCTTTTTTTTCTATGTACAAATTTTATATTATATTATATTACTATTATATCCATTATGTCTGCTAAGAAATTGAAAGGTTGTGTGTGAAGTCGACTAACACGCAATAGGCTAGCATAGTCGACTAAGAACTAATCTCCCTTATTAGGGGAAGGCTCGAACATATATGTTTGTGAGATGTTTTCCTTCACCAATAAAAGTACATCATATAAATTCGAATATCAACACAATGTCACGTGCAGAGATTTGAACCCGCGATCTTCCGAAAGGAAATCAAAGGCCTTAGCCATTCAACCCCCGACGCTTTCAGACAAAATATTGAGTTTATTCTAATTCCGTCATTTTGTTACAGTTATTTATTAGTCATTTGCACTTTGCAATCTGTTAGGCGACTCAGGCGCATGCCTTATGACGTCACGAATCACGCTGGGTCTAGCGTGCAACTGCAACCTTGTGGCCGTATACATTAGAATCAAATTAGCTTGAGCAGGCCCTGAGAACGTAACATTCGGAATATTTATCGATTTGTTGGAACGATACTGAATTTGTACATATTTTATTTTATTTTATTTTTATATTTTTTAATACGGCCCCGAGGGGCTGGAGCTAGAAGCCAGATTCATCATCTCAGCTTGTAGACGTCCCCTGCTGGACAAAGGCCTCCCCCAAAGATCTCAACAACGATCGGTCCTGCTTGGCCCGCATCCAGCGGCTTCCCGCGACCCTCACCAAATCGTCGGTCCACCTTGTGGGGGGCCTGCCCACGCTACGTCTTCCGGCGCGCGGTCGCCATTCCAGAACCTTTTTGCCCCAACGGCCGTCGGTTCTACATGCAGTGTGCCCTGCCCACTGCCACTTAAGTTTAGCGATTCTTGGGGCTATGTCTGTGACTCTAGTTCGCTTGCGGATGAGATGAAGTACCTAGATTCCGGGCAATTTTTTTTTTTTCAAAATTAATTTTGCGTTTTATTCTTTGACAAGTGTTGTCTGGTAGAAATTGCTACCCTATTAATGAGGCCACCTTTTTGAGCACTTAAAAGCAATGTTATAAAGTTTCTCAAATGCATATATTATTACTAAGTTTAAAACTAATTAGAAACCTATCAGATATGTATCTGTTCGAAGCCCAAATTTTCAATGTGATGAACTATGTCATTAAAGGTACAATTATATAGCGTACTAGCTCGCCCGCGTTAACAGTTTTTCCCGTGGGAATGAGGCATTTTCCCGCGGTAAAAGGTAGCCTATGTTACTCAGGGTGAACGTAGCTTAGTAATGGTGAAAGAATTTTTGAAATCGGTTTAGTAGTTTTTGAGTTTATTCATGACAAACATACATACACACACACAAAAATACAAATCTTTCCTTTTTATAATATTAGTATGATATGATATGACTAATTTCAAATTAACCCACTATGTAATAAATAGGAAATTTATACACTTGTTACCTGTAAACACGATATTAAAAGTCTATAACTGTTTTATAGCAGCTTCGTAACACCTAGTATATACTCTATGGCAAAGGCAAATGACATGCTTAGATACAGCCTAATCATTCGCAGCTCTGGGTGCACGTAGGGTTACCACACTTTAGGATTTATCCTGAGATCTCAATATTTTTAGGCTCTACTCTGGATTGCGGCTGGATTTTGGAAAAATAAGGAAATCTTAAGATTTTTCAAATTTCAATAAAGTTGAATAGATTTTTTAGATTAACATTATTATTTTTAAATTATATAAAACAAATGAATTAGGTGTTCTTTTTATAAAGAATTTAAAATTAGCACATAAAATTACAAATGATGATGCGTTACGATTCAGCGGCGCGGCGGCGGCGGGGCGGCACGCGTCAGCTTAAGTGCTGAAAATCAAGTCGTGAAGTACAGAAACCAGCAAATGCGGTTGGACATTCGCACTACAAAATTCTCCCCTACCACTACGGGATACGGGCGCTCTCAAGGTCAACATGTCCAGCCTACTGGACAATGCTGGCTACTGTACAATTTCGAGAAAATAACAAAATTTGCAACTAATTATTTAGGCCCTTTTTTGTCGAAGCGAAAAATTAAAAACTTCGATGTCGGGCAAGGACTCAAACCCGCATCTCCTTGGCTATCCGGGCAGGCGTACTGCTAAAAGAAAAAAAAACTCAGTGCTTTTAATTAAAATCAAGCTTTTCTCAGGACTTTTAAACTTTTCGTGTGGTAACCCTAGCCCTAGGTGCATGTAGTGTCTTTGGGCCGCGTTATTATGCGACGACTCCAAGGCTGCCAGCGCACGCAAGCCTGTGCCTACGAGTGACGTCATCACGACATTTTAGCATTCGAATTTCAAATCGACGGTTTGTGATATTGTGTTTAGTGCAACTTGACTGTCTTTGTAAAATAGTTTGAGATAAATCACAGACAAACGCATTAGTATTTGTTTATGAAAATATTTTTCAGTATCTCGAAGTCAATCAAATCAAAAAATCACAGTATATTGTAACTGATGTATAAAGGTAAATAACACGATTAAAATAACTAAGTATTTAATGAATGTGAAATCAGAATAAAACAGTCGAAAAAAAATCAATATTTTTGTCTTTTAATGACTTTTTACCTTATTACCTACCTACCTAGGTAGGTACTCAATTTCAGAAAAAAAAAAGATTATATTTTCACTCGCACACTTCGAACTTAAATTGACACTGGCACAAAATAATATAATAATTCAACGCCTTATTAAATAAAAAATCAAAACATTCAAACAACGATGCTCACACAATGTTCTTTCTACAAATAACAAAAAAAAACATGCATACCTAGTGGCCAGTACGAAATGCATTTTATTATTTCACAGCATACAGCCAAAGATTTTCGGCTCGTTGTAAGTACAGTAAAGTCGATAGCAGTTGGTAATGTTATGCGTCATCGGTCGTCATCACTTTCCCCTCTGTTCCGATGGCGCAAGTGCAAGGAAAACTACTCAAAGATGGTACACGTGCAAAGTCCGGTAGGAAAATCGCCTCTATTTATCGAGAATTACGATTCAAAGTGTTTTCTTTAAAAAAGAAATAATGAAGAAGTATCTCAAATAATTAAGTAATTCGTTTTTTTTGGCGGGTATTGTTTTAGCCTCGGCGCGTACCAATGTGTTTTCGATATTCGAATTCATATGTACGTATATATTTGGCGCTCTTACTGTGAAGGAAAACATCGCGAGGAAACCTGCACACACTTGCGAAGTAATTCAAAGGTTGTGTGTGAAGTTGACCAACCCGCACTGGGCCAGCGTGGTCAACTAAGGCCTGTTCACCCCGATATGGGGTAGGCTTGAGCCTCGACATAATATGAGCTGTTAATAACTTCAGCAGTTCACTCCACCTTGGTTAGAAAAAACCCGTTTTTGTCTAATGTTGGGGATCGCAGTTGCAGTTGGTTATACAAGGGAACGCGACCATTATCTCAGTTACATACAAAGGTTAAACCGATTGTAAGCATTGGGCCAAACGTGGTTTTAATTTGTCTCTACCCACCCCGCTAGGTAAAACACACGTATTTTTATTACGTGTTATAAATATTGGTGACTCAAAACTGCCCTCTTTATTAACCACATCACTTTTCTATGACAGTTCGTATACAAGGAATTTGAAACATGTTTATCTAACGACTTAAAAGTTAGTGTGTCGAAACAAGGAAAACGACTTCGTGTGTATGTGTGAGTGTGTGTATGTATATGTGTGTGTGTTTAAAAAGGTGTTTGAAGGGCTGTTGTTATACCTGCTAACGTAGCTTGATTCGTAATAAATAAGACGCAATTTATAGTTAAAAAAAAAACAGATAAGTCAAATGATCATGAACGTGTTTGGACCAATTATAGGCGTTGACCTTGAATAGTTTGAACTTAAAATAGTATTTATAATACTTATTATAAAATTAAATAACAGATAGTCTCGAATTTTTCACAAAATTCATCAAAGACTCAAGTTCAGAAAAATCGTAGCCAATGTCGTAGCAAACTGCTACGCTTGCTACGACGTAGCTCTTTTACTACGCCATCCTATTTTTTATTTTTTTATGTTGCAATCGTTCTAATATCGTTCCATTCGTCGTTCGCATTCTATTTTTAAATCAACTGATAGTCATAAAATCAATCGTGTGGAATTTAAAAACAGAATGCATTTTTCTATTTAATTTTTACTTTTTAATTAGTGGCCAGTACCCAGTGAATCGTATTGACTATTCTAGTAATAGAACATGAAAGCAAAGACCAGAAATTAAACTTACTTTAAACCTTATTTCCTTCCGTTTAAGTCATCTTATCAAACAGCCACTAAAATAACTGGTAGGCAGATGCATGCGAAACGATGACATGACGTAATCACAACAATTGATTTGCCCATTTCAATTTTCAAGTACTTCGTTATTCATTGCGCGGTTCCTTAGTTTCAAATTTAAACCCTTATGTTTTTAACATATTCAGTACGAAATGCATACCGTATCGTTCTAGTACATTGTATATTTAGTTTCGCAATGCGAAGGGCTTAAGCGCTTTGGCGCATGTTTGCATGCCATTAACAGATAGCATTATGTTTACACAGCGGTAAACTGCACAGGGTTCCGGGTTTGAATCCCGGTGAAAACTCTGTTTGACAAAATGCGCTTTAGAAGGTTTTTTCACAACAGACATGAATCACATGGTTTATTTATATAATAAATAATTTTAAAAATCTTCTGAAATGGGCCATGTCAGCCGTTTTAGTTTGGGCAAAAATGCATACGTATGCAGTAGCCAGCACATGCGACTGGACATGGGGGAAGCCTTTGTCCAGCAGTGGACATCTACAGGCTGAAATGATGGTGATGACGACATGTTATAATACCTTAAAAAAAATCGACTAAGAGCCTTTAAAAAAACCTTTTTGCATTTAACGTATTGCCACGCAGTTATTTATTGTTACAAATCCTGTACCCAAAGGGTAGGAATTGCTATCTTAGCAATAAGGCTGCCTTTTGTACACCTGTTGTTATTGTAAGTTGTGTTTACTTGTACTATGCGTGCCAAATAAGAATAGGATCGCGTTTGCAGCTAACGTCACGAGACAGATGTCAAAATACGACAGAAAAGTACGGTCTACAAACAATCTAATGATATGAATATATAATAATTAATTTGAATTAAATGATAGAGATAACACAAGCACAACAAACAGCAAAATAGTAATATTATTACTGGTCGCACCGATAGACGCGTCTGTGTTGCCAGATTATGTGAATTTTTGTGATTTAGGTTACCTCGAAGAGAGTTGGCCCCTCTGAAAATTCCTAATATGATTCTAATATGATTATTTTGATTATGTTAATGAATAATTTAGGTATGCAGGTATGCATAAAAATCACGAAAATTCACATAATCTAGCAACACGGACGCGTCTGTCGGTGTAGTAATAATATTACTATTTTGTTTATTGTTGCGTTATCTTTATTGAAATTAATTATTATATATTAAAATTATTACATTTTCTTGCAGACTGTACAAAGACATTTGGTGACATTTGTCTCGTGAAGTTAGCTGCAAACGCGATCCTATTCTTATTTGGCACGCATAGTATTCTTTTGTTTGCAATTTATTTATTTATTTTATTTGAGTAATATTCCGCAATGAAGTATAATGTTCCGTTCGTAGGCTTACTACGGAAGAAGCGACAGGCTCGAGAAACTGTCAAACGTGACATAGTGACAGAACTACTATGGCTCTAATGTCATTATGTCGTATATGACAGCTTCTCGAGCTCGTCGCTTCTTACGTGTAAGCCTACTGTAGTATGTTATCTACTAACAATGTTTACGCGAAGTAAGTCTGCATCGGCGGGCTGGTAACGGCACTTTGGCCCACATTATCTTTGCTTTACCGTGTCAAGACATTCTTTATCGGAAACTAGCTGTTCGCCCGCGGCTGCGCACCTACATTTATCCCGTTCATACATACATTTTTTATGGTTTTACTAACTTTCCGCCCCGAGGTTCCGCCCGCATTAACAGCTTTTCCCGTGGGAATGAGATATTTTCCCGCGGTAAAAAGTAGCCTATGTGTTATTCTGGTGTATAAGCTATATTATTGTAAAGTTTCATTAAGATCCATTTAGTAGTTTTTGCGGGAAAGAGTAAGAAACATCCATACATCCATCATCGTCAGAAATTTTCGCGTTTATAATAGTAAATAGGATTTTTTTTTTGTGAATATGTATTTAGATATTTAGTATTGCAGACGATAGTTTTCTTCAGCATTCTTCTTAATCAGTGCTGTGTGTGGGTGGACCACGGTCTCTCACAGTATAAGCTGAGCTATTTCCTATTGCCCAATATTTTTATTTATTTTTTATATTTTGTTATCTTTGTATTAGGTATATTTGGCAATAAATTATTTTTCTTTCTTTCTTTCTTCATCATTATCATAATTTCAATTTGTCCACTGCTGGACAAAGGCGTCCCACTGATATTTGCACAACAAACGATCTTGCACGGCCCGCATTTAACAGCTTCTAGCAACCGTCCGTCCGACCAGATCGTCGGTCCACCTTGTGGGATGCCTGCCCACGCTACGTCTTCCGGCGCACATTTCAACAACCTTTTTGCCCTAACGGCCAACGTACAATATACATCGCCCACTCCCACTTAAACTTAGCGAAGACTGATGAGGAATCACTACATAGTATAAAACAAAGTCGCTTTCTCTGTCCCTATGTCCCTATGTATGCTTGAATCTTTAGACTACGCAACGGATTTTGAATCGGTTTATATGTATAATACATGCATAATATACTTAAGGATAACCCACAATAACCATTTTCCCGTGCGGAGCCGGGGCGGGTCGCTAGTTTAAAAAAAAAGGAAAATCCTATGACTCACATCATACGCATAGAATAGAGAATAAAAAATAAACCTTTTTCCTATTGCACAACATAGTTCCAGCAATAGTAAGTAAGTCGGCAATCGTGATCGTCGATAGCAAACAACGACGGACGCGCATAGGGGTGCATAACGTATCACTGAATCACGATTCGCCTAACGTTTCATGTGCTTGATTATGTGAGATGAAATTATGTGAGCTACAATGATAGAAACTTTAATAAGTAAATTCGTTTGTTTTTATTAACTAGCTATTTGTCTTTTTTTTGTGAAAGCATCATTATGACTTTCAGTGTCATAATACTATATGTGAACTAGTGTGAAGGGATCTTGCCTAAGTATAGAATTCTTATCACCATTTAAAAATGATTTTGAATGATTGTTATATGATTAAAGTGTTAGTTATGATATTATGGTAACAAAAAGTACCTAATGTACTAGTTATGTTCCTTAAATGACTACTGATTTATTTGTCCTTTAGACAGGTACTTTTCTCGGGATTTTTATTTATTTTTTACACACAAGGCGTGCGTAAGAACAGTAGTTTTGTCCAGCAGGAGATATCATAATACTAAAAAATAAATAAAGATACTTTTCATATAGTTTCAATGATAGAAAGAAGCTTATGACATTTTTCAATCAATTATAGAACGTCCTGAAAAAGATGAGCTAAATCAATTGGCTTTCATGCATGATGAAAATAATTAAAGGTAATGAAGCAAAAGCAAATCTGAAAATCTCTAGCAGTCAACTTAGGTGTGACATCATGTAATAAATGTACATTTTCATTAATACCATGTGCCACGCTCAATTATGTGAAATGTAATTTAGAAAATTAGACGAAACGTATTCCGTTACGTTTACTATTCGCCGCCGCGCCGTGTGATCGAGCTGTGATCGCCGGCACAGCGCGAGTTGCGCAAACGCAATGACACGACATATGCGCGCCGTATACAGCCAGATAATATGATAGATCGCTTACAATGCGTGTACCATGTGTGGATATTATGCGTTTGTGAATTTTCTATTATATATAACCTCATCGATATATACTTCTTTTGTCGATGATATACCCTCAATCATAATTATATTATGAAAAAAACAGAAATACAAGTCAAAAGGTAAACACAATTTTGAAGGTCAACGGCCTTATTGCTACGATAGAACATATTTGTTTGAAATGGAGGAAAACTCAAAAAATAAACAAAACAAGCCGGTAAAATTACCAGTTTTAAATATTTTTCTTTTCAAAAACTAAATATTCTTGGCTTTATTCTTGGGATTGTTATAGGTAAGGTTAACGACCGATCGCACGATTTCTGGTATCGAATTCATTAGGTCGAAAAAAGCTTTTGACATAATTCATCTAACGTAAAAAAAGATGCATCTTCTATTTTTCTTGTTTCTTGTGGAAATAGTAAAAGTTTTTTTCTCAACCTCAGATGAATGCATACTTACCTGTCTATTAGTAAAAGTACCTCAATTTACTTAATGAAATCCAATTTATAAATACCTAATATAGGTATTTAAAATGTTATTCTCCTTCCTATTTCCACCACAATGACGCCTACTTTACCTGACGTCACTACGTAAGCTTAAAAAAATAAATCTCTACAATGCTCTAGAAAGTTCTATTCCGTTATTTCTCTTATATTTTCAAATTAGACAAAACAACGCTCACCTATTAGAAAAACAATTTGAAATTATGAACAAGCGAAATTCGAAATTCAAATTTCGAAATTTTGCAACAGGACGCGCGCCTATCTCAATTAAAAGTCTATGAACCTATTAACACTACATTTTCATCCTTACTCTACTAAGAATAAAGTTCGAATTCCAAATCCTAAACGCCTTCACCAAATATTAATTGATTCCATACAAAAACCATCCTTTCGCCCCAAAAATACGACTTCAAATCCTCTGTCCTGTATCTGTCTATCCACGCAACTAAACAACCACCACTCTTCATAGAGCTTTTTCACCAACACATTTCCACCAAAAGAGATGTCTTCAGCATCTGGTCATGTTACCCTCGATAGTATCGTTTGATATTGAGCGTTATTTGTAGGGTAGTAGGGTTGTGGGTAGCGTGCGGTTAATGACGGCGTGTCGCCAAGTAGAAACTGTGTCACGGGTTGAACAGCACAGCAAGGCCGCTGTCTGAGTGCGCGCGCAAAACCACGGATGTGCCTGTACTGGTGCGACGGTGTTCGGGCAAATCTGTTCGGAGTTCGAAATTTGAACTAAGGGATTTGTCTTTTTTTTGCCATGACATTTAGGCTTGTGTATCTAGGATTTTTATCGGTAACTAGCTTTTTTTAAAAAATAGTACGCCTTTTTTTCGATCTCTTGGCAATGTGTTCTTTTTTTCTAGATTTTTCCCTAGCAAGCTAGGAAATATGTATTTTGTAACAGCAAAACGATGCAAACACAACAAAAAAATACACTTTTTTTTAATAAAATTTTCGTCCTTTGGAGGTGCCAAGTTATCTGGCGCCAAAATTGGTTCAGTAACTTAGGAGTTAAATAAAACCTAAATAACTCGAGGAAGAAATTAGCAGCTGCGTTCACCTGAGCGTTTTATCAACAACTGCGCACCCCAACCCTGATAAGCGAGGGGATTATTTCTACGCATCCGTCCTTACATAATGATGGTGAAACTAACCGAATTCCCAACAGAAAAATATTCTAGCGGCACTTTTATTTTCCAGTTGTCATACAAAAAAAAGCAATCAGAGTTTATAATAATATTTTAATTTTATCACTAACTGTTCATCCTGCGGCTTCGCCCGCAGATCTAGTCCTGATAATAACAAACACAATAAAGAAACCAATCTCGTACATAGGTAATTTAGGCGTTTCATTGCTGTTATATAGATTTCCTTGCTTTCCGCCGCGGCGGCGCGGACTTTTCCCGTGAGAATGAGGAATTTACCCGCGGTAAAAGGTAGGTAGTATTTTTTTACACCTTTGGTTATTTATTATTGGAGTTCTAGTAAGGATCCCTGATTTTTTGAAAATATCATGTCATACTAATCACTACATAGTATAAAATAAAGTCGCTTTCTCTGTCCCTATGTCCCTATGTCCCTCCCTTTGTACGCTTAAATCTTTAAAACTACGCAACGGATTTTGATGCGGTTTTTTTTAATAGATAGAGTGATTCAAGAGGAAGGTTTATATGTATAATACATGCATAATATACTGAAGGATAACCCACAATAACCATTTTCCCGTGCGGAGCCGGGGCGGGTCGCTAGTATTATAATAAAGAGGAAAGATTTGTATTTATTTTTGTATGTGTTTGTAATGAATAAACTCAAAAAATGCTGATCCGATTTCAAAAATTTGTTCACCATTAGAAAGCTACATTTACCCTGAGTACCTTTTGCCGCGGGAAAATGCCTCATTCCCACGGGAAAAACTGTTAACGCGGGCGGAGCCGCGGCGGGAAGCTAGTAGTATAGATAGAAGAAGAAAATCGAAGCGAAAAATGAAAATAATTGAGCTTGGGCTTTTTTGTTTCGCTTCGATTATAAATAGTACTGTAGATTTATTTAATTAGGTACATATCTATGCTAGTTATAGAGTATACATAGATGTTTCGGTAGTGGCCGCTATCAGTTAGAACCTAGACATAAATCGTCGGACCTAGGCACCCTAACACAGATAACGTAGCTACTCATTTGGACTCAAATACTACTGATAACAGTTATTAATCTGCTATTGTTCGCGCTGTTATTGTTATTAATAACATCTGTTATGTTGTGATACGAGATTGGGCTACTTTAGTGTTGTTAAGGAAAATTAAATTAAAATTGTTTTGTTCAGATTTCCTATTTTTAAAATACCTACCATGTAAGTTTTTAAGTTTCAACAGCAAACGATCAATAAATTTTTAGAATTGTTTTCAAATTGATGGAGCTTCTTTGGAAAAAAAATCGCCATTTTTTTGACCTAATATAATGCTTGATTAGGTTCAATCAATCAAGCTTTACCGGACTTGCGGGGGAGCGGAAGGTTCTTATCGCAATAGGGTATTACGAGTATAATAGGTGTAATCTAAATTATTCTTTGGCTGCTTAAATTGCATCTGTGACTTCCTAAAGAGATTCGTCTAATTGACACTCTGTTTGAAGCGGCTACTTGTGACGACAGTCGTCGTGTTGAGACTCGTTTCTTAGGGAACAATCATGGTCTAAGACCTAAGAAAACAAGGTCTTCCATTCGGACCAAGTGACTGACACAAGCCTACGTCATCTTGCGCTGTTCATCCTTGTTGAATGCGTGTCAATAGACAAGGATGAACAGCGCAAAATGACGTAGGCTTGTGTCAGTTACAGTTACGTGGTCCGAATGGAAGACCTTGTTTTCTTAGACCATGGGGAACAATCCACTTTTTCGGAATTGGTTTTTTTTTTACACATAAGGAGCCTGATCGATCGTACCCTTTCGACACAAGTACAAGTCAATAAAAAAAAGAAGCAGCAAATTGTTATTTCTTTTCCGATAAAAAAAAAATTCGGCAATGATCATGAAGGAAGAAAAAAATTTACGCGCCCAAAATTGGCGCAAAAAAGCAATGATGCTCAAAACTATTGACTCAGCATGTCAATTCAGTATTTGCTGAGTCGTTAACACTCCGTCCGTCAATAGTGGACTAATTCTAGAAGCTTGCTTCTCACCACTACTAGTGGTCCACCAGGCTTTTCCGACCTTGCCCACCGACCCGGTTCCACCTATCAGCGATAAAACCGTGGTTGTCATTTGTCACCTTGGGCATATTGCGAAAATGACAAAAAGCGGGTAATTGTCATCGCCTGCGCAACTTCCTTAAGGTCGAATTTCACTTTTATTATAATGCCGATTCTTAAGTAACTATGACAGCTTGTGTTTAAATTGTGAATTGTCTTGCCCTTGGTATGTACTATATCAAAGCGTCCAGTCGGGACTTTCTTAAGTCTGTTACACCCGCGGCTCGTCTAGCTCCTGAACGAGCCTGCGGGGTAACTACGTTCAGATGATGAGTAGGTAGAAGTGTGGTCAACACACACACACACGAACTTAGTTTACCACAGAAATAAGAAATAAAGACTTTTAAACTTTTAGAAAGTATACTGTGGTATATTGAGATAAATATTAACAAGAACACAAACACATTTGATAAGGGTAAAAAAACACAGATGCTACCAAGGCAAAAGTTGGAGATGGAGTGAATAATAAAAAATGGATGATTGACGGATGATTTTGAATGAATTCCAAAATTAAATATATTTGAATTTAGATGAAAATGGTAAATGAGATGAGAAATGAAGTAGAAAACAAAGTGGGAACGAGGTAGCACGCAATGCACCTCGTTACAAGTCTATCACAAAGTTTATTTGTTTATTAACGGCTCTGAAAAAGATTTGTAAGTCTACCCTACTCTAGGTTTATTACGGTAAATACCGCCAAAAGCAAAAAACGTAATTTATCATACTAATATTATAAAGAGGAAAGATTTGTATTTTTGTGTGATGTGTGTTTGTAATGAATAAACTCAAAAACTACTGAACCGATTTCAAAAATTCTTTCACCATTAGAAAGCTACATTCACCCTGAGTAACTAAGGCTACCTTTTATTGCGAGAAAATGCCTCATTGCTACGGGAAAACCTGTAAACGCGGGCGGATATAAAACTGTCTTCGTTGCCGGCCTTATTGCAAGAGAAGAATTTTCTTTGGAATGGGGTATTTTCCCGCGGTAAAAGATAATAATGTAGTTACATAATATTTGGGGAGTACCCCAAGGCCTATTCTATCTTTATACCAAAATTAATTCAAATCGGTTCTGTAGTTTCGAAGCCTACTCAATGCAAACAAACAAACAATCAAAACTTTGCTCTTTATTAGTATAGAGAAGAAAGCAATAAAAAAACCGCCTAGGTCCTAGTTACATCAAACATATAAGACCAATCATGGCGGCGCACGGTGTGACGTCACACGCGTAGAACACGCATGCGCGGACGTGCGCGCCGCATGTGAATAAAATATGCGTGCTGCCTGCCCCGTTCACATAAACATCGAAAAAAAAAACAATAAAAAAAAACAATTCCAATTTCTTGTTTTTAATCGTGAATGTCTCATCATATCGCAAGGTGGAAAATATTTCTTTTGTATAAAAGTGACCGAAGAACGTAGATAAAATCAAAAACGTTTACTTTTTTCATGCTAAACACCTTCAATAACTTCTTACTATTTTCGAAATTCAAATTCAACCGATTTTTTTTATATACAGGGCGTCCCACAGCTATGCCACATGGAGGGAAAGTACCTTAAATATTGTAGTTAGAACATTTTACTGAAAGAATACTTTATTTTATTTCAAAAAAATATTAAAACTGCATTCAGACATTTTTTAACAATTACATGGTTGAACCGGGAATCGAACCCGCTACACGAGAAAAAAAAATCACCCTGTAGTTTTATCATACCAATCGAAAGGCTTGATCATAAGGATATTTTTTTGCGAAATAACATAGTATCAGAAATAAAAGGAAGACTATGAATTTTAACATTTGATGTGGCCGGCCGAGATCGCCAGATACGCTAGCCCTAGCCCCGTTAGATTTTTTTATGGAATTATGTTAAAAAATTTAGTTTACAAGAACCGGTACGAAAGTGTCCACGAGCTACGAACAGACCTTAGACGTATTATTCTAAATATCCACCACAACAAGTTAAAAAAATCGACAGGGAGTGAAATAAAGAGTGTGATTTGTATTCAGCGGCATTTGATAAAATTGATAATTTTTGTATTAAAAATGTTAAAATACATAGTCTTCCTTTTATTTCTGACACTATGTTATTTAGCAAAAAATAACCCTTATGATGAAGCCTTTTGATCGGTATGATAAAACTATAGGATATATTTTGTTCTCGTATAGCGGGTTCGATTCCCGGTTCAACCATGTAATTATTAAAAAATGTATGAATGCAGTTTAATAGTTTTTAGAAATAAAATGATGTCTCCTTTCAGTAAAATATTCTAACTACAATATTTAAGGTACTTTCCCTCCATGTGGCATAGCCGTGGGACGCCCTGTATATCTAAGTAAACAATTTGTAATTCCGTCTAATAATTATTTATCTAAGTAAACAGTTGTATGCCGACTCATAGTTATGAAGCGGCCGCAGTTACGTCACTTAATTATATGACTAAATTCGCAGTCTAGTAAAATAGATACTGAAGCGAGGTGAGAGGTATAGGTATTAACAGCTCGCTTACAAACTATAAGTCGGCATATAATTGTTTAGCTAGACAAATAATTATCAGAAGAAGGGTGTAACCACCTGGCTGCGACATTATGCCCGCGTTAACAGTTTTTCCCGTGGTAATGAGGTGTTTTCCCGCGGTAAAAGGTAGCCTACAGCTATATTATTGTAAAGTTTCATTAAAATCCATTCAGCAGATTTTACGTGAAAGAGTAACAAGCATACATCCAAACAAACTTTCGCGTTTATAATATTAGTTTGATGTCACTGGCCTAAAGTGCATAATATGATGCAGTTGTACTGACTACTGTCCCAGTGTGAACGGTCCGTGCAGCTAGGCTAATATTATCATATCACTGCACCTGAGTGCAGCACGCATGCGCTCGTATGAGTGCACTACGACTAAACACAGTTGATACTTGACTAAGACTTGACTAAGATAATTTAAATGACTTAACTAAGTGATGTAACATCCAAAAGTTGAAAAATAAATTCTTTGAACTCTTTGAACTACTTATACTGATAGATTTATTTTCCTTTGTACGGCTCCTACTCTCGCCTAAACGTTGCCTGGAAGAAATCGCTTAAAGCGATAAGGCCGCCGTTTGCCGCATAATTTATTTTCGTGTTGTTTTTTTTATGTAACATATTGTTTGTGCAATAGAGAATATTTGTATTTGCATTGTAGATTTAAGGTGTATTTTGTCCTAAAATTCTTAAGCATTCTATGGAATGTTCGTAAATCCAAAAATATTTACATATTACAGATTATGATCATAATAATTCCCTTAAACAAAGATTGATTAGTCGAAAATCGTTGATGTTTCTTTTCTATTTCCGCCTTAAAACTTAACCAACCCAAATATTCTCGCGGTTCTCGTACAAGGCGACTGAAGGATATAGCAAGCAGTATTCACTTGTGCAACCAATACTTAACCTCTGACATATTTCGTCCCAAAGACCATTGCAGCCAGAGAAGATATATTGTTCCTTATTGACCCCTTCCAGACTGACAGTTTTTCAGTGGTCGAACTTCCTGGATGCAAGATTTTATCCTCTCAGTACCCGAGTTCTCCTAAATCTTTAAAAATCATTATGTTATTATTGATGTCACTTTTAGGATGTGTAAAAATATATTTTTTCGTAAGAAGAAAATGAACATTTTGTAAGTCATATCATCAGATTTTAAAGGGTTTTCCAGGCTTATCTTATTGTTATAATATTTAAAGTGTATAATAACAACAGAATATTTGTATTGTATGTATTGTTGTTACTCTGTCGTGGAAATTTAAAATCACATAAATTGCTTTCCAAATAGCCTCTCCCTTACATCCATCTTTTTCAGTCACAGAAAGATCAAAGCCCGCTCCATAAACGCAAGACACGTCGAATACCAAGAAGTTTAGACGCGCTAGGCTGCACAGTATATGGGTCTTGGCCAGGCAACTTTTTCTTGACGTTTAGTACTAGGCGTCGCCGACCGACGTGTCGCTTGTGTGAGGTCCTTGCATTTCTGATCTCCTGGTAGCTGTGCTACCTATTACAATACAACTAATACAATACAATACACTTTATTGACACCCAACACAGAAAGACAATAAAGAATAAACCAGGAAAGTCAAAAGCGGCCTTATCGCTAAGGTATCAATTACTACAGTACAGACTATACAAGTTTTCCGCTCTTAGGAAGGGCTATAACCACTATAACCATAATCCCCACCTTAGCAAACGGGTTGGGGTTCGCAGTTGTAATTGATTGCAAAGCAAGTTTGTGTGTTCTTACGCGCATCTGTCAGTAGGTACATGTATGAATGAATGACTGTCTCATCTCATTAATGATATTTTTTTGCAACGTATAGGCAAAAGTAATAATGTGGGAACATTAATTTGAACTTTGTACCCTCAAACATAAAGTTGAAAAACAATGTTTCTTTTTTCAAATGTTATGCCCTACGACCCTTCGATGAATATTACGTAGGTAACATACTTGTACAGAATAGAGAACCTGTCCTTTAGAAAATATGGGTTAAAAATAATCCGTTGCTAAAAGTCCTATATAGAAATCACTCGGTATGAACCTTATTACTGAAATGCGAATGTGTTATCCTACCTAATGTTTAGCCAAGTGAAGAATCCGAAAATTTTTAGAATAAATATTTTGTGTAACTTTTCACAATAGTACCTTTATATACCTTTCTGTTATATACTTAAATCATCATAATCAAGTTTTGAGCCAAATAAGCAGGCTCAGTCGCCAAATAATCGATTCGAATCGATATTGCAAAATTGCGATATTTCTGTTGTGGTATTCACATAATATTTAAAAAGGTACAAAATGTGACAATTTGTGAAATGTCTAAATAATTAGACAAAAATACAAACATGCGTATTTTTCTAAAATACATTATGTCGCTAAGAATTAGCTTCGTGTTTTTTTATGTATAATAATATATATTTCTCATTATTCAAATAAATAATGATATGATTAATCAATAGTTTGGTCAAACAAACGTAAAGGTGAGAAAAGTGGAGAACATTATAAAACCTATTAGATGGTTTTTATGCATTTATGGCTAAAGTAAATTACACCTTTGCTTTGAAATGTAATCAAACTACACAAAGAATTAGTACAATTAAAATTTCGTTCACCTACTTTCCTAATTTCTACCCCAGCCTATACTCAAGACGCTAACATATTTAAATACGATATCAAATCAAAAACTATTGTTCCTTCGTTATCAACTCATATTCTTCCCTACAAAGCACTCGGGCCTGCCCGGAATTAGGGAGAAACATCATTCAAATCCCCTTAAATACATATAGAACATCGAATCCTTAACAATTTCCACATTGTATTTTCAATAAGGGTAGGGACTTGTTGAAACTCCATTATTATTTGACCCTAAAATACATAACCACCCTCTTGAAATTCTGCTCTCGCGGTATTTCATGAAATGTCCGGTCTTTCACTCTTACTGCGACGTATCTGGTTTCATCCGGTACGGTCTGTTAAGTCAGTCTATTCACAAATAATAATTGCACATTTCATTTTATTATTTTCAATTTATATAATTTGAAATTCAGCAAGTTTTGTTGCCATGTTATTGGCATTCGCAAAGTTTTTGCTTTTTTATTTTGATGTTAGGCAAATTAAAAAATGCTGGATGCTAGAAAAATAGCAATAAAAATAATATTTTTAGTGTGATAGTGATAAATTAAATCAATAAATATAAATTGAAATTGATTGAATTACACAAACTTGTTCTAGCCTATCAAATGAAGAGCTCAGGAAATAAATTTATTCTACAATCAAAGTAGAGTTAAAATTATTTATTTTACTTATAACTTTTTTTTTACTTTTGTGAATGCTTAATTAAGTCAAATTGATCTTTTCTGGCCACCTCAAAAATCTGAATCGAAAATTATAATCTTACTTATACTTATTTGTATAAGGTATATAATATCGCTTGACAAATATACGTAATAGGTACAAGGGTATTTTTCCGAAGTAAAATGTTTCCCAAAAAACCTGACTGTGTGCTCTACATTTTAGACAATTATAATCGATATATCGATAAAACAAGCATTCACCCGATCATCGGCCCACATTTTTGACAAGTAACTGTGAGGAGTTGTCGATACATTTTGCAACACTTTGGCTAAGCAGCATACCTCATTACCAATACTAGTATCACACTTAGTCGCCCATAAAAATACTAGCTGGGCAGTCAACTGTGACTATAAAATACTAGTAGAGTATACCTGTTACGCAGTTTATAGCTTGTTTATTGTTTTTAAATAGTCTCCTATTACATAAAATTATGTTAATATGTTACTACTAGAATGTCGGTGGCTAAGTGGCTTAGGTCGTTGACTTGCATTCGGAAGTTCGCAGGTTCCAGCCTTGGCACGTACCAATGTGTTTTCGGCTTTCGGAATCATTATTATGTATGTTTATTCGACGCTTTTAAAACGTAAAGAAAAACATCGTGAGAAAATCTGCGCACACCTGCAAAGTAATACAAAGGTTGTGTGTGAAGTCACAGACGTTGACCAATCCACAGAAGGTTATAATAGTACTAGACAAAATTAAAAGCGAATAAGTAAAACCATATCTTAACCAAATTCAAAAGATTTTATTCGAAGTAAGATTTAATAAAACCGTTTTCCGACGTCAAAATAATTCGCCGTAATTCAAACGCCGTTCGGCCCTTTACCTCGTAAATTCCTTTTTAAAAACCTCGCAAATTCGCAACTCTATTAACCTTAATGTTAAATTAAGTTAAAAGCTACATTAAATTATCTTACACAATCTAAAACAATCATAACATTCTGCTATGCAAAAATTTTCAACAGAATACATAAATTTAAAAAATTCCAAAGAACAATCTCGCGCAAGACACAGACGTGTTTTTTTATATCTAGAAAGTTGCATCTTTTCCGGTATATTAATATTATACGTAATTGTTTCTCATTTCGTGTGTTGCATAATAAAAGTTGCGCGGAAGAAAGCGGCCAATTAATTCGGCGGCGGCGGCGGTGTGCTAGCCACTCCATCTTGTAATGGTGACGTAACGTTTGAAAAAAGAATCTCTTCCGAATTGGGAATTGCGGCGTTCTCTTTTTTTCTTTTTATTTAGTTCTTATCCTGCCTCTATCTAAATATTGTCTTTTACTATTTCATTCTTTAATGGTCTTTAATTTAAGCTTGATTTGGTTTGAATGTGGTTTGAATGGTATTGGAAGAAAAAGTTCGAGTTCTTAACTTTAAAAGCTGTTAAATTTGAAAGGAATATTAAAAATAACATTATAAATTAACAGACGCATAATGACGCATTAAATAGATGTTTGCATAAACCCCTCATAAACCATACCATCCGCAAATTAAAAAGCTCGAACATGTTTCACTTTTCAAATTTCGAATTCTATAAAGGATCTGTCCCGTTCCATTCACACAAATAACAATTTGAAATAAATGGCCGCCGAACGGGTTCTGCCGCGATACTGTATTGCGCAACGGAACGTGCGTGGCTTAAAAAAGAAACCAGATTTCTTCGCGGTGCTTTCTTAAAACTGGCATGCGAAATAACAGCGGTTGTGTCCTTTATTCGAAGTCTTATTATTTTTTAATTTTCGAAGCGAGAAAGCGTTCTGTGGCCAGTATTAATGGAATCATGTTTGAAAATCACAATTCGATTGACCTTTGTTTGTTGCTGGCCTTTGCAGAAGAAAGCAAAAGAGAATTTCGAGTAAATTACAATTGCTAAATAGCAATTATAAAAAACATAATGTGTGCAAAAAAATTGCTAATTATGTGCGTGCGTTCCTAATTTGCACATTTTTTCATTTTTTTGTGATGATTATGTAGATTCTGGCTCTAAAATTAAGTGGTTATGAATATTACAAAATAGGACCTACAAAACTTAAGTTAGATAGAAAAGTAATATACATGGTAGGTATACATATTATTAAAATTTGCTTCACTAAAAATGCGACTCTACCATTTTCCCTACAATAAAATAACCCATCGCGGAGCAAACATTTATATGACAAATCGTTGTCATTAGAGACAATTACGTTCCGTAGCACATTGAGACGTAAATTTTCAAGTAAAAAGCATAAACAGTTTATATTAATTTATACGGTATATTATCTAAAAAAATTGAATGAATATGCTATTATCATAACAGTTGCGCGCGCAGTTGTCTCTGGCAATGGTAGTAAAAACCCCGCTTAGTACACAATACTGTACAGTACAAATGTCTATTTTCCATCTTAGCAGGGCAGGAACACACCCTCGCAAGTAGGTAACTCAATTTGTCGATATTTGAACGAAACTAGCACAAAAACATCTACGTACCACTAAACAGAAAAAAAAAGTTGTCGGTCGGCCTAGTCAGCTTAGCACCATTACAGGAAGACAACCCCTCCCTACCCTCCGTACGCTGCCTTTGTGACAGGGTGGTAGAAAAGAATAATCATATTTAGACAGTTGTCAAATCTAAAAACCCCACAACATGATTCAGTGAAATACCGATTATTGTTGTCATGCGACTAGGCGACCAGATCGATTCCTAGTCAGTTGGGCCACAGAATACCAAATAGTAGTCCCTTGTTGGGCGTTGGTGCACAAGATGGCTTATGTAGCCGATCAGAGCAGCTAACTCTAGCACACAATGACGGCACGTGAGCACACCAGTGACGTAATTATTGTTGATGGCGGCGGATGGATGAGATTAGACCGATTGTTGCAGGTTAAAATCAGAACTTGAATTTCCCAAACTCCATGGCACAGAAGAAAATAATAGTACCCCATGGTCTAAGAAAACAAGGTTTAACACTCCGACCACGTGACTGGCACAAGCCTACGTCATTTTGCCTGTTCATCCTTGTCGAATGCGTGTAATAGACAAGGAGGAACAGCGCAAAATGACGTAGGCTTTTCTTAATCCATGCCACTCCATGCCAAACCCTGAATCATCAAGGGCTAATGTACGATCTCCTGCATAGAAAACGGTTCGTAAGCGGCGGGTAGTCATAGTCACCGCTTATGACAGTGGGTCCGTTTTCATGCAGGAGACTGTACGCAGTAACATTGTTTAAAAGTTTCCAGCTCATTGAAGGAGTTTCGGCACGCGGCGAGCCTGGATGTATCTAGAAAGCCGAAATTACCTTTAATACTCCCACCTGAAGTGTGAGGTTGCTGGGGCTGGTGGCTGCTTTGCTCCAGCTTGCTGCTAACCGTGTTCCACATATCAAACATGTTCAGCATGGCCGATATCCGCCGGCGGTGCCCGGTACCACGTCACACCGCGACAGCCGCCGATACCCCGTACCACGGTATCCACTTATACACCAAACTTCATCGTCGCGTCACACTGCAAGTCCAGTCAAAACTTGAGAGAAAGTTCGTCCGTAAAAAAGCTTAAGGCTACTCACTGATCCCCGGTTTATAATTTGTATTATTTTATTTTTAACTAATTTACTTGTTTTATGTTAATTAAATTTATATATTGCGGATTTATAAATATTTGTATTTAAACTTTTAATCGCTATTTTATATATAAACTTTATCAAATGGTCAACTAATGTAAATACGCTATAATTTGTATTTTTCTCGACTAAGTTATTCGGATAATATCAGTCTAAAATTTCGATCGTCAGGTTGGGTTTATTTGCTTGGGAAGTGGTATTATATCACTAATTTATATTTGTGAAAAATTATTAAATTATTACTTTAACTTTATTAAAAACTATTTCTGTGATTAAATATTGCGTATATAAATTTTAATAAACTGTGATAATTTTAAATGCAAAGAGTATTGTAGTTTGGGTTTTATATTTATTTATATTGTCACGGCGGTTCACGATAGTCTGTATTTGAATTCGTGTTCTGTGAAAAAAAACGAGCGTTTTTTCTTCTTCATAGTTCGTTGAAGCGGCGTTTTGTTGAGTCC
Source organism: Teleiodes luculella (assembly GCA_948473455.1). Classification (NCBI taxonomy): domain Eukaryota; kingdom Metazoa; phylum Arthropoda; class Insecta; order Lepidoptera; family Gelechiidae; genus Teleiodes; species Teleiodes luculella. The sequence continues at coordinate 3,350,344 of OX419608.1, forward strand.
TCGTGTGCCAGGATCTTAGACGACGACGGCGACTGCCACGGAACACGCGATTATTGAATGCATTTTGAAAATTTGTATTTGGAACACGATTTTCGCGCCGGTTTCAAAGCGTATTGTATGTTTTTGAACTGTTTTTCTTTTTTTTCACTGCCAGTTAGCTATTGCGTAGTATTTTCGGAGTTTTTCTTTTAGCCGCGTCGCATGCACTGGAGTGCAGTTGCAGAGGGGGTTTCAGCTTCAGCGCGGGAGGGGAGGGTAGGAAGCACTGCAGCGCATTGCGCATGCTCGGAATCGATCCCGCGTGGCGCTGAGGTATCCTAACACTACTTTTCTTTCGTATATGCGCTGGTGTAGTATGTATATGTGGGTGTATACAGCCGTCTATTATGTCATTCACTTTGATGTTGGCTTGCTAGTTGCTACTCTATGTAGCCACCACTGACGTTTTTGTACAACAGTTCTTTGTTTTGCGTGGTATTACTGTCTTGTGGGACTCTATGTGACATTGTTGCTAACTATTATTACAGCATTTACTTCTGAGACAAAATATGTGATAATTGAGTCTTAAAATGTTATAAAAGATTTACATTACATTTCTTTATTAACCTTTTGACATCCCAAGGCGTTTTAGTAACCAAGTTATTGCATATTTACGCCGAAAATAACGTAAATCACTTCAAATATATCTATCTCTATAATGATTTTTTAATATGACACAAAAGTATCATATTTTTGGTATACACTATTGTTGCCTGTTATGGTACTTGCTTATATAAAGAGTTAAATAACATAAAAATATATAGGTATATGAGTTGGGTAAAACATAAGTATAACTAGCGAACAGTTTATTTTTTTTCTGTCTTTAAACGTAGAGACCATAATATTATACTTAGATGATAGAAGTAGAAAAGTAGTAAAGACGAAAAAGTAGAAAAGACTATTTGGTTCTCGGTTAAGAATATAACTAACTAATCTTTAATTTGGGTGTGGGTTTGGTACGAGTTACTTTAATAAATATTTTATCCCTCCATAGGCAATTGCGTTTACTAATGTAACAACTGTATTCAACTTGACTACTAAACGTAGAGATTACCTATGACTGAAGCCCTGGAAGAAAGTCGCTACCATATCCCCTCGCTTGGCTGGCACATGGGGATCGCAGTTGTTGTTGATATCATAGGTGAACCGGGTGAACGCTGCTGCCCGTCAGGTTATTTTTCTTTAGTCGCATAATACAAGCCCACAGAAAAAATTGGGTTGGTCTTTCTAATCCGGGAACCACATGGAAATTGCGTAAGGGATTGCCTATGGTAGCTATTTCCGAGCAAAGGGAAGTGGCCTAGTACAGCAATGTATCGGATACCTTAAACCCTTTTAGTTGAAAGTAGATTATTTGCTATATTATAATATACCGCATGCTAGTAGCTTTTTTCGTTGAAACCATGGTCTAAGAAAACAAGGTCTTCCATTCGGTCGGAACACGTGACTGACACAAGCCTACAGACGTCATCTTGCGCTGTTCATCCTTGTCGAATGCGTGTTAATATAGACAAGGATGAACAGCGCAAAATGACGTAGGCTTGTGTCAGTCACGTGGTCCGAATGGAAGACCTTGTTTTCTTAGACCATGGTTGAAACAGAGGTTGGCAATTCGAATTTTCAAAATTTTCTTTTTTATTTATTTCTAATATCGAATAGCACTAACTGGCTGGAAAGTTCGTAGTTGCTTTTGGAAATAATATTTTTATATTACAAACGTATACACAAACACGTGTCAATTGGTGTGTGTGTGCAATATGTTGATTAGCTCTATCTGGCTGTCAAGTTCGAATTTTAAAAATTTTGATTTAATTTTTCACCAAAACAAACGTGTCTATTGTACGTGTGTGCATGTGTGTGTATTAAAAGGAAAATTCCTCGTATGTAAATGCGTGCGCCGATGTGTGCGCTGCGCGGGGTCGCGTTGCGCAACGCGTTACGTTGCGCGCGACGGTTTGGACAGTGCGCGCGTAAGGTGAGAGAAGCAGCGGTGCGCACATGCGCATGAGACATGCGCTTTGAACATAAAAAAGTTTATCTTTATGCTGTGTTGTAAATTGGGTCTTGGATTATAATTTAGAAAAGAAAATATTTATGTTTGGTCTTGCTAGTTTAAGAATGTCTTGGATTCTTTAGAAAAACGTGTTGTTGACAATAAATAATTTTGAATGTAAAAGAAATGCAAAATAAGCTTGCCATATTAAATATACTCTACAATGAAGATATTATTTCATATTTTCCTTCTTTAGACATTTTTAAGACGTGTGTTCAACCTTAAATCTACCAATCCGTCTATCTAAAAAATATAATATTAGTATTGCTAACATAATTTGTAACTGGCTTTTATTTTTATTTTAATAAAGCGTGGCAGTCACATTAAAATAGGCACCCGAATGGGTGCCGAAAGTCAATTAAAGAGAACGCAAACCGACCCGAATATCTTATACTACCACTTTTTTTTTAATTTATACTCTAGAATTTTCAAGACTTGGCCTTGAGGTCAAAACCCAAAAACAATAAATCTTCTATTTTCAAAAATTTACAAACGGCCAGTTGCCAATCAATTCGAAATACAATAACGATATCGTAAAGGACTCGCCGCCTCTTTCCTCTTGCGCCGCCGAAAGCCAAAGTGAAAGTCCACTGCCAAAATCTCGCGCGAAAGTGAGAGTCACTTGATCGATGCTGTAATTATTATTAACCATTTATACCTGATATGCTAACGCACCAACCGGATGTGGGAAAAATATCACGCATGCAAGTTTTTTTTTGGGAAATAAGTTCCGGTAGCAAAATTTATGCGTTCGTAAAAATTTAGTAATATCTCAATTTATAATATTTATAATATTATAGATATTATAATATTTATAATATCCGTTGTAAAGGCTTTGATTCTTTTTTATTAGATCATACATAACTGAGATTTTTTAATTTAGTTTATTTTTTTTATTATTTATGTCATACTCATACCCACCCGATTCCTTTTAATCGTGGCAAATTAAAATATGCGATTTTCCTTTGTATTTTCCTAGTATGCGAACATTATTTCCCAAATTCTTGTTGTTTGGAGTATTTTACTTGTAACTGGCACAAATGTTACTAGTGCCATAACTACTTTTTTTAAGATCCCGATATGTTACCTCATCACAGAGTGTAGTCTCTTCTACACCAAAAAACGCGGCAATCAACTTCTTTTCTTTGGAAAGTCTCTTTATAAGGCTTTCGTGAGTATGCTTGCAAAAACCAGCTTTCGCCGTGGTCTTTCACAATATTAACATTTGGCAATGTCCTTTCTAAAAAGAAACGTCTTTAATATTTTTATTAACGCTTGCAGTAGATTTATTTATGTTTTTATACTGTGTAATATTTTTTTACTGGCATAATGAAGTGAGATCCATGGACTGGACCAAAATAACGTTTAGGCAAAACTAGCATAAAGACTGAGGTATTATTTATTAATTTAATTTAATATAAAATTGTAAATATACTATCAAATTATTATCGAAGCGAAAAATTAAGATCATTGAGCTTGGGCAGGGACTTGAACCCGCATCTCCTGGGCTATCCGGGCCGTAAATATACTTCTCTAATAAAAACATTCCTGTAGTTTAATTTGTAATTATTATTATTATATTTCGTGTAAATATTTAATAATAAAAAAAACGGTATTTCCTATGTTTTACCCGCTTCAAGCATTTATTATTATAATAATTATAACTAAGTATATAGGTATAAAATCTGAAAGACAATCTATTCTATATGACGAACCGAAATATATAAAAAAGAAGATATAGGAAAATCCTTACACGGTTTTAAGTGTACATGAAACTAGGTTAACGATAAAATTGTTTAGGTATTCCAAAAGTTGAATAGCCCTGAGCCACGTTAATAGTTATTATTACTTATGTAGGTACTAGGCAGTGGTTAAGAACCTTATTGTGCCTAAGTTCAACGATTTGCGTGATGCAAGGACGCATGCATCTTAGGTTGTAACTTATAACTTAATTGGCATTCGAGTTTTTGTCTTGCCTGCCAGTAATATTCGAAGCCAATGAACGTTTATTTCTACGTGCAATATGGCTGTATGTATCGCTCGATTTTAAACAGCCATTACCTAAAAAAAATAACACTGGCCACTGATAAAATATCAACCAATAATAAGAAATGAGAAAATTATGTATGGGCTATTCTCTATTCCCCTTTATCTGCTTGTTATATAATTTATATTTTTTTTTATTAAAAACATTTTAATGTTTCATTTTCCATAGCCAAATGATTATAATCAATAATGATTTTACCCATGTATTAATTACTTTGTTTAAGTACCATGACAAATTTTACAACTTAAAAGGTCTTTGTGACTACGTAAGTGTGCAAGTTAGGTGATGCATATTGGTTTGCTTGCATCTTAAATAATCGCGTGAGAACCGCTGGATTCGTTTTTTTTTTGTACTTATATATAGTTATTATTATCGTAAATTTTAAATATAATTATTAATTACCAACCTAGTCATAAATTTTATTTTGACTTGTAATTTTAATTTCTAGTATCTTTTTTTAATTATGGTAATAATTTATGACGAAATATAAATACCTAAACAAAATACATAACATGCGAACTTGTAATGACTCTACCAAAACTGATAAGTCGAACAAATAAAAATTAATCCCTTTAGCATCGACCTAAAAACAAAACAAACAAAAATAAGAGATAACTTGAAAAAATACAGTTAAAAAATGCCCTTCAGCAGCCGAAAGAGAAAAATTATATTTCCCAACAGTTTCCTAACGCACGCCGTCCCTTTCGGCCTCAAGGTCGTATGCATACAGCCGTCTCTTTCGCACGCTATGCAATAAGATCTCATGCAACTAAGACCTTGATTATTGCAAGTTTCGTGATAGATAATTGAGCTGCGGGTGGTTATTATACGGTTTTAATTTGTATGCAAAAAATGTTTTTTTTAGTCGGGTGTGGTCTTCGCTATTGTTATTTTATTACCTATCTTTTATTTCGAATATTAAAACGGAGGATCAGTGTTTGTAAAAAATATAAATAACTGTCGCCAACTTGACATGTATTTACATTTTTCATTGTAGATTACTAAACAGTTTACAAAGTTTCACCATACCTATACAAATGTCCAAATAATTAAACGGACGAACAGACGAACAATCTCACAAGCCGGTCTCACATCCAAAGTTATGCATTAACAATCCAAATGGTCACTAACACTGTAAGGTCCTTTCAATTTAAAAATAAATAATCACTAGCCGAATATAAAAAAAACTAAGTCTAAAAACAAAAAAGAAAATAAAAATGTCACTGGTTGGTAAAAAGTAAAAGTTCTCTTTTAGAATCGGGCGCGCAGCTTCCAAATTTGAAAGTTTGGGCGCGAAGGCGTGTGTGCGCGCGCGTTCTGCAACACAAACTGAATTTTGTGCGCGCAAAACGAAAGGTTTGGCGCACCGAGTTAGGCAGGGGCTATTCTGTTGACTAGGCGTAAAATTTGACCAAAACTGTCAACAAAGTAGATATTAAATAAAATGACCAAGATAATAAAATTTTATTTTAAAAATATGCTGATTTTGTAGTTGTAATTAGTTTATTTCACACAAAACCCACCCACCAACAAAAATCTGAAGAAGTATACGCTATTAAAATAATATTATTGAAGCTGTTCCATCCTACGGTTAAAATAAAATTTAGAAAAGAAATTATATATTTTTTATAAGTATGTAGAATAACCTACAGGTCTACAAAAACACTGAATAAAAAAAGTATCAGAATTTAAATTACGAATATATAAGTACTCAACCTAACACCTTTTACTTTTGTCTTTACAAATTTTACATTACATATTTTTTTTATTCATAAAAACCAAAATATAATTTTCATTTTTGTATTCATAAAATTAAAAAGAAAGTTTGCGTAAAGTACTTAAGCTTCCACTAGAGTTTTTTCTGTGTTAACTCCGTGGCAAAGGTTAACTGATTCCATTATGCCAAACTATATTTTTAAACTTTTTAACAGGTGCAGAGAGTAGAGTTGTTGTGACAGTTTAAAAGCTGAAAAATTGTTATTTATTTTCAACTCCATTAATCTTCGTCAGAACAACACTTGTCTTTTAATGTTCAAAATAAAGTTATACATATTTATTTACAGATAACAATATGTTAAAATACAGACGACTCTACTATAACAATACATTAAATATTTAATCCTTATATTACTGGAATGGAAATAAAAATATCGAACAACATTCTAAACTCGTTCTGAGATCTTAGTTTATTCGTAACTTACACTACACTCTTAAATTCTATCTTATTTCTAACCAATTAGAATTACAAGCTCATCATCTAGTTAGAATCCTTTGACGCTATTACCCCAAGTTAACAAAAAAAAAAGATTTCTTTTTTTAAATTATCAATAACCACATTCAGCCAGCCAGACCCACACGACTAGATCTAGTGACCCATATTTCAAACACCCTTCTGGTTGGGAACAAACCAAACCACCCCTCCCCTCCTGTTTTGCGAACACAAAAACACCATTTAGCTGAAACCGGACAGGACAGGGGCTAAGTTTTTTCTCATTCAAAATGAACAGCGCGAAATTAAAACAGGTTTCACTCTGGCACAAAGAATAGCCAGTGCCATAACAGAAAAAAAATCGCAAGCTTTTTTATTATTCGGACATGTTGATTTTCTATTGTGCACAGAGTATAGAATGAATATTTTAGGGAGGTGAATGTACTCTTGAAGTTGGGGTTAATATGATATTAGAGGAATAATTCGCTAAGGGTCACATTAAAAGAATACCTACACACTACTATTTGGTATTCTGTGCCTACACTTAAAATTATGCTCAGCCTAATCTGAAGAGTGCTTCTTTCGGTATATTTGACTATACATATAAATATTTCTCAATATACCGATATTCGTTGAAAATGAGGTTCATATCCCAAATTTGTTCTATGCTTTTACGTCCCATTTTGGACGAATTAGGAATACTGAAATTTCAATGCTATCCCATTGTTTGTTTTTGTGACTTTAAGACAACATCAAAAGTATTAATTTATTTGTAGAAAGTATTGAAAGTACTTTTAAATAAAAAGTTTTTAAATTAAAGTTCGAGAGTTATCTATGTAATGAAACTGTAGAGGTCAAAAATCTGTATATAGAAAAAAAATGCTACAAATTTTCATCGAAATCCTGCAGTTCGTTTGTGTGACCCCTTAGCTCGGCGGTTTCTTCCCTAATAGTACTTTTTATCGATGCCTCGATTACTATTCCGAAAATCATAAAATTACTGTTCATTAGAAAGGATTAATACTATATTGGGTGAAAAATTATACAGCATGTTCACAATGTTCAGTATATGGTACAGAAGCCAGCACATGCGGTTGGACATTAGCACTACGAATTTCACCCCTACCGCTACGGAATACGGGCGTTCCAAAGGTCTCAAAATCAAAGTAATTTTCTGTTGAATAGAACAGGTGTAATTAGTTTTAATGATGACTACAGACAATAAAATTGTTTTGATACATGCATTGCTATATTTTACTACAAAATTTTCAGGCTGTATGGTTACTATCAGCGCCATTAAGTAATTTTATTTAAAAATCAAAGAATTTTTAAAATCAACTGGTAGGTAAACCAAGGTATTACTAGCCACTATCAGTAACTGGCCACTTTGTAGTTTAATGCTCTGAAATAAGATTGTAGTCTTAACGTTAATGTCTTAATCAAAACATACTTCATACTTCATATTATAAAGAGGAAAGATTTGTATTTTTGTGTGTGTGTGTTTGTAATGAATAAACTCAAAAACTACTGAACCGTATTCAAAAATTTTTTCACCATCAGAAGGGTGCGTCTCATATGACATAAATACATTAGACATATTTTCATTTCAATAACGATTAAGAGGCATAATTAGCAGTTGACATAATCGCCAGTTAGTATAACTTTAAAAAGTATAATGATTTATTTTATATAAGAGTTAGAATGTATAAAATGGTTTTATATAACAATTTAAGTGACCTAAATTTTACTTGACATAAAGTCAATAAGGTATAAATATGAAAAGAATAACGACCAAAACGTATAATAATCAAAAGATATATTTATCAAAAAGTATAAGGATTCAAATAATAATATTATTACTAAAACGTATAATACTCAAAAACATAACGTTTAAAAAATATCAACAACCTAGCCTAGATACTAATTATAAATTATACTTACTTGTATACAAAAACCTATACTACTGAGTGCGAGCGTAGCGAGCACGGGAGTTCGGGGCACCCCGACTACTGTTGGTTAGGTTCGAAGGGTATGGCGAAGCGAGGTTGGCGAGCGTAGCGAGTCCAACCTCGACCGCCATACCCTTCGGGTTAGGTTGACATGTTTGCTTACATGCATGTTGCTTGTTTGTATGCATGCAAGCATGCTTGCTTGCTGGCTGGCTTGCTTGCTTGGTTGGTTGCTTGCTTGCTTGCATGCATGCATGCATGCATGCTTACTTGCTAGCCTGCATGCATACAGAACAGCAACGAAGGCAGCGTGTAGCGAAAAAAATATAGAAAGTTTGTTATAGCATTTAACAGTTTATGTCATATGAATAATGTTATTTCAATATAATTTTATACTAAATAAGCAATTTTTTTCTCTTGTTTAGTCCAACTGATTATTATATCTTATGATCATTATATTTTACGAAATTATACTACATAAATGGTTTTTAAAAGTTTATTATATGAAATGGAAGTTATATTAAACGATTTTATACTTTCTAAAGTTATGTCATACGTTTGTTACGTTTTTCGTTTATTATACCAATCCAATATTATATATGAAACGTTGTTATATATTTAAACGTTTATATGATCTAATTTTATGTCATATATTACTTACCCCCATCAGAAAGCTTCATTCACCCTGTGTAACATAGGCTACCTTTTACCGCAGGAAAATGCCTCATTCCCACGGGAAAAACTGTGAACGCGGGCGGAGCCGCGGCCGAAAGCTAGTGTTATAAATAGGATTATAACGCTATAATCTTATTTCGGAGAATTAAAGTACAAAGTACCTAGTACCTGATAGTGGCCAGTAATACCTTGGTTTACCTACCTGTTACATTTTAAAAATTCTTTAATTTTTTTATATATAATTACCTAAAAGAGCTGAGAAAAAAGAGCAGAGTCCATAAAGCTGTAAACAGAATGAAAATTTTGTAGTAACATATAGCAATGTATTATCAGAACAATTTTATTTTCTGTAATCGTTATTAAAACCAGATACACCAGTCTCCCGATTTGTCTTACTAAAAAATTAAGAAAAAATTTAATAAAAAAAATTCAGCGACAAAAAAAATCACGCTGTATACTATAAAAAGAAAACCTTATAGGCTCGTCACCACTACGTGCCACTACCAACAAAACACACTGACCTATTTTCAGCTGATTAGAATTGTCTTATCAATTTATCAGTGATATAGCCGGCAACGACCGATAACAGCCCAAACTTATACGACAATAAGCTCATACTGCTGAGCATTTGGTGAATTTCGGAGTGTCGGTGGCCTAGTGGCCAGGAATGTTTTCTTTCATTCAGAAGTTGCAGGTTTAAGCCGCGGGTCGTACCATACCAATGTGTTTTTGAATCTATGTAATAAAACTGTTGAGGTCAAATGTCTGTGCATAGAAAAAAAATGCTTAAAACCGAGTCAAGGGGGTGTAAGAAGTAAAATAGACAAATCCAGATTTTATTTTATTTTTGCTTCTCTGTTTGTACGGGCTAATCTCCAAAACTGTTGGACCGATTTGAACAAAATTTTGCATGGTAGTACCTTATAACCCTGGTCAACATCTTAGATAGTTTTTACCGCGGGAATATATTTTAATCCTACAGGAAACTGTGCACGGGAAAGTAAAAAAACAAAGCGTGCGTAGCCGTCGTGGGCTTACAGCTAGTTTATAATATTTAAATTTATTTGACGCTTTTACAGCGAAGAAAAACATCGTGAGGTAGGTTAACCTCGAAAAGCACACGATAAGCAAGCCATTATTTAAAAAAACTTGACTGAGGGCTAATTATGCATTATACATTACTAGCGACCCGCCCCGGCTCCGCACGGGAAAATGGTTATTGTGGGTTATCCTTAAGCATATTATGCATGTATTATACATATAAACCTTCCTCTTGAATCACTCTATCTATTAAAAAAAACCGCATCAAAATCCGTTGCGTAGTTTTAAAGATTTAAGCGTACAAAAGGAGGGACATAGGGACAGAAAAAGCGACTTTGTTTTATACTATGTAGTGATGATGATAAATAATGTCTAATGCAGATCTTCTTCTTAGTGCTTTGAATAATCACTTGAATAACATGAAAAATTCAATTGGTAACCAGTTTTTTTTAATGACAACTTGCTTGTTTTTTTTTTAATTGACCTATTCTTGAGTCGAAATATTGCGACGAATCAAGCTTCACCGGACTTGCGGGGGAGAGGAAGATTAATAGCTTGTTTGTCGTGGGGTTTCGTTCGAGGTTAACCTACCTCACAAACCCAGGTGTCAGAATTATGAGCTGCCGACTGTAGAGTAGCCAGCACATGCGGCTTGACCTTAAGAACGGTCGTATTCCGTAGTGGTAAGGGTTCAAAATTCAAAAATTCAAAATTCAAAATTTATTTAATTTTTTGAAACGTATTACAATAATTTGGTGATCGGAGACCCCTTTTAAGCGTGTAAGCCTGTATCAGGGGACTCCGCTCCTCCAAATAACAACTAATAGTACTTAGACTTAAAAGTAAAAATATACAACACGGTTGTTTAGAGTTTTACAAAAAAGGTAAGAAGGGTGAATTTCGTAGTGAGAATGTCCAACCACATGTATTGCTTCTGTACAAGACAGCTCGATATAATCTATCGTCTAGTCTAGCTATTGAATTCTTCACACATTTAATATAGCTTTACGACCCGCGCCTCCGCTCGCGGTAATAGTTTTTCCCGTGGGGTGGAGGGATTTACCCGTAGTAAAAGGTAGCCTATGTGTTATTCTGATGTATAAGCTATAATAATATAGACTATAGTAAAGTTTGGAGCCGTTGGTCCGCTACTACGGATGTAGTTGTTATAGGAGCCATGTGGGAAGCCTAAGGCGGTTCTAAGTATAATTCCTACACCAGGGTTTGTGTGGTAGGTTAACCTCGAAATCCACACCATAAGCAAGCAAGCAGTAAAGTTTCATTAAAATCCATTGAGTAGTTTTTGCGTGAAAGAGTAACAAACATCCAACGATCTTCAAAAACTTTAGAGTTTATAATATTAATGGTCGAATAATTTCACAACTTAATTATTACCAACACAATATAATAATATATAGGTATAATATATAACATCAGTGACTGATATACACATTACACAGTGACCTAATTTCGCGGCCTATCTCCTGATAACGGGGTCAACGCCCGATAGCGCATCCTACATTGACTTCGTAAGAAACTACTCATCGTTATATTGTTTAAGAAGTAACCTTCGCTTTTGTAAGTACTATCTATATATTTTGTAAGTTATATTATAGTAAGTGATATACAGGACGTTAGTGACTGCTTCGTAAATTACTAATAAGGTTTTGAGCAACATTACTAACTAAAAGGTTTCCCGGAAACAAAAAAAAAATTCGTCATACAAAATAGTAATTAATATCTACATAAAAATATTAATATAATAAAATAAAGTCAATAAAATATCAGACAGTTCATACGGAGAAACTCAAAACTTAAAAAAAAAACATTAATAATCCTGGGAGAAATTACTATATAAAATTATCTAATATTTTATCTTCCATTTAAACTTCGCACGAGTCGCATGTAACCCTACTCTTCCTATGTGTACAATAACTGATTAACTTTAATAATTATTTTACTAAACGTAGGTATAGATACCTACTTACTACTTGTACCCCTTCATTGGCTATGTAGGGATTTTTTTTATTTACGTCGTGCGTCGTGATTTAATTCATGTCATGATCTTCATATGTTCCACACTTAGCAGTAGTAATGGGATTAATATGGTTGTAGAAACTGTGCACCTCCTAACCACTAAAAATCACTACGGATCATGTAGAAATGAGCCTGGAGGCAATCCGGGGCACAGGTGTTCAGAGAAGCAGTTAAGGTTTCGACCCCTTCAGGTAACAACGCCCGTACCCACCGGCGGGGGCGCGGCCAAAACCAAAATAAAATTGATAAACAGAGACGGAGCCCTTAAGGCGTCGTCTCCTTCACGATGTTTTTCAGGATCAACGCGCTAGGCCTAGGTCCGAGGCTCCTTCGAGCCGCCCCTAGTCGCGTTGGTACATGACTGTTTTTTGGGGTAGAGTCTTCCGCTCCCCCGCAAGTCCGGTGAAGCTTGATTGGTCATACTTTTTCGACACAAGCATAGCATAGGTCAATTCAAAGAAAAAAAGACATTTTGACATTATTCTCTCGCTGCGACCGCGCAATGTCTGTGCCATATCAGTGCCGCGTCGCGCACTTCCGATAGACAAAAAAAAGGCGGGCGCCGACAAGACCTGGTTCGTTGATTTGTCTACGTCACGTCTTTGCCACGACCGCGCTCATCTCCATCTGATAGTATGGGACTTACGCCTAGTATGTTCCAGAGAGTTCGAAACCAGTCCAATCAAAACTCTGTGTAAGAAAGAGCCAACGGTTTTCGTAAACTTTGCAAGCGCACGTGGGTGATCAAATTGTGCTTATTGATCGATACAATAACGGAAAGAACTTGATCCGATTGCAATATCATATTTTATAACTAGACTAAAAAGATTTAGGTATACTGATACTGTTAACGATGTTTTTGAACTTATAAGTGTTTCTATTTCCGATAGGTTATAGCGAGCAACTTATGTACAGAAGCAGCACATGTGGTTGAACATTTGCACTACGAAATTATCCTCTATCGCTACAAATTACCCGACGGGCGCTTTCAAGGTCAACAAGTCCAGCCGCATGTGCTGCCTACTGTACCTATCTATAAGTATATTGATTTTATTACTTTGTTAGCCCTTGTTTTTATTTTTTTCCATGGCAAAGAGGTATTATTTCTCTGTAAAAATAGCCTTCGTACTTGCCTATGGATCCATCTATCACGCGTATTAATGCTTGCTTTAAAGTCTAAGTCAAAAGTCAAACTTGGTAAAGAGATAGAACAGACCTTAGGGAAGACATAACATAAGTTACCCTTTACCGCGGAAAAATACCTTGTTCCTACGGGAAAAATGTTAACGCGGGTAATATGTTACCGAAAAATCATTTTTTTAAATATAAATTTGATTTTATATACAGGGTTTAAATAGCTCAGCAAGAGCTCAGCAAATACTGACAGGACATAGTCAGTCAACATCAACTTTCAAAAGGAAACCTTTCCTGAAAACTAAAAATTTACTTCTCCATACAAACTGGCCAATGGAAACAACTATTTCGTATGGAAATGAAAATCTACATTTCCCGTATATGTTTCTTTCAGGAGTTTGCTCACAATCAAAACCTTTGACTAAGCATTTCCTTTCAGTGTTTGCTGAGCCTTCACTTACACTCTGATTATATCCAAGCGATAAGACCGCCTTTGCGCACTACGTTTTCCAGTGTTGTTTTTTATGTTTGCTATATTTGTATGTAATAAAGTGTTTTTACTTACTTACGTATATAGGTATCACCGAAAAACATACGCGTCGAATAGAGAAGCTCCTCCTTTTTTTGAAGTCGGTTGAATAAAAGAGGCTATGTTCGGATGTAGCATGGATGGAGGGAGGAGCTATACGTCAAACCCGTGAACGTGGTGCTGCTTGGGGGGACTGGTCTGCTCTAGTCGATTGCCGGTTGTTGTGCTTGTGATAGATTTATTGGTTATATAGTTTAGTTTTTCTACTTTGACTGGTTGCCTTCCTCTAATTGTATATTTCGTCTGCACTCTTTGTTATATTAATCAAATTGTATATAATAATAAATTTGTAAAAAAATTTGAAAAGATGCAACTCCTGTGGAGTTTCTTCCGGAGAGTTCTTCTCCACAGAAGACAGCCAAATCGTGAACTCTCCTCGACGTCGATAACCATTTGTAAAATCTTACTTCGAATAAAAACTTTTTGAACTTTGAACTTTTGATTTTATCTTACCAGACACAGGAACACTTGCTGATGGAACTTACCTGAAATGAAAATAAAAAAACGTCATACAATAAATTAAACAAATGTATTCTGTGGGTATTGATCATACATACAATATACTAAAACTAGCTTTTCGCCCCGCAGCTCCGGCCGCGCGTTAGTTTTTCCCGTGGGAATGAGGTGATTTCCCGCGGTAAAAAGTAGCCTGTGTTATTTTGGTGTATAAGCTATATTATTTCAGTTTCATTAAAATCCATTCAGTAGTTTTTGCGTGAAAGAGTAACAAACATACATACTTAAAAACCTTCGCGTTTATAATATTAGTAGAATTTATTTAGTAACCATTTACTGTTTTTTTTTTTCAACAAATTGTCTGTCTATCTATGTATTATCTATCATAGTTCTAATTTTGACACCTTCTCTTCTTCTATTGCATGTATGCATGGTCTAAAAGAACAAGGTCTAACAATTACACCACGTGACTGACACAAGCCTACGTCATTTTGCGCTGTTCATCCTTGTCTAATATACGCATTCGACAAGGATGAATAGGCAAATTGACGTAGAAATGACGTAGGCTTGTGTCGGTCACGTGGTCTTCTTGTTAGACCTTGTTTTCTTAGACCATGCCTATCAATGTTTTCTTGGACCATGCATGTATGTATAGTTAGCTCTGCAGTTTCCACGCTATCCGTAACATGCAATGCTATGACAAAAGTTAGTCGCGCGAGCCGCCATATTGAAATATCCTCCAATAGGATAAGAGTATACGCACGACAAAATTATGTCTGTCACGCGTGGACCGGGCATGTTAGAGGGGCTTTGATTGCAGCTAGCATCTGCAGACACTAAACTGTGCAGTGACAAACAGGTTCTTTGGTAATGCGTGTAACGGAACGCATCCTGGACGGGGATTCCCACGGTTAAGGTTGAGCCGTTAGTTCAAAATATTATATAAGATTTTCATGACATATATTTTTTTAGTTAAAAACGTTTTGTAAAATTTTCTTAAAATGTATAATTACTTATAGGTATATAACCGACAGGTGAGGCAACCAGGAGACGGATTAGCAAATACTAAAAAGTTATACTCAGCTTTTGTTTTATATTTAAATAATTATACCGACTGAAGAGCGTCGGTGGCCTAGTGGCTAGGGCCGTTGACTTCCATTCAGAAGTTCGCGGGTTCGAATTCGAACCTCGGCACGTACCAATGTGTTTTCGATTTTCGAATTCATATGTACGTTTATTCGACGCTCTTACGGTGAAGGAAAACATCGTGAGGAAATCTGCACACACCTGCGAAGTAATTCAAGGGTTGTGTGTGAAGTTGACCAACCCGCATTGGGCCAGCGTGGTCGACTAAGGCCTATTCACCCTGGTTTCAGGGTAGGCTCGAGCCCCTCGGTGGGGACATGTATGAGCTGTTAATGCTAATTATACCTACATATGTCAGCTCCCTGACCCTATCAGTACAGTCTTTCCCTATGGTACAGTCTTTGCCTAGTTTGGGATAGGTTATAAAAAATCTTCAGAGCTTCATAAAAAAGCAGAGCCATCCCGTAACACTTTCCATCAACCCAGCGTCAGACAGCCCTAACCTACACCTCTCGTCGTCAGCTGAGTCGAATGTGGGTCAGAGCGGACCGCTAGCTGTAACCCAACAACGGTACCGCCGCGACTCTCGGAATTTGCGGATGTAGTGTGCGCTACTCGACGATAGATGGCAGAATGGGATTCTGTAGAATTGGGAATCTGTAGAAATGGGATTCTGTAGAATTGGGAATCTGTAGAAATGGGATTCTGTTGAATTGGGAATCTGTAGAAATGGGTCGAAACGGTTTTTTTTACGTTTTAAACATAATAAACTATTTTGTATTTTTGTATTTTTTGTAATCGTAAGAACGTTGAGCGATTTGGAAGTAAAATAAACTGAATTGAATCAAAGGTACATACTTAACAGAACCAGAATTAAATTAAAGGTACATGACATAACCAAACCCAAACCAATGGACATCAACTCATCTGGGAAATACACCGTATTTACTGGTTGTTTATCAGCAAGTTGGCCAGACCCCTACAAGGTGGACCGACGATCTGGTAAGGGTCGCGGGCAGCGCGGGACCGATCGTCGTGGAGATCTTTGGGGGAGGCCTTTGTCCAGCAGTGGACGTCTGCAGGCTGAGATGATGATGATGATGATGAGAGGTAGCACCCATGAAACTGAACCTCTTTCCATAAGGAACATGGGTTAAAATCTCAAAAATAATTTTCAACTTTTCATATTCACTTCTTTCTTTATGACAAGACTAGCGACCCGCCCCGGCTCCGCACGGGAAAATGGTTATTGTGGGTTATCCTTCAGTATATTATGCATGTATTACACATATAAACCTTCCTCTTGAATCACTCTATCTATTAAAAAAAACCGCATCAAAATCCGTTGCGTAGTTTTAAAGATTTAAGCGTACAAAGGGAGGGACATAGGGAGGGACATTAGGGACAGAGAAAGCGACTTTATTTTATACTATGTAGTGACTAACGAACAATAACTAACTACGATACAAACAAACCCTTTATGCATGACCTATCTGCCAAGTGAAGGGATTACGACACCTCTTCCCCTTTTAAGGGAGAGACCCTTACTGAGCAGTAGAGGCCGTTGTAATAAGGGCCTAGTCCTAATTCTAAAGCCGCGTAATTGCAGTAAGGCTCTGATAATTAGGACACTAACTGCATTTACACTTGTCCTTTCTAAGGAACCTAACTGAAAAAGTGGCCTACAAATTGTGTAGTCTAATGGCCGCTTGACACATCTTTATCTTATTTGGCATAGTAAAAGGAGAGACTACTAGACTAGTCTAAGTATTCTTCTGTGCTACTAGTCATAGTCTCATACTAGCGCATAGCGTCACAAACAACAGCTATTTGCCACCCAGTTCAAACATACACTGACACGTGATTCCCGGTACATAGTCTCGTAAAAAACATGGCGTATTACGTCGCATCAGCTGGGAAATGTGTGTCACCGCGGCTAGCGGTACCGGCAACGGTACACGGAATAGTTCGGCCGCTCGGTGACAGATGGCGGTGATTAGCGTAATCAAAAAGTTGTACAGGGGGCCTAAAAGCGCCATATAAGAAAAGTGAACTGCGAAAGGATTCATAAATTGAATTCTAAGAGAACCGCGAGCCGATTCGTGGTCAATTCTTATTACATAGCTGCTTAATGCACATCTATCTACTGCAATCAATTCATTAATGCGCTACTGTAAATAGAAAGAACACTTTTGTCCACTTTTGGACTTGACATAGAGCTGTGTTTTGAAGTTACAGAATGAGAAACAAAAAGATTGAAATAAATCAATTATTAACCGTGAAAGTCTGTCAGTAACATAACACAGGTTTAACCAGTAGGTGCATATCACATATCTATGAACAAAAAATGTAGAGACAACAAGTACTTAGTAAAAAGTGTTAACGCTACTCGGTCACAGATGGCGCTACCATACCGTAAGCACAGAATCTATCTGTAACTAATAGACTTTGTGGTTAATAAATGCTAATTACTAGATTCTTGACTTCTACCGTGGGAATATTACTATTTCAAGAACTTAACAGTATACTACCATTCATTTGTGTTTTTTCAGTGGTGTTGTCTTAATGTAAGAAGAGAGCAAACACAGTTTACAAAAATAACATAGTTTTTACAAAAATAGCCAAAGAGATGCGGGTTTGAGTCTGTGCCCAAGCCCAATGATTTTCATTTTACGTTTGGATTTAAAAATAGCAAACAAATAAGGTCTTAAACTTCTTAAACATACAAAATATTTCAATTTCTGTAATAATTGAGAAAGGTTTTTTTATAGTAGCGCAATGACATAGGCTTTTTTTATAGTAACTTCATACAGCTGAGAACCATTAAAAATTTTTTTTCAAGTTTATTATAGCGGGCCTAAAGCGTGATATTAAGCCGTCAAGAAAACCACAAAAAATCGTTTTTTCAATAAACCGAATGCCAAAGAAAACTGTTTTGTGAGGGGCTATCACGACCAAAGGGACAAAGGGATAAGGATCACGTTTTTCTTTACAATCGCAGGCGCATCATAGCATCACTGATCAGCTCAAAGAAAAAAAAACGAGGGCGAATCAAACTCACGCGTTTAAAGAGTTCCGGACATTTTGAAGTGTTTTTAACAGGGATTTTAAAAAACGGATGAATCGGCGGAAAGCCAGTTTCCTAATAAAAAAAACAGCTTTTATAGAAGGCGCCTATGCTTAGTGGCGCTGCCAACTTTATAAATTAATAACTCGAATAATAATCAATATTTCATAAATCTAAAACGGCAAAGAGCTAGACGGTGTTCTGTAGGATATATAGCGTTTGCGATTGCGAAAAGTCCGCAATTGTTCCATCTTTAACTACTAGCGAAACATAATAAATGAAGTTAATGGCTTCTATATATCCTGCATATGATATCACGGAACAATTTTTGAAATATTGATTATTTTTCGAGTTATTATTTTTTAAAGGGTGGGGGCTCCACTTAGCACCTGTAGGGCCGTTAAATTACAAAACGAGTAGGTAATTCAATAGCAAAGGAACCTCAGTGTGTTACCAGGAATCCAGGATAAAGGTCGTAGGTCGTATCGTAGCTGGTACCTAAATGCCTGAACCAGGTCAGGCTTCGTTCGATAGTTCAAGGGTAGGCCTGCCTACGCCTGTTTTGATCCTGGACCAGTTATTAATTTCATTATGGACGCCATTATGTTTTTCATATAATTTTACTTTACTGTCGTTATTTACTTATTTCATTCCATTTGTTTTGCTTTTTTACATAAAACGAATCCTCTTTAATCTCCAATCACGAAAAAAGATAAGATTGAATAAGATTTATTTATTCAGAATCATAGTCTGTATCAAAAGTGTAAAGGTTTTTTATTCGAACAAGATTTTACAAATTACTTTTCGACGTCAAATTTTAATGAAGTTATTAGGTTTTGCTCAAACGAAGGCTGGCTGGCTATCTACATATCTATTTAGCCCACATCAGTCCAGTGTCCACTGCTGGACATAGGCCTCCTCTCTTCTGCGCCATTCACAGCGGTCCTGAGCTATGAGCCACTGTTTGCCCGCAACAACAACGATTTCATCTGACCATAACACACACATACATATAGGTATAAAGCTTGACCAAGTTTACGTATCCTGACAAGAATCACCTAGCTTTCTTTAGTTATCTCACAAGGTAACAATTATTACTTATTTTTGAAAGATTACTCAATCGAGTATATGACGCCCCAACTAGTAACCATTACTTCACCGTTAGTTTCTTTTATTATTTATCAGAATTTTTTTAACTGCATGTTGTATATTTATATATGTATGTATATCAGATGTTTGACACCTAGGTTAGGTATACTGCCGTCATAAGGGCGTATTTGGCAGATTTTTCAGAAAGCTCCGATAAACTGAGAAAACGATTAAAAGTAAAGCGGTGTACCTACTTAACCAATTTGGAAAAAAAATCCATTGCGACCTTTTGTGTTATGGCAGCACAAAGTACAAGGCTTTGCCTAGTTTGAAGTCAGATGGTCGTGATGAGATGCCCCTCACATATTTGCTTTATTATACTTGGTATGACCAGTCTAGAGATAGACAAGGACAGAAATATTTACCTGAAGCGGTAGTAGTAGCTGTAGTAATAGATGCAGTAGTAGAAGTGGATGTTTCCGTTCCACTCGCACTCATCTCCACAATCCTCTCCACAGCGATTCTGTTTCCTGGTAAACTTTCAGCTTGTTCCTCCGAGGCGTCAGTCTCTATGACTTGGGGGCTGGCTGCCTGGACCGGTATATCATTTGCCACGATTACATTGACAGTTGTCAACGATTCCAAATCCGAATTATCTCCAGCGACATGGCTGTCATCTATGTAGACAGTAGCTGATCGCGCGCCTAAAGTTTCCATGACGCTTTCTGCTAGAGATCTTGTTGACATTTCGTCGATGTCGATGTCTTGTTTGATGTCGATAATGATTTGGTGGCGTTTGCCGGTTCCTGTGGGGCTTTGGACTTGGTGGACGCTCACTTGGGCTTCGGTTCCCGGCTGGGACATGTGGTGTTGTATTACGTGGGTCAAATGCCCTTCTAGAGTGTTATTGCTGTTGCCCGCCATTTTGGATTTTTGAATTTCGAATTGGTTACTTCTTTGTTTTATATTTTTTGGGATATGGCACCAGTTAATGTTTGTGCCAGAGTGAAATATTGTTCCCTTTTTTCTTTTGTTTATGTTTGCTTTGTTGACTTTGTTTTTGTTTCCGTTAAGGTTTTAGAATTAGATATTAATAAAGATCAAACTTGAAAACAAAATGTTCACACCTAAATTGTTTATAAGCAGATGACAATTAAAAATTCCACTTTCGAATCGCGATAAATTTTTAGATTCTTTTTTGTCTTCCAAACCGGAAGCGGATGTAGAATTAAGACACAGTGGACACCGAAACACTAAACGACTAGAGTCAGACTTTTCCGTAATCAGTCGAAATAATTTATTGCGTGAGAAGCTAGGACTAAAAAATACAGAAGAAATATTAATCTAATGAACACATGTATCACTTCAGATATTTGAACACACTCCGATGATATACTCTTCTTAACCGACAGCGCGTAACAAGGAGGGTCTCTCCACCAGCATTGCAGTCGAAATATTAGGTCACAGGGATATTTGGTTTTGTGCGTGTTTTTTTTATTAATCTTTAATGGCAGTGACGTTTGGTATCACGGACCGTTGGTCGATCACATTTTCGTTTGTTTGTTTGTCTATAAGTAGGCGTTCTAGAGGCACATTGACATAGTGTCCTATTTTCGCGGCGCGTAGCACTGCAAAGCCTACGACTACGGCGTAGAGACCGCTACGCCGCCGCGTAGGCTGCCGTAGCTCGTAGCACACTTCCGGGAATCAGTCCCGGGATGGATCTGAAGGTTTTTTTTTTTCAGATGTTTATTTTTTGTTTTGGTTACTCGTTTATTCATCAGACCATGAACTTTTTTTAAATTTCCGTATGTTTCACTTAAATGCAGTTTTTATTACTAACTCTTTCTTTTTACGCAAATATTTATACACTGAAGTCTTTACATTAATCTTCAAACACACAGGTTTTTAAACTTTAATTCATTTTAGTCACCACCAACGCAATGTGTAACTATTAAAACATATAAATGAAAATAGAGCAATTTAATACAGAAAGAACTAAAATGTATAGAAAAACTTTCATCAAAATTAAATTCCAACTTGCAAAAAAATATATATATCTGTCACCACAAACCGCAATACCGTGAAAATAACAAATAAATATATTCTAATTCTGATTTAAATTCTGAATATCACAGTGGTCAATCGTGTTCTTCAAATCACTTCATACTTCGTGCACTTTTTGTAAAACAACCTAGAGACCAGTCTTCGGATCCCACCCCGTGTGAGCCCTACATTTTCAGTCTACACGTGCCCACGCATGCGCGGTCCATGTCCTTCCCCCGTCTCTCTCCTGCCGCATAGCTCCGTCCTTCTCTAGCGCGCTTCGATCGCAAGGGATGACGAAAAAGCATATAATCGAATTTATGTAGGATACCGGTCCGATGGTACCGTGCGCAGAAAAACCGGTAACATTTGGCCTTGATCTAGATTTAGGGTTTATTTTGGGGCCTAGATTTTTGAAAGAAAGAAAGAAAGAAAACTTTATTTGTTATAAATGTGGTAGATAGATGGTAAGTACGTGTACATGCACTAAATTAAAGTATCACACATTTAATCAATGTTAAATTGATAAACAAATAGGGAGAGAGACACACACAATACATTTTAAGGTAGCAATAAATTATTAAAAAAAACCAACATACACACGCAAGCATCCTAACTTTTAAATCTATAGGAGAGAGAGATTTGCTGTTCTTTGGCTTTGAATTGGATCTAGTTGACTGTTTCTCGGGATATCATAGGAGGCTTGTAAATATGTTGAGCTAGCTAGCTGCCCGTGGCTAAGCCCATACGTTGCTTTTTGACCTTTCCGTGCACAGTAGGAATGAGATATTTTCCCGCGGTAAAAACTATCTAAGAAGTAGACCGGGAATATAAGGTATCACCATGCAAAATTTCACCCAAATCAGTCCAACGGTTTCGGAGATTAGCCCGTACAAACAGACAAACAGATAAAAGAGAAACTAAAAATTTGAAAAATCTGGATATGTTCGTTCATATTCCTTCTTACCCCCCTGACTCGGTTTTTAGCATTATTTTTCAACTAGTTTTCCGCCCGGAAACTCCGCCCGCGTTAACCGCTTTTCCCGTGAGAATGAGGTATTTTCCTGCGATAAAAAGTAGCCTATCTATGTCACTCTCCATCCCTTCAACTAACTCTATGCCGAAAATCAAGTCGATTGGTTGCTTAGTTAGGGCACAAATTACATATAGCGGCGGCGGCGCTTTTTATTTTGTGGTTAGGGCGTGAAGGAAGGACAAACAAACAAACACACATTCGCATTTATCACAAAAAATACGAGTACAGTTTTTTTGATGTAAACATTTCTTCTGCTGACGCTACCGAGGTACATTATGTAACAGCGATGACAGCCAAAACAAGGAGCGCTGTTACCGTATTTACGTAGTGCGACTTCACGACGTAATGCTTTACTTCATTACTACTTGGAAGTCTTAGGGGTTGGGCAGACCCTGTCTTAGGCCGATATTGGACTAACAAGGGTTTCCTGGTAGAATTTGTTGACTTAGCAATTATTAATTATTATTATTTTTTTTTTTTATCTGTTTTTGTGTTTCTGTGTGCAATAATGTTTTCATTTCATTTTCATTGTATCGTTATAAATTGAGTTTTTGTGTAGTTTTTGTTGACAATATATATGTTACGGCTAATACCCGAAGTGCGGCTACACCTAGTTTTAGCCGGTTAGAACTAGATGTAGCCACTTACTCTTGGTTAAACCTAGTACGAGCCGATTGTTTTCGGGTAAAACTAGGTCTATCCTTCATCATGCCGGCTACAACTAGGTCCGGCCGTTCCCTGTTGGATAAAACTAGGTCTATCCGATATCATTCCGGCTAGAACTAGGTCCAGACAATCCCTGTTGGATCAAAAACTTAGATGGGTGTCCCGCCACGCCTTCCTTCCGCCCCGCGTCACACTCATGACTCACAGCATCTGCAGCAGCGGCGCGGGGTGAAGGGCATAGCGAGGCACGCGCCTCTGCAGGTTGTGAGCGCCAGGTGCTGCTGATCTACTGCAGGTCTACTAGCGAGTGTGGCTCACTGTCTGCAGCAGCAGCGCGTGTCATAGTTTTATCCAACAGGGATTGGCTGTACATAGTTGTATCCGGCATATTATCGGCAGAGCTTTTTTTAGATATTATAAAAACATCCTATAATAAGAAACGTAGAGAGTTTTTTTATTATTATAAATCGTGCAAAGGCAAACGCGGGTGTACGGGTGGCGGGCAGCAGGGGCGCGCGGCTCGCATGAGCCAGCCGCCTGTTTACTTGTTTTAACTTGTTTGCATCTAGTTTTATCCAACAGGGATAGTCTGGACCTAGTTCTAGCCGGAATGATATCGAATAGATCTAGTTTTATCCAACAGGGAATGGCCGGACCTAGTTGTAGCCGGCATGATGAAGGATAGACCTAGTTTTACCCGAAAACAATCGGCTCGTACTAGGTTTAACCAAGAGTAAGTGGCTACACCTAGTTCTAACCGGCTAAAACTAGGTGTAGCCGCACTTCGGGTTTTAGCCGTAACATATATACTTAATATCCCACATATTTATTATTATTAATAATATATTCTATTTTATTCTATTCTATTAAATAAATATATGGGGACATCTCACACACGGCCATCTGACCCCAAACGAGGCAGAGCCTGTACTATGGGTGTCAGACAGCTGATATAAATACAACATCTATGATGATGATGCTATATAAATATACAATATCTAGACACAAGGCAAACACAAGTGCTCATCACACGAATGTTTGCCCTGGGCGGGTTTCGAACCCGCGACCCTGTGCTTCGAAGGCAAGCTCTAGGCAAACAATTGTATGCCGACTCGTAGTTGTATTTATAGCGAATTGCGAATTTAGTCATATAATTATGTGACCTAACTGCGGCCGCCGCATAGATATTAACAGCTCGCTTACAACTATAAGTCGGCTTACGATTGTTTTCCTAGACAAATAATTATGAGACGCGTGCAACCAACGGGCGGCGACATATACATTAATCAACTATAGCCTTTAAATCATTTTATTGTCCTTCCTTACAACATAATGGGCCCGATTCTACATTTATTACGCTCTAACTTAAATTAAAAAAACCATAATTATGACCCTTTCACGTTCTTAAGAACGAAAACGGTCAAGTTAACTTACTTAAATTTAGAGACGTCAAACATCGATTTTACGCATAGTCACAGAAGAAAATAATAGTACTTGGCATAGTTCGATAGTTTAAAAATAAAAGCATGCAAAAACATCCAACTTAAATTAATCTGAATTTGACAGCCGCCTATTTTAGATAACATTCATTCAAAATTAAATTAATTCACCTCCCATCCTTTTCCATTCCCATATGAATGAAAAAGACCAACAACTTAAATTTAGATATTTTAGCGGCGCCCCAAAATTGAGCCCAATAATGATATTATACTTATTATATCAGTCCACAACTAAACTAAGCCCTTTCCTTAGTAACAGAGATGTTCCCTTCTATATTCCCCACGCTCGGCAACTTCGGCAAGAGGGTTGGGGATTGCAGTTGTTCCTACTACTGCGGCAAAATGTCTTACGTCATTTGTGCATCAGGGATAGGTAGCAGGGCTTAGATCCTACACTATAGAAGCTCTCCGGCTAAAAATAGCTGCAACTGTGAAAATTAAAATGGTTTAAATGGTTTAATGGTTTAATGGTTTATTCTTATCTTATCTTAATCAGCCACACGTGTCCCACTGCTGGGCAAAGGCCTAGGCCTGGTTTATTATGTATTATTATTTCTTTCTGACCAGAATAAAAACAGTTGACTTTTCTTACGAATTTCAGAGTTTTTGTGACATTTCACATACTCCCCATGCTAAAATTGACTTCTTTGGTTTCATGTCCAAATTAGTTAGTGATTGAGTTTTAATTAGTTAAATAATTAACCGATTTTGATAACAGGTAACAAAAACAATTTTAGACACTTTGTTTTGGTTTTATGTTATATCCACCATTATTAATTCTTAGTATTACACAAATATTGCAAAAAGCACGAGTTAAGACTGTGTGACATACATATATACACATGAAGGGATCTCTTCCAACTATCTTAATAAACTAAAAAATATATTTTTTGTTTGTTTTAGAATTAATTTGAAAAAAAAAACACAATGAAGTCGGTTAAAAAAATACTAACGCCATCTCTCATCGAATAGCGGTACTATCACGCCAATTTAAAAGTAAAACCAGCACGTGCTGAACGGTACACAGCCAAACGCGTTCATTCACCTTTCGCACTCAACAAAATATTCACGACGAATCACCTTTTCAAATTACATTACCGCATTAAACGGTGACTCGTAAAACGTAATCTGAATAAAAACGGCAGTGTATTAGAAGCTGTTATTTCGCCTTGTGTCTTAGTGAATGTTAACGTTGCGCAATGCCGAAAAAGATTACGGTGCTTGTCCGTGGCGCGAATTTTAAATTTAGAACTGTATTTTATTAAGTTTTTATATAGAGGTCGTGGCAGTTGCTTGTTTTATGTTAGGTTAGGTTAAGTTGGAGGTCGGTCAGTCATTTTTATTGGAAGTAACACTTAATTTCTTAAATTATTGAGTTTTACAAAAATATAATAATTACTTGTATAATAACATTTTATAATTTTGTACTGAAATTCTGTAACTAAAATTATTTTTATGATTCACAAAAAAAATGCAATTTACTTCGAAGCATGTTACAATGCAACTCCGTCTGCTATTTTTTATAAATTAGGTCTAAATATCTATATTTCGAAACAATATAAAAAGCTAATAATATTTATTTCATGTAGGTACATACATACACACTATATTACGAGATTTTATTTTATTTCAGAACCACCGCCCCGCTCGTTGCAGGAAATTAACAAATCTTTCTTTTTCATTAGCCGTGCCTGAAAGGAACGCGTTTTGAAAGAAAACATCAATAAAAATTAAATTCCATTAGAAATCAATCTGTAAGACCCCGCGCTAAGACCCGTAAACAATTGTAATAATGTATAGAAATAGATTTAGTACTTATAAAAATATTCTTATTTTATATGTATATTTTTTTTATAATTATAATTTTCTTTAATTTTTTCATTTTACTGTATATTGTACACATAAACATACAAAGGACAACAAATACATAGAGGCGACACAATGTCTGCTTATTTCTGAAGAAATAACTTACAGCAGACACAATTCTTGCTTGATTCGTCTCGAAATCTTTTTCGCATAATCCCCACCACATTTTTTGAGCATAGCATGGGAGAGTAACTCATTAAGTGGCTGCATAACGGAGTTTGTTGTACCTACAGCAGGTTCTGTTTCATTAAAAAAAAAACCTGTCTAGGTCAACGAACTTTCGGCACGCATTTCGGCATTCGGTAGACGCCGCGATTGTGAACAATTTTGGCTGTATGATATTTTTGAGAGGTTATTTTCGTAATAAATTTTGACAGTAATAGTTGTTGAATCGGTTTTCCTTTTAGGTTATGTTGTAATAAATGGAAAATCAATGTTTTTTCAAAAGTCAAAAGCAAAGTTTTTATTCGAAGTAAGATTTTACAAAATATCACTTTTCGACGTCAAGGCGAGATTATCAGAGATTAAAGGCATAAAAGTATTAAACCAATCCATTTCTGGATAGGTTTAATACTTTTATAAAATAAATAAATAAATATGTGGGACGTCTCACACACGGCCATCTGACCCCAAACTAGGCAGAGCCTGTAATATGGGTGTTTGACAACTGATATAGGTACATATATAAATATACAACATCCAGACACAAAGCAAACACAAGTGCTCATCACACGAATGTTTGCCCTGGGCGGGATACGAACCCGCGACCCTGTGCTTCAAAGGCAGACGTACTACCAACTAGGTTACGGGGCCTATATGAATATTGTATGTATTATGTAATCAAATAAGAACTTCTTGCAATTTACCTAAAGCTCTGCTCAACTGTCTAAAGCAAACGCTTGCGAACGAAAAGCTATCAAAAACAGTTATGAAAAATAAAGAAAAATATTTATACTTTTCCCTTTTAATATCCCGTTTTAAATCTCATCATCATCATCATTTGAGCCCACTGCTGGACAAAGGCCTCCCCCAAGGATATCCACAATGGTCGGTCTCGCGCTGCCCGCATCCAGCGGCTTCCCGCGATTTAAACCTTAATAGTTAAACATTTATTTTCAGAATAGCATTTACTTAAAAGTCATAAATTTTTAGAACAATAAAATCTAGTGTTTGTTAAACAGTCTAGACTCTAGCAGCTATCGGTCAAATCTCTATTTTGGACACCTAAACAGTTTAGTACTTAGTACAAAAGTAATTTTTTAGTATGTATGAGTCTAGTCTAGACGAATAAAGAATTAAATAAACAGGTGAATGACCTTTAAATATACCATTCATAAGAATATTACGGCGTACATCTCTTTGTAAAGGTTAGTCCACCAGTGGGCAGTTGTTATAGTAGGTCAATAACTCTGTTATTCTACTGCATTTTCGAAAAGAAAAAGGGTCGTCGCTTATAAAATCTTCAATAAAGATATTATATAAAAAGGAAAGATTTGTATTTTTGTTTGTGTGAGTGTATGTTTGTAATGAATAAACTCAGAAACGGCTGTGCCGATTATAAAAATTATTTCACCATTTAAAAGTTACATTCGAGTAACATAGACTACCTTTTACCGTGGGAAAATGCCTCATTCCCACGGGAAAAACTGTTAACGCGGGCAGAGCCGCGGCGGAAAGCTAGTCTTCAATAAAAATTAAATTGAAGTATATTTTAATGTGTTAAGATAAATATAATAAAAAGGTATTAAATTATACTTTAACTAGCGACCCGCCCCGGCTCCGCACGGGAAAATGGTTATTGTGGATTATTCTTAAGTATATTATGCATGTATTATACATATAAACCTTCCTCTTGAATCCCTCTATCTATTAAAAAAAACCGCATCAAAATCCGTTGCGTAGTTTTAAAGATTTAAGCGTACAAAGGGAGGGACATAGGGACAGAGAAAGCGACTTTGTTTTATACTATGTAGTGATTTAGTATTAATTTTATAAAGCTACGAGTAGGTCAGGTACTTTGTCAGACGCGACATGATGACAGAATCACTACGACTCTTATGTCATTATGTCACGATTGACAGCTTCTCGTATTTCCCGCGCGATACGTAGTGAACCTACAGGACCTTCACCTAATTGTTTGAAAGCGCTACGAGGAGTGCTACGCTCGTAGCTCGTAGCCGCGTAGCAGCGTAGCAACCATTGTTAGTGTAACCACAGAATATATATAGTACTGTGTAACTAATATTATATTATCTGTGCCATTGTTATCTCTGTCACAGATAATATAATACTAGTTACACTAGTATCTCTGTTAAGGAAATAAGAAGTTAAAATCATTACGTAGGTATTGTTTTAGTATATTCAAAGTATGTAGTCGGTCACGTGACACAAGTTTGTATGAAAAGTTGAATTTAAATTTTGAGATTTAAAGGTATGTTCCTTGGGGAAAGTTATTCAGTTTAATGAGTGGGTTCCTCCCATAACATCATGTTTGTATTTTTAAACATAAGAAAGATAGTTGCTAAATAATAAATGTACGTATTTGGCTTTTTTTAAAAAGCAACCGTTCGGTTACAAGTCCGGTGAAGCTTGATTGGTCGTACCTTTTCGACACAAGCATAGGTCAATTAAAAAAATGCAAAAGCAAACGTTCGGTGAGTGTTTTTTAATGAAACTCTGAAGGAGGCTTCGGGCGGGAGTGAGTGTACAATACTGTACATACATAGACACTCTGGACTAAGTTTTTGGTTGACTAATCCTCACTATTGGTAGATTGGGGATCGCAGTTCATGTTGGTTAAACAGGTGAACGCTACTTTGTCTATACTCTATGCTAATCACTACATAGTATAAAATAAAGTCGCTTTCTCTGTCCCTATGTCCCTATGTCCCTCCCTTTGTACGCTTAAATCTTTAAAACTACGCAACGGATTTTGATGCAGTTTTTTTTAATAGATAGAGTGATTCAAGAGGAAGGTTTATATGTATAATACATGCATAATATACTGAAGGATAACCCACAATAACCATTTTCCCGTGCGGAGCCGGGGCGGGTCGCTAGTACTGTACATAATAGACACTCTGGACTAAGTTTTTGGTTGACTATAATCCTCACTATTGGTAGGTTGCGGATCGCAGTTCATGTTGGTTAAACAGGTGAACGCTACTTTGTCTATACTCTATGCTAATATTATGATAAAGAGGAAACATTTGATTGTTTGTTTGTTTGCATTGACTGGGCTGCGAAACCGATTTTAATGAAACTTGGTATGAAGATAGAATAGACCTTGGGAAAGGGTATATATAGGCTATCTTTAACGAGCTTTTACTACGGGGCATTTTCTCATTCTCGGGCTATATATAATGGATTATTTACGACGGATAATCCAAGAATTCTGAGTGCAAAAGACACTCTTTTTCTGGAGATAAAAAACGTTAGAACTCAAACAATTTACTTTCAGAATTATAATATTCAGCCGCTTAAGGTGTATTCTGACGTGATTCCTGTAACGCCTACATTACGTGCCTTCTAAATCACGGAGTTATTTTTCTTTTGAACTTACAATTATCAACATTGCCTGACCAAGATTCGAGCTCGGAAACTGGCGAGCGATTCTCCACTCGTCCAGAAGGCTTACAATGTAAGAAGCGACAAGCTCGAGAAGCTGTCAAACGCGACATAGTGACATAGTAAATCTGCCATTATGTCGCGTTTGAGAGCTTCTCGCGCCTTACGTGGTAAGCCTACAAGGAGGCTGCATTAGAGCAGTGATGTAAGCAGTGTCTTCCGCGACCTATGCCGTCTGTGGTCGGTCCCACGTACAGCGCCCGCGCATAACGGCGCACACAGTTACCCGTATGTGGGTGAGGCTGCACCGTTACCGCGTCACACGACTAGTGATGGGACACCACCAGTGACATGTCGATAAATTCTTGCTATACCAGTACTAGCTGTCCGCCCGCGGCTACGCCTGCGTTTTTTTTTCGACTTTTCCCGTAGTAGAATAGAATATACTTTATTGCACACCAGTAGTAAATTACAAAAGAAATACAGTTAACAATTAACGTGTACAAATGGGCGCACTTATTGCTAAAGTAGCTATTACTACAAGGCAACTCATGGTAAAAGAGAGGCGCAACGATAAGTGCGGGACAGTGCATTATATTTTTTAAATAAAATTTAAAACTAATTAATACCTTCTAAAACCTACGCAAACAAATAGTAATGAGATAAAAATTAATAGTTCAGTTTCAGTTTGAAAGAAAGACAAACAAACACCCTTACGGACTCATAATATTGTCATTCATAATATAACTTTAATAATCTAATAGTATGGATACTGCGCCAGATATTCTGATAAGTCTGAGTTACTAGCTTCCATCGTAAAATATGAAATTATAATCAGGCTATCTTGTTCCAACGTGCGGTAATTTTTATCTGGCTTTCCTGTCTTGCTATGTTCTCATAGTCACGTGACTGATGTAGCGATGAGCGATGCCTTATGAGATGACCTCATTTTCTTGGACTATGGATACATTCGAGGTTAGAAAGATCCTTCTATAGCGTTGAAACGACAATAATATATAAATTCTCGAATTAAAACATAGGAGGGCTTGAGAGTGATACGAGTATATAGACAGTTTACCTACGAAAATATATTCCAATAAGAAAAGCCGACAAACAACTAGTCACCTACAATGATTGTCAACATTGTTGTGCTAATGTGACTTTAGTTAATCATACTACTATGTGACATCAAAAAAACATCAGAATATGATAGTACTAATATTATAAACGCGAAAGTTTGTGAGTATAGATGAATGTTTGTTACTCATTAACGCAAAAAGTTTCTAAATTATTAAGAACAATCCCTTTGTGTCTGGACCCGGGCTCAGTGCAATTCACCCAAGAGGGCAGCACTGATTTTCAGCCGTCGCCCAAATGTTATATAAATAAATATAGAAGACGTTAAAAAAATGAAAAGGTTAATAATGTGCCTTTTAATTTAACAGTTTATTGTTGTTCTTTGGTTTTTTTTCATCACGATATTCACATACGAACATTCCGCAATCGAATCAGCACTTACGTCAGTGACGTGTGACCGTTAAAGTCTGACCCGCTCCAGATCAGTCAATGTCAAGGCCGCGTACGACCTCGATATCTTATCGACAAGTCGACGGCACATCCCTAGCGAAGTACCGTACGCGGCTACGTCACGAAGAAAGGGATTGCCAACGGTACAGGGCTCTAGCGGGTCGACTGTCACTTTTAAACTAGCGGGAGATGCTTCTGAGCCGCTGTCTGCGAACGCAGCCATTTTGAGATGCCTTTGGTACTGGCCACTTTTAAACTGATGAAATTTTTTTTTTATGCCCTTACCGAGGGCCTGACACACTTTGACAGAAAAAGATAGTCTTATTGCGATTCCTAAAAGAGGAAATAGAAAAGATGCATCATGTTTTGTCTCTATCACCGACCGAGCATTTTTTCATTGTCGGGTTATAGGCACACTTCATATCATATAGTATTTTAGTTAATTTATGGTCGGGTTATAGGCACACTTCATAGATAGACTCAATGTATGTCTGTCTCTTACGCCCGGTCGCACGGTGGCGAATCTATAACTACTATACTATATCTATGGCCCTTACATATTTTTTTATTTGTATTATGATATTTTGTTCTTTTTTGTGCCAGTGTCTGTCTATTAGAACGTAGTTGAAAGTTAAGGAAGATTATGTTCGGTTTTCAAAATTCGAGCTTTTCGTAAATTAGTACCTATTTTGTTTCGCTATTTTCAGCGCCATCTTTTAGGGAAATGCTGATAGTTTTGAAAGGTATATCATTTGTAATCTAATACAAAAATTATGAATATAATGCATTTATAAAATAAGCGCCATACATGTATGTAAGCTTATAAATTATAATAACGTCTAAAATATTTTATTTTTTTATCGGGCTCACTCACAAAACAAATATCACGGCAAATATCCCGTTTTAAATAATTATAGTTAACGTCTAAAATATTCAGTAGGTAACTTAAAGTTCTAAAGATTTTTTATCTAATAAAGTTAAATATTTTTAGCTTTTTATGAAGCTTAGCAGCTCGGCGCAAATGAGCTTCTTTTCGTAAAATTTCTAAACGAACTTCTCTGAAATAGCATTAAAATTGTTTCAAAAAGCTACAATTTCATGCCCCTTTTGTACATCATGTATGTATGTATGTATGTATGATGTATGTACAAAAATATTCAAAAGACGATCCAGGAAAAAGACACCTCTTACGATTCATAAATTCTCAATTTAGCGCCGGATCATAAAAACAATGAATAACTGAACAGATTTGTATAAATTTGAAAAGGAGATGTGACGGGCCGGGCGGACCGATATGAAATAACCATGCGCCTTCTATCGCTTCCGTCAACAGTAAGTGTATTGAACTGACAAGGCATCGAACTTGGGACGATTAACATTTGACTGAGGTTCAACATTGCTTTTATAGTAAGTATTAATGAATTTTTGGACATGACTTTTTGATTTAATGACATTGCGTATCTTTATTCTCTATAAATTAATTGGCATATTGTCGTAACCTAACCTTTTAACCTATTAATATTTGCATGCTTATACTTGTAATGTAAGCTGAAAACATTGTTCTGTATCACTATCACTACATAGTATAAAACAAAGTCGCTTTCTCTGTCCCCATGTCACTATGTCCCTATGTATGCTTAAATCTTTAAAACTACGCAACGGATTCTGATGCGGTTTTTTTAAATAGATAGAGTGATTCAAGAGGAAGGTTTATGTGTATAATACATGCGGTATATACTTAAGGATAACCCACAATAACCATTTTCCCGTGCGGAGCCGGGGCGGGTCGCTAGTATTTTTATAAGACCTGTATTTTACTGTTTTCTGGCAAATAAAGTATTTGTATTTGTATTCGTTAACAGCTAATATATGTGCCCACCGAGGGGTTCGAGCCTACCCTGATAACAGGGTGAATAGGCCTTAGTTGATCACGGCCCAGTGCGGTTGGTCAACTTCACACACAACCATTGAACCTTTTTTTTTACTTTTTTTACAGAGGAGTTGTAGACATTGAACTCTGGACTTTGAAAAGATTCGACACGATGTGGAGTTTCTCCTGGCTGTTCGAGTTCTTCTCCAGGTCTAGGGGCCTTTACTTTTTCACAAAAAACACAAATATCAATACTCCAGAAAGCTGAATTCTAAGTGAACCCTAATAAGAATTGAACATTTTACGTTAAATACGAATCGGCTCGCGGTTCTCTTAGAATTCAATTTATAAATCCCTTCGCAGTTCACTTTTCTTAAATGGCGCTTTTAGGCCCCCTGGTCCTTAGTACTTATTGGCCTTGACGTAGAAAATGTTGTTGTATGTAATAAAAACATTTACATTTAGATTTTTATTTTCTGAAGTGAAAGGTTGCCTGGAAGAAATCTCACAAAGCGATAAGACCGCCATTTGAATTCTTACCTTTCCTGTTGTAACTACGCAACTATGTCAATTATTTTTGGCAATAAAGAATATTTGTGTTGTATTGTGTAACATTAAAAATTATTATTTACTAGTATTTCGCCCCGCGGCTCTGCCCGCGCTAACAGTTATTCCCGTGGGAATGAGGTATTTTCCCGCGGTAAAAAGTAGCCTATGTTACTCTCCATCCATCCTTTAAACTAACTCTATGCCGAAAATCAAATCGATTGGTTGCTTAGTTAGGGCGTGAAAGAAGGACAAACAAACACACTTTCGCATTTATTATATTAAGTATGGACTATGGATTAGTAAGAATTATCAAAAAAATCTTATTGCACCCAATGTAAATTAAATAGGTGTTTTAAAATTTGCTACCATTGCATTAAGGCCTTTAGACTCTTTGGCTCCACTTACTCTATTAAAAAAAAATGTATAGGTACTTTTTGCGTTTTCAAAATCATTGGCCTTACACGTCTATAACAGACGAATTAAACAGTGGGTGTGAGACACCCACCCACCCCTTTTTGCGTTTTATTGCTTGAGTATATTAATATAGCTTGATGTTGTGTTGCATTGAATCTATTTGTAATATAAATAATATAAAATCATAATTACTTAAAAGTACGGGTGGTGCAAGAAATGCACCCAAAAATTACACATGGCAGTTACACAAATACAAATTAAAGAGTATAAGGGTGGCCTTATGGTTTGGGTAGCAATTTCTTTAACCCTCCCACCTCGTCAAAGCAAGCTTGTGATAGATGGTGTATAGTATAGTATTGAAAAGCTGTAAATATATCACAAGTATTTATAAGACTCAAGTAGTAAATTGATTTCCAACTTTAGTCATATAAATGTTATACAATGCATTTATATTTATAAAAACCCACTGTATAGAATTAATAAATAAGGCGGTCTTATTGCTAATAGGTAGCCATCTCTTCGAGACAAACATTAGGTGTGGAAAAGTGCAATGGATTAAGGGTTCCATTTCCGTAATTTATGTTTACTACAGTAAATAGTTTGTTATTGTACAAGCATAATAAAATTAACAAGTAGACATATTATAATTTATTAGCTTAATTCGCGTAATTCGATATTATAAAAATGCTTA
Organism: Teleiodes luculella; assembly: GCA_948473455.1. NCBI lineage: Eukaryota > Metazoa > Arthropoda > Insecta > Lepidoptera > Gelechiidae > Teleiodes > Teleiodes luculella. The sequence goes on from OX419608.1 coordinate 3,385,546, forward strand.
GATGTACGTAATTAAGCTTCTCTTCTCTACCTATAAAAAATCGTCTAGTAATCGAAACTTCGGAATCAAATTACGTTGTATCAGTAAAATATATCATGTCATTAAAATTACTCTTATTATGTTCCTAATATTGTACATTTTAAACTGAAATATACAAAACTTACGCTTGAGATTCAAATCAGTCTCTAGTTTTTATTCATATGCGATATTGTTATTACTTACCTCTAATTGTACTAGGCATTTTGATAAATCCTTCAGCTTAGTTTCACCTTAACAAAAATCCTTCAATGTCACTTAATCACACGCAAATTATCCAAACTCAGACATGCTTGATTCACAACACATACACTTCGAAATACAACTGGCAGTCAAATTAAAAGTAAGTGTTTTGTAAACTGGCAGCGTAATGTGTTCCAAGTTCAAAACTAATTAGAAAAGGTAAACTGTCAAATGTCAAAATATGGCGGCTTTCCCGCGCTGGTCGGCGCGTCTGTCTTGCGGCGCGCCGAGTGCTTTTTTCGCGTATCTGCGCTCGCGCAAGCACCAGCGAGCGCGTAACGTGGCCTAACTGTATTTTTTTTTCGTGATGCGCACTGGTAACGGTCTTGAGGCCGGTTCTTCAACTCTTGGAGTCGATCGGACGGAATCAAAGGTACTGTTAGTGATTGGCGTTGTGTCGAGGCTGGCTGAGGTGCTGCCGAGGTCAAGGCTTCAGCAGCCTGGACCTGCATATGAACATCGCTATATCTAATTTACGGACGTAGCATGTGCAAGCTACATTATATAGGTTATCTAAAATAAATAGTTACTTAGCTAGGTCAACAACCCGAAGTGGATCTTGGCCTCCGACATCAAAGTGCGCCAATCTTTCCTATCCTGTGCTAAATCTGACCAGTCAGGCACCTCAAGTTCCTTCAGAAGATGTCCAGTTCTTTCTAGAAGAAATAGGATTAGATAAAAGCCCGCCGGCATTTTTCTTATTTATGATAGAGCGAAAGAATTCCCCAATTTGGTTAGTTAGGACATTGCAGACGTGATTGTCCGCAAACAAAAATGATTCCGTCCTCCTTAAGGAACGTAAAGCCACGAATACAAAATAGTAGTCCCTAGTAAAGCCGTTGGTCCCGGCTATTATCTACTAATGTAGTCGTTCGTTACATGAACCATGTCTAGTGCCTTAGATGGCTCAATATAAGATTTCTGTCACCAGAATTTGAGGTAGGTTAATCATGAAACCTACACAAAAAAGCAAGCAAGAGCACATAGTATTGTATTGTATAGCATTATACCCCGCCGCTATTTTTCTAATTTGTGGTAAGACCACAGAATAAATAATATAGACTAGCAGACGCTTCTCTGTCTGTAACATCGAAGCTCCTAAACGGATGAGCCGATTTTGATCTAAGTAGTATTTATTTGTTTGCAAGGTGTCACAATCGAGAGTGTTCTTAGCTATGACCCAAGAAAATATCTTCAGCCATTTGAAGATTATCAGCTCATTTCTAGTTGTTGAAAGGATCAAGTAAAGATTTTGTGGCGGGGATTTTGAATTTTTTTATTTAATGTTATCTTTGTACAAAGTTTCATTAAAATCGGTTTGATGGTTTCGGACACTACTTATTCCATGCAAAAAAAACAATCGATCCTTTCCTCTTTATATAGACGTCCCCGTAGCCTAGTTGGTACGTCTGCCTTCGAAGCACAGGAACAGGATCGCGGGTTCGAATCCCGCCCAGGGCAAACATTTGTCTAATGAGCACTTGTGTTTGCCTTGTGTCTGGATGTTGTATATTTATATCGCATTTCTCGTAATTCTCGTGAAATTTTTGTGAGAAGGTTCGTAGTTAGTTATAATTATAGATTTTTTGGTACAATCAGATTTTGAACTATTTAAAAAATGACAAAGTATAGCTGTCAAGGTCTACTGGAATAGAATGGAATATTTTTTTTAACTGGATCGCGAGGTCTATACTGTTCCTGATTCCCACATACGAAAGTCAAAAAAAGTCAAAAGTCAAAGTTTTTTATTCGAAGTAAGATTTTACAAATCACTTTCCGACGACGTCGAGGCGAGTTTACAATTTGGCTGTCTTCTGTAGAACTCGCCGGAAGAAACTCCACCTTGCATCATTTCAAAATATTACAAAATTATACTATATAATATTATTTTATACAATCACTACATAGTATAAAATAAAGTCGCTTTCTCCGTCCCTATGTCCCTATGTCCCTTTGTACGCTTAAATCTTTAAAACTACGCAACGGATTTTGATGCGGTTTTTTTTAATAGATAGAGTGATTCAAGAGGAAGGTTTATATGTATAATACATGCATAATATACTGAAGGATAACCCACAATAACCATTTTCCCGTGCGGAGCCGGGGCGGGTCGCTAGTTTTATTAATATAACAAAGAGTGCAAATTAAATATTATGCAAGACGATTATTTTGAAAATCGGAAACAGTTGTCGAGGCACAGAATACCAAATAGTAGTCCCTGTCGAGGCTTGAACGCGCACCACACCCGAATAAAAGACAACGGCCCAACCATTAGGCTACCAACAAACGCTCTGAAAACAAAAAATATAATTCTACCAAACTTTTTACAATTCAATCTTGGTAAACTTTACAATACAAAGTTCGTCTCATTCTCAAAATTACCAAAATTCACTTGAGTATCGTCACGTACCGTTCGAAATTCAAAAAATCTGTACCCGGCAGTTGTTCCCGCGTAAACAAACGTGTATTGAGGTCGTTCACCCCAACGGTACACCGGCAACTCGCCCGACCGGTTGCAGACTCCCACTGTGACGTCACAGTAGTACTGCCAGTCGCGGCCAGATGGCGCTATATAGCGAGATATTTTTGTTAGCAATACAAAGTACAAACAGATTCCTAAAAGTTCTATCTACTTATTGAAAGTTAAGAAACGATACTTTTTTTTCTGATATTCATGCGTTCAAGTTCTACCATTTTATCTTTTTTTACATGCCACCTATGTATTATGCGCCATCTATTATTGAATAGCGTAACTATAATATAAATATTTTTGGGATTATGTTTTACTATTAGACCTATGTAAAACAAACATTTGTACATATTATTATATGCCTGTGGTTTACTATGTAAAATTAAATAAACATTACGAATATTACTTAAAGGGGCTCCCCTATGCTAAGTGGCGCCGCCGTCTGTTAAAAAATAATAACTCGCGAAGTATACATTTTTTATAAAATCCGGTAGGTCATTTTCAAGTTGGCGTGCTATAGTACCTATATATAGCGGCCATAAACTGTATTTATTATAGTCCGCTGTAGTTACAGATACTATCTATCCACTTAGCCCCTAGGGCTCCCCTATGCTAAGTGGCGCCGCCATCCGTTAAAAAATACTTAATTACTCTATGAGTAAACAGTTTTTCAAAAATCGTAGGTCATTTTAAAGATTTGGTGTTTTAGGATATATAGAAGCCATCAACTCTGTTAGTTTGAGTTCGATGAAGTTACAGATAGAAAATTTGCCAAAAGTGGCCGTTTTTAGCAAATTTTCTATCTGTAACTACAGCGGACTATAATAAATACAGTTTATGGCCGCTATATATACTATAGCACCAAATCTTTAAAATGACCGTCCGGATTTTATAAAAAATGTATACTTCGCGAGTTATTATTTTTTAACGGATGGCGGCGCCACTTAGCATAGGGGAGCCCCTTAAACAGTTCCATCTATTTTCAATTACTTAAATCTTCAAACACACTGCCCTCTTAAGGTTATTTCTGGAACTAAGATCTACCCAAATCAAGTTGAGCTGGGAGGAAAGGAATTACCTTTATTGCTACACACCCACCGTGAATCTAACACGCTGACTGTTGAGTTACTTCCGAATTCTCGCGTATAGATAGCGCTATGAGGCTGATAAAATGTATGAAGCAAAGATAAATCTAGTGCATTAGGTTCACTTCAGTAGGTTACTCGCCATTGAATAAAGTGTGACATCATTTGGAGACATTCTTTCGAATAATCGACGATTTTACTTCGACTGTTGAAGATTATCTCGTGCTCATCACACGAATGCTTGTCGTGGGCGGGGTTCGAACCCGCGAGCGCGTCCCTATGGCCATGACCATTACCAACTAGGCTTCGGGCAGTCTGGACTTACGCTAGAATCACTACATAATATAAACAAAGTCGCTTTCTCTTATCTCCCTATGTCCCTATATCCCTATGTATGCTTAAATCTTTAAAACTACACGCAACGGATTTTGATGCGGTTTTTTTTAATAGATAGAGTGATTCAAGAGGAAGGTTTATATGATAATACACGCATAATATACTTAAGGGGCCGTCCATTAATCACGTGAGGCTTGAAAGGGGGGGGAGGGGTTTGACAAAAATCACGAAATATCACCAGGGTGGGGGTGTGGTAAGAATATCACGTGTATTATTTTTTCCAACCAAAAACAACCTGCAACCTTTCTGTCTAAGCATTTTTATCACAGTCCTCAATTTCAGAATAAAATAAACAAACAAACAAACAAAATATATTTATTACCAAAAAACCAGTTACAACACTATTTACAGTGGACCCCGCACTAGGCGAACCTGTATCGCGGGAGTCCGTAGTACTTACATCTAAGTTGAGATTACATAATGTTGTTGGTAGGAGAGTTTGTTGTTTAACATTAAAAGGAGAAAAGACATGCAATAATAAAGTGAACTTTAAAACTAAATTCAGATTTGCGTAATTTATTATGGTATTTATGTATATCATGCAAACGTTATTTATAACTAGTTATAGTTGATTAATATCAATCCCTAAAAGAAAATTTGATAAATAAATAATAATATACGGTTAGTAAATAAATAATAAACATAAATTAAATACCTATGCGATGCAAAAATAAATACAAATATGAAATGAAATATAATTATATTATAAGTAGTATCCTATTTTTGGACTTGTAGGAGACCTTCAGTGTCGTCGTAAGATAGCGAGAGCAAAAATGTAAAGGTTCGAGATTTTGCTTGACCACAATCCAAATTAGAAATCGAGCAAGCCTTGTTAATCCTGCGATAAATAAAGGGAAAGGAAAAGAAATTGAAACGATGAGCAAAAAACGTGTTAACTTTAGGAATGTTTATTTTAGGGCGACGGGAATGATTTAAAAGGTTGCTATTCTGAAGTATACGGTGATAGGACCTTACTGCTTTAAATATGTACAATTGTCGGACAGTTAGTACTTTAGCCTCCAAATAAAGTAAGTGGCTGGGAAAACGAAAGCTTCTTTTAAACATAACCTTCAACACCGATCTCTGAGCTCTTTCTGCGTAGATCATATAAGATTTGGGGGCAGACCCCCAGGCTGAAATACAATAGGTGAGAAGAGACTGACATATTGCTGTATAAACCAATTTAAGTATATGTAGGCAAGCGCCCATCCGCAATAGTTTCATGGCGAAAATTACCTTCCTCACGCGTCCTGATAAAGCCACCAAATTGTTTTTAAATGTCAGTCTCTCGTCCAAGATCAAACCCAAATATTTAAGGGATTCTACCCTGGAAAGCTCTGCACAGGAACACCCCGCATTATTCATGCCGAAGGAGCAGGTATGGACTTTCAGCAACAATTTCGCAGGAGGAGCTGATGCCTTCGTTTTGTGAAAACACAAATATTGAGTCTTCTCAGTGTTGAGGGTGAGGAGATTAGCATCCAGCCATGAGCCAACCCTAACCATGCCACTCTCAGCCTTGGAAAAGGCGTCTAGCCATGAACGGCCATGGAAGATGATTGCAGTATCGTCAGCATAACAGACAACCTCAGTCTGTTCTTTTGGTTTAAAAATGTCTGAAACATCGTTTATATAAAGCAGAAACAGTGTTGGGCCAAGTATACTGCCCTGTGGAACACCAAAGGATATATTCGACGTCCTACTGAAATTGTTATCCAATCTGACACACTGTTTCCTATTATCTAGATAGCTGCTAAACCAGTCCAAGGCCACACCTCTCACACCAAGAAGTTCAAGTTTGCGTAATAGAATAGCATGAGAAACTGTATCAAATGCCTTGGAGAGGTCAAGAAAAACTCCAAGGCATGATTCCCCCTTATCCAAGGCAGAGGAAACCCTTTCCAGGAGATATGAGGCTGCATCCTCAGTTGATCTACCACTCCTGAAGCCATACTGCTGGGCAGAGACAAGTGAATTCTTTTCAGCAAAATTTACAAGACGACTATTTACGATTTTCTCTAATATTTTAGAGAATGCAGAGAGTAACGAAATGGGTCTATAGTTTGTTGGGTCAGATCTAGATCCGCTCTTGTGAATGGGGACTACAGCAGCCATTTTCCAACAGTCCGGGAAGATACCAGTCGTTAAACTCAAATTGATTATGAACGTGAGGGGTTCTAATATAGATGGAGCTATCTCCTTAATTAGAGAGTTTTGAATGCCATCTATTCCCGGCGCACTATCGGTTTTGAGGAGACGAATCACAGACATCACTTCGTCTGTATCCGCTGGAGCCAAGAAGAGAGAATTCTGAGGACCCGAAGAGACCCGAACGTTCCTAGCCAATTCAGCCTCGGTTAAATTGAGACGATCAAGAATATTATTCGCCAAAGAGCTGCCAATTGTAGTGAAAAACTCGTTACAAGCTGTGAGAGAGTCACTGGGTGAGTCTCTATGGGTCAATAACTCTGAGTTATTATTTTTGGAGCGATTTAATTCACAAATTGAAGATATTGTTTTCCACAACTTTCGAGGGTCGTTGGAATCAGCAGCTAGGCGGCTTTGATTGTGTTGAGATTTAACTTTTATCAGAAGATCATGTAAGAAATTTCGGTATCTCTTATAGGATTGTTGAAGAATAGGATTATTAGGATCTTTTCTACATTTCAGATGGAGATTATCCCGGTGTCTCATACAGCGAATAAGACCTGGAGTAACCCAGTCCTTTAAAACTACTCTAGAACAGCTTACTTTGTGACATCTTGTATTTTTCTCAATGGTTTCTTTTAGAATATCCATAAATATTTTAGCTGCACGAGACACATCATTACAAGACATTACATCAGCCCAATCCTGCTTATGCAAATCAGAACTAACAGAGTTATAGTCGATTTTACGTATCTCTCTTTTGCGTTTTGGGTTATTTCCTTTTACTACAACGCCAGCAATTACCATATAGTGATCCGTAATTTCGGATTTACACACCATGCCTGTAGCACAAAATTGGGATCCAATAAAAATGTGATCCAAGCAAGCGGTAGGTTGTAGGTACTTTATATCTGTATTTAAAGATAATCTTCTAAATATTTTAAGATTCTTTGCAGGTACTAAAAATACACGTGATGTTGAGTGGGGGGTGGGGGGTAGTCAACCTCACCACTTATCACCAAGGGGGAGGGGGGGTTCAAAAATGCTAAAAAAAAGATCACGTGATTAATGGACAAGGATAACCCACAATTACCATTTTCCCGTGCGGAGCCGGGGCGGGTCGCTAGTAGAAAATACAATACAATACAATACAATAAATTGAATTTTTCGTACCTACTTATAGAAAGAAAGCATTTCGTAGCATATTTTAATTCAATTAAAGTGTTTTTTCTTCGTAGCGATCTCGTTGTCATTTTATACCTACTTACATAAAATAACATAACACAAATAAATCCACGTGTTTTTCCCGAATTGTACAAAAGTTAGTAGTTAAGGTTAAACGTCATTGCCAGACCGCCATACTACGTCAAAAGATGGCGTTACTACTGCACTTAACGCGGTTTTTACACTAATTACAATAAAAGTATACAATTTTGAATATTGCGACAAACAACAACAAATATTTACTGCAGATAATAATATCAGCATAAAAATGTCTCCTTTTAAAAAAGGATTTTCGAGTATATGTCTACACAAATTTACGTTGTGCGGTTTTCATCGTTATACACGTCTTCTATTACGCACACATATACGAAGCAGATGGCAAATAGTGAACGCTGTTTTCACTAAGCTTATAACACTATGGTATAGCGCAATTGGTTAAACGCTGTGCATGGTACGGAAGGTCGGAGGGTCCAATCTCTTCGGTATTCTGGAATTATTTTTTTACTTTTTAATACTTTTAGTTATTTAATTTGTCTGTAACTTGTGTTTTCTTTTTGTTATCTGATTAGTATATTTTACTGCTATTTCTATTTTCTTTAAAATGAAAAAAAAAAAGATGTTAAAATTTATAGAGTAGCATTGTCTAACATAGCTTGCAATTTTGGTTATAAATAGTATAGGTAAATGAAAAAAAAAATCATAGGAGCATAATATGTTTTTATTTCATTTTGGTTAGTAATATTGTAATAATATTTTCAATATCAATTCAAATTTTTGTGCAGATGCTGCTTCCTTTGTCTTTTTTTGTTTTCCTTTGCTTTTTTTCATCAATAAAAGTTTTCATTTTACACTTTTTTCTTTTACTTCTCTTATATTTTCTTATATCAGCGACTTGATTATTGTCATTGTTTCCATCTGAAACAAAAAATTTCATATCAGTTAGGCCTCAACGTCTAATGTCCTCTTCTGTACAGAAATACATATAATAAACAAATACCTAAATGTTATTTTTATTACTTACTTGGGCGGGTTCCAAACACTAAGCATTTTTGAAAAATGTGCATAGGATATTTTATTATTATAATAAATTATATTATTAATCAATCAAGATCAATCATTAATCAATGCATACGATATTTTTTTAGTTTTTTTTACTTTTAAATTTTCAATATTCGGCGACTTGATTATTGTCAGTTTCCATCTGAAACAAAACATATCATATCAGTTAGGCCTCACAGTGAGGTGCGGAAATACTTATAATACTTATATAAATTATATTTTTATTACTTTCTTCTGCAGGTTCCAAACACTTAGCATTTTGAGGGATGCGCCTCAGTATAATTTCGGGTAAAACAAACTTTTCAAAAAATATTTTTAGTTTTTCAACCATTCCTGAGATAAAGACATCATCTTTGAAGACCTCTATGACTGTAATAGGGTGCACTGCCGAAATGAAACAAACTAAGTAACATTTTGTCATTTTTGTTACTCGTAATTGTCCCTGCACCTGCAACAGAAATCATACTATTATTACAAAGAGGAAAGATTAGTATTTTTGTGTGTGTGTGTGTGTGTGTGTGTATGTTTGTAATGAATAAACTCAAAAACTACTGAACCGATTTCAAAAATTATTTTACCATTAGAAAGTTACATTCACCCTGAGTAACATAGGCTACCTTTTACCGCGGGAAAATGTCTCATTCCCACGGGAAAAACTGTTAACGCGGGCGGAGCTGCGGCGGAAAGCTAGTGTTTTATAAAGATGCATAACACAAAAATGCATACCTATACATTTACAATACAAAATAATAATAACAATAATTTTGATAGTCGTCTTATAATATCTGACAAAATTATAGCTTATCACATCATACCTGGTAGTAATAATTGTGTTTATCGTTCATTTGCAGCCTGTCATCTTTAAAACAAAGAGGAAAGTTTTTTCTCTCTTTTGCTGCTGTCTGTATATCTTGAGCACTCCGTGTTAGAGATGGAAATGTTTTTATTTCCACAATCGCATTTTCGCTTTCGATTACACCTAAAATAAGTTATATTTATGAATTGTTAAAGATTTATAAGTAAGAATAAAATTTTAATAACATAACTGTCAAAGAATGTTTACCATCAGGACTTGCTCCTAAGAATCCATATTCTTCATCTATGAAAAGGCCAGCTTTCCTTACTGTTTTGCTATATTTTTCAGCAAATATAGTTCTCGCAACTGATTCATTTTGTTGGCCATATGCTGTATCACTGGTAGAGAAGTTACTTTTATACAAAGTCTGCTTGACATGGTTGTGGCAAGGAGTGCTTCTCTTTTGTTTACATATCTGAAATTGTATATATAATATATAATAAATATAATTGAGCCTAGATAAAAATCAAATAATATCATATGTATGACATAGGTGATACTTACCATTCCGAACAGACTGGCAGTTAGCCGGTCTTTTCTATGCAGGTTGTACAGATCATTATCATGTTGGCGGTCCTTCAAAGTTCTTGAAGCATTGGTGCGGTGGGACGTCTTTTCCTTTCTTTTCATAGTACTGGCAATGAAAACAATACTTGTTTTTTATTCCAAAGAATAGACATTTTTTGGTTTCTTTACCAATTATGCAAGCCTGTAACACAAATAATATATAAATATAAAATAAACTAAATGAAATAACTAAACTCCATTTTATAATACTTACCATTCCTGAGGCGGATTTATAATTATGACCATATGATCGCTTTGGCCATCCACCATCAACACATACGGTCGTGAAAGGCACTCCATCATCATCTATATCGCCCTTGGCAATAGCGATAGCTTTCTCCATTTCACCAGCTTTTTCTATTTCTTCTGATAGATGTTCAAGCCAAATATCTCCTAACTGCTTTTCCATTTTTTGAAATGTGGCTGCATTCATAGTTGGAATATCCATAATGCCCAGCAAATGTTCTGTTTGTGTGTAGAAACTACCAGAAGTTATAGTTCCCCACACAAATGACTTATTGATTATGGATACTTCTTTTTTCTTATTATTTTCGCTACATTCTTTCCATTGCTATAATTATATGCATACAATATGCTACCTTGTACAAGGATCCATATTTTCAGACTCTTCTGATCTGTTAACAGGTTGACCCCACAACAACAAACGACTGAAATATAAAGTAGGTTTCATTTAGGTTATTTTTGTTTTATTCTCCGAACTAGGTTATGGAACTAGGTATTTCATTTGATTAGTGTAGACTAAAGCGTAATTTATCAAAAAAGATGCATCATAAGCAGAATAACATCGTAAACATACCTGTGATTTTCACTGCCATAGTACCTAGCGATTTAGTTGTGCAGCTACTCTTTTTCTGTTCACTTTTCCGGAATATTTCCTTTTTTGATATTGTGCCTTAGAAGACATTTCAGTATGTTCAACTTTTGAGCATCAATCACGCTGATTATAACTGGCACGCTTAGGCAAAGAAAAATCCAAACAGCGACGAAGTTAACCTACCAAACAAAAGAAATAACAAAATAACTGACTGACTGACACACAAACGCACTGTTATGTTCATCTTTTGAGCATCAATTACGCTGATTATAACTGGCACGCTTACACAAAGAAAAATCCAAACAGCGACGAAGTTAACCTACCAAACAAAAGAAATTAACAAAATAAATAACTGACTGACTGACTGACACACAAACGCATGCGTCGTTGCCATTCCGTGCACCCCGCCGCCGCCGCCGCGCCGCCGCCGCCCGCCCGGCAACATCGCCTCGACTTCGACGGAGATACACACATAGAAAATCACTAACACAATAACAAATTTTAACACTGTACCGCGCACTACTACATACGAGTATAGATCGAAATTTCGCGAAATTTCTCAGGCTGAAATAAAATAACAAATGACATAAACATAAGATTTTGATTACATTAACGACAAATATCTTGCATAATTTCAATAATCACACTATAAAATTTAGAAATTAATACGTTGTTTATTAGAGTATGCTTAAAAACTTTTGTATGGAAATCTGCAGTGACGTTTAACCTTAAGTAAAGTATGTACCTACAGACTTACTTTTCAACATGTTAAAAAAGCATTCTCATACCATAATGCAAGCAAAATCAATTAAAAACTGTATCTAAAACCCATTCAAATCTGCAACCCCTAATGTAATAAAAAATAAAAGTATTCATCTACATGTCACACCATGGATGAACAAAAAACATATATCTATCTCTTTTTAACTTATCGCAAGAGTAATGCTGACTTGCTCTCACATCTCGCCGGTCTCAGTTTGTGACATCCCAAGGGTTTAACTCGCGGTTCAGGGTTGTGCCTTATTTTTGCACCGCTGTTTTTCCGCTTTTTATGGTAGGAATGGGGTGTTATGGCACAGATAAATTAATAGTTACTTACGTAAGTTATGGTAAAAAAAGTTGTCTTACATTAAAGTGTAACATAACAGCAGACAAAATGTTTGTTACTTTTACATCAAACTTGGAAAACTATTCGCCTAAGTAATTCTGGGATCGGTGGACAGATGGTGCTGCTAGATTTATTAAACGCGGTAACGATATGTATTTCTTAGAGGGCGACATTTAGTTTGATAGAAATATACAGTTTTTTTCAATTCCAACATTACTTGGGTACTTTTTAAATATGAAAACAGCAGTTTAAAACACATCGACAATACATACCTACATACTTACACTTACTTCTTAAACCTCGGATCGACGACGCGTGTAATCGATGTCAAGTCAATTTTGAAACTAGACAGACGAATCTCCTGTACTTATTTGTTTTTAAAAGCGCGAAAAGCTGAAAAGTACGTACCTATAATATAGAGTTAATTTTAAGTTAGAGCGTAATCACTAGAATCAGCGCCAATGTTCATATCCAAAATACATTGAAGAAGGTATACAATAGGTGTACAGATTGGTTGATTGTTAATGAATAACTGGGAGATGAATGAATGATATTTAAAGTAAGCATTAAGTCGGGATGTTTTTAAATGCCTGCTAAACTCGCGTAAAATCAATGTTTGACGTCTCTAAATGTCGGTTGGCAATCACCAGTCCCTTTTCGTTCTTAAAAACGTGAAAGGGACATATGGTTTTTAAGTTAGAGCGTAATATTATGTAAAATCGGGCCCAATGTTAATTTTACCTCAGAATAATAAAAAGTAGTTCCTACTTTTACATCAACATCGGAAAACCATTCGCCAAAGTAATTCTGAGACCGGTGGACAGATGACGCTGCTGTTAGTTTTTAAAACGCGGTAATGATTTGCATTTCTAAGAAAATGACGTCTAATTTGGGTCACTAAAGGCTCTGTTGAATGACTATGTGACACTTCGTGATCAAAAATTTTTGTAAATTGCTATCTAATTCAACATAGCAGTTTAGAATAAGCAAGTAAAAAGTACTCTTATACTGTCTCACCCAAGGTCCGTGTACTAGTTTTATATTAATATCTGTGCCCAAAAATGGCCTAGTAGAGATTGCTAACTCAGAAACTAGGTTTTCTGGTAACTTACTTAACAACTATTACATATTAATTGTTTTTTTTTTGGTGACAATAAGAATGCTATAGTTACGGTAAACAACTTGAACAAGATGTGCACGTTAATAGTAAAATGTGCAACTTTCCTTCCGAAATCATTCCTCAGTCGCTTGCTTAAAATTAAAATCACAATGGAATTGCAAATTCATAATGCTTCTGCCGCGCGCAACCGTAGGAAAGTTATATTTATCTATTTAATTTAGATTGATGTACAGTAAGCTGACGAATTAGGTGACCCCCCCGAGGCGCCGTTAAGCGCCATCTATCGCTACAAAGGGGCAGAAAATAACGAACTAATGGCTAATAATACTTTATCAGTGTAGTTAAGAATGTGTTGCCTTATTTCAACGGTCTCTCTAAGTTACAGCGTGGCGAAAGTAGCGAAGTGTGTCGGGGGGGGGGGTCACCTTATTCGTCAGCTTACTGTACGATGCGATGCGCGGAAGGAATAGCACCTTTAGCAATATATATTCGACCAATCTGTACCTACACTTTTTGAATAAGTACCTTCTGCATGCTTAACTACCTTCGGCACGGATTGTAGTTATTACGCTCTGACTTAAATTTTAAGTCGATAATATAAGTCATTATCACGCTTTTAAGTACAAATATGGACTGAGGAATTTTTCGATGATGATGATGAATCGATTTGATGCGTCGATCGCACTAGTTTGCAAGTATGTACCTATGTATTGTGGATGTATTTTAAACTGCATTTTTGCATTAGATAGCAATTTACAAAAATGTTACATTTCGAAGAAAGCGATGAGATTCTGATGCCATTATGTTGTTCTAAACCAGACGTCGTTTTCTAAGAAATACATATCGTTACCATATCGTTTTAAAAACATAGCAGCGCCATCTGTCTACCGGATCCAGAAATACTTTGGCAAAGGTATTCCAATATTGATGCAAGAAAATGTATAGGTATTGTCAATTTAGTTTTAGAATTGACTTGACATCGATTTGACGCTTTCAACTTACACTTAATTTGACAGCTGCGCTCTTATCACTCAAAATTAGATTCATTTAATTTCTCGTCCTTTTCGGTTCTCGATGAACTAGACTTGACTAAAGTGTGACTTGACAGAAAAACTACCAACCCAACCACGACAATTTAAAAAATATATCGTCATCGTCACATGGTTGTCACATCGAAATACTTACACAACGTGTCATGTAAAAATTCTTAAAATTCTATAATTTACAAAATTTGTTTCGCTGTCAACCCTACGGTCCACGTAAAACAACTCTTTATAGTTGTGCCTGCATCCTGCATAGACTAATGATATTGTGATGTGACAGCCCTGGTCTCCCCTCATAAAATCAATATTTATAGAGGACGTAGGATTTCGCCATTTTCACCTCTGGATGTCTGTAGCCCTCTGAACCGTTCACCCAACCGCCAGAAGAGGCGGGGAGGGTTTTGTTTTCATCTCATTTGAAGAAATTAAGTAATTGACAAATATATAGATATTATGCTAATTTATTGGTGTTCATCATCATCATCATTTCAGCCAGTAGACGTCCACTGCTGGACAAAGGCCATTAATTATTTAGGATAACTGCTACACCACCTTTTAGCGATCGGCTTACCCAACTAAGTATCTTTTCGTCCCACGTTAACAGTTTTCCCGTCTGAATGAGGTATTTTAAAAGGTAGGCCTATGTCCTAAATCGGACCAGTAGCACAGAATACCAAATTAGCCAGTTAGTTTCGTAGCACAGGTAGCTTTGCAAACAAATAGCTTTCAGCTTGGCGGCACCCCTTCCTTTTATTTCTGACACTATGTTATTTAGCAAAAAATAATCCTTTTGATGAGGCCTATCGATCGGTATGATAAAACTACAGGGTAATTTTTTTCTTGTGTAGCGAGCTCGATTCCCGGTTCAACCATGTAATTATTAAAAAATGAAAGCAGTTTTAATTGTTTGAAGAATTGAAATAAAATCTTCTTTCAGTAAAATCTATTAGCTACTATCTACAATATTTAAGGTACTTTCCCTCCATGTGGCATATAGCCGTGGGTCGCCCTGTATTAGGTTAGCTTTCTTCTCCGCGACTCCGCCCGCGTTCACAGGTTTTCCCGTGGGAATGAGGTATTTTCCCGTTGTTATTCTATGATATTGAAAATTCTATCAAAATCCGTTCAGTAGTTTTTACGTGAAAGAGTAACAAACATGTAATGTAACAAACATACATCTATCTTCACATCTTAAACTTCCGCGTTTATAATATTAGGAATATTATAATATTGATATCTGTGAATAGAATAGATATTACAGTGTACGTACAGTTTTTTTGTTTGTTTTTTTTTTAATTGACCTATGCCTTGAGTCGAAAAAGTACGACGGATCAAGCTACACCGAACTTGGAAACAGTCAAAGCATGCTTAGCTAATGTAATTTACACCATGCAATAACTTAGGTAATGAATGACTGATTATTAAAAAAAATCCTCATAGGTTAAAAGTGCGAAATATCCAAAAGTTAAATCGAAAGGTAACTGAGTTTTTTTTCACTAGCTACCTGCCCTGCGGCGCCGCCCGCATTATACTCAAAACAAAACATACCTTTTCCTGACAATAACGAACACAACAAAAATGTAATCATCCAATTCTGTGCAGCCGTTCTGAAATGATGCGCGTTCATAACATTTTGCGATTGTTATTTTTTCATTGTGAAGTTCAGTTTGATGTTCTACTAAAGAAAAGAGCATTAGCCACATTAGCTATCGATTTACAAGATCCTAGATCCTACTTAGCTCTCACATCCTCTTGTTTTTTAATTACACAAAAAATATAATTATTATAATAGTAATAGGACTAGCTGTTCGCCCGCGGCTACGCCCGCGTTGTTTTTGACACTTTTCCTTCCATGCAGTTTTCAGTTGGAATAAGATATTTTACCGCGGTAAAAACTATCGTAGGACCGGGGATAATAATATTAGGTACCTTATATTTGCGAAATTTCACTAAAATCGGTCAAACGGTTTCGGAGATTAGATTAGCCCGTACAAATCGAGAAAATAAAAAAATAAAAATCTGGATTTTAATGTTCTATATCACTTCTTACATCCCCCTGACTGACTTGGTTTTTGTATTTTTTTTTAAATGTAGCTACAGGTTTTCGACCTTTTCATTCAGTTTTTAAATAGATAGGATGTGACATGGATGTGACACGACATTTACATGTCGTGTTCATGTAACACTGTGATATTAAGGTGATATTGTTAATATCTCCTGTGGTTATCTCTCTAATCTAAAAGTATGCCAAGTATTGCCCAGTTTGAACTTAGAATCGACGAAACTTTCTGTTTATTGCTAATTCAGACGCGCGCTCGCAATGCATAAGTAAGTAACATCGTGTTTATTTATACAGTAATCGGTTAAGAAAATGACGGCGAGGCAAACGCTCAGCCCACAGACCCAGCCAGGTAGCCGAGAGAGAGACAAAACCACTGCGGCGCGAGTAAATTTACCACCATTCGCTCCATTCGACCTCACTGACCGTTCCAATCGATACCATAAACGTTACGAACGAAAAAACATTCGAAAAACGCGAAATTTCAATAATATGCACCTTAAATTAGCCTGAATTGATGTTACCGTTGCATTCTACGAGAAAAATTAACCTAAAAACATGTGTAATACGTCATACATGAGATTAATGAAATGAAGATCGCGTGAGCTATAGGTTTTGACCGTTTCGCGCGACGCATAATCGTGTCGATCAAAATGGAACCGGCGCGGCGATCCGCCATCTTAGGTTGCCGCGAGCGAGAGAGCGCGCTCGCCAAGAGAATTTGGGAAATTGGTGTTTTTTTTTTGTTGTAAAGAGAGCAGTATATAAGAGGTCGGTAGAGGACAGCGGGGAGGGGATCGCACGGGCAAAGCGGTGTGAAGGGAAAGAACAGGGCCTGGTTTACATGAGATGTTTGTCGCGAAATGTGTCTGGAGATGGACGAAGTAGGTTTATGGATATTGTCAAAAGAACTGCCTGTGTTAAGCAATGTGCACTGAATATGATTTTTAGGCTGCGATATTATGACACGATTTCTTGGATGAATTCCAGAGTATGATCAGTAGGCTTACTACGTAAGAAGCGACAGGCTCGAGAAGCTGTCAAACGCGACATATTGACAGAACTACTATGGCTCTAATGTCACCATGTCGCGTTTGACAGCATTTCGAGGCTGTCGCTACTTACATAGTAAGCCTGGAAGGATAAACGAAGATACAATAAAATTGGTTATTTTTACTACGTAATCGTAGCAGCAGGCAGATTCTACACAGGCATACCAAAGACACTGTTCAATTTTCCTTACGCTTAACATACTAGTCCGATACATGAATTATGGTGGACCGTGCGTGCTTCTACCTTAAATCTCTTAAACTTATCTTATCATTCTTCTTTTCGTATCTAAAGCGCCCTAAAGTTCCCGTATTGAATTAAAATAAAAGCCCTATAAACGGGCAAATTAAGATTTAATTAGGTGAAGCGAAGGTGAAGCGTTTTACAACTGACCGAAACACCTACTTAAAAATATTTAAAATAATAAAATTCCTGTTTCGGTCGCAGCGGCCGAAAGTTAGCGACCGAATCGCCTACCAACTCAAAAGTAGTCCCTAAAGAAGGCAACTTAGCGACATAGTTCAAATAAATAGCAACCCTAGCTCTATCACAATAAAGTGTAAAGTTGCACGACACTAGCTATAAAAAGACGGAGTAGCTGCCACTGTTTCTATCGCGTACCTATCGCGCTACTCTACTAAAACCATTACGGCTATCGCATGTCGTTTTTGAAAAATATATATTTTTTTATTACTTACCTAGAAAGATAGATAGATAAGAGTTTATTGCATAATAATACCTATATTCACACCAACCCGCACTGGGCCAGCGTGGTCGACTAAGGCCTATTCACCCTGGTTTTAGGGTAGGCTCGAGCCCCTCGGTGGGGACATGTATGAGCTGTTAATGATGACCTATATTCAAAGCTATATTCGTTACACACATAGAAGCGTAGGTTGCATGAGTAGGTAGGTTCAGTTCGACTGCACGATATCTCCGGACCGATCTCCGAACTTCTCGCTCCTTGTGTGTTCGCTACCTATCTTTCATTGCACGTACGGGCGGCGCGGGGGGGGAACGCGGCATACGCGGCCGGAGCCATCTTGCCAGCGGCCACCGCTAGCTCGCGTCCCCATACTAAATCCCACACAAATACCACTAATTAACCGTTTTAGACACTAAAAACCATCAAATCTAGTGCCAAAACAGTGATAAAGTGACCCAGACTGTGTGTGACAGTGATATTTGTTGACGAAAAGTGGTGTGTTGTGTTGTTTCGTCGTGTGCATTGGAGTTGAGGCGGTGAGTAGTCACTAGTCTTTGTGCGCGACAATTATCATTGTATTTCTGATCGATTCGGCGCGGACCGAGCTCCGGCCTGCTTTTATATCTTTTGTTGTTTTGTAACGAATCAATATTAGTGGCCAGACGGGCCCGGCATTTCGAAAAGCGCTTGAAATATGCTAAAACAGGCTAACAATCGGAATGATTGCCGTGTAATGCAAACTAAACCGGATTTGACACCAATAAAACAGATGCGAAGCGTTTCGGCGACTACTTGACTGAATTCTCGAACTCTTGATTCAAAATTTACGAAATCGTTTTCGGCCAGTAGTGTTTTTATTGATAAAAGGTGTTTAAAGTTTTGTTATTTCAATGGACTAACCGAGCTGAATGGACTAATCGACTAACCGAGCTGAATGGAGATTACCTAATGAAGTAATGAACCTACCTATAACCATTGATAAGTATTTAAGTTGTATGTTCAATTATTTACCTGTTAAGTTAGTACCAACCATCTAAATTAAGAATGCTATGCGAAAGTTGAGGGAGTGACAGTGACACAAGATCGTGTTCAGTTTAAATACTTTCTACAGTATGTTTTTAATATTTATTTTCATTTTAAGAACCCAATTTTTGCATACTCCTAAAATTACATCATAGGTAGGTACCTATACATAACCTAGGTAGGTTATCTTGTAAATAAGTAGGTATTGGTATTGAATAATAGGTAACTAGGTACCTACCTATACATACATATACATAGATAACATAATTTAGATTGTAACTTTATGCTTATCACCTTTTATTAGGTTCATTTAATATGTAAAGTACAACACAATAAAAAAACTTGGTAAAATTAACTAGACAACATTAGAATTAAAAGGCTGCTTATCCCTTCACAAAGCCCTTCACTATAAAGACACGGTGGACTTACTTAGGTATTACTTACTTACATGAAACTAGATGAAACAGTTTGTGTAAAATCCGCAACATGGCGTAACCAAGATAAAACATTTAGTACCATTAATCACATTGAATAAGCACTAATTTTAGCATTTAGTTAGAGTCTAGTCCTGTCTAGATACAACAGTAAAGCATCTAGTTAGACTATGCACGCACTGCACGCACAAACTACTTACTTAGACACTTAGATCTACTTGCTAACAAACAGTTATGAGTTACTATTGTAGGTTATATTATAGTAATACTTCATTATCATTACTTATCACTTAGACAAAGTCTTTCTTTATTTATCATAGGTACCTAGGTTTTTTAAACACTTAATGACGTCATATCAGAAGTTAAGAAGCTTTGCTCTGCCCACTCTGCCCAAGATCGACTCTCGTCTCAAACGAATGTACAAGTCTAAGCAATTAAAAATTAAATTGTATCAATTGGTTTCCTATTTACTGGATACCTACATTCTATCTACTATTAAAAAGCGAAAGTTTATAAGAATGGATGGAAGTTTGTTACCCTTTCACGCAAAAACTACTGAATGGATTTTAATGTAACTTTACAATAATATAGCTTATACATCAGAATAACACATAGGGTACATTTTACCGCAGGAAAATCTCATTCCCACGGGAAAACGGTTAGTGGGGACGGACCCGCGGGGCGCGCGCTTTGTACACATTAAATTACTAAGTAACTAGCGACCCGCCCCGGCTCCGCACGGGAAAATGGTTATTGTGGGTTATCCTTCAGGGCAATTCCACGTAACTAGGGACATGATAGTGCAAAAGTCAACTTGTAAATTAGTAATATCTAATGATTGCATAATATAGTTTGAGGCTTGAAGTATACATTTCAAGCCAGTTTGGAAAGATTTCAAATTAATATCCAACACATTTCGTTATTTTCCGAAAGCGTCTCTCGTGACTTGATTACTTCGTCAAAAAGATGTGTTCTAAAAATTAAATATTTATGCAATTTGAAAATATACAGGTGAAAAATGTTTATCATACTATTGTCGAGACATCTCTCTATTATTTGTATAAATTTAACACGGCGTAAGTTGTTTTCCTATCATCATATTCGACACTGAAGATAATGATAATTTTTGTAACGCCAGTTACGCGATAAACATAATTATTTTAATAACTTTTGGAATTCATATTTTAGAAATATTTTATCTTTATTCCTGTGAGTTTTTACAATATGGAAGATGTTGTAGTATTTTGTTTTCCTTAATTGATCATACCGTCGAAAATATGGGGGGCTAAAGTCTGTAACGACAGTTACGTAACTGACGTTACATAACATTGTATAACATCAATTACATCAAAATTTTGCAATTTTAATTACGAAGGTGTTCTTTGTCGCGAAAAAAGTTTATGCAAACGAGAGAAACATTTGAATAGGAGGGTAAATAAGAAGATAATAAAAAAAAAACACAATGAATATAAAAAAAGTAAAGCAAAAAAGAAACAAGCATTAGATCGCCTACCACCACCGAAAATATTTAAAGGTTTTGAAGGAACAAATAAAAAAAATAAGTCAGAGAGCAGCTAAATTTCAACCAAACAAGACATATTCCTTGACTTAAAAGCTTCTAGATCTTGTTCCTCCATCATTATTCCTCAGAAAATAAGAAAAGCTACTTCACGTGTTCGAAAAGTTGTACCTAAATCGGTTGGAAAAAGGAAAAGTTGTGCTAAAAGCTTTGAAGCGTTGGTGGCCAAGTGGCTATGACCGTTGTCTTCCATTCTGGATTAGCTGGTTCCACCTCAGCACGTACCAATGTGTTAACGATTTTGGAGCACAAAAGTACCTTTATTCGACGTTCATAGGGTGAATGAAAACATCATGGTGAAATCTGCACATATTTGCGAATATATTTAAAAGTTGCGTGTGAAGTCGACCAGCCCGCACTGTGCCACTGTGGTCAACAAAGACCTATTCACCCTGATCCAGGGTAAGCTCGAACACCTCGGTGAGGACTATATTGACTGTTTACGACAAAAAGCTTGGGATTTAAATATAAGTATTGATTGTCTACTCGTTATTAACAGCTCATATATTTATGTCCCCACCGAGGGGCGCGAGCCTACCCAGATACCAAGGTGCATAGACCTTAGTCGATCACGCTGGCCCAGTGAGGGTTCAACTTCACACACAACCTTTGAATTTCTTCGCAGGTGTGTGCAGGTTTCCTCACGATGTTTTCCTTCACCGGTGAAAGATGGTCTACTAAAGCTTCAAAATTAAACTTATCTGATGACTTTCTCGACGTCATAATAAGTATGCAACTGGCAAAGACCTTAACATGAGGAGAAAAACCTACAGATGTTAACAATACCAGTGAAGATGATGATAAAATTCTACTGACGCAGCTTAAGAATCGACCGAACCCTGCTGTATAATAATAAAAACCCTGTATAGTGATTAGAACGGTAATTAACAACGCGTATTTCGATGGTAACGTCAGTTACGAATTGCAAGTAACGCCAGTTACGGCCTTTTTTGTGGATTATTTCAAATATACTAATTAATTTCACTAGATTATTTTAAGAAAATAAAACGTTGATTAATGTTTGATTTTTATTAATATAAGACTTTTTTTCTATATCTTTAGATTCAGAAGGAATTGCATTCCCTTGAAAGCTTCAAAATACCATGTCCATTTACTGTAACGTCAGTTACGAGCACAAAAGAATTTTTATTACAGAATATGCAAGAGATATTTCTATTATTTTTAGTAGGGTAAACGTACCGGTTGGCGACCATGTACTGTACCCCTTATCGACCACTTCGCGCTTTATCTTGAATAATAGACTTTTAACGAACTCTACTGTTCAAATTATCGCGCCATTCGAACCAGACGAACTTCAGGATTCTATGACCGACGGCATAATCCCGAAGACAGAACAGTATGCGCTCAGTCGCCATTTGAAAATTTACAGTGCAGACACATGCCAAAAATAGCAAAAAAATTAGTAGTGGATTGACTTTAAAAGGTAAGTTTACCGGTGTAAATATTGCTTAATTGCAAATTGGCTTAGTTTGTGGGTGTTTGGTATATTAAATTTTAATATTCAAGTACTAAAATTCACTTTTCTTTATTCTTTTGCGATATTTTCGGGGGCCGGTGAACACGTTCACGATTAACCCCAAAATCTAATTATCGACCGGGGGGTCGCAAACTGGTTTTATTTGTGGTATTTTTATTTAATTTCATCTTTAACACCTTTTAAATAACAGCTTGTTATAAGATACATTTAGATACAAGTACATTTTTATGATTTTACGACCAGATTCCGGCCACCGGTATGCCTAATACTTTCAAAGATATGACCATCCGAAAACACGAATGTTTATACGGCCGATAACTAGTTAATATTGAACCTATTTTCGGCCGTAGGTCAAAAGATGGCCGATAATTAGTCGAAATTGACCCTAATTCCGGCCGTAGGTAATACAAGACGGCCGATAACTACAAAAATTTAAACCCATTTCCGGCCATAGGGAGCCAAACAGGCCGGTAACTCATAAACAGCAAACGACCAGAGGAACTAACAAAAAAATTTTCGAGGAAAATCATGATGTGTGTACATTTCTGGCAGGTGTGGGAATCGTATTGCGAAAGATAAAACTCCCTCACTCTATCCTTTTCTGAGTCAAGTGTAAGCGTCCCTTCAAATCTTTTCTACGGCTCTAATATCATTCTTTCGCAGGTAGGAGCCCAGCAGGGGGATCCACTTGGGCCCTTGGTCCTTAGTCTGGCTATCCAAGAGGTCATCAAAAGTATAAATTCACCTCTCAACGTGTGGTATTTGGATGATGGGACTATAGGGGGTGATCCAGACGGGGTGTACCAGGACTTGGAGAACCTTATCCCGCGACTTGCCCACCTTGGTCTGGTTGTCAATGCTTTTTCCAAGTGTGAATTCTTCCCCTGTAGTTCTGAGGCTCAAACACACCTTGCTCGATTCTCCGCCATTCTACCTGACCTTAGGGAACTATCATCTTCCAACTTTAACCTTTTGTGTTCTCCCATTTATCTTGATGCAGTTCCCGAAGCCATTTCTTCTCGCACATTGCTATTCCTCGCCGCTCAGGAACGTCTTTTAAGAGATCTCTCTGCACACGTTGTGATGATTTTGTTGCGCATGTGTTTCGCTCTTCCGAAACTCACGTATCTCCTGCGGACAGCCCCGACGTGGCTTTGCTCGGAGGAGATTACTTCTTTTGATGAGGCACTGAGAGCGACCGTGGAGCCGGTCTCAACGTCTCCTTAGACAAAGTTCAGTGGAGCCAGGCTGCACTTCCGATTCGCCATGGAGGTTTGGAAGTACGTTGTGCGTGCGGGTGATGTCGGACTGCCGGATTTTTTGACGTCCGCACATGGTGTTGCGAATCTCGACTGTAATACTGCATTCCGATGGTTCCGAGGTAAGCATCCCATTTGTGTCGGGCGCCATTTCAACTTGGTCGGCCCAGAACGTGGGAGCGTCAATACTGTAAGGGCGCATACGAGTATTCAGAGGGCGTGGGATGAGGTGGGTTCGAAGCGGATCTAGGAGCACTTATTAGGGAACGCTACAGCTGTCGACAAAGCAAGACTGCGGTGTCGCAGTATGAATCCTCTGCCTTCCTGGGCTTGGTTGCATGCTCTGCCTTCCCCTCACCTGGGCACATTACTGTATGACGACTCCTTAATGCGTGTGGCGGTGGCCCTTCGTCTGGGCTGCAAGGTGTGTGAATCCCACTTACGCATCTGCGGCTCCATGGTGGAGGCCGATGGCTATCATGCTCTGAGTTGTCGTCGTTGCACAGGGAGGTTCTGCGGCATCACGCTCTCAACGACATTGTGCGGACAAAGAGCTTTTGTTTCGGCCGACTTTCCCTGCGTACTGAAGCCTCCGAGTCTCGACAGATCCGACGGAAAAAGACCGGACGGGCTGACTTTGGTGCCTTGGAAAAATAGAAAGAGCCTAATTTGGGACGCCACGTGCGTCAACACTGTAGCCATGAGAACCTCAGTCGCACCGTCCGTTCTCCATCGGCTGCTGCCGAAGACGCGGCGTCCAAAATGAGGTGAAAGTACGTCGCCCTGGACTCCAGGGCGACGTACTTGCCCTGGAGCAGCGCTACCACTTTGTCCCGATAGCAGTAGAAACCATGGGTAGTTAGGGTGTGGAGGCTAAACGCTTGGTAGGGCAAACTGGGGCAAATGTTAAGGGAACGCACACAACCTGCTCCTCCGGCTGGTTCCTGGTGCAAAGGTTAGCCATCGCGATTCAGGGCGGTTATGCTGCTAGCGTCATGTGCACCTTTGTGCTAAGAATGACTCGGGGCTGGTTATATGATTGTCATTTTTCTTTTTGTTTTATTAATGTTTTACTTTGATTTCTGAATTATATTAAATAAATAAATAAATAATCCATTTATTTCAAGCAATATTTACATAAAGATGTTAATTATGTAAACAGAGGCCCATATTATGTAACATAAATTTTCTAGCTCATATATTGTTTTAATTTCATACTATTATGAACTTTCTGTCCTTCTCATAAGAGTTGTTTTTCTACTGTTGAATTAGGCGGCCGATAACCGGTGCTTAGGCGGTCGATAACTAAGTCAAGTGGTCGATAACCAGTGTTTTTGCAGTTTTTCTGATTTCTTTTTTTTTGTAAACTACGTGTTAAAGATTCATCTATGAAATTTGTATTTTATGAAACTAGAATATAGTAGGGTAATAACAAAAATATTTTAAAGTCTGTACTGCTAATACGTCATGACAAAAATGTATACTGAAGTCGACAAGTCGCTAAAACGGCCGATAACCGGTGCGTTTACCCTATTTCCGTTAAGGATACATAATATGAATTTGATACTGTGTTGTTATTCTATTCATGAAAGTTTATTTAGATTATATTTAAAGTTGAAATTCGTAAACTCGCTTCAAATGTAACATCAGTTACGGTGGAATTACCCCAGTATATTATGCATGTATTATACATATAAACCTTCCTCTTGAATCACTCTATCTATTAAAAAAAACCGCATCAAAATCCGTTGCGTAGTTTTAAAGATTTAAGCGTACAAAGGGACATAGGGACATAGGGACGGAGAAAGCGACTTTATTTTATACTATGTAGTGATGATGAATACTTACCTACCTAACTCTTATTTAAGTTTATGCGTTTATAGTTTTCCCACGGGAATGAGGTAATTTCCTGCAGTAATGACTAGCATACCTTATGATATGATGCCAATTAACCTGATAAAAGCTTGTGATAAGACTGATAAGGTAATATGATAGATAACTAAGTATATTCCAACATTCCAGTCACACTGTCTCTAGTAAATTATTGATGATTCAATGAACCCAACGTATGATGTAAATAGATTTTTTTTATTCTTCTTTTCAGAAAGGACTCCAATGAATAAAGTAATAAGTAATAACTAACTGACTTGACGACCCCATAGCCTAGTTGGTAGTACAATGGTGTACGCTTGCCTACTAAGCACAGGGTCGCGTCGCGGGTTAGAATCCCGCCCAAGGCAAAGATTCGTGTGATGAGCACTTGTGTTTGTGTTGTGTCTGGATATTGTATATTTAATTTATATGTATATAGTACAGCCACCCACCCATAGTACAGCCTCTGCCTAGGCAGGATTCAGATGGCCGTGTGTGAGATGTCCCATCCCACATTTTATTATATATTTATTTTTATTATTTATTAACTGTGTAGCATAACGTAAAAGAATTGTCAAAAGGCCTCCTAATTATTGCCACACCTCTACATAACGATATACCATGTACATTCATAAACATCATAGTAAGTTCGTTGCCAGGTTATGTATGATTGTATAGCCATTATAATATACAGTTTTTCTCAGTGTTCTTCATAATTGGCAGTCACAAGGAACTCGAGATATCATTATGTTTAATGGCACGTACAGAGAGAGATGATTGTGTCCTTGTCTGACGTACGAGTACAAGAGCCGTTATTTTTAGGCGGCGACCTCTCACATCGATAATTCCACAGATGTAGAGACTGTGGCGCTGATTCTAATAGTCTACGTCTTTTAAGCTTTTACTGATATAACACTAAATTAAAAAAATTAATGCCCCCCGACACAAAACGGTTACTTAATCCTTTCAACAACTAGAAAACAGCTGATAATCTTCAAATGGCTGAAGATATTTGCTTGGAGCATAGCTAAGAACACTCTCGATTGTGACACCTTGCAACAAAAAAAACTAGATCAAAATCGGTGCATCCGTTTAAGAGCTACGATGCCACAGACAGACAGACACACACGTCAAACTTATAACACCCCTCTTTTTCGTCAGGGGTTAAAAATGAAAAGGTTTTTGTTCGAAGTAACAAAACCATTTTTCGATGTCAAAGCTAATAAATACCAAGGACCCAAGGATGTTATAAGTACTATAGTACAGGTCCTACTTATAATAATATCATCTTTGCAAGGACCAGACTATCCATGTTTGGCAAGAGGGACAGGAGATTGTCATTTTAGGAGAGATTTCATCGATTTAACGGGTCGATTGCGCAAGGGTGCATGCAAATACAAGTCTGATTTTTTACGCTTAATTTCACAGCTACTCTCGTTAAACGAAAAAAAAAGGGATTTATTTATTTCTCCACGTACTTAGCTCTTCAGGAAAAATGGATAAGCACTAATTGTGAATAATTGTTTCTTTTTTTTAATTGGTCTATGCTTGTGTTTAAAAAGTACGACGAATCAAGCTTCACGGGACGTGGAATAGTTGTGAAGACTGGTGCCTGAAATAAGCAGCAGCCTGTGCTTCAGGATCACCAGCCCATTTGAATTCAGTCAGAACATTCAAAATTCGATCCTTGTCGATTCCCGAAGGACGGACGATTTAATTTTATGTTGTTTAGGGTGTGGCTTGAGAGAATTACCACCACTGTGACAGATGTAAAACGGCATCTTATGATAAAATATGTTAAAGAAGAAGTATGTATTATAATAAGTACTACAACCACCTACAACGGCAGATGAATGCGGCTGTTGACGAAATGTAGAACGAATCCAATTTATGAAGAGAAAACTGTTAATTCCAACAAGATTAAGAATATAGAGCGCTATAGAACGATTTACACTCTGAATTTTACTTTTCTTTTAACTCAAAAAGAGATCGAAAAAGAAAAGCAATATTTGCTTGAAAATTAAAGTATCTCATATAAGTATAATAAGGAGAACTACACACAACACAACGCCTTTTTTTTTTTTTTTTTTCAAAATTTGAGTTGGATTGTAACTTGGACCACAGAATTGCTTGGACTAAGGCATGTTCACTAATTATTATCAATTTGTGTTCATTTCATACTCTTAATTGAAATACCAGATTAACGCCGAGACTATCTTTTTTTATGTAAGCGTTTTAAAATGACATGTTGATAATGTTGAATAAACACCAGAAAGAAACAAATTATGAAATTTTAAGATTAGGTACCTATTCTGTGATGAAACTAAGGTCAACATAACTTTATCTCTCATTCACAAGGCCTCGTTTATTAACGTACTCCGCTCAGATAAACACTCGGATAACATTAGGTACGTCACTGCCAACAAAAACAAATATGAAATTAAAACAAAAAAAATCAACTTAGACAAAACACAAATGAAATATCAATGGAGCTGCGACTGCTGCTGAAATGCTGGCCGAATTGTAAACAAGTGAAGTTTGTTTAAATATCGAATTTACAGTTTATGAACCGTGTTCGATTTGTGAATTACTTTCATTGTAGTTTTTATTTCAGTTTAGAAGGCCCGCCCGGAAGGAATTTCTAAGCAGATTTTTATTGAGCTTTATAATTCGAATAATAATAATGATTCGAACTCTTTCCTATTCTTTTCTTGTGTGAAGTGGTGTGCAATGGAGTTTAATAAAAAAATGTGCCTTCTTGACTTTGAAGGCCATCTTAATAAAGCATTTTTTTAAAGAAAATGTGATAATAAGTATATTAAAGTAGAAAGAAACTTTTACACTTCTATTTGTTTTTAATAAATAAATGTACATAGGTATTTTACTTGCACTTGCACGTAGCCACGTAATATTTATTAGTTATTACCTACTGAGTAATTTATTATCTCAACGCATAAAATGTACTTGGAACACGCTTAAACCAATAAAATTTGCCAACAAATAACGAAAAACATGTATTGAATGTGCCAGCCTAAACGTTAAACGTTTATCGCAAGTCAAACAAAGAACAAATAGCGCTGGCTGGCTACATCAGATGCCATTAAAAAAGGAACGCACAAAAAATAAAACGATTCAAAATCCGAATCCACAATGGCGGACGTAAGAGCGGTAAAGAGCATGTAATAATTGCATCGCCGCGCCTCGGCTAGAACGGCTAGAACAGAAATATACGTAGTTGTGTATGTGTATTGAGTATAGGCTGGTTATAACAAGTGTGTAGTGAACGCACACACACTGGCAAGTTAGACCCCGCTGGGTGACCAACGCAGGGGACAGAGAATGGACGTAATATAAACGATGGGAAAGCCGGCGATAGAATCACAGGATCACAGGATGGAATCAAATAGGAATCGTGATTACGGCAAATGAACATTGGCGTAAATAAAATGTATTACTTACTAAAAACAAAATATAAACAATCTATGTTAAAACTTGATTTAATTACGTAAATGCGTTTTTTCTCGTATGCCGTCGTCCTTATAACACAGATACACCTAGATGAAAAAATTACGAAGAAAGTTTTACTTTCTAACAAACGAACAGAATGTTGATATTATTGTTGATAAATGTGTACATTAATAAAATAAAACATTAAAATGAGCACGGCATGTCGGCATGTGAAGAATGACCTTATAGAATAAATTTAATCGTTAATGGAGGAAGTAAAAAAACTAGATACCTTGAAGATCGTAATGACGCTACACGCAGCCGTCTGACAGAACTGATGGTCTAATAATTTCTAAGTTTCAAAATAATGCATATTATTAACTCATTTGGCTAGACAAGAACGAAATCGTATATATTAATCAATAATAAATTACTACTAAATTGCGGATACACCGAAATCCACGTCGAATACATTGAATTGGCAACACCACAGCGATCATCTTGAAATTGTCGCGTTGCGCCCACAGAAGGGTCATCGTTTTTGCTGACATACAGCTCGAGGTGCCCGACATTACCCGACCGTTTTCAAACTCCTCCCATTTCTCCTCGATCGGCTATAATTTCAAGACATCTCCTCGCGGCCGGTTGCCGTTTAAATGCTGATTCACGCAGTTATGGCCGGAGATATTATCTTGCTGAACTGGCCAGTTTTTTGACAATGACTGATCATTTGTTTATTGTCCAAATAGACGGTTATTGCAAAAAGGATTTGGTTGAAGAATTTGAATGGAAAGTAATAATAGTAAAGCAGGTAATCGGATAAGAAGCTACGACAGCTGGCTTGTAAAATTTTTTGTAATATGGAGACATACGTGATTGAAAAACCACAATCAGCAGATTATGCAAATATGTTAATTACACTGCGAACAACAATTTACAGGACTAAAATGAGCGCATTCTTCGAGAAAACAATTCGAGAAACCGGTTTATCGACGAGAATTAAATTCATGTCTCGTTCTAATTTGGACGGATTTATCGACTCGACACGGTCGAATTATCGAACGACGAGGACGAGCTGAGCCTCATTAAAATAATAAAAAAAATCGAATCGGTGCATAGTTGACTTGGCAGAGATATTATAACAAACACAAAAAAAGCGGCCAAGTGCGAGTCGGAATCGCCCATGAAGGGTTCCATAGCAGCCAATAACATAATATAAAAGTTTTTGTAGTTCGTTGTGACTTTGATCGATGTTTTAATAATAGTGAAAGGTAAATTGCGGTTTACGATTTATGACGTATTAAAAAAAACTACTGACTAGATCTCGTTCAAACTAATTTTCGTTGGAAGTTTTCATGGTAATGCATATCATATATTTTTTTTAGTTTTATCATTTTCTTATTTTAGAAGTTAGAGGGGGGGACACACATTTTTCCACTTTGGAAGCGTCTCTCGCGCAAACTATTCAGTTTAGAAAAAATATATATCAGAAACCTCAATATCATTTTTGAAGACCTATCCATAGATACCCCACATGAATGGGTTTGAAGAAAAATTTTTTTTTGAGTTTCTGTTCTAAGTATGGGGACCCCCCAAAATTTCTTTTAATTTTAGTAAAAATCTTAATGCGGTTTACAAAATACATCTACTTACCAAGTTTCAACAATATAGCTCTTATAGTTTCGGAATAAAGTGGCTGTGACATACGGACGGACAGACAGACAGACAGACAGACATGACGAATCTATAAGGGTTCCGTTTTTTGCCATTTGGCTACGGAACCCTAAAAATAGGATCGAAGTAAGCACCTCCTCCTTTTTTCAGTCGGTTAAAATTGTCTTAAGTACCTAACATGGTCTAAGAAAACAAGGTCTAACAAGAAGACCACGTGACTGACACAAGCCTACGTCATTTTGCGCTGTTCATCCTTGTCTATTACACGCATTCGACAAGGATGAATAGGCAAAATGACGTAGGCTTGTGTCAGTCACGTGGTCTTCTTGTTAGGTCTTGTTTTCTTGGACCATGGTACCTAATAAAAATCCAAGTGGTTGTAGTCCATTTTCTTCCATCCGGAAGTTCGCGGGTTCGAACTCGCATTTTGCACCTGAATTTGTTGTGTCTGATGGAGGTTCGGAGATTAAAAAGGCTTAATATGAGCATAGATTTATTGATATTGATCTTGCAATGGCGACACTCAGACAAAGACAACGATACGAGTCACTGTTGTGTACCATAACAATAATAAGCGTGACATATTCACATACATAACACTCTTCCCCCCTTAAAGATCTAAATTACACGCTTAGGATACCTTCTTTCCAATACCTGTGCACTTAATCTTTGAGGGGACATTACAATCACTTAAACTATGCCTCTTCTCACTTACAATATCTCCAATACCTACTCAATCTTTATTTAATTACAATCTTTATTTTCTGCTACATTAATTTCTTTTTCATTGAAAACACTTTCTCTCCGAATTTCTCAAATCAATGAAATATTTTTTATTCGAAGTAAGATTTTACAAATCACTTTTCGATGACGAGGTGAGTTCACAATTTAGCTGTCTTCTGTGGAGAAGAACTCGCCGGAAGAAACTCCACAGGCGTTGCATCTTTTTAAAATATTTTACAAAATTATTATTAAATACAATTTGATTAATAATAACAAAGAGTGCAAACGAAAATATGCAATTAGAGGAAGGCAACCAATAAAAGTAGAAAAACTAAACTATATAAATCCAATAAAACAACCGGCAATCGACTAGAGCAGACCAGTCCCCCCAAGCAGCACCACGTTCACGGGTTTGACGTATGGGTCAAGTCCACGTAATCCAAACAGAAAGTGTAAGGTAATGATTTTGAAGCAGCGCTGAGCAATGAGCAATGAGCCAGTAAATGGGCAGTACGCAGAATGAGGCAAGCTATTACAAAACACAATAAACAGAGCCCGGCGCGGCATAAACATGATTATCTCTGCCACTTGGAACTGGTGAACATAGGGTTACATACCATGATTACCGTTATAACTATAACTTTAAATTTAAAAAATATAAAGCCCCCCCCGCCACAAAACCGTCACTTAGGTCCTTTTAACAACTAGAAAGGAGCTGATAATCTTCAAATGGCTGGAGATATTTTCTTAGAACACTTCCGATTATGACACCTTCCTTGCAAATAAATAAAACTAGATCAAAATACAATGCCAAAGACAGACATACTCATACGTCAAACTGTACACCCCTCTTTTTCTTTTCGTCGAGGCTTAAAAAACCGCACCTGATAGGCTTTCTCAAAATTAGGTAAATACATCAACTCTGAAAAAAAGAAAAGAAAAAAAGAAAGATACATAGAAGAGAGAAGAGGTAGATTTATAGTACCTACAAAATTTTATTTTCTTTTAATAAAAGCTTCTCTTAATAAATTCTTATAAATGTTAATTTTGATAACTATAAAACTATTTTCTTTTAATAGAATTTAATATCAACACTTAATATATAAAATCACTATGTAGTTTTGTCATAATTTCGTTTGTCATCGACTTGTACGGTGTCTCCAATATGATGTCCATTTCTTTCTTTTAACCACTAAGCTCCCATCCCATGATGGCAAATACCTCTGCCAGCAAAAAAAGACAATTAGCAAAAGAATCTCAAGACAGTTTCAATTAAATTAAATCTGTCTTTTTCTCAGGACTTAAATTTTTCATCTGGTAACCCTAGTTGAAGATCAGCGTTTGTAAATAGAGCGGTGCGTGGAAGGAAACAATAATTATCAATAATCGTGATTCGTGAATGCTTTATCATACTAATTACTAATATTATTATAAAGAGGAAAGATTTGTATTTTTGTGTGTGTGAGTGTGTGTAATGAATAAACTGACTGTGCCGATTTAGAAAATTCTTTCACCATTATTAGAAAGCTACATTCACCCTGAGTAACATAGGCCGCCTTTTATCGCAGGAAAATGCCTCATTCCCACGGGAAAGCTAGTTGCTTATATTATAACTGGATAGGATCCGCCCAATGTTTCTTATGGAAGTGAACCCAGGGAATGTGCAATGTTCAGTGTTCACCCGTGTAACCGCAAGTCGGCAACTAGGGTTCCCACTTCCCATCATAACTAGATTATGGCAGCTAATTGATAAAAGATAGTAGTTTCGCATTTATAAACATTTTAAACTCGTTAAAAGATTCAGAATTTTATTTAATTACTATCTTTACGTCGTAGCTCGTGTCAGTCACGTGGTCTAATTGCAAGGACCTTGTTTTCTTGGACCATGGTCTGCATTAACAGTTTTTTCCTATGAGAATAAGGTATTTTCTCGCGGTACAAGGTAGCGTATGTACTTCCCAAAAATCTTATTCTATCTCTATTCTCTGTCCCACCCACGTTACATCAAAATCCTTTTGGCCTGAAACCGTAACAAGCAGACAGACAGTTACATTCGCATTTATAAATTACTAGCGACCCGCCCCGGCTTCGCACAGGAAAATGGTTATTGTGGGTTATCCCTGAGTATATTATGCATGTATTATACCTACATATAAACATTCCTCTTGAATCACTCTATCTATTAAAAGAAACCGCATCAAAATCCGTTGCGTAGTTTTAAAGATTTAAGCATACATAGGGATATAGGGACATAGAAAGCGACTTTGTTTTATACCATGTAGTGATAGTACTGAGATTTGTAATTTCTCGACATCTTTATAAACGTGACAACTCCAAATACCTGCATGTGAAAATTCCACGCTAAATCACGTTGAGATGACACTTCAAAATGTCCATGTAGAAAATGTATGCGTGATGTTATTGTATCAGAAGAGTCACAATGTAACGGACTCAATTCATGGCCGCTAATTACGCAAAAACTACAGAATGGATTTTAATGAAACTTTACAATAATATATAGGCCGGGAGATGATGACAGAAATTTTTAGGTCATTTGTTACAGTATGGCGGTTTTACAGGGGTCTTAGTACGCAATGACAAAAAGAAAAATGATGGTCATAGCGCTGGTACTGGCGGCCCAATCGCGAAAAAAAAATTTTTGCAGATTTTCGGCAGTATGGCGACCATTTGGAGCCGTCCGAAAAGTATGGCATGGTGATTTTCGTAAATGGCTGCACGAAGCCTTTAGGTGCATAATGTCCATTTTGCAAAATGTCCAGTGGTGAAAAAATGACCAGTTTGCAATATGTCCAGTTTGCAAAAAGTCCAGTTTGCAAAATGTCCAATTGCAAAATGTCCAGTTTGCAAAATGTCCAGTTCGCAAAAAGTCCAGTTTGCAAAATGTCCAGTTCGCAACAGGTCCAATTTATGATGTCGTCGTCGAAATCAGGGATTACACGAAATCTCTAGGGATATCATGAAACCCCGGTTAATGTCGAATTCTATTGTTTATTATGGGTGCCCCTTAAATTGCATAACATAAATATCCCTATTATGAAAATCCATAACAGACTTACGTATCCATAAAATAAAGTTATTAAGCATGTGGCGTAGAAATATAAGATTAAAACATAATACATATTGTATTATTTGAACATCACGTAATTTGATTATTTACGTTGGTCGAATGTAAATATCTATCTATACTCTATACTAATATTATAAAGAGAAATACTACTGAACCGATTTTGGTAAAACTTAGTACAAAGATAGAATAGACCTTGGGAAAGAACATAGGCTACGATTTACCACGGGAAAATTTCTCATTCCCATGGGAAAAAAAAATTGTGGCGGCGCGCCACATACTACGTCATTAGAAGAGCGACCAATTAGAAGCCGAGGCCTGAAACGCGCTATCAGAGTTTTCTAAGTAAAGAATAGACGTTGCGGAAGAATATAGGCTAACTTTCATTCCCACGGGAAAAACTATTAACGCGGGCGGAGCCGCGGCGGGAAGCTAGTGATTTATAAAAGAAAAACTAAAAATGACGCTGGCGAAATTTCTTAAAGCTAATTAACGGCTACTAAGCACTGAAAGTACATAGGTACTTGGAAAATCGCTTATTTTTATTCACCCTTAATATTTTGAAGTAGTTGTTATTAATATTAATGGTCAGATGAGACTAATTAGTTTCATTTGCACCATTAATGGTGCAGATCAATGGTGCATACGGTACGGCGGCGGGGAGTTCAGACCATAAAACTGATCAAGTTTCCCTTAGAAATATAGATACGGAAACAAAAAAAAAACGACGCTTTTTTATTACAAAATGTACGAATAATCAGCTCACTGACTTCGTAAAATAAAACTTTTGGAAGTCGAAATTTTTTGTCGTGTCTGGCTGGACCATGTTTCTTGGGAAAAGTTGTTCGGTTTCATGGTCTGAACTCACCCCTCAATTTCGTAAATTGAACTTTTTGCAAACCGGTCATTGTGCAAACTGGACATTTTGCAATTGGACATTTTGCAAACTGGACATTTTGCAAACTGGACATTTTGCAAACTGGACATTATGCAAACTGGACATTATGCAAATTGGACATTTTTACACCACTGGACATTTTGCAAAATGGACATTATGCACCTAAAGGGCACGAAGATGATCAAACTGTGCAAAAATTACCCTGGTACAAATGGTTGAATTTTTATTTTTCGCGTCGGTATGGCGGGCTGTAAGTCACACCGGAGAAGTATGGCATGACACTGTAGTCTAGTTATTTTTTACGGGCTATCGGAAAATACTAAAATTTTTGTGGTAGGTACAAATCGTTTGACTTTTGTAATTTATCCGACTAGTTCACTAACGCCCACGCGATTGGGCCGCCAGTACCAGCGCTATGACTATCATTTTTCTTTTTGTCATTGTGTACTAAGACCCCTGTAAAACCGCCATACTGTAACAAATGACCTAAAAATTTCTGTCATCATCTCCCGGCCTAATAGCTTAAACATCAGAATACATAGGCTGCCTTTTACCGCGGGAAAATACCTCATTCCCACGGGAGAAACTGTTCGCGGAGCCGCGAGCCGAAAAGCTAGTATTATATACTAGGCCGTGGCTAGTCCTAGGAAAGTATAGTCTAAGCTAGCGTCAGAACGCTGACCTATATACTTGGGTCACTGCAGCGAGCCACAGATTCAATACCATTCCAAGTATTTGAGCTAATGCAAGCAAGCTGGTTGCATGCAGTTTTGTATAAACACTTTTGTCATGCTTGTGTGCCGTATGGTCCGTGGTTAATATTGTTGCAGCCCAGTGGTTGTAGCCGTTCGTTACATATTATTTTTCTAGGTAAACAATTTGTCTAAGTATTTTTTTTAATTGACCTATGCTTGTGTCGAAAAAGTATGACGAATCAAGCTTCACCGGACTTGCGGGGGAGCGATGGTTCTACCCCAAAGTAGTCATGTACCAACGCGTCTAGGGGCGGCTCAAGGGAGCCTCGAACCTAGGCCTAGCGCGTTGATACGGAAAAACATCGTGAAGGATGTCTAAGTCTCATATTGGTCAAAGTCTCGTTCTATCCAAGTCTTTTTATTCTATATTTTAAACCTTGGTCAATTTCTATTGCCATCTGCAGTCGCGTCCTTATCTTAAAATAAAATTTCATTTAGTTGTAGAACCATTGTCTAGTCTAGAAGTTTAAATAACTTTTTCCTTATTAAAGCTGAGCCGTGTATTAAATAATAATCGCGATTAAACATTGACCTAGATCGGTTGACAAGTTGGCCTCTACGCTGTCTAGGAAAACATATTAAACATAGCTTTAGAAACATTCCCATCCTACTAAACTGGAGAAATATTAATCTGGTATCCGTGAGTGCTCAAATAAAGAAGAATAAGAATACCTTTATTTTCCAAAATTTTGGTAAAAGATTTATAACACCTAACCTTCGCACTAGGATTCCCTGTGTGGCGAAAGTAAGGTCCCTCTATTGGAGCGATATAATAAAAATGTGTTTAAGAAATGCTGTCTCTCTTTACCTAGATTGACGAAATATTACTCTGTGAGACTTTCACCAGTTTCATCATCATCATCATTATCATTTTAGTCGAAAGACGTCCACTGCAGAACAAAGGGCGGTCTTGCGCTGCCCACATCCAGCGGCTTTCCGCGATCCTCACCAGTTTATTATCCCCAGTTTAGTTAAGGAACAATTAACACAAGCAAATTGATATAGAATTGCTTAAAACTAATAAATCCAATAAAAAGTGTCGACTCATACATTCCCGCCGTATTATCGTCGACTAGACGTATTGTAAAACGTACAATATGATCATCGTTTCGGTAAGTAAAGTAGGCATTACCTATGTGGGACAAGGCTATTAGTGCTATTACCACATTTTCCAACCGTCTATGTACGAGTTTATTATGAATACTGTTGCGATCGACCGTGATAGACATGAGATTGTAACGTTTACCTTTGATTGGTTACTGATGGCTTATGATGATGTTTTGAAGACCTGAATGATATGTGAAGATAGAGTTTGGTACATGAAAGTAGGCAATCGATAAAATTGGAAAACATTGTACAAAAAAGTACCGAATCAGGTAAATCTATAGAATCGGGGTTGCCAGGATGATTTTATTCTTTGCCGCGTTTCTTCATTGTCTACTTTAACACTAGTTTATTGCAAACTTTGCATATGCAACTTTGCAGAAATGATGCCTAATTTGACAGCTGTGCTCTTATTTTAAATATCATTAATTCAAAATCCCGCGTTAAACTCCGATGTCATTGGAATGTAAGGACCACGCTTGCATTTCATGATCCCGTGACAAGGCAAGACTACTGAAGACGTGAACACAGATGCAAGAAATGACTAAAGACGACGAAATTAAACTGAGGACCTCCTCGATAAACATGATTGTCATGAAAATTACAAGCCGGTCTATCTATGATTTCATAGTCGCGCTTGTCTTGGAAAGATTTAAATAAAAATATTATTGGTTAAGACCTTTGTTGTGTTAATACGACTAACGCAAGAATTGGCTTAAGCCTAAAACATAAATGAAGATTGAATACTTCATATATGGAGACCTGGCCATAGGGCTTTTAAAAAAAATGAAGAAAATAATTTGATATAACTATTATAGGGCTGTATGGCTTAGTACCAT
Source organism: Teleiodes luculella (assembly GCA_948473455.1). Lineage (NCBI taxonomy): Eukaryota > Metazoa > Arthropoda > Insecta > Lepidoptera > Gelechiidae > Teleiodes > Teleiodes luculella. Next base: position 3,423,741 of record OX419608.1, read on the forward strand.
TGCTTTTCCCTTTGGGAAGATTTGAACAAAACAACAACAGCAATTAATTCAAAATTATTAGATTCATTTATCTCCCGTCCTTTTTGATTCTCGTATGAATGAAAAAGACGGTGTTTAAAGTGTGACTTGAAAAATTGCCCTCAGTGCCCCCCCGTAACATGCAATGCTATGACAAAAGTTTGTCGCACATTCAACTGTCAAAAAACCCGCCATATTTAAATATCCTCCAATAGGATAAGAGAATACGCACGCAAAAATTATGTCTGTCCTGTCACACGTGGACCTGGCATGTTAGAGGGGCTGTACTAGAAAGTTGCATAGTAAATTATTCAGTGCTGTGTACTGTACAGTGTACATCTAAATAGGCTCACAGTTCTGCGATAGCACTTCTAGTGTTACTGTTTTCTTAAGAACTTGTGATAATAAAATTGAATTTAAAGATTCCGTTGAAGACTTGCTAGTTTTATATTGAGACCGAGAAGTAACAGTGATTTAAATCCTAACATTAATTTACGTATAATATAACTTCGAAATATCAAGACCTATATCTTTTCGGAAAAGTCATTCGGTTTCATGATTTTATAAAATATAAAACAATAATTACAAAACATTCGAAATATAGTAACAACTTCAATAATAAAAAAAATCCTTATTCCATCCATGCTATAAAATTAACCACAACGCCACAACCATCAAACGGAGGCGTCATAGATAACACTAAATAAAAAAAATTAATAACCCCCGACACAAAACGGACGTTCAACAACTAGAAAAGAGCTGATAATCTTCAAATGGCTGAAGATATTTTCTTGGAGCATAGCTAAGAACACTCTCTATTGTGACACCTTGCAACCAAAAAAATCGGCGCATCCGTTTAGGAGCTACGATGCCACAGACAGACAGACACACACGTCAAACTTATAACACCCCTCTTTTTCGTCGGGGGTTAAATAAACGACTCTGTAGTAGTGTTAAACGGTAAATGGTAGTAACCGCCATAAGTCGAATCATGAATAAAAGAAGCGGAGACATCACCATCATTACCGTGCCTCGATCGATTTCAAGCAAACAGTTCACACGAGGCGACACAAATAACGCGCGATTCGGGGAACACGCCGCCGTGTACTCAAATCAAACATGGCTTCTTTATATGTGCTATAAATGGGACACTCTTTGTCGTGTTCCAATTACGACTATAATGAGGTACTTATTAGAGTGGACTTTTATTTATTTTATTTTGAGAACACAATTTATATTCCAGTTGCAATGTTAAGTTACTAGCTTTCCGCGGCGGCTCCGCCCGCGTTCACAGATTTTCCGTGGGAATGAGGCATTTTCCCACGGTAAAAGGTAGCCTATGTTACTCAGGGTGAATGTAGCTTTGTAATGGTGAAAGAATTTTTGAAATCGGTTCAGTAGTTTTTGAGTTTATACATTACTAGGGACTACTATTTGGTATTCTGTGACATTACAAACATACACACACACACACAAATACAAATCTTTCCTCTTTATAATATTAGTATGACTAGCTTCCCGCCGCGGCTTCGTCTGCTGCGTTCGCAGTTTTTCCTGTGGGATTAAGGAATTTTCCCGTAGTAAAATGTAGCCTGTGTTCTTTTCTTAGTTTTATTCTATGTTGTAATTTCAAGAAAATCGGTTCAAATTTTTTGGAGCCTATTTAATTATTATGAATGTTTATGGTATACTGTATAGTGGTAGGTAGCTTTTTAATTGACCTCTGTAATATTAGATATAAAATCATTGTGTAAAATTAGACTGTATGTTCCCAAATATAATAAATAAAATAAAATATACGCCAAATCAAATGTCTAAAATATTTTATGTTTTGTTTATTTATTTTATTTATTTATTACAATGCACAGAAACAGAAACATCCTTAATACTATGCAAGGAACAAAACATTTGTTATTTTTCACATCTATCAATTTTTTTAAATCCCTCATAATTCAATTACCAACCCTCATTCAAAATTATAATGTAAGTACATAGTTTATTTGCGACAACGGAACAAACAAAATCATTCTGCAAAAAAAAGAAAAATATGAATGTTGGAGTTAATTTAACCTCGTACCGTTATAGGTAAAGCATGTTAAAGTACGTACAGTTAATTTTCTTGTGTGTTCTTACAAGCCACTAACCTTGGCCGCACCCTCGCTTTAACTTGCTTCTTATTTATTAGCTTTGTTTTGTTTACAAAGTATCACGGAAACTTAATAAACCCTTATAGAAGCTACAATATTACAAACTAGCTTTTCGACAAAAATTTCCGTGGGAATGAGGTATTTTCCCGCGGTAAAAATTAGCCTATGTGTTATTGTGATGTCTAAGCTATATTATTGTAAAGTTTCATTAAAATCCATTCAGTAGTGTTGCGTCAAAGAGTAACAAACATACATCCATCCATACTTACAAACTTTTGGGTTTATAATAGGCTGTACGCTTTTAACTACAATCTTTTTTTTTTTATTATTATTAAGGTCTATTTAATCAATTTTCTCATTTTACATTCGATAAGCATTCTCCATACTGGGTCTTCGTCTATTTTATTATTTTCCCTGTAAGATTGAGGTATTTTCTCAAGGGAAAAGTAACCTGTCCTTCTCCGTGATGCCATCTGATGCCCCGTTATTTTTTACCACGATCCGTTTAGCTGTTCAGTCGCGATAGTAATGTAACAGACAGAGATAAGTTCGCATTTGTAACACGTAATTAATTTGCAGTAGTGGGAGTGCCAAGAGCAATGTAAAAACTACTTAATAGATCCAATCAACGATATTCTCAATCCATCACATAACCTAGTCTGTCGTCTCACATTCTCACAATGGAATAGTGAAAAATTATCAAATCAATTGGCGGAAGGTTGGCACCGCGCCAGTCGCGCCAACTGTACGAGATGCGCCAAAGAGTATACAAGAAACTTAGTACCTACGTGTAAACCTGTGCAGGGTACTCTAAGGTTTAAAGCCTTTCAATAGAGATTATTTTACTTTGAACGGTATGACTTGACTCCGTAATGAATAACACAGTAATGGGTAATGGGATGTTTGTCGGTTAACTTGTTTGGATTTTGATGGGATTTTGGAAGTGTTTTAGACTCGTCGTTAATTCTGTAGTTTTTAATTATTTGAAATTTGTGTATAACTGTACTGGACTTAATATTTTGTTTAAACTAGCTGTCCGCCCACGGCTACGCCCGCGTTGTTTTTTTTATTATTATTTTTTATTTATTTTCCGTGGTAAAAAAAAAGTATCTAAGATGTTGACCGGGGATATAAGGTACCACCATGCAAAATTTACTTTAAATCGGTCCGGTTTACGGTTCCAGAGATTAGTGTGAACAAACAAACAGACGGACATTTTTATTTTTCATTTTTGTGTTCAGCCAAACTCCCTTTGTCACCTACAATCAGTTTTTTGAAAAACACCAATGTACAGACACGCCGATTCTTCATTTTTATTATTATAGTAACTAGCGACCCGCCCCGGCTCCGCACGGGAAAATGGTTATTGTGGGTTATTCTTGAGTATATTATGCATGTATTATAGATATAAACCTTCCTCTTGAATCCCTCTATCTATTAAAAAAAACCGCATCAAAATCCGTTGCGTAGTTTTAAAGATTTAAGCGTACAAAGGGACATAGGGAGGGACATAGGGACAGAGAAAGCGACTTTGTTTTATACTATGTAGTGATAAAATAGATAGATAGAAGAAGATATCACAACCGGAATGCATAGTGGTGTTACACACATTGCATTCCATCATCGTTATACACCACTGGTGTATAATGATGATGGACTGCATTTATGAATGCTACCCTAGTACAAAGACAGACTTAAAAATATTCATACAAATAAACAGCTCACGTAGGTAAGTCAATAGCTTCTTCACCCAAATGAAATAAAATATGCAACTCCCCGCTTGCTTTCCTACTAAATAACGAATGCATCCACGAACGCATTGCATCGCATTTGCGCTAACACTTTTTTTCGTCATCACCTTTCCTGCACGCAAAGTTTTTTTTACTAATTCTTGCCACTGCATTATTAAACATAATCATCGGTGTTAAGGTTACTTATTGAACGGTATGATTTGGTATGTAAATAAGGTTGAAGACTGTCAATTTTCGAAGTAACACCTGGCGAGGGTGAAGAGGGATCGTTTTGACGAACAATTTTCTGTTCACTGCGTGCTTGCTTCTGTACCGGTATTAGTTTATTGAAATATGCAGTAATGTATGTCAATGTTATGCTGTAATTCGTTACTGCTGTGGCGTGCGACAAGAATAGCCAGGGCGGGACATTGTTGTGTTTTTTGTAGAATAGTTAAAATTGACGTTTTTTTAGATACAGCAAAAAAGTTATTGGGAGGATGTTTGAATGGCTGCTGTGCGTGCATGTATGGGACACGGGGAGTGAAGTGAGTTTTTGAAAAATAATTTTGGTTGATGTATAATAAATAATTAAAATACATTTACAAGGTGCCGTTATAAAAGCCATGGTGATTTTTCGCCCTGCAGTTTTGTCACGGTATAAAGTAACTTTCATCTTGATCAAACTCTCTCTACCCTAACTCACTTATGTTTATTTAATTACTTAGTTATTATTTTTTTCGTTTCAATTGACCTACTCTTTTGTCGAAAAGGCATTACGACGAGACATAAATTTACTGTTGTGCCGGCCTATAAAGTGTTACCTTTTAATCAATCACATACAAACGGGTAATTTTTATTTTTATTTTGTAACATAGGTAAGTACAATTTTTACACTTAAATCTACTCGCCAAACTATTACGTTTGATGGCGATTTTAACCCCATAGGTAAGTACAATTTTTACACTTAAATCTACTCGCCAAACTATTACGTTTGATGGCGATTTTTCCATGCACCACCCCACCTCAAATCACTAAATCGATGATTGACATCTCTAAAATTAAATTGACCATTAAATACAATGTCCCTGTTTGTTCTTAATTAGGCGTATTTACTTACTAGCGAGCGTAGCGTATTTATTTTTTACTAATTGATGACAGATTTTCCTTCATAGTAGCTAACGTGTGATGTGTACTTGTGTACTGGTTACAATACTCGCTTAATGTGTGATATTGCATTACATACACATCTCTATTATTCTGAGTTCAAACGATGGTCCAAGAAAACAAGGTCTTACAATTAGATCACGTGACTGCCACGAGCCTACGTCATATCTACGTCATTTTGCCTATTCATCCTTGTCGAATGCGTGTAATAGATAGTATGGACAGCGCAAAATGACGTAGGCTTGTGTCAGTCACATGGTTTAATTGTAAGACCTTGTTTTCTTGGACCATAGTTCAAACTAACGATCTATGACTACAATACGCAGTGTAACAAAGTCGACAATATCGTAAAAACAGCGATCGCGGTCGACAATGCGTTGCGTTGCGCAACGGTAGAAAGTCAGGGTTTGACTGGTTTGACCAACTGTGGAAGCGTGTCTGCGAGTCACCAGTGCTTCCGGGGTCTACCCACGCCGCAAGGGACCTACTGACGTTACCGTGAACATGGTGGAAAAGAAAGTTCGACAGATTTGTGGGGTCATAGTCATATCATCATGATTGTTGATAGAGCACGGATGGTCAATCATTTACTGCTGGCTTCACTACATAGTATAAAACAAAGTAGCTTTCTCTGTCCCTATGTCCCTATCTATATCCCTATGTATGCTTAAATATTTTGCGGTTTTTTTAATAGATAGAGTGATTCAAGAGGAAGGTTTATATGTACAATACATGCATAATATACATAAGGATAACCCACAATAACCATTTTCCCATGCGGAGCCGGGGCGGGTCGCTAGTAATATACAATACCAAACAAATTATTCTTTATTGACACTTAAACAATAAAAGTACATGCAAAAGCATGCAAAGCTAGAACATAGATCCCTTATTTTTGGGCATACATACGCATAGAGCTAGCATTCAACAGCGACGAGTAAGCTGAGCACGCGCATTGCATTCTCTCCCTTAATGAATACGAACGGTATAAAGTGTTCAACTTAGCTTGCTCTTGACTGTAGGCACAGAATACCAAATAGTAGTCCCTACAGAAGATGCACTAGGCGACATAATTCAAATAAATAGCAAGCCTACCTCCGTTACAATAAAGTGCAATTTAGATCGCACGGCGCTAGCCGAAAAGACGATGTTGCTGCATCTCTTTCTCTCGCGTATCGCGCCACTCTACAAACACCTTTAGGGCTGTCGTCTTTGAGAAAATAAAACATCTGATTTAATAACCTATAAGGTAGGTACCTACCTTTTGCTCGAACAAAACAAATTCAAATAAACCAATGCTACTACTATTTAATGTTTGCATACGCTATATTTACTCGTCGGTAGATACTGTAGTTTGTGAAAATACGACATAATGTAGTACAATCAAGAGCACACTAAGCTCAACAATTTCAACTAGTTCAACCACAGAATACTAAATAATAGTACTAGTTATTATTTGTTTTGTTATCTCATCTTGACAAACCCCTCTTAGGGAATTCATAAATAACAGTAATTAAAAAAATAGTTTATTGCTAGTACCGCCAATAGCAGGCCTAGCTGAACACGCGCATCGCGTCTCTTTTCGTTAGGTAATTACGGACATTAGAACAACAACGATGCAAAGTCCGGAATAGTCAGCTTAGCGTGCTCTTGACTGTACAATAAGAATAATAGCCATCGAAACCAGTAATAAATAAGTTCCTACTTATAAACAAATAATAATAACTGAATTCTTTCATCCTTATTAATACCATTCGCTCAATGTATTAATAATAATTCCTCTCTTTATGGTCAAGTAAACACGCGGCCCGCGATTACGTGTCTATACCTAGCGGATGACCATCACCTATCCAAAAATGAATAGTGTGGATAGTTATATCTGTATTTGTTCTATTAATACATATATAACCTGGAATTAGTTCTGTTACATTCTCTCACTTATTCAACAGACATAAGAGCGACGTAAAGTCTAAAGTTCAGCTTAGCTTGCTCTTTAATGAACCTACATTAAAATACTTACCTACTTATATTTATCATGTACGTATTTACTTTCAATGTTCACCTACTAGGCGGTATTGCAGACTATTTAATGAAAAATATAACAATGGCTATACCTTTCATTGATCTTCGGAATTTAAAAAAAAAGACACGTCCGATCCAGTCTTTTTTCTTCTATTTTTGCACCCATATACACAGCAGCATCTGTCGCTTCGTCCAAAAACAGATTTTTTTGAAGTCATAATTTGAGCGATCGATCGGAGCGGCGGCGCGGCGGCGCGGCGGCGTAATAAAGACACGTCACGCGCGCGCGGCGAGTGTTCGCGGACTGATATAGCCCTGCCTTTTGCCGGCCCGGCCGGCATTTCGGCCGGTCATACCTATTCTTCAGAGTGAATCCCCCCTGCTGTAGGTTAGTAGGTTAGGTACTTATGTTCTAAAAATCTAACTTCTAATAGTCAACTCATGAGATGAGATAAAGTCTGTGTATAAAAGAACAAGAACTGATTTCCGATATCCGTAATCAATTTCGATCTATTCTAGCGAAACATCGACTTATGAAATGTAGTAATTTTTAAAACCATTAAATATTATTATTATAAACTCCAAACGTAGAAAAAAAACTGGTAAAGCACAGCAATAAAAAGACAAAAATCACTTATTTTTGCTAAAGAAATACAGAGATTCACCAAGAAAACCTGCGTATTACTACCTAGTAACCTACTATTATTTATTCTGTTGTATTACTGTGACAAGCAATAAATTATTTGAATTTTGAATTATTTATCTGTGAAACGAAAGCCAGCCTTAGTTTGATTAACCAAAACCTATTACTTATATTTGTCACCGTAAAATTGTGAATACCGTTAGATTACAATTTAACTCGCGTGATTATAAACTGTCGAAAGATTGTGAACTAAACGTACTGATTACAATTGAACGCATTAATTTTCGGTAGATTGTAATCTATCGAAATGAAACTGTTAAATCGCAATCTGTCGCGCGTTAAATTGTCAACTGTCCAAAGGCTGTTCCTGATTGGTCGGTCTTACAGCAGGCCGTTCTATGTCCATACAGTTGGAAATAAAACACAGGCGTCAGTTGAATAAAATTAATGCACTCTAAGAATTGTGACATCAAGTATTTATCTATTATTCAGTAGATAATCAGTAATTTTGACATCATATTATATTATGGTATATTTTTACTTACACTAACACATTTATCATTCAAACTTCTATTCTTCGATTAATCATGGATTCATTTTACTTCCACAATAATTTCATAGAAATTATTATAAAGCAGTAAGTTATTTTCAACACGAAATTCACTTAAACACAGATTGTTTACATTAGATAATAAACGAAAAAAGAAACAAATATGGCGGCGCAGAGCATATGACGATCAACCAATCAGCGCGCGAGATGCGTGCCATTTCACAATTTGACGGTTTAATTTCGATAGATTACAATCTATCGAAAAATAATCTGTTAAATTGTAATTAGTATGTTTGGTTCACAATTTTTCGATAGTTTACAATCTCGCGAGATAGATTGTAATCTAACGGTATTTATAAATCTTACGGTGACATATTCACTTCTGAGCTGACGTCATTAAGTGTATTTTTTAATCAGTGATGGATGAACCTACTTAGTAAAAAAATATTTTTTAAATTTTGGACCGTACCCCTAGAAGGGGCAACACGGTCAAATTACAGACGCCGTGAAACAACAATGATCGCTGCGCTGGCCAGTCACACAGTACAACATGAATTAATTTGACCCCCCTCGCCCCCTCGCCTCTCAGATCCCTTCACTGGGGTGTCACCCCTCCGCTACTGAGGAAACCATTTTGGGCCTGATGATGAATTACTCACTTCATACTAAAATTATTATGGTTTGAATCGCGGTAAATTTGCTGCGGCAGATTTGAATTTTGGCTTTAATTAGAATAAAATAGAATGTACTTGTGTGTTGAAGTATGCAAAATCTGGAATCTTCCCTACCCTCAATATTTGTTATAAGTATTATTTATAAAATGGAAGTCTTTAATTGGCTAATGTTTTGCTTGTTTTATCTGTTTTCTATGTTTGTGGAATGTATGCTGTAGACTTCAGAATCACAATAAAATAAAAAAATAAAAAAAATAAAAATACTTTATTGCACACCAGGAATAACAAAAAAATAGTCTACAACGGTAACAGTGTACAAATAGAAGAATAGAATTTAGTTTTTTAATAATAATTATTATTAAAAACCAAAGATCACGTATTAAACAAGAAATTCAATAATAATTATAAAAAACTAAATGAAAATGAAATATACTTTGTTGCACACAAACATAAACATAGCTAGACAAAGACAATTTTGTACAATTCCCGGCCTTATTACGTGGATGGCAATTTCTTCCAGAAAAATATTCCTGCTCCTCGATGCCTTATCTATCGCCCTGCAAAGTTTATCGCGATCCGTTCAGCTTTTTACATGTGAAAGCGTTACAGACAAACAGAATCACCAGAATCCGTTCAGCTTTTTACATGTGATCCGTATCACTCACCAGAAAGAATCCGTTCAGCTTTTTACATGTGAAAGCGTTACAGACAAACAGAATCAGAATTTAAATATTAGTGACGATTCGCTTTATAGCTCTCTCTACTTTGTCCAGTCACATAATAAAAGGACGTGTTGTAACAAACGCGCCTAATTCCCCCTACAGTACATGCATGCATGCATATTGCATGTATTCATCAATATTAGAGGGTGCACAGACGTCAATTAAAAGGGACCGGTCGATACCTCTCAGCAATTAGGGTTGCCATTTTGGAATTATGAAGTCCTTTTAAAAGGACAGGCGGCGTTTATGATTGAATCAAAAAGTTTTAATTTTTTTGTACATGTCTTCGTTCAGTTATAAAAGCAAGCAGAATTGAAAAACAAATTACACGCCCTGAATGTGATTTCTGTTTACAGAAAATTACATTTTTTATTTTACGAAAATAGAGATCTTAGCTTTGACGCGATTGTCTGGCTGGATAAAAAAAAACTAAAATACAGTAAAGGATAATCTCGAGTATGCAGTTGATTGCTAGTATTTATGGCCTAAATACCATTCGATTTGTTATATTATTATTAGGTAACCTACTACCTGTGTGTCTGTAACTCTCAAATGCTTAAAAGCCCCGTCTTACCGCATTCCTCGAAGACAGGCCCCGAAATTAGTCATCAGGCTTCCACAGAATACAAAAATGCCATAGCTCTGGATCCGAGCCCGGCTCAGGGCGTTACCGTCACCCGTTAATCTGATCTGAACACAAGTAAACATTCGCCGTCTCACCCCAACGCAGCCGGCTGACCGCCGTGCGAGAGGGATGGCGGATAAGGACCAGAATCAATACCACATGACAGGCCGTGTTTTATTTTGCAGGAGACATCTTGCGTCTGTATGCGAGTGGACGATTCGTAGGGATGGGGCGGGTGGGATGTAATAGCACAGAATACCAAATAGTAGTCCGTAATAGGTTGGAGTAGCTGGTATTTGCTCTTGTTGTAGTGATCGTTGATGAAATCACACTAATTGATGCTTGTAGTATAGATAGAAGAAGTTCATCTTCTCTGTTATTTACAAACAGTCCATGCCTATCCAATTTTAAATATGTTTTAGTTAAGTTTAAGTTGCTATTAATTATTAAATCATTTTTTCTATATTGTTTGTTCAGGTCGAAATTTATATCATAGCATAGTGCATTATTCATTAATAAAGAATTATTGAAAATTAAATTAAAATGTCGTAACGCTTCTTTCATTGTTTTTTTTAGAATTAACTTAACTTTATTCTAATTTAAAACAATTTGAATAATTTCTATTGTTTTTTAGGTACTGAACTGGGGTCAAGACTTATATTGTCTAGAAGAACACAAACACAATGTTGCATTTTTCTATTGGTAAATCTGTCATAGAAATAAAATTTGTTCTGCAGATCCTTTACATGTAACACTTTTTGCACGCTTAGAATACGCATCTGAAATACTTATCAAAGGGCGTACGCACTACGCGTACTAGTTACGAAATAGCGGAACGTCTCACCCCTAAAGTTGCTCTACCCGGCTTTGAAGTCACAGCTATAAACAGTTTAAGGCGCAGGTTATGCGTATAGGATAGACTGTCTCGTATTGGTCGCTAGTACAGGCGATACTGGCATGCTACCAAACTGGATTACATAAGTACCACTTACACTGCGATATGAGGCAGGTATTTAATTGAACCTTAGTCCCAGTCAAGTAATTGTGATAATTGTAAGAATCAGACTTCTCTAATGTGTTGAAATCAGCAGACTATAAAGCAATATGTGAATGTGGAAAACTTGGGCCTGTTATGTTATAATATAACACAAATTACCATATGAGTTTAAATCAATATAGGTTACGAAGTATGATAAAAATATAAAGGTGTGCTGTAGAGACTTGTTGGAAACGTAATGTAATGAACTAATGAATATCAAATTGTTGCAAATCTCAACATTGTAGACCTGTAGAAAGAATGTTTGTTCGAGGCTTTCGCGTAAAAATCCGTAAATACATATTATACAAAATAAATCACATTTAGTTGAATCTAAAGAAATATAACAGGTATCTATAGTTATAGTATAGAATAGAAGAATAAAGCATACAAAGAAAACAATAAAATATAAATAAAATTAAAATATAATGCTTGTTGTCAGTGTGTAATACTTGCTACGTATTATATACTAGTCAGTTTAATTTATGATTCCATTCGTAGAACTATTCATAAATCAAATACTATCTCATTATGTCATTAGACAATTAACTAAAGTTAATAAAATTATTCTAATTTTGATTTTGTCGTATCAAAAAGAAAATTTTATTATTATTCATTCTCTATTAGTTTAATTTAAAAAACATTTAGAGCATTTGTTTGTGCTATATGTCTATTTTGTCTTATTAGGTACTTAATATGTGAGTCGTGTCACAAAATCGACGTATCAAGCTTTACAAATGTAACAGCCCCAGAAGAGGCCTGTTATCCATCCGTCTGTGTATAAAGCTACCTTTCTTTTTACCTGTCTACTCTTCGGTGTTAATAAAACTAACAAAAAGATATTTTTTAACAGAAATATAACACTTATTGTTTTATTTAATTAAACACCCTTTAAATCACCTCTGAAAGGCACCCCTAAGCACGAAATAAGTAGAATCACCCCGAGACAATGGACCGACCCTTTGCCTCTTTGTTTGTCCTTCTTTGTCGTTCGCATACAAAAAGCTAACTAGTTGTCCCTTTTTAGCGGTACTCGTAAATCTAGTTTTGTCCCGCGTCACTAACGATTTGATTGGGAGACGTTTAATTTTCATGCTTGCCCAGATTGAAGAAATCTGAATTACATCGTAAATAGCTGTTTTAAACCTAAATCTATGTAGGTATTTATTGTATTTTATTTGACGTTTATATCTTTATATGTTTGTATGCATGTACTTTAAAAAGCACATACTAAATAGAACTCCAAAAATATATACCTAGTAATCATAAATTAGAACGGGCATATTTGCTTGTGGCTTTATTTAGTACACGGGGTTCCAAGTTAGAAACATTTCCACATAATATATAATATAGATTTTTTTAGTCTTTATTAAATTCTTTACAATATAGAGGATACTATACTTTATACAGCAACGTGCAGCAACTGTTAGAGGTTATTATTACACAAAACGTTATTTGATGTGGTCTTCCTCCCTCGCCCCTCGATGGGTGACGTAGGGTAGATGCTAAGTCGTCGGTGTGAACAATAACAATCACGCTGTCGGCAAAGCAATCGCCATTTTGCCGACTATGGCCTGAGGGGAGTTGGTAACGGACTGCCCTCGACTATTACACTTTTTAGATTTAAAAATACATAAAATACAATTAAAATATTCTTCATATTGACATCAGAAATAATTAAGAAGTATTATTACTTATAGGTACAGAAGTCAGCACATGCGATGAGACATTCTTACTGCGAAATTCGCAATACGGGCGCTCTTAAGGTCAACATGTCCAGCCGCATATGCTGGCAACTGTACTATGTTCTCTTTCTTATTTAACCAAGTTTACGATCGCAGCCCAAGTATGTTTTCCTAATTATTATGTTTTTTTCTTTTTTTCTTTCTTTGACCTTTCTTCCCCGTTCCATTTTGAATAAAATTTCTTATCTTATCTAGCCTACACTGTACCACAATTATTTCTAATTTGTAAAAATATTTTGAAAAGATGCGAGTTCTGTACAGAACACAGCCATATAAAAAGTTCTTATAATTATGTTCCTCCCAAAAGAGCCAGAAAAACACAATCCAACAAGAATCCAACGTAAAGTTTCTGAAACAAAACTGAACTAAACAAAATTATGTATCTACTCTTTCACGTGTATAATTTTATAGAAGTAATGCTCTGAACTCTCCTAAAAATTACATTTCCTAACCACAGAATACCAAATAGACTAACTAAGTGATATGATAATAATAGTGGTGGCGGGCGGTAATATAAAAAAAATCTTTTTTTTTTTCATTATTGCCTCCCTCAGAACATTTAATGACGTCATTATAAGAAGCTAAAAAGCTTTGGTCAAACCAGGACCGGCTCTATCCTAAAGTTAAATATTTTTTTTTGAACTCAGTACTAATATTTTTTTTCTATTGTTACAGATCTCGGATGCAAAGGATGCTAACAGATAGTGCCAGTGATATAGTGAAGTGAAGTGGCCTGTGTTTGTGTAGTGACGTAGCAAGCGTAGTGACGAAGCGAGTGTAGTGCGTAGTGAGTGTAGCGACGCGGTCACGATGGCGGCGAGCGAACATTTGGACCCTGGCTTCTGAATGAAAACTAGCACTGAAGGTAAGCATATGGTTAAAGACAACTAATCCGTTATTCTTCGGAATATACTCTTTCCCATATAATCAAATTAAATCTTAATTGAAGAAGCGTTTTTACTCCAACCGCCTTATTACGAAGAAATCGAAAAGGATTAGCGCAATAATGACTTTAGTTTTGGAAGTATCGCTAGTCAAAGCCCGTCTGTCCGTTTTTAAGAACAATAAGGGCCCAATTCTGCCTAAAATTAAATTGTCCATTTCCCGTGCCTTTTTATTTTACGATCCTAAACAATAATGTGAGAAGGACGTATATAGAATTTAAAGTTTGGATTAAAACGAGATAACAGGAATAAGCAGTAAAGACAAAAACAGGAGATTGGCCTTAAGCCTCATTTGCGGCGAGGCAAAAACACACAACAATGTCGCATGCATGCTACATAATTGTGGAATGCGAAATCTTGAGGTATGCTACAAATAGAAAATATTTGCGGCATGCGACAGACTACTTTACGTCAAGGCGACATCCTGGCTACGTCATTTTCAAAGTACAGTAAGCAGCACATGCGGCTGGGCATGTTGACCTTGAAAGCGCCGTTATTACGTACCAGTAGAAGCGAGTTTCGTAGTGCGAGTGTCCAGCCGCAAGTGCTGCTTACTGTACATATCTTGCTATTTTGTTTATTCATTTGTAAATGAGGCTCCGGTCAATGAGCGACGTCGAAACCTTTTAAAATGTCCCACCCACTTGACATCACTAAACAAACTAGTGATATCCATCGAGGTAGAATTATTTTTTCGCGTAATATCTGATTCATAGCATACCATAGCCTGAACACCGTCCGTCAATGGTCAGAAGGGTGAACGACCTGCCTTTGTCTCATCTGTCTAACTAGGCCCAGCACACACGGCGCAACGCAACTGCAACGTAACTGCAACGAAACCCTTTTGAAATTATTAGTTTGAAACTCGTTTCAATCGATTTCCACACACGCAGCAACCTCACGGCTCACAATCAGTTCGGTTTTCTCAGAGAATAGAAGTCTGCATTGTATATCAATGGTGAATTTTGTAATTATCGTACCTAATGTTAATCGTATCAATAAATAAATAGATAACTCACCTGTCATTTTCATTGTTTTTCCAATTTCTGCCCATGCTTTATCAGTCTCAGTTCTCCGAGAGTAGCTAGGTAATGTGTTATTATATAAACAAGGATATTTTTCTACTTCTAACACAAATTCAATGCTTTGATTATCATCGTCAGCCATTTTGTTGATGAAAAAGGCGCGAAATCCGAAGAAACGCAAACACGAGTTTCCTGCACGCCGGTTTCAATGCAACTGGTTTGTAACGCGTTTCCAACCAGTTTCATACAGGTTGCGTCGTGTGCAGTCTCTCAAAGGAGTCTATGGCTGAAACTCAAAAGTAACTAGAAGTCGCAGTTTCGTTGCAAATGCGTTGCGCCGTGTGTGCTGGGCCTTAGCTTAGCGTGCTCACGCGCCGCCATCAAGCCAGTTTAGCAATGTTTGAAGACGTTCGATATTTGAATCGCGATAAGATCTGCGCTGATTGGTTGCGGTCGCTGACGTCAAAAAATGATTTGTGAAATCTTACTTTGAATAAACACTATTTGACTTTGACTTTGGTCTTTGAATTTATTTGTAATGGCGCTTGATTGTGATTTCGTGATAGTTTTTGCTGTGTAATCTATTAGAAAGTTCGTTTTTGGGTCTATTTAATGATAATAATTATAAATAGTGTCGAATAAATAGTGTAGTGCCGTTCTCAGAAATATTCCCACACTAAGAATGTTACTTTCTGTTTGTGCCCAACCAGGACGAGTCAGTAAGATTTGTAGAGTCGGTCGGGTCGTTAGGTACCTAACCGGAAAATACCAACCCGGTCCACCACATCTAGCCAGCTTGAACAACAAATTTCGTTGGGAATATTCCTGGGAACGGAAATTTCCCGAGAACAGTGGGAATATTCCAGGGAGCGGCACATAACTAGGTCTATTTCGTTAACAGCCCATAGTAGGTATAATGTCCATTCTCAGGGTGACCAGGAATTGGTCGACAGAAGACGTAAACATAGGATAGTAATATTCTAATGCCGGTATCACACGGCGTCTTCCTTAGTTGCCTTTCTTCACTGTATTACTTCCGATGTTCCGAGTTCGAATCCCGGCGGGCACTCGTCGAACAAATATCACTTTATGAGACTTCCCTCAGTTTGGTTAGGGCATTGCAGGCTGAATCACCTGATTGTCCGAAAAGAAAGATGATTCCGTGCTTCGGAAGGCACGTAAAGCCGTTGGCCCGGCTACTATCTGCGGATGTAGTCGTTATAGGAACCATGTCGGAAGCCTAAGGCGGTTCTATTATTCCGACACCAGGTTAACCTCGAAATACTCGAGTATATTGGTCCATGTTTTTAGTAATACAGTTCCTTGCTTTATCGTGTGGGCACAGAATACCAAATGGTGTGGGTTTCGAGGTTAACCTGGCTAAAAATAAGGGTGACACCTCCCCCCCTTGTTCCCCTATTGTCAGCTGTACGAAGAGTGGGGGAGGGGGTTTCCTTATTGCATTATCCTGTAGCCTTGGTCTTTACCTGCATTCACATTGGCATTGGCATTGGTATTGGTGAAGATGGTCATAAATACTCGTATTCTAGTCGCGCCTGCATTCACATTGGCATTGGCATTGGTATTGGTGAAGATGGCCATCAATACTCGTATTCTAGTCGCGATGATGACCACAAACGTGAGGGAACAATTTATTTTACAAATATTCTTTATGGCTTCCCGCCGCGGCTCCGCCCGCGTTTATAGTTTTTTCCGTGGGAATAAGGAATTTTTCCCTATCCCTACTTCCCTATTATTATTATAAATGTGAAATGTGTCTGTCTGTTTGTTACGCTTTAACGCCAAAACCACTGACCAAATTTTCATGAAACTTGGTAGAGAGATAGAGTAGACGTAGGCTATCTTTAACCTCGGGAAAATTCCTCATTCCCACGGAAAAAGCTGTTTAGCGCGGGCGGGCCGCGGGGCATACATCTAGCCATGAAGGTCGTTTTCAGTAAAAAATACAATGTTTTTAAAGGCGACTCACCCGGACTTACTCGTAAAAACGAAAATAAAATCCTAAATTAAATCACGACGTAAAATTTCACCTCGACCTTGAGCTGACGTCAGCAGTTCATTGACCTAGTGACGTCATGTGGCGTCAGTGGGTCGATGACCTCGTTTCTCGGTATCTAGGGCATGTTTTGAATCTGGTAGGTAGGTGAGGGTACATATACCTACCGGACTAAGGAATTGTTTTGTAAGAGGAGGAGTTGGGGATTCTGATTCTGAATTTGGAACGTGTATTTTTTGTAACTAATATGATTTTAAACGGGATATTTACCGTGGTGGTATTTGTTTTGTATTAGTGCCACGGTAAATATCCCGTTATAAATCATAATACATAGTTATGAAAATAACCACGGAAGCTTTAAAAAGTATAGGTTTTTTTGTCACTTATTTACAATACAAATTATTTATTAAATTGACATTTGACATCAAAACATAAAACACAAAAAATTACAATATATACAAACAAATTTGAATTAACAGACAGCCTTATTGTGGAGACAGAGATCTCTACCAGTCAACTCTTGTTTGATAAAAGCGTCTGATCCTGGATCCTGAAATGCATTGCGGGTTGATGGCATGAAAAAACTAGTAGTCTAGTACATTTAAGTACTATTAGTAGGTTTAGATTTAAAGATAAATTAAAATTATTCACATAAATGACGGTGAAGGAAAACATCGTGAGGAATCCTTCACACACCTGTGAAGTAATGCAAAGGTTGTGTGTGAAGTTGACCAACCTGCACTGGGCCAGCGTGGTCGACTAAGGCCTATTTACCCTGATTCTTAGGGTGGCTCGGGCCCCTCGGTGGGGATATTATGAGCTGTTATGTGTTAACGAACTTAAAAGACTCGGACGTTTGCATGGGTAGATTTCACTGTCGTTCACAGTGCCTAATTAGTGAAATACGAGTATTATGTACTTAAGTAAAGTAGTCTTTTATAGTGTTGAAAACTAAAAATACTATCCAAAGTAATCAACAAAATTACACTCCTCCAGTACTTTAAAGAACTACTTACTTACTTTACGTAATACAATACATCACTACATAGTATAAAATAAAGTCGCTTTCTCCGTCCCTATGTCCCTATGTCCCTATGTCCCTATGTCCCTCCCTTTGTACGCTTAAATCTTTAAAACTACGCAACGGATTTTGATGCGGTTTTTTTTAATAGATAGAGTGATTCAAGAGGAAGGTTTATATGTATAATACATGCATAATATACTGAAGGATAACCCACAATAACCATTTTCCCGTGCGGAGCCGGGGCGGGTCGCTAGTCTAGAATAAATAATAATACGTAATGCGTAGTTCTTTTTAGGTTGTCTGGTAGAGATTGCTACCTTAGCAATAAGGCCGTCTGTTGACTCAAATTTGTTTATGTACTGTATTATGTGCTACGAAGCACAGGGTCGCGGGTTCGAATCCCGCCCAGGGCAAACATTCGTGTGATGATCACTTGTGTTTGCCTTGTGTCTGGATGTTGTATATTTATATATGTATGTATATCAGCTGTCTGACACCCATAGTACAGGCTCTGCCTAGTTTAGGGTCAGATGGCCGTGTGTGAGATGTCCTACATATTTATTTATATTTATTTATGTGTTTTCTGTTTTGGTGTCAATAAAGAATATTTGTATTGTATTGTACTATTTGTACTTTTTCATATATTTTCTGAGGATACGTTTTTTTTATTTATATGTAGTCCGAACTCGTTTATAGTTTGATTAACGCATAGCGTATCATTCTAAAACTATTTTAAATTGCGTCGCCGTCCTTACCAAAATTTTATTAATTTATCAAAGAAAAAAAGCATTTTGCAAACTTGTCTGTCTATCTTAACCTATGTCTATCTTTAGATGCCCTGTCCTTTATAAAGGTCACGCGGTCGCGCCCTGTCGAGACGAGACGATTTCATAAGTTTTCTTTTCAATATAAAGGACTAGACTTAATAGACATAATTTTTTTACGCTTTCTATTTCTTAAAAATAGAAAAGCCATTTAATCGAGCGATTTAAAAAAAAGTACTATGACAAGTCCATATATGTCCCCACAGAGGGACTTGAGTTTAGCTTGAAGCAGGGTGAATAGACCTTATATTCTTATAGCCTGATTTGTTATTGTCGGAATCATATCGACATATCGACGATAGATATCGACATAAATTAAGCTGAATTTGACAGCTGCGCTGCTTTTTTTAAATATCATTCATTCAAAATTAAAGTCATTCATCTCCCATCTTTTTCGAATCCCATATGAATAAATGAAAGATACCAACAACTTAAAGTTAGATATAGGGCACGTCATGTAAAAAGAACGCTGGAGAAAGTTGAGGGGGTACGAGTATGTAAATCGCCTATTGCGCGTTCGACTGCCAGGATTCTTTTTACGTGACGCGACCAGGAGCTCTATTTCTCAAACGTTCGTGTCGCTAAGATCGCTCTATTTCTACTGATTTACGCTCGTCTAACGAAAAACGGCATTTTTGGATCGTTCGATTGCAACGAGTGGTCACAAGCACTCGTTGCAGCAAGCGAGTGATAGATTAAACGCCAAGCAATAACGTCTATATTCCCACAATGACGTTCTGGCTCGATTGACATTCGGATCACACACACATAGACACCCCCGACATGAAAGAGACGCCCATACGATCGACACAGGAGTGTGAGCGAGAGCGAAAATCCGCAAAGTGGGAGCGACCATAGATTTACGTTCCGTTTTAGTTTCGGAAACTACCGGTTTTTGTTTTATCTGCGTAAAATGAACAAAACACCATATCGAAGGCGAGTGACTCAGAAATACGGAAAAACAGCGTCCTTCGACTTGGAAATCGACTATGACTTACGTCGCATACGCCTACGCTAAGTCATACGAACGTTTGAAAAATAGAGCTCCTGGAGCTCTACTTTTCAAACGTTCGTGTCGCTAAGATCGCTCGATTTCTACTGATTTACGCTCATCGAACGAAAAACGCATTTTTGGATCGTTCGATTGCAACGAGTGGTCACAAGCACTCGTTGCAGCAAACGAGTGATAGATTAAACGCCAGGCAATAACGTCTATATTCCAACAATGACATTCTCGCTCGATTGACATTAGGATCACACACACACAGACACCCCCGACATGAAAGAGACGCCTATACGATCGACACGGGCGTGGGAGCGAGAGCGACAATCCGCAAAGAGGAGCTACCATAGATTTACGTTCCGTTTTAGTGTCGGAAACTACCGGTTTTTGTTTTATCTGCGTAAAATGAAAAAAAACACCATATCGAAGACGAGTGACTCAGAAATACGGAAAAACAGCGTCCTTCGACTTGGAAGTCGACTGTGACTTATGTCGCATACGCCTACGCTAAGTCATACGAACGTTTGAGAAATAGAGCTCCTGTATTTTAACGGCCACGCCAGAATTGAGCCGAGATAAATAAACCATATGACCATGGTTCCTGTGTTGTGTTCCAGGCGTGGTATGGAGAAGGAGAATGGAGAAGGTGGCGACACTGCCGCCAAGCAACCTCCCGACGGACTGCTGGACGCCGCCGGACTCTTCGGAGGTAACTCTTCACTCAACTTTCACATATAACTGCTTCTGCATCCCACTGATGGACTAACGATTCAACTTGATACATGTCACTTTGAAAACAAACCTAATATTAATGCTAATAGTTAGTTATTATATATCACGAGTGCAGGCCTTATTACGACTCACGGAATAGGACTCACGGAAGACCAGCCAGCGCCGTAGTCAGTCGGACTGCGGCTTTAGCTGAGTGGGGCCCTTTTTGTGTGGGTGTCGCAACACAGGGAAATGTTTGCACGTTCTAGAGTGTAAATTTTATAATGAGCGAATGGAAGTCAACACTGCCCTTGGGGAAGCTAGGGGTAGCCACTTAGCCACCGACGCTCTCGAATTTACAAGTGTACAATTTGACATTTATTGCGTAGCCAGTTATTCTAAAGCCGCGATTAGACTACACAATTTTAAAGACACTTTTTCAGTTAGGT
This sequence comes from Teleiodes luculella, assembly GCA_948473455.1. Taxonomy (NCBI): domain Eukaryota; kingdom Metazoa; phylum Arthropoda; class Insecta; order Lepidoptera; family Gelechiidae; genus Teleiodes; species Teleiodes luculella. The sequence continues at coordinate 3,444,817 of OX419608.1, forward strand.
TCCTTAGTAAGGACAAGTGTAATTGCAGTTAGTGTCCTAATTATCGGAGCCTTACTGCAATTACACTTGTCCTTCTTTTCTTACTAAGGAACCTAACAGAAAAAGTGTCTTTAAAATTGTGTAGTCTAATCGCTGCTTAAAATGTAAACCGCTCATACTGGCACAAAGTATAACTAGTGCCATAATAAAAAAAAAAGTCTCAGTCACATGTTTAAAAGAAACGATCAACGGCGAACCGACCGCAAATTGAAGAGTTCTCGGTAAAATCTGTATTCCCTTGTTTTAGACCGACAAACGTCCCTGTACATATTTTTTTTATCCTGCACTGTCACTCAATACATGACTGAGGCACGGAGAGCCGTCAGGTATAGATACCGAGGACAGGGGTAGATAACATTTGGAATATATTTGTAAGTGATTTTGAATCTTTATTTCTCTGTAATATTCGTCATTGGCCTTTGTTGGAAGTACGACTGAAGATGGAGACATACTTGACAGGATCCAAAACCTTTGCCGAGATAGGACAGTATAATCTGTAACTTATTTTTACTATACGAAACTTGTCATAGCCAAAAACTAGGAGCGCATTTTGCCTATTGATTGTTACGTTAAGGTTAAATGCCCTATGTTTTTTGTTTATGTATAACATGTATGAGCTGTTAATGATGATAATGATGATAACATAAAAAGAGAAAACGAGTCTGTCGTATCGTAATGTAAATGATTTCTTCGTTTCACATTAGTTTTTTAGAGTCAAACTGGTTTAATGTTTATGGAAACATGATGATGGCATCATGTAGGTAACTTCGATGGGTGCCAAAAATAACATCCAAATACGTAGTCGCATTGGTGTTAAGTTAGATCCTCCCGTAGGCCCACTGTGCAACGCACGAAATGTTGTAAAACTCCGACATAGTGACATATTGACTTCACATAAGGGTCATATTGTTTTATAACTATGTCGCATTTTGACACTTCGAGTGTCTCGCCTCGTCTCTCTGTAGACTTACTACGTAAGAAGCGATAAGCTCGAGAAGTTGTCAAACGCGACATATTGACAGAACTACTATGGCTCTTATGCCACTATGTCGCGTTTGAAAGCTTCTCGAACTTGTCGTTTCTTTCGTTCGCAGTAAGGCTGGTATTTCACGGTAGTCAAAGACAGAAGACGTAAAGGGACGCAGTTGCAAGAGTTAGCGCGGTGTATTTGTATCTCATTTAGCGCTTAACTGCGTCCCTTTCGTCTTTTGTCGTCTGTCGCCAGTGAAATAGGTGCCTAAGAAAGAAAGAAAGAAAGAAAGAAAGAAAACAATTTATTTACCACACATTGCAACACATGAAACATATAGACTAAAATACAGGCAAACATACAGTGTGATAAAAAGGTTGCTTGACTCAGCATTTGCCGTGAGTATTTTCGAATATTCACGACACTGATTTTCAGCCAGCACCTAAGTGGTGCAGGTTACACGCTAGACTGTAAATACACTCCTTGACTATTAGCCTACTTAAGCCTACTTTCTGTTTCTTTAAGCAGTAATTAAAGGTTCCAAATGTGGTGTACCCCTGGTTAAGCACACTATACGCACATACGTCGCGGTCGCATGACAGTGCACCATATAAGTAAACTGGTAGACGGGCGCTGGGCAGCGAGGTCATTGCCTCCGCCATTCACAGCACATAATACTCGTACGTTTAGCACTCCTCACTCTGAGCCACTCATGTCTGCTATACTAGTGACTCTAAGCTGTACAAATCGTAGACCTCGCGAGTCAGATTAAATAACATAAAATAAAATAATCAACAACCTCTAATCAGCAACCTCTAACAACAATAATCATGCTTGTTCATAAATAAACAATAGAATACAATATATATGCAAATACTATCTATAAATCGAAGCGTATAAAACGCCACAAACAAAACCATTATACTTGATCCTTTCATTTCAACAACTAGAAAAGAGCTGATATTCCTCAAATGGCTGAAGATATTTTCTTAGATCATAGCTAAGAACATTCTCGATTGTGACACCTTGCAAACAAAAAAAACTAGTTTAAAATCGGCGCATCCGTTTAGGATCTACGATGCCACAGACAGAAGACGTGTGTGTTTGACACGTCAATCTTATTATAACACCCCTCTTTTTAGTCGAGGGTTAAAAAAAAGGTGATTTTAGTTAGGGATCTTCCTGTAAGCTCACTAAAACCACCTAAAAACCTTTGCCTAAAACTCTACTCACTTCGTTGATTAGGGGAACTTCGAAGATTTACATTTTGTGTTGACAAACTAATCCAAATTTTAGTTCTTGGTCTTTTTCATTCATATGGGAATCCAAAAGGATGGGAGATGAATGAATCTAATTTTGTATGAATGATATTTAAAATAAGAGCGCAGCAAATTCAGCGTAATTTTAAGTGGGATCACAGAATAAATAATAATACTAGTTGGGATGTTTCCGCATGCCTGTTAAACTAGTGCGAACTACGCGTAAAATTAATGTTTGTCGTCTCTACATTTAAGTTGACAATCACCTGTCCCTTTTCGTTTATAAGAACGTGAAAGGTACAAATGGTTTTTAAATTTAAGTTAGAGCGTAAAACGTAAAATCGAGTCCAATACTGTATAATTGTCATCGTCAGCATCATTTCACCATTCGGCCTGCAGACGTCTACTGTTGGATAAAGGCCTCCCCCGCCTCCCCCAAAGATCTCCACAACTATCGGTCCTGCGCTGCCCGCATCCAGCTACTTCTCACGATAATTTTCATACATCGATAAAATAAAATAAATTACTTTTTTGTATATTTTATGGCCTGGTTGCAAGACCTTTAGGCCAATAACTAAAATCAAAGAAAAAATAAAGTTTTCTTTTTATTGAAACTGAAAGTATGGCCAAAATAAGAAAAAGAAAAAAAAAAACTGAAAGTATGTTTGGACCATAGAGGTTTTGACGGTAGTACCCTTGGACGAATTACCATAGTTACAGTGTAACTATGTTACTAAGTCCATGGTAGTTATCCATAATGTTTTGTCGTTTATTGACACTTTATTGCAAAGAGAAAAAATAATTAATTACGGCAAAGAGATTTGAAGAGCCAGCTTCGCTTTAGCGAAGCTGGCTCTTCAAATCTCTTTGAATTACGGCTTTATTGACTTGTGTCAAGCGACCTCGTGCAAAGACCTCGTGGTCAACGCGTGGATGACGCGTGGTGATAATTAGAGGATTGGCCTGTAACCAATCCCCAGCAGCAGAGCATTAAAGACAAAACACACTTGTTAGAGTGATAATATAAAGCAAATTGTTTAATTTGTTTTAATATAATTTTACAACACTGAAAATAAAACAAGACACGAAAGTAGTAACAAAATACAATAGACACTCAGTCAATGTCAGTCAATATCATGATGAGATGACCGATGACAGCAAAGAGCTCTTTGCTTCAACACTCCTCCTTAATCTCATCATGCTAATGAACACTCATTCATTCACACAAACCCATTTCTCTCATACACCACACATGTTTACCCTTTGGTAAAGCTTTGGTTAGAGCATCTGCAACCATTCTCTCAGTTTCACGATACTCTAGTTTAATCACACCTGACTCAACAGCATTGCGAATGAAATGATACCTAGTATCAATATGTTTCGTTCGCTGGTGGTGCACAGGATTATTGGCAATAGCTATTGCTGACTGACTGTCTGAAAAGATAACAAGAGCCTTTTGCTCTTCTTTGCCAGACACTTCAGCAATAAAGCGTCGTAGAAATACAGCCTCTTTTGAAGCTTCTGAAAGCGAGACATATTCCGCTTCCGCTGTACTCAACGCCACTGTCCTCTGCTTAGTGCTTTGCCACGACACTGCTCCTCCTTGAATGAGAAACACGTATCCAGAATAAGACCTTCTGTCAATATCACCGGCAAAATCAGCATCAGCAAAACACTCCAAGTAGTTTTGGCGATTTGTTCTCGAATAACTCAATCCAAGAGTTTTAGTACCTTTTAAATACCTGAGAACCCGTTTAGCTGCAATCCAGTGCTGATCTTGATAACACTCATTGAATTGACTCAAGTGATTTACAACATGGGCTATATCTGGCCGAGTACACACCGCAAGGTACATTAGTGCTCCTATCAGAGATCGGTAAGGTACCTTCTCATCAGGCTTTCTCTCTGTCATAGGCTTCTCCAGCCTTTGACCAGTTACTGCCGGTGTTGCAACAGGTTTGCAGTTATCCATATTGAAGGACCTCAGTATTTTATCAATATATTTCTCTTGGTGCAACTTGATTCCTTCAGAGTTTTGTACAATATGGATACCAAGCATAAGTTCGGCCCTGCCTAAATCCTTCATCTCAAAACAAGACATTAAGTCACTCTTGACTTTGAGCATCTCTTGCTCATTATTCCAGAATATCAATAAATCATCGACGTATACTGCAATTATAATGATATTCCTGTTTTGTGATCGAGTGTAAACACACGGTTCGTTCTCTGACCGCTTGAATTTTAATCTCAATAAGTTAGAATGTAGTTTTAAATTCCATGCTCGTGGAGCTTGCTTCAATCCATAGAGAGATTTCTTTAATAAACAGACGTGATCCTCTTTGCCCTCCACTTCAAAGCCTGCGGGTTGTTTCATGTACACAGTCTCCGTTAAGTCTCCGTTGAGGAAGGCTGTCTTCACGTCCATTTGGTCAATTTTTAAATTTAACTTTGCTGCCAAGCCTATTAAGGCCCTCAACGAACTATGTCGAACAACAGGCGAAAACGTCTCAAAATAGTCAACGCCTCTGCGTTGGCTATACCCCCGTGCGACTAATCGAGCTTTATAGCGTGTCTTTCCTCCCGCCTCTTCTTTGATTCGAAAAATCCATTTCGAATCAACGACGTTACACGATCTAGGACGTTCGACAAGCATCCAAGTCTTATTTTTCTTTAAGGCATCAAGCTCCTCCTCAATTGCGACCTTCCATTTAGCTGAATCCTCTCTAGATAGAGCTTCCTTCACTGTTAGGGGATCTTGAGAAGTATGCACAGCTTGATAAGTCACATAATCTGGGTATTGCTTCCTTTTCCTCTCGCGAAGCGGATATCTCCTTTCCAGTGATTGACTACCTTCAGCATCTGACTCTCCTCTTTCATCAGATGTTTGCCACACGTCATCGTCAACAGCATTATCAAATACTTCATCTTCAACAGCTTCATTCTCTACCGTGACCTCTCCAGGCACATAACCAGAAGCATTTTGATTTTCCAGTGGTACACTCATGTCTGGAACTATCTCCTCAGAAGCTATTTGGATATCGTCGTCTGCTAACGGAATGACCATCCTGTTGGATGAGCTCCTGTTTCCATCAATGATAACCTTCTTCTCATCTTCTTTACTCTTAAATAGATGACTCTCAAAGAATATGACATCTCTACCCTTATGCACCTGTCTCGTTTTTGGATCAAGTAAGCGATAGCCTTTACTTTCCTCACAGTATCCAATATGAATGAGTTCCATACTCTTAGGATCCCATTTCCTGCGTTTCTGGTCTGGAATGTGAAGATAGGCCTTGCATCCGAATACTCTAAGATGGCTTAGGTCTTGCTTCTTTCCAGTCCAAGCCTCTTCAGGTGTCATATTCTTTACAGCAATAGTGGGTGATCTATTTTTGAGGTAGACAGCGGTGTTGACTGCCTCAGCCCACAATTTCTTGCTCATATTAGCTTCTCTAAGCATAGTTCTTGCCTTCTCGACAATTGTTCTGTTGGCTCTCTCTGCAACTCCGTTTTGCTCAGGTGTATACTCAATAGTTAGTTGCTGACTTATACCCCTGGCCTTACAGAATTCCTCCATCCGCCTATTGACATACTCCTTGCCATTGTCGGATCGAATTATTTTAATTTTGTGTCCAGTTTGTCGTTCGGCAAGCTTCGCGAACTCAACAAACTTCTCAAACACTTCACCTTTACTTCGTAAGAAGTACACGAAGGTTTTCCTCGTATAATCATCTATAAAGGTAAGGAAATAACGTAATCCTCCATACGATTCCTCTTCCATAGGCCCACACACATCTGTGTGCACTAATCCTAAAACCTCTGTAGCCCTGGTAGCACCAGTCTTTTTAAATGGCAACCTCGATTGTTTTCCAACAACACACGACTCGCACTCTAGCTGAAAAGTATTGTTCTGAAAACTTACCCCTTTTGCCATTTTGTTTTTCAGTAATGTAAGATTGCGTACCCCTAAGTGTCCAAGCCGCTTATGCCACAGTCTCATCTCATCTGAAGTAGTTGAAGCTAATGTCACTTCCTGTGAACAATATTTGACTTTATAGACACCATTTTGTACATTTCCTAGTAACGCAGGCTTACCCGTTACCTTACATTCATCAGCTTTAAAGATTTTAAAACCGGACTCATCAAACACAACAACAAGGCCTCTGCTCGCAATCGTGCTGACACTCAGTAGGTTTGCTGCTAACCTCGGTACATACAGTACACCACTCAAAGTAACCTCCTCATAGACTATGTTACCTACTGCCTCACCAAACACTGTATCCCCATTCGCACAGGTCACCTCAACATATTTATCTAACTTCTTAAAGTCCTTTAACCACTCCTTCCTGTTGGTCATATGGCTTGAGGCACCCGAGTCAAGAATCCATTCTCCGAAATTGGTCTTTGTAATTGCCAAAGCAATTGCCGTCATGGATTCTTTCTTGTCCTTCTTTGGATTCTTTGGACAATCCTTTGCCTTGTGAGGACCATCACATATGAAGCATTTTAAAGTACGAAACTTCTTCGTATTTCCTTGCTTCTTCTCTTTGTAGGTGAGAGCCTTCAGTGCACTACTGCTAGGCACCGCCTGGTGTACATCCTCCATTTGAAAGAGTTTGTTCTTGACATAGTCTGTAGTTACTTCTATGTTTGAGTTCTCTATGGCTAATTTCACCGATTGGAATTTCTCTGTGAGTCCTTGTAACATCAGTGCTGCGAGCAATTCATCGTCAACCTCCTTTCCGATGTCTCGTAATTGCTGTGCCACCTTCATTAACGACGTTACATACTCCCTTACTGTACTAAACTGTTCTAGCTTCAAACTCACAAGTTTGGACAACAGTTTACACCTATTGTTAAGACCTTTGTCTTCAAAGGCAGCCTTCAGGGCATCCCATGCCTGTTTTGCCGTCTTGGCTTCCCGTACGTGTACTCGACAATGTGGCATGACCATTAGACAGATCTTCGCTCTGGTTTTGTCGTCTCTCTTGCGACCTACCACATCGGTCACATCTGGTGTCGTATTCGTGTACTCCCAAAGGTCTTCGTGGATTAAGTACAGTTCCATCTGGAATTTCCAGTCACTGTAGTCAAGACTACCGTCAAGCTTCTCCATGACCGGCAATCCCGAACTACCTGAACTCACATAATTCCTTGAATTTGTGTTACTTTGGGGCTCCTGCGATCTCTCATTCGCTGCTGTGTTTTCAGCACGCCCATTTCCAGTATCCATTTCAGTTCAGTGTGCTAATGCGATGGGGTCCAGAACCAATTAGAGGATTGGCCTGTAACCAATCCCCAGCAGCAGAGCATTAAAGACAAAACACACTTGTTAGAGTGATAATATAAAGCAAATTGTTTAATTTGTTTTAATATAATTTTACAACACTGAAAATAAAACAAGACACGAAAGTAGTAACAAAATACAATAGACACTCAGTCAATGTCAGTCAATATCATGATGAGATGACCGATGACAGCAAAGAGCTCTTTGCTTCAACAGTGATTTAATTATTTTTTTTCTTTGGCGTGGTGGCTTCAGTCCAAAGAGTTTTGAAGAGCCAGCTTCGCTTTAGAGCTGGCTCTTCAAAACTCTTTGCTTCAGTCAAAGACTTGGTCAATGATAAGATAAACCTTCAGTCAATAAATCAAGTCAATAATTCACTAAAATAATATTGAAATCCTAGGGATACACAAAGTATAGTTAACAAAAAGGGAAAAAGAAATAATTTGTGATACTTTCCCCAGTTTGAGCGTCGTCGAATAAAGGTACTTATGAATTCGAAACTCGGAAACACATTGGTAAGTCTTGGGCTTGAATCCTGATTGATTTGATTGAGGACTAGCTGTCCGCCCGTGGCTACGCCCGCCTTAACTGTTTTTCCCGTGGGAACGTGGCATTTTCCCGCGATAAAAGGTTTCCTATGTTACTCAGGCAGGGTGAATGTAGCTTTCTAATGGTGAAAGAATTTTTGAAATCGGTTCAGTAGCTTTTTTTTAGTTTATTATTACAAACATACACACACACACACACACACACACACACACACACACACAAAAATACAAATCTTTCCTCTTTATAATATTAGTATGACAGACCCATGGTCCAAGAAAACAAGGTCTAACAAGAAGATCACGTGACTACCACAAGCCGTCATTTTTACGTCATGCGTGCGAATGCGTGTAATAGATTGATGAACAGCGCAAAATGACGTAGGCTTGTGTCAGTCACGTGGTCTTCTTGTTACACCTTGTTTTCTTAGACCATGGACAGACCATAACTATAAAACCACTAGCTTTCCGCCCCGCGGCTCCGCCCACGTTAATTTTTCCTGAATTTTCTTTGCTATAAACCTCACGGAGCCCGAGACCTTTCCAACGAATGCAAAACCGTGGAAATCGGTTCGTGCGTTCTGGAGTTATAGCGTCAGGAAGGAAAACCCGACTTATTTTTATATAGTAGATAAAAAAATATATTGTACGTAGGTGAGTAGATAAAGTTTGTGCTAATGGTCGTATTGTGTGTTTTCCAGCGTACTGGGGCCGCGATGGGTCCGGCGGCGGCGCGGCTGCGCAGGCGCAGGCGGCTGCCCAGGCGCAGGCCGCGCTGTTCGGCTTCGGGGGCGGGCGGTACCCCCCGCCCGGCGCCATGGGCTCGCAGGCCGGCGGGATGATGCATCCGGCTGCCAGTTAGTATCGTACACTACCTGTATTATTGTTGCCAGAAATACTAAGCTGTTTATTTTTCTGGTCAGGTTTTATATTTGTTTTGGAGGGGGTGCTACCCCCCACCTAAGGGATTGCATTTGCATGAATACTATTTTAAACTTTATAAAATAAGACAGAGCAGCAGGTATGCTTTATTATTACTCTTCTGTTCTGTTCTGTATTTCAGTATTATAGGTGTCAGTAAATAATATTGACGGCCCCGTAGCCTAATCGGTAGTACTGCCTACGAAGCACAGGGTCGCGGGTTCGAAACCCGCCCAAGGCAAACATTCGTGTGATGTTCGTGGGTGTTTGCCTTGTGTCTGGTGTGTACAGGCTTTACCCATAGTACAGGCTTTGCCTAGTTTGGGGACAGATGGCTGTGTGTAAGATGTCTCCACAGATTTGTTTTTGTTTATATTGTACTAGTGACCCGCCCCGGCTCCGCACGGGAAAATGGTTATTGTGAGGTATCCTTAAGTATATTATGCATACGTTTTATACATTATAAACCTTCCTCTTGAATCACTCTATGTATTAAAAAAAACAGCATCAAAATCCGTTGCGTAGTTTTAAAGATTTAAGCATACATAGGGACATAGGGACAGAGAAAGCGACTTTGTTTTATCCTTCACGATGTTTTTCCCTTCACGATGTTTTTCAATATCAACGCGCTAGGCCGTGGTCCGAGGCTCCCTTGAGCCGCCCCTAGACGCGTTGGTATATGATTTTTTTGGGGTAGAGAGAGTCTTCCGCTCCCCCGTAAGGCTGCTTTTCCACCAGAGCTGTGCGAGGTAGCTAAGCGGTGTGCGAGGAAAAAATCCACCAATAGAATCACTTCATTTTCCTAGCCTAGTGATTCTATTGGTGGATTTTTGCCTCGCACACCGCTTAGCTACCTCGCACAGCTCTGGTGGAAAAGCAGCCTAAGTCCGGTAAAGCTTGATTGGTCGTACCTTTTCGACACAAGCATAGGTCAATTAAAAAAATAAATTTTGTTTTATACTATGTAGTGATTATATGACGTCACAATCTGTTCCAGGCGCCGCATGGTGGTCAATGGCGTCCCACCTCGCAGCCCAAGATTATCTGGCGCGGCTACAGGCTTCAGGGCTTGGTCTTCCACCGATGTCCGACCCTTACGCGGCTCTCTCTGCGCTGTCATCGGCGTCGTTAAAGCAACCAGCCAGTAAGGGGAAACAGCCGAGTCGGAGCGAGAGGTACGACACGGCTGAAGATATTTCCTTTGATCATAGCTAAGAACACTCTCAATTGTGATACCTTGTAAACAAAAAAAAACTAGATCAAAATAGCGCGCATTCGTTTAGGAGCTACGATGCCACAGACACACACGTCAAAGCTTATAATCTTCAAATGGCTGAAGATATTTTCTTGGATCATAGCTAATAACACTCGATCGTGACACCTTGCAAACAAAAAAAACTAGATCAAAATAGCGCGCATACGTTTAGGAGCTAACAGACACACACGTCAGACTTATAAAGTTACCTCTTTATCTTGGGTGTTTTGTATTTGTATTGTGGTAGTTTGTTAAAGTGTGCGTTGGTTTCCAGCCGGCAGGGGCGGCCGCCCAGCTCGTCATCCAACTCCTCGAACAAGGAGAAGAGTCCTTCCACCAGCAGCGCCAACTCACACTCCAGCATGAGTGAGTACCACAACGATAACAGCCCATCAGCCCATGTATAGGTCTACCAGGATCTGATGGCAAAAAAAAAGTTTTAATAACACTAAATTAAAAAAATATATAACCCCCGACACAAAACCGTTACTTGATCCTTTCAACAACTAGAAAAGAGCTGATAATCTTCAAATGGCTGAAGATATTTTCTTGGATCCTAACAGTTATGATCCAAGAAAATTTACTAAGAACACTCTCGATTGTGACACCTTGCAAACAAAAAAAAACTACATCAAAATTGGCGCATCCGTTTAGGAGCTACGATGCCACAGACAGACAGACAGACAGACAGACAGATAGACACTCACGTCAAACTTATAACACCTCTCTTTTTCGTCAGGGGTTAAAAATAGCGATTTTCATATGGAAGCAAAAAAATTTCATCTGTCAACTAAAATTTCGAGGGATTGTTTTTGGTTTGGCTTCAAATTTCCTTTAAAAAGAGACCTTGCTAGCGTCAATTTTTTTTTCCCTTTTTGCCATCTGATTCTGGTAGACCTATATTACCGATACAAGAAAAAATTGCTCGGTCAAAGTTTTTTGAACGCTATAATATTTTTAAGAAAGAGAAAAGCTTATGCGAATACGTATAGCGCTATTTCACATTTAAAATTGACATTTTGGCAGACCATAGACAAGAGCAACTGTTCATCTGCTCTATGAGCAGGGCAAAAGTCATTCATCTTTAAGGGGGTCATGGGTCATAATACGATTTTCAACCATGCAGAAGCAGCTCTGCTATAAAACTGCCCTGATTTAGGATGGTTTCTTAAAAGTTCATGGTAACCCTTCAGTTGTCTTAAGAAAGGTAATATAGGTAATTGGTTTTAAGTCCTTATAGACCGGAGGGGTAATTACTTGTACATGCTTCGATGGTTCGTTTTTTAACGTAACATAGACGCGAACGTAACATAACACGACTTACATAAGTGTTCTTTCACTGCCCTGGGTCTGCTGTAAGATATTTCTTTAGAAATAAGCAGACCTGTTGTGTCGTTTCTCTACATGTAATTCTCCTTTGTATGTATATGTGTACAATAAATTGTTAAATAGATAAATAGAACAGTCCGTAGGTAGGTAAGTACCGGCCCCTCACCGAAAAAGCAAGCATATGTTTGTAGATTTAGGATAGATTATTTCCTTGGTCTTAGCATAAAAATGTTTTCACCTCAGGTTTTAATAAAAACGTGATGAAAAGAATTATGTTATGATTCCACTTGCAGGGTCATCATACAACTTCCCGAAGACATCTTCTCCATCAGCAATGCAGTCTTCTCTGTCTTCTCTGGCGTCGCTGAACAGCCTGGTCTCACACCAGAGCAAGCAGCCCGCGCCCTCTAACACCAATAGTACGTATCACACTCGGACACTCCATATAACCCATGCGTTTTGAACATACATAAATACTATCAGCAAAGTTCCCGCTAGCCCAGTTTAAAAATATTTCCCTTGCACGCGACGGTCTTCTCTAGCCCCGCCTTTTTGTCTGATTTACCAATTACGGATGATTGTTGAAGTATTTTTCTGAAGAAATGAAGACTCAAAAAAGAATATTTATAGTTGAGTATGTCAATATAGCTATTATGACGGCAAAAAAAACAGCAAGCGGGGCCTAGCATACTTTGTCTCGAGCCACTGCACACAATATTATCCCTTAAGGTGGGCTAGCGGCAACTTTGCTGATACTTAGTACATAAAGTCACGCCTCTTACCCGAAGGGGTAGGCAGAGACCACTTCTTTCCACTTGCTACGATCCAAACACACTTCTTTCGCTTCATCCACTTTCATTAATCTCCTCATGCATGCTCGTCGGTTCAAGGTGCATCCACACCGGCCGGCCGGCACCGCATCGTATCGAAACGGATTTTACAATTTTTAAACTAAATTAAACCTTGTATACAGTATTTAAAGTCTATATTACCAAGTCACGCACAGAAGCTTGACTGCGCGTGCGTGCGTGACGGGCGGACGTCGCCGTCGGCATGCCGCGACGCGCGGTCTCCTCCGTCCGCGGCGAACGCAGCCGGCGGCATGCGAACGAATCCGGCGGCATGCCGCGAGGGCCGCGACACGCGATCTGCTCCGTTGAATAGATACGTGCGCGAGCGAGACACCGCCGCCGCCGGCTCCGTTCGTGCGAAGCCGGTCGGAGACGTGCGGTGGCATGCCGCCGGACGCGACGGCATGTGGCCGCATGCGTTCGCATCCGGCCCTTGCGTTGCGATGCCGGCCGGCCGGTGTGGACGCACCATTAGAGTACTCTTGACCCGACCTTCTGTCAGAGCGTCCCAGATTTGATTTTGAAACGTTCATGGTCTTCCCCTTCCAACGCTTCCTTCCACTCTCGCCTTATAAATCTGTTTAGTCAATCTCTCTTGTGTTTTGAACACTTACGCCATTTTAAAAACGTACTGGATGACGTGATTTAACACCAAATTGGTAGCTTTTATGCGTATGTGAGGATCATCTGCTTACACGAGGAAGCATATCCGTATAAGCTTAAATAAACAACGTACCCCCCAGAGTAACCACACTTTGTTTTTCTGGCTACAAATTAAAATTAATTCCATGGAAATGCCGCAATATTTTTAGGTCGTTTTACATACAGCATTCTTTGCTAGACCAATCTAATTTTTATTGAATCCCCTTTGGAATTAACGTGCCTGAACGATGTTGTTCACAGGAAAACCATCTTCATCGTCTTCTAAGAGTAACGAACGAGATCTGGCGATGCTGAGAGGAGACCTCATGTTGGCACAAGCAGCATACGGCGCGCATCACGCGGCTGTCAGCAAGGGGAAGGTAAACCATTCACTCATTGAGCAGCGAGCGAGATCTGTGCTGAGAGGAGACCTCATGTTGGCACAAGCAGCATACGGCGCGCATCACGCGGCTGTCAGCAAGGGGAAGGTAAACCATTCACTCATTGAGCAGCGAGCGAGATCTGTGCTGAGAGGAGACCTCATGTTGGCACAAGCAGCATACGGCGCGCATCACGCGGCTGTCAGCAAGGGGAAGGTAAACCATTCACTCATTGAGCAGCGAGCGAGATCTGTGCTGAGAGGAGACCTCATGTTGGCACAAGCAGCATACGGCGCGCATCACGCGGCTGTCAGCAAGGGGAAGGTAAACCATTCACTCATTGAGCAGCGAGCGAGATCTGTGCTGAGAGGAGACCTCATGTTGGCACAAGCAGCATACGGCGCGCATCACGCGGCTGTCAGCAAGGGGAAGGTAAACCATTCACTCATTGAGCAGCGAGCGAGATCTGTGCTGAGAGGAGACCTCATGTTGGCACAAGCAGCATACGGCGCGCATCACGCGGCTGTCAGCAAGGGGAAGGTAAACCATTCACTCATTGAGCAGCGAGCGAGATCTGTGCTGAGAGGAGACCTCATGTTGGCACAAGCAGCATACGGCGCGCATCACGCGGCTGTCAGCAAGGGGAAGGTAAACCATTCACTCATTGAGCAGCGAGCGAGATCTGTGCTGAGAGGAGACCTCATGTTGGCACAAGCAGCATACGGCGCGCATCACGCGGCTGTCAGCAAGGGGAAGGTAAACCATTCACTCATTGAGCAGCGAGCGAGATCTGTGCTGAGAGGAGACCTCATGTTGGCACAAGCAGCATACGGCGCGCATCACGCGGCTGTCAGCAAGGGGAAGGTAAACCATTCACTCATTGAGCAGCGAGCGAGATCTGTGCTGAGAGGAGACCTCATGTTGGCACAAGCAGCATACGGCGCGCATCACGCGGCTGTCAGCAAGGGGAAGGTAAACCATTCACTCATTGAGCAGCGAGCGAGATCTGTGCTGAGAGGAGACCTCATGTTGGCACAAGCAGCATACGGCGCGCATCACGCGGCTGTCAGCAAGGGGAAGGTAAACCATTCACTCATTGAGCAACGAGCTAAACTAGAGATAAACTCACCTTTTTTCGCTGCATCGACTTATCAAGCTTCACCGGACTTGCGGGGAGCGGATGGCTCTACCCCTAAAGTAGTCATGTACCAACGCGCCTAGGGGCGGGGAGAGGGAGACTCGAACCTAGGCCTAGCGCGTTGATACGGAAAACCTGAGGGGCTCTGCTATATTGAACTAGGTATAATGAATAAACCCTGCTGTGTGGTTTTCGGCGTGGAATAGTATCAACCCAACCCTTGGGTCAACAACTGCGAACCCCAAGCCACCTACCAACTGTTATAAACTGTAGTAAGTAATATGTATGCTGTGTGTGAATAGATAGAACATGAATGTTGTAAGTAAACATGGATGTTTATTTTCAGAATATGAACGCGCTGTATCCGTTCGGCCTGGGCGGGACTGACAAGGACCGCCATGGCGGGATCGACTCCCTCACAGGCCTGCCGCACAACCTCCTTAGGTAACTGACACAGTGACATTATCAGCCATACACACAAACACACAGCCAAAACACATTAGTGTTCTTGTGATAAGGATGTTGCCATCGAAATGATCTTGGTCGATAATACTGTGGCGTGCATGCGTCCTACATGCTCGCCGCTTTCGTGCTGGCAGCCTTTTTAGCCATTTAAATATGAAAAGCAATAAATGATTCGAATTTGGCGGCTGCCACCACAGACGGCCGTAACGGTAGCTCCAGCTACGAGCTGGTCTTTGTATCATATCTACAAGAATAAACAATCTCCATATCAAACACCACTTTTCATTGACAAGGGCTGTTAGAACTTGGATAGCGCTCCCTTCGAGTGCTGCGAAAATATCGATACTCGATGATTGAAATTAGTCGACATTTGTGTATTGTTCTATCTTCTACCTTCACTGCACTTGTTATATAACATTAAATGAAAAATTTTAAAAGGCCCCTCCACAAAACCGTTTTTTGGTCCTTTCAACAACTAGAAAGGAGCTGATAATCTTCATATGGCTGAAGATATTTTCTTAGATCATAGCTAAGAAGACTCGATTGTGACACCTTGCAAACAAAAAAACTAGATCAAAATCGGCGCATCCGTTTAGGAGCTACGATGCGGACAGACAGACACACACGTCAAACTTGTAACACCCCTCTTTCGTCGCGGGTTAAACATATAAAAGTGAAGTTAATAAAATTATAATTTTAGAATTGTGTGTCAATCATACTAATATTATAAAGAGGAAAGATTTGTATTTTTGTGTGTATTTGTGTGTATGTTTGTAATGAATAAACTCAAAAACTATTACACCATTAGGAAGCTACATTCACCCTGAGTAACATCTAGGCTACTTTTTACCGCAGGAAAATGCCTTATTCCCACGTAAAAAACTGTTACCGCGAGCGGAACCTCGGCGGAAGTCTAGTAAAGAATATTTGTATTATATTGTTGTTCTCGGCCTATGGCGGCCTCGTAGCCTAGTTGGTAGTACGTCTGCCTACGAAGCACAAGGTCGCGGGTTCGAATCCCGCCCAGGGCAAACATTCGTGTGATGAGCACTTGTGTTTGCCTTGTGTCTGGATGTTGTATATTTATATATGTATGTATATCAGCTCCCTGCCACGCATAGTACAGGCTCTGCCTAGTTTGGGGTCAGATGGCAGTGTGTGAGATGTCCCACATATTTATTTATTTATTGTATTGTACTCTTCCCCCAGTTCCCTGTACAGCGACCCAGCTTCAGTCCTCGGCGGCGTGCGGCTGCCCCCCGACACGGAGATCATAAAGTACACCAGCTCGCTGGGGGGCCCCAAGCCGGCGCCGGGGGGGTCCTCGCGCGGCCGCAAGAAGACCATCTCGCTAGACCCCCCGCACGTCTCCCTGCACCCCGCTAGGGATAAACCTCTGCCCAACAAGCGGCAGAAAGTGGTGAGTCACTAACAAACAAAAATAACTTTGTCAAAAAAACTTTATAAGTGTCTTAGATTCCCGCGAGTTCTTCTCCACAAAAGACAGCCAAATTGTGAACTCGCCTCGACGTCGAAAAACGATTTGTAAAATCTTACTTCAAATAAAGACTTTTTGAACATTGAACTTTGAAAATTACTTCCTAATTTATTAAGTCTTAATAGAATAATTTCACTCACTTAGTGTGTGGGTTTCGAGGTTAACCTACCTCACAAACCCTGGTGT
Organism: Teleiodes luculella; assembly: GCA_948473455.1. Taxonomy (NCBI): domain Eukaryota; kingdom Metazoa; phylum Arthropoda; class Insecta; order Lepidoptera; family Gelechiidae; genus Teleiodes; species Teleiodes luculella. The sequence goes on from OX419608.1 coordinate 3,461,582, forward strand.
CGAAAAACTTTTTAAGAGTCCTAATTTATAAAAAAAAAAAACAAAAAAAAAGCATTTATTGTCGCCAGCTAAATAGCAATCTCTGCAGCTGACTGTACAAGTCCGTCCTTAGGCACAGAAGAGAATAATAGTACTAAGCCGTACAGAAAGGACACTCACCCCCCCGCGCTAAAATGAGTTCCCCGCCCGATATAGCGCCCCACGCCCCGCACCCCACAGGCGCTGCGGGACTCTACCAGAGGTGTTCGGGAGTGTTTTACATAGCGCCTAGCGCCATTGACTTGTAGTTGATATTCAGTTGTTATACAAAAAGAAGTAGCTTGTCAAAACGCGTTTTCTGTATGGAGTGATCGACCAGTGCCAGGGGGGCTAATATTAATACTACAGTGTAATGTCATAACCGTTTGTACATTTGCAGGACGAGTACGGCGCGTCCCGTTCGTCGGTGGAAGTGATCCGGCTGCCCACCAAGCCGGACGGCCGGCCGGGCTCCACCCCGGTGGCCGGCACGCCGCCGCCCAACCTCTCCGACTACGCCGGTAACACATAACACACAACCCTACTGTCTATTCATTTCAAGGACGTTATATACAAACAGGACTGATAACTCTGATAATTTGCATTTACGGAAATGAACCATATAACAAAGTAGTAAAGTATATTTTCTGTTACACCTTACACAGAGGCTAATCCGAGCCGAGAGGGATAGTAACAACGGAGGCCTTGTGTCTCGTTCTTTCATCCTACCAGCCTAAAAAAATGTTTTCAATCATACATCTTGGTTCATAAAACTCAGTTCAAACGCTTGTATTTTAATATTATTTTATAAATTTTATGTCAGCGTATTATAAATAACTGTATTAATTTCATTGTATATATTTTCTTAAATAAAAAAGAAAAGAAAAAATGTTGTCTGCCTTACTTTTTATTTCTCATGGTAACCCTTTAAAGCGTCGTGTCATGGCGTCCGTCCATATACGCTTGTTGTTAGAAAGGGACACAAGGCCTTCCTGCTACATATCTCTGTCGGCTCGCTTTTCAGCTGCAAGTGCTCGGTCCAGTTTGTATATAACGTCCTTGATTAATTTAAAGTCCCTATAATGTACGTGCACCAATATGGCCGGGTTCGACCCCGGTGGCCGCAGGGCCGCAGTGGGACAGTCTGGGCTAAATAAGATAAGATAATTTAATTTAAAGTATATCCGTTTGGCAGGGTCGCCATATACGGACGGGCTAGGAGTCAGTGAATGAAAGACGTGGTTACAGTTCTGAAATCTATATTGAACTGTCTAACCATTAATAGCATACACAATATAGTAGGTATACATAATAGTGTATTAGGTATTAAGCTGGCACTACATTCTCGACAAAGCCTCGAGAGCCTAAATAAAAATAAAATAAAAATCATTTATTTCAGGCTTCAAATTACCCATATTACAAAATAAAAATACATACAAGATCATAAAATGCTGAAACATACCAAGCTATGATTTAAAAGGGATGCAGTTATGCGGTAGAATGAGATGCAAATACACCGCGTTCACTCTTGCGCATAACTGCGTCCCTTTCGGCTCTCGGGTTTTGTAGAGAATGTAGAACCGGCTTTCCAGTACAATATGACTGGTTTAAGAACGTGACCACAGAACATTTAAAAGAGGTTAGAATGGCGATAATGCGCCGTCCGTATGAAATCCGGTGTCGCCGATTCCACCCCACCTTTCACCTCCACTACATCTGTACTTCAATAAAGATGAAGTTTACGCACATATTTGCAATTTCAAATCTAGCCAATCATAGCGCCGCTCAATCACGCGATTTCAAATGGAAACGAATCATACGCATGCACGCATACCGATGTACATTTTTATAGCTATGTGTGAGTTAGACAGCGCGATCGCGTCTTTGCGTGGAGTATGAGCGTTTGCTCATAGTCTTGGCGCGCCGGCCCCGCCCACAGCGCCACCCTAACCTCTTTTAAATGTTCTGTGAACGTGACCGTACAGTTGTGAACTCAATCCGTTTGATTGGCAGGTATCTCTCGCGAGCTGCTTCAGACTATAGCGAGCCAGAGCGGCGTGAGCGTGGCGGCGCTAGAACGACAGCTAGCGGGCACTGCCAACGCCGCAGCGGGTATGTAACACATCCTTATTATGAATACCCTGAATCCCGCCAAAACCGTCAAAATTAAAGTCAAATTACTAAATTCATTATAGGTTTTTTTTAAAGAATAAAATAAGAATTTATTTACCACACATTGTAACACATGAAACATAAGCTGAAATAAAATACAGGCAAACATACGTGTAATAAAAAGGTTGCTGGGCTCAGCATTTATCGTGAGTACTCCAAACAAATATTCACGACGCTGATTTTCAGCCAGCACCTGAGTAGTGCAGGTTACACGCTAGACTATACTATAAATGACTTTGAATGCACTCCATAACAATTAACACAACTAGTACTATGCTGTGACATAATTACAGGTATTGGGCTCAATTCTGCGTGGCCGCTAAAATTAAGTTGTTATGTCTCTTTCACGTTCTTAAGAACAAAAAGGTACAGGTGATTGGCAACCTACATTTAGACACGTCAAACATCGATTTTACGCGTAATGTAGCAGGAATTTCAAAACATCCCGACTAAATTAAGCTGAATTTGACGGCTGCGCTGGTTATTTTAAGTATCATTTATTCAAAATTAAGTTCATTCATCTCCCCATCCTTTTCGATGAAAGAGACCAACGTTTTTTTTAACGTCGACTTCGTGTGTCGCGCATACAATTATAGACAGCAAAGCGAGTGAAACAAACGACGGGCGCGAATGATTGTATAAGTCAGTTTTGACGCTCAAAGGACGCCAGTGTGGGTGGTGTCTTAATATAATAATGCTAAAATTCAAAATTCAAAATGTGTTTATTCGTACAAATCATTTTTCGACGTCGAGGAGAGTTCACAATTTGGCTGTCTTCTGTGGAGAAGAACTCGCCGGAAGAAACTCCATAGGAGTTGCATCTTTTCAAAATATTTTTACATAATTATTATTTTATATCATTTGAATAATATAACAAAGAGTGCAAACGAAATATGCAATTAGAGGAAGGCAACCAGTCAAAGTAGAAAAACTAAGTTATATAACCAACAAAACAACCGGCAATCGACTAGAGCAGACCAGTCCCCCCAAGCAGCACCACGTTCACGGGTTTGACGTATGGGACAGCCATCGCCGGGCTCAACCATATTAGAGGGAACCCAACGACCCGGCCCACACGCCACCGCAAGTCAGGACACTTTAGTGAGCATGAATACTCAGTCAGCCAGATGTTGTCACGACAATCTAATTAATGGCTTCCCAATTGCATGTTATGAATATAATAATATGTGTTTGTTGTTGTAGCCGACCCGGGTTTGAACCTGAGCACCAAGCCGAGCAGTCGCGCGGAGGACGGCCCGCTAGACCTGGGCAAGGGCTCCGCTGACGAGGACGCGCCGCTCAACCTCTCACTCAAACCCAGCCCAAGTAACACACCCATCAACAATTAAGACACAGCATAAATAATAACTAAATAAATAAACAATTCAATAAAATATGCACAATAAATAATAATACCTAAAGTTAAAAATAACTAATAATACACTCACCCCCCCACCTTGGCACTCCCCCCCCGCCCGATATAGCGCCCCGCACCCCGCAGGCGCCGCGGGTCTGTGCTCGGGGGTGGAGGGGGTGTGCATACATAGCGCCTAGCGCCATTCACAAGTACTTGATATACAGTTGTTATTCAAAAAGAAGTAGCTTGTCAAAACGCGTTTTTTGTATGGAGTGATCGCCCAGTGCTTAATGCTTATACCCTCAATATAGAATCGAAAACGAATGCATTTTATATTGTTTTTCCTTACAAAGGGTTAAAACACAGAATAAATAATAGTACTGGTACAGAAGGCGCACTCTCTGATAGCAAACGTGCGAATTTAAATCTAGCTACCACAGCACTAACGCCACTAACGTTCAAATTAATTTGAACGCGTCGAACGTGACCCTGGCTATAATAGCCTACCGTTTGTCGCTGTGCTCTTATTAAAACAAATCATTGTGGAGATCCTTGGGGGAGGCCTTTGTCCGGAGGTCTTTCGGCTGAGATGATGACGATCTGTTTACAGCTTATTGTGGCCCCACCGAGGGGCTCGAGCCTACCCTGACATCAGGGTGAATAGGCCTTAGCCGACCATGCTGGCCCAATGCGGGTTAGTCAACTTCACACGCAACCTTTGCATTTCTTCGCAGTTGTGTGCAGGTTTCCTCACGACGTTTTCCTTCACCGTAAGAGCGTCGAATAAACGATATGAATTCGAAAATCGAAAACACATTGGTACGGGCCGAGGCTTGAACCTGTGAACTTCCGAATGGAAGTCAACAGCCTTAGCCCTAGTCAACAGCTCTAGATAATGATAATAATGGCAGGCCTCCGTCACTCCATGTACTTGCCCCATTCCCTAAACGTGTTAGTAGAGTGGCGCAATACGCGCGAGAGAGAGAGAGATGCAGCAACTTCGTCTTTTCGCCTAGCGCCGTGCGATCTGAATTGCACTTTATTATTACGGAGCTAGGGTTGCAATTTATATGAATTATGTCGCCTAATGCAGCTTCTGTAGGGACTACTATTTGGTATTCTGTGATAATAATAATTGTTGTTGTTTCCAGCGAGCAGTCAGGCGTCGGACGCGCTGTCGCGGCTGACATCTTTGAGCAGTTCCCTCAACGCTAACGACCGCACGTGTGAGTTCAATATTTAAAATCCACAGCAACTTTTATTGATATTTTCTGAAAGCTGAATTAAGAAAAAATGTTGCGATAGGTGGCACTAGTGCAGACTGAATTTAAAGAACAATAGAACCTGACCAAAGAAATAAGAAGCCTCGCCATATTGCGGAATATCAATGGAACTAATTTTATAATGGAAATTGTTGCCATAAACATAAAATGTACACGTGGAGCCACCAGAGCAGGTTTTTTGAAAATGAAAATGAAATATGTTTCGTCGAGTTTCGATTTTATTTCTTTGGTCTGGCTTTAAATCGAAATGAAACAAAGTTTATAAAAAAATACTAAATAAAATCTCGAAAAGGCCTTTCGTTAACGATAGCGTTAGAATCAATAGTATACACAAACCACAATCTAAAAATAATATATTAAAGCCCGACCAGAGAAATAAAAAGCCTCGCCATATTGCGGAATTTCAATAGAACTAGTATTTCATAAGTTCGCCATTTCATTATTTCATTTATGTGCAGTGCTATCTGTATTCATGGATGTAAGCAGGATAGTAATACAAGCTGTCTTCCTTTATTTATGATGTACAGTTCCATCCTTGTTGAATAACGATCCACGTTCGCTCAAATGAGAATTCAGAACTTTACTTACGTAGATAGTAAGTCTTTTTTGACCAACTTTGTATGGACTTTTGTCATTTGAAATACATATTTTTATTTCATGTCATTGTTTGCAGCCCGAAGGAAACCCGGCGCGAAGCCCCGTCGAGTGGCGCCCGAACTGAACTCTACCGCGGGGGAATCCCCCAGACCCAAGTCCAGCGGCAGCGAGGATAGCGAATGTAAGTGTTGCCATTTTAGGAATATACTTAAGTGTTGCCAATGGGATTGGGAAGTATTCAGTTGCAAATTAGAAAAAAAAAATTACGACACGGTTCAACAGATGGCACTAGTAAAGAGAGAAGTATAAATACCGAAGTATCACTTACTTATTATAAAACAAAGTCGCTTTCTCTGTCCCTATGTCCCCATCTATGTCCCTTTGTATGCTTAAATCTTTAAAACTACTCAACGGATTTTGATGCGGTTTTTTTAGTAGAAAGAGGGATTCAAGAGGAAGGTTTATATGTATAATACATACATAATATACTTGAGGATAACCTACAATAACCATTTTCCCGTGCGGAGCCGGGGCGGGTCGCTAGTTGGATTATAAAAAACTTTAAAATTAATCAAAAATAAAATAATAAGCTGTTGTTACATCATGAAAGCAATAAATAAATTTAATTATCAATTGCTGTGTGTTTTAGCTCTCGGGTGGCCGACGCGCGAAGGCCGGCCGCGCAACCTGGGCCGCGGCGTGAGCAAGCCCAAGAAGAACACAGTAGCCTCGCTGCTCGCCCAGTCCAGAGCCCTAGGCCTTCGCCCCGCGCTGGCGCAGCAGCTGCTGGCTGAGACCGACCTGGTGAGTCACAGTTTTACATTACATACTAGCATCTTGCTCACTTTTTATATACAGGTAATACAGGGTATTTGAGGCGCAGAAAACTAAGCTTCAGTTTAGAAAAACATGTTCAGTAAAACTTGCTCATAATACAGCTAAGTTACAAAAAGGTAGTATAGTTAGTCAATATATTAAGTATTTGATATTCATGTATAGTATAATCATCTAACAATAATACCCGTAAACCTTAAAAGAGGTAAAATGGTGGCTTGTAACGACTGGAGGAGTCTTTTCAGTAATTTTATTAGCGCACAATATTTTAAGGGAGGAACCTAACCATAAAACTGAATAACTCTCCCCAAGGAACATACCTTCAAATATCAATTCAACTTTTCATACAAATTTGTGTCACGCGACCGACTACTTTGTATAGTAGAGCTTAGATCTTTGCCGCCTTTTATTGTTGTGGACTGTAATTCTTGTTATTACTAAAAAAATTTTTTGCTTTAGATTGACATTATTACCTCCTTGTTATCCCGCTGTTTTTTTCATATTGCCATCCCTTTCCCACTCCACCTTATCAAGAAAGAAGAACGCGCTCTTGACCAATGAAGGAATAAATAATGCCAATCTAATGAACATTGGTCTTAATTCTGCCGTGGCCGCTAAAATTTCTAAATTTAAGTTGTTATGTCTCTTTCACGGTCTTAAGAACGAAAAGGGACAGGTGATTGCCAACCTATATTTAGACACGTCAAACATCGATTTTACGCGTAATTTAGCTGGCATTTAAAAACATCCCGACTAAATTAAGCTGAATTTGACAGCTGCGCTGCTTAATTTAAGTATCATTCATTCAAAATAAATTCATTCATCTCCCCATGCTTTTCGATTCCCATATGAATGAAAGAGACCAACAACATTAGAGATTTTAGCGGCCACGGTAGAATTGAGCCCATTGACAGCTACAAAAACGCGGTAATATTTAAATGTAATAAACGGCTAAAACCACCCGTATATTGTCAACAGGAGAAGCTAAAAGCTCTTCTGGGCGAGACGGCGAGCACCGACAGCGAGTGTCCGTCCGACAGCTGTCCCTCTGACTCGGACGCGTCCGACTCCGGCCGGCGACCCACGGACGCGCAGCTACGACTGCCACTCGCGCTAGGTATCACACACACACACACACACACACACACCGACAGCTGTCCCTCTGACTCGGACGCGTCCGACTCCGGCCGGCGACCCACGGACGCGCAGCTACGACTGCCACTCGCGCTAGGTATCACACACACACACACACACACACACACACACCGACAGCTGTCCCTCTGACTCGGACGCGTCCGACTCCGGCCGGCGACCCACGGACGCGCAGCTACGACTGCCACTCGCGCTAGGTATCACACACACACACACACACACACCGACAGCTGTCCCTCTGACTCGGACGCGTCCGACTCCGGCCGGCGACCCACGGACGCGCAGCTACGACTGCCACTCGCGCTAGGTATCACACACACACACACACACACACACACACACACCGACAGCTGTCCCTCTGACTCGGACGCGTCCGACTCCGGCCGGCGACCCACGGACGCGCAGCTACGACTGCCACTCGCGCTAGGTATCACACACACACACACACACCGACAGCTGTCCCTCTGACTCGGACGCGTCCGACTCCGGCCGGCGACCCACGGACGCGCAGCTACGACTGCCACTCGCGCTAGGTATCATACACACACACACACACACCGACAGCTGTCCCTCTGACTCGGACGCGTCCGACTCCGGCCGGCGACCCACGGACGCGCAGCTACGACTGCCACTCGCGCTAGGTATCACACACACACACACACACCGACAGCTGTCCCTCTGACTCGGACGCGTCCGACTCCGGCCGGCGACCCACGGACGCGCAGCTACGACTGCCACTTGCGCTAGGTATCACACACACACACACACACAGAAAAAAGTATACTAAAAATTAATCACACTAATATTATAAAAGCGAATGTTTGTGAGTATGGAGTTTGTTACTTTTTTCGCAAAAACTACTGAATGGATTTTAATGAAACTTTACAGTAATCTAGCTATAAAATAAATAAAAAATTCAAATGTCAAAAATACGGCGCCGTGTCGTAACACGGTGCCGCGGACGGTAGCGCCAATTCTAGTAATAATAGGAGAATAATCCTATCGCGATCAATAGAATTATTCTCCTATTATTACTAGAAGTGGCACCCGCTGAGGTACACCGTCCGCGCCACCGTGTCACGGTATGGCGCCGTGCCGTGGCGCCGTGCCGTTGCACCGTGGCGGCGCCGCGCCGTAGAGATTGGGACGCGCTGTAAGGGTTTTGTGACGGGGGTTTTTAAATTTTCATTTGAATATAATTGATTGTTAGTGTTGTGTTGTTATTGTTCCTCTTCTTCAAAATTATTGTTAAGGAGAAATTGATTAAGAAACCCTACTATAAAATAACAGATTACTTAGAGGATAAACATCCATGGGAATAGTTGCTTGGGTGACAGGCTTTTTCAATCGTACTTTACAAAACATTGTTATTAGTAATTATTATCATAATAACTGTATAAATATGTTTAAAAGATGCAACGTCTGTGGAGTTTCTTCGGCGAGCTCTTCTCCACAGAAGACAGCCAAATTTTTGAACTCGCCAGAAAAGATAATTTAAATGACATAACTAAGTGATGTAACATCCAAAAGTTAAAAACTAAACTCTTTGAACTCCTCCTCCGTAGGGTGGAAGCGCGTGACGGTGATCCGCGGGCTGTCGCGCAGCTGCAGCATCAAGGGCGACGTGGCGTACGAGCCGCCCGCGCCGCACAAACACCGAGCCATCAAGTCGCACCAACAACTCAACGAGGTATGCATAAAGCCCGACCAAACAAATATGAAACCTCGCCATATTGCGGAATTTCAGAGGAACTAATTTTATAAGGGAAATTGTTGCCATAGTCGTAAATATATACACGTGGCGCCCCCAGAGCAGGTGTCATATTTCTTTGGTCAGGCTTTACATACATACTAGTTTTTTTGTTGATAGCACCACAGTAGACTCAGTACAGATCAACCAACTTATCTGTGAGCTGAAGGGCGGCGCTAGTAGCAATGTGAAATTGTCCAATCGCTTTTAGGTATTCATACTTGACGTCCCTATAGCGGAGCTAGTACCGCTTTTGACCACTTCACAGATAAGTTGGTGGCACTATACTATGCATGCCAAATAAGAATAGTACTGTCAAGTCGCCATCTTGCTCTGCAATTCGCGCGAACGTCATTTGTGATGTGTAAGGTGTGCAAAAAAAGCTAATAAAGAATTAAATCACTTTTAATAAAATAATTGATTAATTAAAATCACTCACGTATTTGGTGAAAAGTATGTTTTTCTAATAAGATTATTTTGATTAAGGTAGGGTATGCAAGTATGCATAAAAATTACGAAAATTCACATAATCTAGCAACACAGACGCGTCTATCGGTGTGACCAGTAGTAATAATATTATTATTTTGCTTATTGTTGCGTTATCTCTAAGATTTAATTTTATATTAAAATTATAAACAAATGTAATAATTTTATATGAATAATTATTAAATATTAAAATTATTACATTTGTTTGCAGACTGTACTAATTTGACATTTGGTGACATTTGTCTCGTGACGTTAGGTGCAAACGCGATCCTATTCTTATTTGGCACGCATAGTAACTTATCTCCGTACCAATTGGCCGCATCGGTTTGCCTAGTTTGGATCCCTCATGTCTGGGTCCTTTTAATTTTAATAGTTTAATTAAATCCATTTTGAACTAAAATTTTGTCGGTTTATAGATCTTTGTCGACCACGCTGGCCCAGTGTGGGTTGGTCAACTTCACACACAACCTTTGAATTACTTCGCAGGTGTGTGGAGGTTTCCTCACGATGTTTTCCTTCACCGTAAGAGCGTCGAATAACGTACATATGAATTCGAAAATCGAAAACACTTGGTACGCGCCGAGGTTCGAACCCGCGAACTTCCGAATGGAATTCAATGGCCTTAGCCACTTGGCCACCGACGATCCTAACAGCCAGAGTTAGTAAATAAATATAAATGTCTAAATTGCCATTGTACTATACGTTACATACAGATATATATATATATCGGCTCCAGACACACTTAGGCAGGTATTTCACTGGCGACAGCGACAAAAAACGAAAGGGACGCAGTTATGGGCAAGAGTGAGCGCGGTGTATTTGTATCTCATTCTAACGCATAACTGCGTCCCTTTCGTCTTTTGTCTTCGTCGCCAGTGAAATAGGTGCCTTACACCACACAGAGACACAACCTTCCCGCTCAACGGCTAACTCGAGACTGCCCTCTCTCTAGCTAGCCAGTAGCCCCACACCGCGTGTTGCGTGCGCAGGAGACGACAGATATTGGCTTCTCTTTCGCACATATACTACAGCCATGTTTTATTTGCAGTTTCTGGAAGCGAACCCCTGCGGTCCGTTGTCAGCTGACAACTTCAGCTGGAGCGGCCGCGTGATCCTCGGCGAGTACATACAGCCCTCGCCAGATGGCGCTGAGATCACTCTCACAGAGGCCGAGCTCACTAAGAGGTGAGTAGGGATTAGCCCAACGCTGGACTATCTCCATCTACATCGATTCTAATGAAAGATAGAAAACGCATTTATTCATTCTGCTGTGACCGGAACACATACTATGGTCTGTTTTTTATTAAGTTTTTTTTTTACTTTATACAACGTGTTAGTAGTACATATTTTATTGATAATGGTCTTTTGTGGATCAAAGAAGCATATTATTTATAGTTTTTTTTTTGTTTCATTAAGAATGTAGGGCCTGACAATAAAATAAAAAACATGCTTTGGAGGCGCAACACAAAATCTGTAATATGGTGTATTTTTCTTATTCGGGTATTTTTCTGGTCAGGCGTTAACTGAACGAATTTAGCCTTCTGCGATATAACATTGTATGTATATTGTTTATTTGTGTCCAGGCTAGAAGAAGCCCGAGCTTTAGCGGCGATAGCGGGCCGGCCCACGCCGCCGCCCGTCGACCGGAGGATAGAGATGGCGCGGCGACAACAGGCGGTGAGGGAGGCGCGGAGGGACAGCGCACGGTGCCGGGATCAGGTGAGAATAACACCATAATAATTTGACATGTGACACTACACTTCACAACGAGTGTTACACACGGCACTACATGTAACAACAATGTGACATATGACACTACACGTAACAACAAGTGTTACACACGGCACTACATGTAACAACTAGTGTAACATATGACACTACACTTCACAACAAGTGTTACACACAGCACTACACGTAAACGAGTGTAACACACGGCACTACATGTAACAACAAGTGTAACATATGACACTACACGTATCAACAAGTGTTTCACACATCACTACACGTAAACGAGTGTAACACACGGCACTAGACGTAACAACAATGTGGCATATGACACTACACGTAAACGAGTGTAACACACGGCACTACATGTAACAACAAGTGTAACATATGACACTACACGTATCAACAAGTGTTTCACACATCACTACACGTAAACGAGTGTAACACACGGCACTAGACGTAACAACAATGTGGCATATGACACTACACGTAAACGAGTGTAACACACGGCACTACATGTAACAACAATGTAACATATGACACTACACGTAACAACAAGTGTTTCACACATCACTACACGTAAACGAGTGTAACACACGGCACTACATGTAACAACAATGTGGCATATGACACTACACGTAACAACAAGTGTTACACACAGCACTACACGTAAACGAGTGTAACACACGGCACTAGATGTAACAACAATGTGACATATGACACTACACGTAACAACAAAATGGAATACATGACATTGCATAGCATTACACTTAACAAAAGTGTGACACATGACACTACAGGTCAACAAGTGTAAAAGATAATTCTACACGTAACAAATATAACACACGACACTACACGTAACAACAAGTGTAACACACGGCATTGCACGTAACAACAAGTGTTACACGGCACTACACGTAACAACAAAATGGAATACATGACATTGCATAGCATTACACTTAACAAAAGTGTGACACATGACACTACAGGTCAACAAGTGTAAAAGATAATTCTACACGTAACAAATATAACACACGACACTACACGTAACAACAAGTGTAACACACGGCATTGCACGTAAAAACAAGTGTTACACGGCACTACACGTAACAACAAATGTAGCACATGGCACTATACGTAACAAGTCATCAAATGTAACACACGGGACTACACGTAAGAACAAAGGTGACACACGGCACTACACGTAACAACAAAGGTAACACTACACTATTAAAAGTACATTCATAACAATGAATAAGTATAACGTAAGTCTCTATACATGTACTACACGAATAAAAATTAATAAAATCATCATCACCATTCTTGATAATAGATTGCAAATACATTTTTTATACCTAAACACTTTTCTAAAGGTGTGAGCTTATTAAAAATCCCTTACAGCTTACTAAAACTGCCCGCCCCATAAAAAGAGCGTGTCTTCATGTATGTTTGAATGTTTTTCCACAACTAAGGCAGGTATTTCACTGGCGACAGCGACAAAAAACAAAAGGGACGCAGTTATGCGCAAGAGCGAGCGCGGTGTATTTGTTACTCATTCTACCGCATAACTGCGTCTCTTTCGTCTTTTGTCTTCGTCGCCAGTGAAATAGGTGCCTAATTGTCGGTTGTTTGTCTCAGGCCCGTCTAGTCAGAGAGATAGAGAGGACTGAGAAGGCAGAGCTCGTCAAACGAGAGAAGGAAGCGAGGAGCCAACAGCTCTTAGAGGTTAGTTCGCTTTCAATTCTGTCACAATTACGATTTTACCAATTATATTATATTCATTTGCTTTTTTTGTCTTAGGCGGTCTATGCAAACAGTATAACGCTAAAAACAATATCATCTTACCAGCAAAGAGTTAAAAATATGTTGAACGCGTGTCTAAAAGTCTTTTCTCTCATAGAAGAGGAAAGATGAACGCGTGTTCAAAGTTTTTAGCTTTTTTGTGTTAAGACTGATTAAGATTATCATAGAATCTGGCAAACCGACTTAAATTCTTACAGAACTTTAATTTGATTTTTGTTTTAACCTTGGTAACTATTTTATTGAAAAATTTTTATACAGTATGAGATTCAGCCTTTTAATTAATCTAAGAATATTTTAGTTACCTATTTTGTTACATTTATTCTTCGATTTCAATGTGAATTTTTGTTTGAAAACGCTTATCTGAAATTTGGGTTCTATGTGACAGTAATTTGGGTATACATTCTATAATTTTTTTGCAGCTTCCAGTTTTTATCGAATCCCAAATTATTAAATAAATATAATTTAATTTTGGAATTTTGTTCGAGTAATTCTGATTATTATAAGACTAAAGTCAATTTAAATTGTTTTATAATCCTTACGTTGGTATTCTGTATAAACTGGGATAGATTTAATTTTTGTGCAAATGGATTACATGGGATTATTATTTACTTGTTTTATTTTTTATAAATGTGCTTGTGTATGTTTTTTTATTATCAATTTGATGCTTGGCAACATTGTGCTCACAACCGTAGTTTTTTTTATTTAAGAAGCAAAAAGGACCTTAGGACTTTTTTAAGAATGGTCTCTTTTTGCTTTTTCAGTAGTTTAGCGATGGAACTTAAGCTTTTTATTTGGTAGTTAGGCTGTGTGACTTATAGTATGGGTTGACTTGTAATGTGTTTACAAAGGTATGTAATTTTATATATCTATTTCTTTCTGTCATTGAGAGATGTCGTTCGTTAGAATGACTCAACAATAACTTGTTGTTTTTTTTTTATCGAACGATTTCTCAACGATAGTTGAAGTAGAGATTTGGAGAAGTGTGTTGGCTTAAAATTATGAATTGCTATCTTTATGAAAGTGTAATTATTTCATTTTTGAATATCACTTATGTGAAACAAATATGTTTCATTTATTTGGTCGATGAATTAAAAAACAAATATCTGCTACACTTTCTTTCAAATATGTAATTCATAATAATATTACACCATAGACATTGTAAACCGTTACAATAGACTTAAAAATATACCTATATAGTATATTATTATTTATTTATTTATCGAATCTGATCTTTGGGGCGACAGTTAACCTAACACCAAAAACCGACGACAATGTTGTCAAAATCCAATTGATAATAATAAAAGGCTTAATGCCAAATCGATCACTAACTGAACAAAAAACTTCAGCATATCAACAAGAACCGAACACAACTGACCATTGAACCGTTGCCGGCGGTTCCGAAAACGTTTGATAGCGCGTGGAAAATACCCGAAATTGTTATGGGACCAGCGACCAAAACCAGTAAAGATAGAACCATGCCTCCAATAAGCCTGTCCCTCATACCAGTGCCTGGACCAGACGGGTCAAAGCCAGATATCAAAACTATGAACTTCAATGAAACTTGGAAGGAAGAAGAATATAACGCGTTAGACAAAATGAAAGATTTCGCTGAAAAAGCTGCCTTCGATCTACCGAAAGGGTCTAGAGAAAAGTTTTTCGATTTCTCCATTTGTAAATCCGAGAAAAAAGTGAAAGATAAAGAAAATAATTTAGAAAAGCTGATCGAATCTTATTCGAGGATATCTGAGTTTATAAACGGCTGTGATTGGTCGAAACTGTCGGCCGACAAAAAAGCAGAAGACCCCAAGGCGTTGGAAAAGAAATATCTTGATGCCAAAAATGAATTTATGAGCAAAAATCTTATGTTACTCCCTAAAGAGACTCAGACGTCAGTCTTGAGAGAAGTGATAGACTTGAGTCATGATGACGATAATATACTATCAGATATAATGAGTAAGAGAATTAAACAAGGCACTTTTAGTGTGGGCAAAGACGGGGCGTTATCAATATCCGTCCATCCTTGCAAGGATAATGTGAACATGGTACGTCAAGATTTATATAGGTACCTGTCTAAAACACTAATTCTTCGGGCTATCTCTGTCTGACTAACATTCATCGTATAATATTCTAAGTATATGGGAATGTGGTGATTTATTTAAATAAAGTACCTACAATAAAATCTAATGTATAATGTAGAGAAGCCAGCACATACAGTTGGACACTTGCACTAAGAAACTCGCCCTTATCGCGGGCGCTCTCAAAGTAAACATGTCCAGCCGCATGTGCTGTCTACTGCACATACTAACGAAAGATGTATTCTCTATGGTTCTCTGTCATTAACTAACCTTTTTCTTTTAATAAATAAACTAAATGGCACTCATTATCATAGAAAAGCTTCTTTTATCATCCATCGCGCTTTGCATATTTGATGAGCTACTTATACAGGGTGCGAGTGGCGGCGTTTAGAAAATAATACAGTAATACCCCGCTTTACGCGAGAGATGCGTTCCATAGAAAATCGCGTATAACGGGGGGTCTGTCAAGCCTGTTTTAATAAAACATCAAATTCAGAATAAAATCGCTTTTATTAAAAAGTAATGACCATTTTACTTTGTAAATTACTATTTTTCTTATAATTTTTAACTTTAACACTATATTCAAGGTTTTACGTTCTTTTTTCTTTTCTGGGGGCATTTTTATTTTACACAAAACAAATAAAAAACGTAATATTATTTAAAGCTGGATGGTAGAAAAATATCATACGAGGTGGCGCGATCAGCCGCTCATAAGTAAATGACCAATCAAATATCAATTCGGTGACTAATCGCGCTATACGGGGTCGCGTAAAGCGGGGTTTTACTGTACTTACAAAATTTCGCGTTTATAAATTAGTAGGATAGAAGAAATTTTGACAAAACGTTAGACTCACTTCATCTTTTGCCTCATTTGTTAGGATGGCTGCTTCACAGATAGTATAACTTCCTATTACGGTTTAGTATTTTAGGTTAATCATTTAAAGTAAATTCGCGTTTTTCATAATAAAATTTATCATCTCCAAAACACATAGTGCTTCTTAGCGCCCGTTACGAGATGGCGCCACCTGTCTCAGTCTTGCAAGATATTTATTCTTAAAAATTCTATCCGTGTCACCACAAAAAAAGTTAAACATGCGTTGAGCTCGTGTCTTAATGAGATTTATCATACGAGATCTTTTAGACAAGCGTTTGGCGTGCATGTCAACTTTTTTGCGGTAGGACTGCACGGTAGGATGTTTGTACGTAGTTTTGTTTTACATATCTAACAAATGCACGATTATCACAATGTATTTGTCGCGCTTTGGCATAAACGCATTTTTTATTTAATAAATCTTATTTTCGATTTCTTTTGTTCCATGACCGCCTGTTATTATAATTTGCTGTACCGCTTTCGATGTTAAAAGGCTAAGAGAAGGCGACACGAGGAGCTGGAGAAGCAGAAGATGGAAGACCAGGCCAAGAGACAGCAGGTTTGTGTGGAAATTACCGGCCTACGGCCACAGAAGACTAACAACAGAAAGTTATTTCCATACCAACTGGCTGCATCGGTTTGATGGTGAGCGCGTCGTGTAGGCACGCGCCGTCACGCACACGCTTGCATTGAGCCCATACTGCCCCCCCCCCCTCTTATTCCCCCTTATTGTATGCTAGTGTGTGCGTGACAGCGCGTGCCTACACGGCGCGCGGCGCGGACTTCGAACCGACAGCGGCACATTTGTATGAAGGTAACTTACTGGTTTTACTGTGCTACGGCTGTGTGATTTCTTACAATAGAAGTATTTAAACAATGAGCCCGATTCTACATATTACGCTCTACTTAAATTTAAAAATCATATGGCCCTTTCGCGTTCTTAAATACGAAAAGGGACAGGTGATTGTCAACTTAAATTTATAGACGTGAAACGTCGACTTTTTACGCGTAGTTCGCACTAATTTAGCAGGCATTTAAAAACATCCCGACTAAATTAAGTTGAATTTGACAGCTGCGCTGCTTATTTTAATTATCATTCATTCAAAATTAAATTTATTCATCTCCCGTAAATGTGCGTAAATCAGTCATAAATGTTCAATATTATGAAGAAGGAAAAAAACTTATTATCAAAATCAGTCGCCTTATATTCTACCTAATTAGATTTTTTATACATTTCAGTAACAACACATAATTAAATTTCATTTAATATTGTAAAAGTCCTCAGTTTTATTTTATTTTAAGGGGCCTACAGGTGCTAAGTGGCGCCGCCACCCTTTAAAAAATAATAACTCGAAAATTAATCAATATTCCAAAAATCTATAACGGCGAGGATCGAGACGTTGTTCTGTAGGATATATAGAAGCCATTAACTTTATTTAATAAATCTCGCTAGTAGTTATAGATGGAAAATTTGCACATTGGCCGTTTTCCGCCTGCCTGTAGGCCCCTAATTCGCCAGATCTATTCAATATGTAACTTTTTTAACTATTTTATGTTTTTTCTTTCTTTTTGCTTCAGGAGAGAGAACTGAAAAGACAACAGGCTATTCTACTTAAAGAACAGGTAAGCAACTGCGTGTATAATATTGTTTGCGTGTGTTTTATTACGATAAAAAGTAAGCTTCAATCTAGCTCCATACCTTCATTTAAGTCTACCCATCCCTTTTGTTATCATTGGAAACAAAAATGACAGAAAATTAGTTAGTTTTAATATCATTTGAGAAAATTTTATGTTCGCATTAAGTGCTGTCTAGCCTGAAATTGTATAGAATAGAGGAAGCCTGTGTCCAGCAGTGGACGCCTTTACCATCATCTTTAATGTCATACTCAGTATAGCTATTGGCAAACAGCTTGAATACGATGTCACGTGGTATAACCACATTAGACTCAGAACAGTAAGTTATCTCCATACCAACTGGCCGCATCGGTTCGAATGTGAGCGCGCCGTTTAGGCACGCGCCGTCACGCACACGCTTGCATTGAGCCCATACTGCCGCCCCCTTATTCCCCCTTATTGTATGCTAGTGTGCGCGTGACAGCGCGTGCCTACACGGCGCGCGGCGTGGACGCACACATTCAAACCGACAGCGGCACGTTTGTATGAAGATAACTTACTGGTTTTACTGTGGTATAACTGCGCATTGTTAACCCCCAAGAGCAAAGGAGAGTTGGTTAGAAACCCACATGCTATAGAAGAAGAAGAAGAAGAAGTTGATACTTACTCTTTTCTTTAAAATTCGGAAAGGATAATAAACTTAAATGAAGGATTAGAGCTTAATAATTATCAAAACATATTATTATTTTTCATAAAAGTACTCTACAGATCGAAAAAAATAAAATAGAAATAAAATTAATAGAATAGAATAGAATATACTTTATTGCACACCAGTAATAATAAGAAATTCAGTATACAACAGTAAAAGTAGTAAGTAGTAGCAGTAGTAATTTGACGAGATACTTTTTTATAATGATTTTATTTTGCTTTTTAATTTTCAACGTGTCATCCATTGTTAAGCCATCCTTGAGCCATCAATTTTTTTCTCTTTGGCCATCCATACGATATTGACATAGATTTTAAAAATATCGAAATGCGATACCACGGTTTGGTAGCGAAAGAAAAATACTGTTATGAAAACTTAAATAATATGTATTTGAGAATACAGTGTGAATTTATGAATATTTATTTATTTAATATACTTTATTGTTGTTTATTTTATCATGTGTGTTTTATATTTATTTGTGTGTTTCTTTTTCAAAAATCGCCTGAAATTCGCGCTCTGGGTGCCACAGCAAAAATATATTACCGAGGTAAATATTATTATATGCTTCTTAATATTTGCCATCGTTTGCTTTGCTACATTACGCTTTAGAAATAATAAAAAAAAAGTATTTATCTATCACTAAAAATGCATAAAATTTTAATGTGCGTGTTAATAAATAAGTAACAGTTTTTTATGTAACTAAAAAAGGTAAACTATACCTTACCTAATACCTATGTTATAATTATAAACGTTAAAGTACCTCTGACTGTTTGTTCTGCTTTCACGCCTAATCAAAAACGAATGGATTGGAATAAAATTTGGAATAGAGATAATTTGTACCCTATATTAACACATTGACTAATTTTTATTGGGGTAAATTATTTCATTTTTATGGGAAATCTTAAAAACTCAACCAGATGGAGAAGATAAAAGCTAGTGAATGTATAAAAACTAACCATTATAAATGACTCAATCTGAAAATTTCGATGGATATTTTAGAAAAAATCTATTACCTTTTCTTTTTGCGACTAAGCTATATAATATAATATAATATAATCAAAATTACTACTCGACCAAAACAATTAGACACATGACAGGTATGCGGTTTGTACAATATTCGCCCTTATTCCCAGCACTAATCCCCGTAACCGGCCGTGACGCCATGTTTGAAATGTGTCTAATTGTTTTGGTCACGTAGTACGTTAGATTTTTTATTTTATCTAGGAGCGTGAAAGGAGAAGACAACATACCACATTCATCCGCCAATTGGACTCCAGAAGAAGGTGGGAGGAAAGGGAGAGAAGAAAACACCAGAACCTTCTAGACCGACTGCTGGCCAAGGAGAAGAAACTGCAGCTCAGGAGGAAAGAGATGGAGCTACTCTCTGAACTAAGGTAGGAAAGAGATGGAGCTACTCTCTGAACTAAGGTAGGAAAGAGATAGAGCTACTCTCTGAAATAAGGTAGGAAAGAGATGGTGCTGCTCTCTGAACTAAGGTAGGAAAGAGATGGAGCTACACGATTTACACGTTCTTAGTCTTTAGTAGAGTTCTTTAGTACAACTTGAAAGGCAAGTTCTTTAGTGCTTTAGTGCGCTGCGAGTGAACGTATACATTTCTTCCAGTAGAGTATAATTTCGACGCCACAACGAAGGCGCAACGACGTCTCGCATACGCCAAATGCTGTGTATGCCGAATGCCTAGCCTGTTTATTTTTGTATAAATTGTTTTTAACGTTCCACAAACAATATTGAACAAAATATTCAGGCACAAATTTATTATTCGACCAAAATTAAAACATAAATATTCTTCATTTCTTTCATTCTTATTATAAAGGTTCAAAAATAATATTCCGACCATTTGGTTTGAAGATACAAATAAACAGCCATCTTTTAAAAAACAAAAAACACGCACGCCGCCGCCGGCACTTGTGCACTCTCTTTTACTTTTAAGATTTTACTAAATTCCGTGTTTACACACAACAAGGGAAGAGTCGAGTGACGCGCCGGGGAAGCGCGGGCGCGGGAGGGGTATCACTTGAAACAAAAATAGAAAGCGATTCTATTTTGATTCAACTTGAAAGGCAAGTAGAACCGTACTAAAGCAAGTGACGTTTACACGTTTCTACTAAAGGACTATACTAA
Source organism: Teleiodes luculella (assembly GCA_948473455.1). Lineage (NCBI taxonomy): Eukaryota > Metazoa > Arthropoda > Insecta > Lepidoptera > Gelechiidae > Teleiodes > Teleiodes luculella. The sequence goes on from OX419608.1 coordinate 3,482,167, forward strand.
AGCACTTCGCTAAAGACTAAGAACGTGTAAATCGGCCTTAAGGTATTTAACTTAGATTGGGATTTAGCTACCCTCTAAACTTAGGTATTCAACTTTGATTGGGATATACACCGTGAAATTTAACTGGTTGTTTATCCGCAACATAGTGGTAGTACTCATGAAACTGAACAATTTATTCTAAGGAACATAGGTTGAAAGGCCGGCCGCGTGACAGAAGTTAAGAAGTTTTGCTCTGCCCAAGACCGGCTCTCGTCTCAAACAATGTACAAGTCTAAGCAGTGTGCATCGTGTGCATCTGGATTGAGGGCCCATTTTTTAAAAGTTTACAAAACGATTTGAGATTTACAGGGAATGTAATAAAGAATAGTAAAAATATGAAGCACAGGGTCACGAATTTCTTAAACATTAATTGAACTATGCCACTTTAGCCGAGCATCTGGATTGAGAGCCCAAGTTATTTAATCACCACAGTTTCAATTAATGTTTAAGAAATTCGTGACCCTGTGCTTCATGTTTTTACTATTCTTTATTACATTCCCTGTAAATCTCAAATCGTTTTGTAAACTTTTAAAAAATGGGCCCTCAATCCAGATGTACACGTCTAAGCAATGAAAAAGAGATCAAACAATCTAAAAGAGGCGATGCGATATCAGTTTGACTATCACTACATAGTATAGCTCAATTCACACCGGGACGGCAGCGACGCGGCGAGCACTTTCATCATCATCATCATCATCATCTCAGCCGAATGACGTCCACTGCTGGACAAAGGCCTCCCCCAAGGATCTCCACAATGATCGGTCCTGCGCTGCCCGCATCCAGCGGCTTCCCGCGACCCTCACCAGATCGTCGGTCCACCTCGTGGGGGGCCTGCCCACACTACGTCTTCCGGCGCGCGGTCGCCATTCAAGAACCCTTCTGCCCTAACGGCCGTGCCCAGCCCATTGCCACTTAAGCACTTGAGCACTTTCAGTGTGAAATAATTTTGCAGCTTGTCAAGCCTCCATCCGAGCTTGGCTGGCCGGATACAGCTGCTTCCACGACTCCTGTGAACAGATACACTTTATGCACGACAGTCGGAACGGGCGACTAGCCCTTATAACGCTTTACGTTACCTTCGCGCTGAACATATACCTATTACCCAATTTTACCAGGGATAGGTAAGGGACGTGAAGAAAAAACACCAGGATTATGGATTCCAAGGTCCTCAGGGCAAGGCAGGCGACTGGTTCAGGGTGCAGGGTGCAGCTACTATTGAGTTTCCGCGGCTCTCTTCTTTTCAGGCTATCTTGCTCCTTATTGCCTCTGCTTGAAGATACATTTTGCCGTGGCAAGATTTACCTTGAAGGATCGAGCATGACGTATGAGAGAGCCGCGTCTGAGCTGCCCGTTTGAGCGCGGGCTAGCGTTATTTTGTACTATGCGCACTGCCTTTCCCATTGAATATCTCATTTATTCATGTATTTACAATGTTTTACATATATTTTTTAGAAAGAACACAACTTTTATAATACAGAAAACATATTTTAAAACCATCAAGTTAATCAATTAATAAAATATAGTAAGATTAAGGCAAAATTTTACAAGAATTTACTTTATACATTTTAGCTAATTTCTTTATTTTACATTAAAAACAGGAATTTAATAGATTGCCTTATTTATTTCTAACATCCTAACTATTTAAAACTGTATTTAGAAAGATTCTGTGTCAGAAGTGTATCATACGTGAATATCAAATTTTATTTGTTTATTATGTAACTTATTTATATACCAATCTTAATAGTAATGTATATGGCGATAAACATCGCGGTTATACATGAGAATAAATGTGAGTAAAAACGATAACTATGTAAATAATTTGTGAAATAGAGAAAAACCAATAAGAATATTTGACCTTGGGTTCTAATATGAAACACAAAAACTTATGACTAATAATGCTTTGTAGCAATGAAATCTTATACCTATATACATGTTCTATGTAACTAAAGGAAGTAAATAATTAAAAACAACGAAAATAAAATACCTTTAATAGGTTTCCTTAAAATACAAATAGGAACATAAATGAAAACTTAATCTCATAAGAATTTACTCTAATAAGAAATTAGTATTTACATTATTATTTTCTCCATACATAATCAAAATCGAAGGAGTTGCGAATTCCGTTGGTCATGTCATTTTTCGAAGGAGTTTCGTTGCTGTCGTATATTTTAGATGTTGAATATTATTTTTGGAACATTATACATTTAATATTTTTCTTATGTAGCTGACAGCATTATATGATAGAAATAACAAAGCAAAACGATGTAAAATAAGTATTTAAAGGTGAAAAATGGCTTTAAAGTGCACGGCTCTTCTAAAAGGTAACGCTCGGTTACCCCCACTTGTGGCGCCGCCTGGTGGCGAAATTTGGCGTGAGCAGTTTGCTCATCTTATGCGAGCCATGTACTTGAGATAATCTTATCGGTTTTGCTTTGTTTGTCTATGTAATAGCGTTATATGCTTTCCTATATACAATATTATATCGTTCCTATAAGAATTACGGACATATTAGAATCCAATTGGACATTAGTGATGTCTTGTAAGAACGTATATTCCTATAGGAAGATTGCGAGCAAAGTATATAGGTTAACTTAGTCTATTACAGCATTTGTTTGTTAGAGGGCCGGGACGAGGCGGTGTAGGCGGGGGTTCACGGAGCGGTAAGGTTCACAATGTTGGTTCGCCGACAAATTTTAAACTTTATCCAAGTACTAAAAAGACTAGTATTGCTTGAAACCGCCGACGGATGCGCGGCGCCGCTGGTAGCCGCGCGACTCGTCGAAGCTTCAAGCGATACTAGTCTTTTTAATAATGTAAATAAAGTTTAAAATTATTTCACACTGAAAGTGCTCGCCGCGTCGCTACCGTCCCGGTGTGAATTGAGCCTAAAACAAAGTCGCTTTCTCTGTCCCTATGTCCCTATGTATGCTTAAATCTTTAAAACTACGCAACGGATTTTGATGCGGTTTTTTTTAAATAGATAGAGTGATTCAAGAGGAAGGTTTATATGTATAATACATGCATAATATACTTAAGGATAACCCACAATAACCATTTTCCGCGGAGCCGGGGCGGGTCGCTGTATCCTATATCGTGATTGTTGCCCCCAGACGGCCCCAAGAGGACTCATCTTTATCAGACCAGAAGCCCCTGCCAGCGCTGAGCCGCATCCCGGGGATGAAGCTGCCGGGGCAGGCCTTCGCGGACCTGCTGCAAGTCTACGAGTTCATACACAACTTTGGACAGACACTCGGCTTCGGTAAGTCGTGACACATTTAGAAAAGTCAAAAGTCTGGCCGTTAGTAGTATTTTTTCTATCTGTGACTATGGTCTGTTTCATATAAATCCGGACAAAAGTTAATTGACCTCTTTCTTTTCTTGAAAGTTATTAAAAACTAGCTTTCCGCCGCGGCTCAGCCCGCGTTAACAGTTTTTCCCGTGGGAATGAGGCATTTTTCCGCGTTAAAAGGTAGCCTATGTTACTCAGGGTGAACGTAGCTTTCTAATGGTGAAAGAATTTTTGAAATCGGTTCAGTAGTTTTTGAGTTTATTCATTACAAACATACACACACACAAAAATACAAATCTTTCCTCTATAATATTAGTATGATAATGTAACGCCAAAATGTCTGGCAAGGTCACACGCTCACCCCGCTTTCTACTACTACGGTATTCCAAATTACGTATTTTGCGTTAATTTCCTATAGTTTTATCGTATCGTTTGAAAAAAATGTGCGCATTGTATGCAGGCGTCAATGACCTGTAGTCCGGATTAACATAAAACAAACCATACAACGAACTTCAAGTTCGGTGAAGCTTGATTGGTCGTATCAATTCGACACAAGAGTATGACAACTCAAAAAAAAAACTACGTACTTACTGTTATAAATAGAGTTCATTCATGCCTTGTAAAAGCTTATTGCTGGTTGATACATAATTTTCGCATGTGAAATCTTAGATTACACTACAAATCCTACTAACATAATAACGCGAAAGTTAGTGAGGATGTATGGATGTTTGTTGTCACGCAACATTACTGGATGAATTTTAATTAAACTTTACAATAATATAGCTTATACATAGAATAACACGTAGGCTACTATTTTACCGCGGGAAATTTCCTCATTTCCACGGGAAAAACTGTTAAGCCGCGGGGCGGAATGTTAGTAGAATAGATTTTTACAATATTGCTTAAACTTTTACAAAGCAGTGGCCACTATATTGCCACCTTAATTTTAACCTTATACCCTTAACATAAAGTCGAAAACGAATGCATTTTATAAAGTTGTTTTGCCTTATAAAGAGTTAAGTAATGCATAATGATCAGGCCCTGATTAACCCTTAGGCTAATGCTGCAGCCTAAGGCGCGAGTATCGGAGGGGGAGCGGTAAAATCATGTCTTCGCATGCACTAATCTAGCATTATCACATCTACCCTACAAATTTCAACTAGGCCGAGACAAAACACTAAAACTAAATGTGCTTGAGAATCCCTGTTTTAATAATTTTTGAAATTATAATGGGTGTTTTTTTTAGAGGTATAGAACTTTAAATTGCAATAAAACAACGATGGATTATTCGATTGACATGAATTTTATATATCCGAAAGATAATCTTGTGGCATTACATTTTAAATATTATTTCTGGCATATGACCGCCACGGCTGGCTCGGATGTAGTCCAATCTGGAGGTCCAATTTTCGATGACTTTTCCAACATTTGTGGCCGTATATCGGCAATATAAATAAATAAATAAATAAAATAAAATATGTTTTATTGCTTTAACAATATTTTTCTTAATAATAGCATAGATTGGAGCCTCCAGGTAAGCAATAACACGGCGAATGTTATCTTCCAAATGGTCAAGCGTTTGTGGCTTATCCGCATAGACTAATGACTTTACATAGCCCCACAGAAAGTAGTCTAGCGGTGTTAAATCACAAGATCTTGGAGGCCAAAAAAATTCGCTTATAAAAATCGGGAACAACGGCAATCTCGTTTTGGGCCCGTTCGACGAATGTACGCCTTAATTGATGATCGTTTGGCTTAATTTCTTGCACGAGTTGGATTTTGTAAGCACGCAAACCAAGATCCTTCCGCAAAATCTTCCATAAAGTGGATGGACACAGATCCAATTCCTGTGCTCGATGGCGGATAGACTCATTCGGGTCTTCCTCAATGCTACGCTTTACAGCAGCAATAGCGTTTTCTGTACGTACCGTACGGCGTCTCTGGGGATGCGAGTTATCAATAAGAGTAAACGTGGTGCGAAAACGTTCCATGGTTAATCGAATTAACTGCTCTGATGGACGATTTTGTCGACGATAAAATGGACGTAGTGCGCGATACGTATTCCGCACAGAACCATTATTTTCGAAATAAAATTGCACTTCTTGCAAGCGTTGTTCAGGCGTGAGTCTATTCATGATGAATTGCCAAACCAAACTGAAAATAAATCACTTGACAGCTGTTAAATCGGTCGCCATCTTGAACAGTAATGCCAACTTAAAGTTCTATACCTCTAAAAAAAACACCCTATACATTGTGCTCGTCCTTATAATTAGCCTAGGGCGGTCTCTTGATCAGTCGCTGATTAATGATATTGTTGCAGATATGGAGTCGGTGCCAACTATAAACACCCTGCAGCAGGCGTTGCTTCCAGACTGCAGCGTGGAGGTGGAGGAGCAGCTGGTGCAGGTCCTCACGCAGCTGCTGGTCTGCGCCATCGGTACGTACCAGGTGGAAACTACCCCGCACTAAACTAGCCCTGGTATATACGAGGTCGAAACCGCCCCACACTAAACTAGCCCTGGTATATAATATGCAAAATGATGATGATGATGATGTAATATGCAAGATTTTGACGTGTATCGTTGTATTGCAGAGGACCCAGGCATCCCGCACCCGGGCAGGCACACCACTCTGCTGGGCCACGCGATCCGGATGGGAGACATCACGCCCGCCAACCTCAGCGAAGTGCTCCGGATATACCTATACGCCAACGCTACGGGGGAGGTCAAGGCGCTCACTGGTAAGAGACGGCAATAGCTGCTATCTCTCTCACACCAGAGGACCCAGGCATCCCGCACCCGGGCAGGCACACCACTCTGCTGGGCCACGCGATCCGGATGGGAGACATCACGCCCGCCAACCTCAGCGAAGTGCTCCGGATATACCTATACGCCAACGCTACGGGGGAGGTCAAGGCGCTCACTGGTAAGAGACGGCAATAGCTGCTATCTCTCTCACACCAGAGGACCCAGGCATCCCGCACCCGGGCAGGCACACCACTCTGCTGGGCCACGCGATCCGGATGGGAGACATCACGCCCGCCAACCTCAGCGAAGTGCTCCGGATATACCTATACGCCAACGCTACGGGGGAGGTCAAGGCGCTCACTGGTAAGAGACGGCAATAGCTGCTATCTCTCTCACACCAGAGGACCCAGGCATCCCGCACCCGGGCAGGCACACCACTCTGCTGGGCCACGCGATCCGGATGGGAGACATCACGCCCGCCAACCTCAGCGAAGTGCTCCGGATATACCTATACGCCAACGCTACGGGGGAGGTCAAGGCGCTCACTGGTAAGAGACGGCAATAGCTGCTATCTCTCTCACACCAGAGGACCCAGGCATCCCGCACCCGGGCAGGCACACCACTCTGCTGGGCCACGCGATCCGGATGGGAGACATCACGCCCGCCAACCTCAGCGAAGTGCTCCGGATATACCTATACGCCAACGCTACGGGGGAGGTCAAGGCGCTCACTGGTAAGAGACGGCAATAGCTGCTATCTCTCTCACACGACCACTAGATTTTACATTAAAAAAAAACTTGACTTTGACTAGATTGAATATGAAAATGAAAATGAAATATGTTTTATTCGAAGTAAGATTTTACAAATCACTTTTCGACGTCGAGGCGGGTTCACAATTCTCTTCTGTGAAGAAAAGAATATCAAATTAATTTCAACGAAGTACGACGATGGTACTATGCACAGAACATTTAAAAGAGGTTAGGGCGGCGCTGTGGGCGGGGCCGGCGCGCCAAGACTATGAGCAAACGCTCATACTCCACGCAAAGACGCGATCGCGCTGTCTAACTCACACATAGCTATAAAAATGTACATCGGTATGCGTGCATGCGTATGATTCGTTTCCATTTGAAATCGCGTGATTGAGCGGCGCTATGATTGGCTAGATTTGAAATTGCAAATATGTGCGTAAACTTCATCTTTATTGAAGTACAGATGTAGTGGAGGTGAAAGGTGGGGTGGAATCGGCGACACCGGATTTCATATGGACGGCGCATTATCGCCATTCTAACCTCTTTTAAATGTTCTGTGGTACTATGGTATATTTTATTGCTACGGTGTAAGTCAAGGCGCTCACGGATAAGAGACACAATAGTCGCTATCCCTCTTAGAGCCCGTCTCCATGTCTACGGCGCGGCGCGTCACGTCACGGTACGGAGGCTAGTACGCGGCGCCGTGACATGACGCGCCGTAGACATAGGGACGGGCTCTTACACTCCATTACTAGGAAGCCAGTGGAAACTGGCATTGACGTTAAGACATTGTAAGTTACTGGTAAAATCTTCGAATAATTGACTAGTAATCATGTTACTTGAGCGAAATATTCGGGATATACCTATACGCTAATGCCCAGGGAGAAGTCTAGGCGCTCACGGGTAAGAGACAGCAATAGTCGCTATCTCTCTCACTCAAATCTTCTAGCTTTGACGTCGAAAAATTGTACTATGAAAGTCTTCAAGTTGTTAGACTTTGAATTGACTTCACTAGATATCACGTTACCTTAGCGAAAAAGTACGAATACAACACTCACTGGTAATAGACAGAAATAGCAGCTATCCCTCTCACACGTCTACTAAATATCACGCTAAACTCAGCGACATGATGTCAAAACCATTAGCTAAGAGCGTGGGAAGAGAAAAAAAAAATCTTATTATTGACAAATATAAGGTTGCTTTTTGCAAAAGAACTGACTTACATAATGCTGTTCCTTTCTAAAGAACTAATTAATATAAGTTTGTCTCTTTCTAATAGGACTAGCCTTTTCGAGAGCTACAGGTATATCACAAGGAGAATTTATAAATGTTGTCTGCATGTCTTCTGTCATGCTTGTATGTGGATTTCTTTACTTCCTCACTTTATAAATGGTTGGGTTAATGGTTTAATTTATTCTCTTCTGAATGCTGTTGTTTTTTTTTAATAAGATATATTTATATTAATATGATTTTTGTATGCGAAATCATAGACTACATTAAATAGTTGCGTCATTATTATTATTTTCTTTTGGCAAGTAAACATTCATGTTATTCGTAATACTAATTTAAATTTAATATACATTTATCATGTACTCTTTCTACCTTACATCATTTAGTAGTTGCGTCTCTCTTTCTTATTTCTTTGGCAATTTTCACCATCTCCTCTCATCACCTTCACTTACGTTTCAATAGTTCATATATTTATTGAATTAAATAAAAAAAATATGTGAAAGGCAGGGCTCGGAAAGCTGGCTTTTTTATACTTGTTCGTGTAGCTTCATACATTTGCAAAATAATGTAATTAATTTCGATTGTGCTCGCAAAAACCTGTATTTATTTCGGTTTTACTCAAACAGCGTCTTCAATTCGATTCCTTTCAATAAACCAGGTTAAAACCGAAATGATTTCGCCCGTTCCGCAAATCTAGGTCTGGACAGACCGGATGAAATATCAGGTTTAAAACAGTAATTAATCAGGTTAAATAAATACCGGTTTCCAATCCTGAGTGAAATACATAAGATAATAAGTTAGACAGCATCGGCGAATTGACACTGAAAAAAGAAGCACCATAACATAACCCGTCCCTCTCTATCCCAGGGCTGACGGCTGAGAGGGAGCGAGAGAGGCGAGTCGCCGACCATCACCAGACGGAAGCAGAGATGCAACACACGCAAGCAAACTCAAAGAATGCAGCTTATTATGAACATCTACACAACAACGCCACTTACAAACTGTCAGGTAATACTTTTAACCTATAATACATACACACATAGTTTGAATTACTTCGCAGGTGTGTGCAGGTTACAGAGGTAAGTGAGGCAGGTTAGGATATTTTTCATGTTTTCCTTCACGTAAGAACGTCGAATTAAGAAGCGATTATTCTCTAAATATTTGCACACCTCGAATTTATAGGTAGAGCATGCTGGAAATTGTTTGATAACACTAAATGTAAAATTTACCATGTTTTTTTGCAAAGAAATATGACGGCGCCAGATATTGATTCACCTGATTTTTAAGCGCTATTGTTAGATTTTTGAACGAAAATTATTAGTAGACGGGAAATTGTTAGACGAGAATATTGTTAGACGAAAATTCATGTTTGAGTGATTTCTAAACGTAACTCCGAGACTGGCGCCAAAACAGTTTTACGGTCAATAATTAGGCGGTAAAGGTAGATGTGCGACCAAGTGCTCGGTGGAACGTTTTATATTTAGAAAACTATGGTAAATTAGATCTCATTGCTATTAAAGAGCGAGATCTTTGTGTTATTTAAAGTGAGACCAAACTTTATATGATTATTATTGGTATCTCCTTGCCCGCTAACTCACGCCAAGCATAGAAACTTCACCCAATAAACTTTGAACGCAAGCAAGTAATGGATCTGTGCCTTTAAATACATTATGTATGAGCTGTTAACGAACGAAATAATAATAATAATAAAATGTATGTTTACAACCGTGAAATTTAACTGGTTGTTTATCCGCAACATAGTGGTAGTACTCGTGAAACTGAACAACTTTTCCTAAGGAACATAGGTTGAAATCTGTAAAGTATGATTCAACTTGTCATACAAAATGGCCGGTGATATTTATATGAAAAATTAAAAAATAATTTTGACACTTAACCGATGTTCCTTAGGGAAAATTTTTCAGTTTTATGAGTACTACCACTATATTGCAGATAAACAACCAGTTAATTTTCACAGTGTATAATCAAGATTGTCCTTAATAAATGAGAACAATAAAAAAAATAACTCATTTATGACCACGTGAAAATATCTTTGAAAATATATTAGTTATTATTACAGTGGACACCTTCCGAATCCGATATCGTTCATTCAAAACTGGACACATTCATTTCCTCCCTTTCGGTACGCATATGAACAATAAAGACAGGCTATATATAAATTCAAGTTTAGAATGCAAGTTAGATAGTTAGATAGTAGATAGTAGACTGCAGAAAATTAAAAATTCTTTCAAGGGCAACTGTATACGCTTTTACAATAGGGTCCCAACTGATATACAAAATTTAACACTAGAGAAATTCAAAATTATTGTTAAGGAGAAATTGATTAAGAAAGCCTATTATAAAATAACAGATTACTTAGAGGATAAACATCCATGGGAATAGTTGCTTGGGTGACAGGCTTTTTCAATCGTACTTTACAAAACATTGTTATTAGTGGTTATTAGTAATTATTATCATAATAACTGTAAAAATATGTTTAAAAGATGCAACGCCTGTGGAGTTTCTTCGGCGAGCTCTTCTCCACAGAAGACAGCCAAATTTTTGAACTCGCCAGAAAAGATAATTTAAATGACATTAAGAGCCCGTCCCCATGTCTACGACGCGGCGCCGCGTCACGGCGCTACGGCGCCGCGCCGTACCGTGAAACCGTGACACGGTGCCGCGGACGGTGTGCCGCGGGCCCCAATTCTCAGTCGATATTTCGCAGTTGGTGTTGTCGCACGAACTTGTGCGTGGATATACTTAGATCGCGGAAGAATATACTCCTATTATTACTAAGACAACGAATGAAAAAAAAAAACAGAGGAAATTTTGGGTAAAGCCATATATTTATACAATGAACCAAGAATGATTTTGAAAGGAAATATAGAGCGCTAAAATAATGTGGGTATAAAAAAAATTTTGATTATTTTAGAATGAGCATATCAACATTTGAAGAACTATATACCAAAACAGCACCTTATTTATAAAAACAATATTATGTATTCAGAAAATCTGGACCAGGACTTTCATTTTTATATAATAGATTATTAGTAGAATTGGCGCCCGCTGACGTACACCGTCCGCGGCACCGTGGCGCCGTACCGCGGCGCCGTGACGGGCCGCGCCGCACCGTGCCGCGTCGTGGACATGTGGACGGGCTCTAAGAGATGTAATAATGTCCAATAGTTAAAAAATAAATTCTTTGAACTCTTTGAATTTTGAGAATGACCACCATATTGGGAAAATATCTTATTCCTACGCGACACTGCACGGAAAAGCCAAAATAAAACGTGGGCGCAGGCGCGTGCGGACAGCTAGTAATTATATATTTGTCTTTATTTGGTCTATATTATCGTATTTGTAAGAATGATTGTGTGTACATACAATAGGTTCATACGTTATTTCGATATTTGCCTGGAAGAAATTTTTAACGCCTTAGTCCGAGGCCACTTTGTTTTACTAGAGTAATTTTATAATTAATTACCGAAAAAGAAAAAAAAGCGTTAAACTATGTTAAATTGTGAAAATACAATAAAAAATAAACCGCTTAAATTTCACGATCTATCGTAAAAAAAACTTCTGGTTTATGCCACGCGGTTCCGGTTTCATAAAATACTGTTTTGATATTTCATAAAAATTGTCTAGCCAGTCAAAATAGTCTATGTTAACCCTAAACTATTAAAAAGAAGACTTGTAATTTCTCAAAGCCGACCTCCCAGAAGCCGCTGCCAAACTGATGTGTTGACATTCCAATTTTCGAATTTCACTTCTGTTTTGTTTTTCCATCCGTCAAATCACGAATTGAGTGTTCTGAATCGTTGCACAAGTACGAAAAACAATATTTTTTAAGTTTTTATCGATAGTAGTAAACAAAACCACATGCAGTGTAAAGCCAATTAGTGTTTGCGTTTACGTTTCGGTTGTGAAGGCAAGTTGCTAGGATGCGTGTGTTGCGACCGTTGTATTTGCTTGTGATCTGTGCGGGCCTCGCTCTCGGCCAATGGAGCGAGGACGACTGCGTTCGCTTCCACACGCTGCTCGTCAAATGCGAGGTGTTCGCCATATCCAAAGAGATGTACAGAAACTTCTGCAAAAGTGAAAGGGAATACTTTTTCAACTGCAGAGCGTTCGAATACAATGAAGCCGAGAGATATAGGGAGGAAGCCAATTTGGCGAGCAAATGCAACAGAGGAGTTGACGAGAGGCCCACGCATATTACAGTCGACAACCGACACAAGAATGACAGAGCAATGACACTAGCGGAGTGCGATGATTTTATAAGAAAGGGTGCCGCAATGTTCATTCCTGAGAAGATTAATTACGTTGCCAGAGGTGGGACTTCGACCGCCGCCCCTCCCGCTAACGCGACCGCCTATGCGGCCCGGAGCAATATCTACATGACATACGTTTCGGCCTTTTCCACGATTGTTGTGAGCACAGTGCACAATATCTGTAGCAATTGAAAGGAGAGCCACGGCATAGCTAGCCCGCTTCGATGGAAGATACAACACAAATTATAGTTGCATTCACACCAGGTTTACGAGTGGTAAAAGATTTACTAGCGCAAAAGCCGTTCCTCTTTTATCGGTGCTAAGTGTGTACAAAATATAGGATATATTTCTTTACCCTTATTCATAATCGCTGCTTAAAGTTAAACAACTTTCTGCCCCTTTCCGACATTTAAATATCTGTGAAACTACTATAGACGTTTGTGTTACAGAGAGATAGGAATGTGGTTTAACTTAATCAATCTTTATGAATAAGGGTGTAGCGAAGCGATGTTATAGTGACTTCTGGAATTGCTCTATAACGATGTAATTTTTTGAGGGTGAAGAGATCTGAGTCATGTATTTAGTAACAATTACGCTTCGAAACCCTTCCCTCAATAGCGTTCAGAATATAAAGGACTGTTATATTTTATATTGCTTCTTCGGTATCTTCCATACCAGTTTTACTTTTTGTAGTTATTTAATTGTTAGTTCATTGAAATATACTTTTGTTATTATACGTTATATTGTGGTTTCTCTTTGCTTTATCTAATCATTCTAGGCCATATATAGTTCCTGACCTGGTTTAACCCTCAAGTCCCAGAAATTCGGACGAACTTATATTTTTTTTAAGTAAAATACAAAATAAACTGAATCCGCGATTTTTTATATAGGTAGTACATACATAGCTACATTCAAACTTTTCACAGTAAAACGGCAATAAATAGTAACAATGCCAGTTCTCTTCTGGTAGATCGAAAGTAGCCGCTCTCTGCCGATACTCAGTTGTACTATTCGCCTTAACAATTTATTATTTGCGTCCCGTACCTCAAATACGAAAAACGCAACCCTTATAGGATTACTCTGGTGTCTGTCTGTCCGTCCGTCTGTCAGCGCCTATTTCCTCCGAAACTACTGGACCAATTGAATTGCACGTATGACATTAAATAATGAATTTGAAACAGGCCAATTTCGGTGGATAAATTCGTGTGCATCTGGATTGAGGGCCCATTTTTGAAAAGTTTACAAAACGATTTGAGATTTATAGGGAATTTAATAAAGAATAGTAAAAACATGAAGTACAGGGTCACAAATTTCTAAAACATAAATTGAAACTGTGGTGATTAAATAACTTGGGCTCTCAATCCAGATGCACACAATAAATTCGGTGTGTCCCAATTGTTCCATGGAAAATGACGTAATAGGTCAAATTGAGAAAATAATTTCCCTATTTACACTATAGATACATATATTGTATAGTACAATTAGGGAAATTGTATTGTTAACTAGCTTTGCGCCGCAGCTCCGCCACGTTATCAGTTTTTCCCGTGGGAATGAGGCATTTGCCCGTGGTAAAAGGAAGCCTATGTTACTCAGGGTAAATGTAGCTTTCTAATGGTGAAAAAATTTTTGAAATCGGTGCAGTAGATTTTAAATTAATTCATTACAAACACACACACACAAATACGCTTACACCATTACACCTTATATAAAGCTACAATTACCCTGGGTAACATAGGCTACCTTTTACCCCGGGAAAATGCCTCATTCCCACGGGAAGAACTGTTAACGCGGGCGGAGCCGCGGCGGAAAGCTAGTACCTCATATGTGGATTTCATTAAAAACGCTGAAAATAACCGAATCCGATATGATGTACCACCATGAGGCACCATGCAAAATTTCATTTAAATCGGTCCAGCAGTTTCGAAGATTAGCCCGTACAATCAGACAGAGAAACGATATATTGTTCCATCCCCCGATTCTTACATCCCCCGACTCGGTTTTACTGTATAAGCTACGTTACTGTAAAGTTTAATTAAGATCCATTCAGTAGTTTTTGCGTGAAAGAGTAACAAACATACATCCATCCATACTCACAAACTTTCGCGTTTATAATATTAGTATGAAATTATATAAAATGGATATAGATAGAAAAATATAGAAGACTAGCGACCCGCCCCGGCTCCGCACGGGAAAATGGTTATTGTGGATTATTCTTAAGTATATTATGCATGTATTATACATGTAAACCTTCCTCTTGAATCCCTCTATCTATTAAAAAAAACCGCATCAAAATCCGTTGCGTAGTTTTAAAGATTTAAGCGTACAAAGGGAGGGACATAGGGACAGAGAAAGCGACTTTGTTTTATACTATGTAGTGATAGTGATACCTCGAAATGGTTTTTGATTTAGAGTAATAAGAAAAAAACCGAACCTAACCTACATACATAAATACAGTCACGCCTCTTTCCCGGAGGGGTAGGCAGAGACTACTTCCTTCCACTTGCTACGATCCAGACACACTTCTTTGACTTCTTAAATAGTAATAATAATATTTATTTGTTAGAAACATGGTTACAATAAAGGTGTTAAACTAAAACAAAAATCGTCATGACTCTCCTATAAAGGCATACAAATATATCCTGTATATAGTTTTACTTATAAAAAGGGTCAATAGAAGTTCAATCATAAGTGTGTCAACAAATTTACATTTACATGTTCATCTAAGTTTTTCTAATTATAATTTTAATACAATAATTAATTTTATTATTTAGATACTATATGTTGACTAACTGTAGCATACATAATAGGCTAGTATCCTTAAAAAAGATAATTAGTCCGTCTTTTAGATTATTCAAAAATAAGGGACACGTATTTTTTTATTTGTAAATTAGACCAATAATGACAAAGATATAGCCCATTAAAGTAACGCGTGACGTCACGCCATGCTGCATTTTGTTAGCACGGAGGTGCACGGAGTGACGTCACACGTAACTTTAATGGGCTATATCTTTGTTTTTTTTGTTTTAATCGAAAAAAGAAAAAAATACGTGTCCAATATTGTTTTATAATCTAAAATACGGACTAAATAGAATGTAATTATTTTGACCCTGGATACAACCGACCGTTGACATACAAAATTCCATGACAATTTGATGATTCCAGAGGCGCTTCGCGACCAGCCGTTCCTGGCCTTAAGCTCGACCACCAAAGCCAAGATCCTGGCGTTCCTCTGCTCGGAGCTTCTCCAGAACAAGGCTGTGTTGCGGCAGATTGACGCATCCCTCGACCACCTCAACCAGCTGAAGAAAGAACGCTACCTTCTGGATATGAAGATTAGGAAGTGAGTATAGCATATCATCATCATCATCATCTCAGCCAAAGACGTCCAGGCCTCCCCCAAGGATCTCCACAATGATCAGTCTTGCTTGGCCCGCATCCAGCGGCTTCCCGCGACCCTCACCAGATCGTCGGTCCACCTTGTGGGCCCACACTTCCGGCGCGCAACATATTATCATCATTAAAACTCTGTCGGCATCTTAGCCTAGTTGGTAGTACGTCTGCCTACGAAGCACAAGGTCGCGGGTTCGAATCCCGCCCAGGGCAAACATTCGTGTGATGAGCACTTGTATTTGCCTTGTCTGGATATTGTATATTTATATATGAACCTATGTATATCAGCTTTCTGAGAACTATAGTACAGGTTCTGCCTAGTTTGGGGTCAGGTGGCCGTGTGTGATATGTCATAAATAATAATAATTTATTCATGTTGTGTTCACATCGAGTAGGATACTCTCTCTATATATATAATCTTTGCCTTGTTTTATTCCTAACTTTCATGAATAGGATGTTAAGTGCCCTTTTGTGGACATTTTAAATAAAAAATAATAATAAATTCATAATTTTCTGTTGCATCGTAGAGTCCGAGTGCTCCACCAAAGGAAGGTTCGCGCGGAGCAATCAGAGAAACAGCAGGCGCTCGCGTTAGAGCGGATGCACCGACTGGTAGAAGAGAGCAGCAATAGCCAACGAGAGGCCACGCCCAACCACACGGACGGTAAGAGCAGGCCTCCGTCACTCTATGTACTTGCGCGCTATAACTCCCTACCGCCCGGCCGAGCGGTCTCGGGCCGACCCAGGACCAATTCCCCATTGTCTAAACGTGTGACGTAGAGTGCCGCAATACAAGAGAGAGAGAGATGCAGCAACTACTTCTGCACGCCTAGCGCCGTGCGATCTGAATTGCACTTTATTATAACGAAGCTAGGGTTGCAATTTATATGAATTATGTCGCCTAGTGCAGCTTCTGTAGGGACTACTATTTGGTATTCTGTGGTAAGAGGCAGCAGTTAGAGCGGGAGCACCGACTGGTAGAGGAGAGCAGCAATAGCCAACGAGAAACCACGCCCAATCACACGACTGTGAGCTGGCAACATTGCCTCTTACATGGACACTTACCCAAAGCCGTAAACGATATGATCTAGTAGTTTCATAGGAAATATACTGTGACGGATGGATGGACGGACAGACACACGCCTGATCCTATGAAGGTCCCGTATTTATTATTTAACGTACGGAACCCTAGGAACATCTAAACTGAACTTAAGTAAAGAATAAAAAATAATAATTTTGGAGATGTGGTGCTAAATAAATTAAATTAATATTTTTTTCGCAGAACACACGTCCTCTGAAAAGGACACGCCGAAAAAAGAAGACGGCATGGAGGATAAATCAACCCCACCCGCCTCCCCCGCACCCCGCGAGAACGACCTCTCCCCGCTCAAGGAACTGGCCAATGGGGTCAAGAGTAAGGTGAGTAAAATGTAGTTCTAATGTCCTTCTAAAAAGGACACGGGGAATTTTCACTTAACACACATGAATAACACACTTTATCCTCTTCGATAATTTAAATTATTTTAAATATTTCCTTGTCTTTTACTAAGTGATATGTATGTGTATTGTATGTATTAGTCTATCTTAGGTATAGTATTTTATATATGTAGATAATTATTTATTATGTAATTTAAGTACACTCTATTTGTATGTAGTTTCATTTTGTTTGCCACCAACCCGCACAGTTTTTCACTTTTATTTTCCACACCCTAAGGTTGCCTGGAAGAGATTGCTACCGTAGCAATAAGACCTTGCATCCTATTTGATTTTTTTCTCTGTAATTTTCTTGGTGTCAATAAAGTACAGTATCTAGCACATGCGGCTGGACATGTTGACTTTGAGAGCGCCCGTATTCCGTAGCGCCAGGGGTGAATTTCGTAATGCGAATGTCCAACCGCATGTGCTGGCTACTGTACTTTATTATTATGAATAACTCGGTAGCACTTTCATTATTAATAACAAAATAAATCACATTATTTTGTTAAAGGAATTGCTAAACAACAACAAAGAGGAAGGCTCCCCGGCGGATCACTCGAAGTTAGACAAGGACAGCGCTATGGAGGACGAAGGGCTTAGTGACCTTGAGAGCGAGGGCACGCAGCCTGAGGAGGTTAGTCGAACGTTTCATTTTCATTAATCTATCTATCTATACTAATATTATAAAAAAGAAAGGTTTGATTGTTTATTTGTTTGCATCGAATAGGCTCCGAAACTACTTAACCGATTTCAAAAACTCTTTCACCATTAGAAAGCTATATTCACCCTAGGTAACATAGACTATATTTTATTTAAAATAAAATTAGGGAGGGGGTGTGTTTAATTTAATAACTATATTCTTATTCTATATTATTTGCACAACCGCCTTTTCTTTTCTTTTGAAGGTTTCTACTCTCGCCTAAAGGTTGCCTGGAAGAAATCGCTTAAAGCGATAAGGCCGCCATTTGCCGCATATTTATGTTCGTGTTGTTTTTATGTAAAATATTTTATGTGCAATAAAGAATATTTGTATTTGTATTTGGATCCTTAATAGAACTTCAATTATGTAACCCATGGTATAAAAAATACCTAAAATATTGCTAATTATTGAATAGGCTCCGAAACTACTGCACC